>OX596012.1:38110855-38736883 GCA_951394025.1 Heteromyza rotundicornis
AGATATTCGATTTTATGGGAGTAGATTTCAAGGAAGGGGAATACAATTAATTTTTTTACGTAGAGTAGTAGAGATTTCTGTCAGGATAGTAGATTTGTATAAAGAGTAGTAGTTTTGCATTGTATGAAACTCACATAATATTTTGAGGAGAAGATTTCTTGTAATAGTAGTAGAAAATATCTTGAGGGAAGTAGAAAAATCTACTACCGTAGTAGAGGAGTACAAATTTAAAAATCATCGCGAGAGTAGTAGATCTACGCTGATAGGAGAAGAGTGAGAACGCTGTGAAAGGATGAATGGATGAAGGCGGTTGTAACATAAATTCTTTCAAGGAAATAAGTTTCAAAGTTTTTAATTTATCTTTTTTCACTTGGTTGTTCCTTATGTTTTTTGCCATGCCAAATCCAAAAATAATAAAGAAAATTGCACAACTAGAGAGTGGACTATCTTCGGCTATACCGAAGCTGAAATACCCCCACACAGTAGGAAGAAGTACCTTGAACATAAAAAATTGTGGTCTCAAGACCCTATTTTGAGCCAATTATAGGTGGTTTTGGAGCCCGGACCATGTCCAAAATCCATTTCTAAAAATTTCCAATTAAATCCACAAAAAAAAAAAAATTGGTCTCAAGACCCCATTTAGACCCTTATATATGTGGCTGCGGAACCTCGGACCATGTCAAAAATACGTTTCTAAACATTTCCAATCGAATACAACAATAAAAAATGTTTACCTTTTTTTTCGGTGTATGGGAGCCACGCCCAGTTTTTGTCCGATTTGGCTGATTCTCGAACTTGATCTCAGTATTCACGAGAAAAACATGTAAAAAAAGTTTCAAGTCGATATCTCCAAAACTGCGACCGCTATCGTGCGGACGGACAGACGGACAGACGGACGGACAGACAGACGGACATCGCTAAATCGACTCAGGAGGTGATACTGATCAAGAATATATATACTTTTCCATACCGGACACGCCTCCTTATGGGCGTTACAAACGTTGTGACAAAGTTAGTATACCCTGCCACAGTGAGTGTGGGGGTATAAAAATTTCATTTTTGGTGCGTGCTGTAAAAATTTCAATATTATTTTTGTATTTAGTGTGGCAAAATACATAAGAACTTGTCTATCAAGTATATTTAATACACATAAAGTTTAGTTTTGTCGATCAGAGTAATCTTTGTTATTTATTTTTTACATTTTTCGTATCCAACCGAAATTTTTGGCAGAAATGTCGAAATTTCGACCGAATCCGAAACACGGCCGAAACAGCTTTTTTTGGCCGAATTTCGGTCGGTCTCTAACATACTCATGTAAATTTCTTAAGAAAAGGCTGTTTTGATAATTAAAAAACTTAATTATATTGAAGTTTTTAATTGATCACTTTCTCTTTTTAGTAAAAGTGCTCCGAAATCTGGCCAGTAGCCGGTACTTCGAAATTATAACTTTATCTATTTCTTGGTCATTATTTATTTATAGTTTCAGCTAATTTATTTCAAAAATAATTTTTAAAAAGTGGGTGCAACAACAAGCGAAAATTTAAATTTTGGCAGTATACAGCTGAGTCGGATTTAGGCACAAATCCATAAGCTATGCTTTTTGGAATAAATTGAGCTAAAACCCAGTAATAAATAATAAATAATTTTTTTCATCTTGATATAATAGGAATTTTTGGGTATTACTTTCACAAGTATTTATGCTTGATTTTGGGCGAAAAATATCAGATGTGTATCACTTTCATACATTTACCAAAAACCAAAATTATAAAAAAATTCTCAAAATTCCGTGGGAATTTTTTAGAACCAAACTTTTTTATTCAAAGTTTCATGTTTTTGAATTGCAAAACTTTTTGCATTCCCCCACGAAAAAAGTTAGAACAATAGGTATATTTTCAATTAGGAATTTCTCAAAGTGTACTAAAAAGATTTTTTTAAATTATTTTTTTTGCGGTTTAATAGCATTTTGTAGCCTAATTTGTCTTTAAAAATCTGGTTGGCCGGAATTAGGAGCGCTGGTAGCCGGAATTTGGAACAACTGAAATCAGTGGCCGGAATTCAGTACTCTTACGTTATAATTTCTCTTTTGAGTGTGTCATTGAAGATTTCGATTGGTTTATGGAATAGTGGAATGCGATCGACTAGTCCGGTTTATACGGGTAATCGATTATTTGAATAACAAGAGCCCTACATGTTACCCATTCATTACCCAAAACCACATACAATTTCAGCGAAATCGGATAAACGCTGCATGAATTATAGCATTTTAGAATAATATTTGCCACGCCCACCTCAAACGCCTAGAGTTAGTTGTAAATACAATTAAAGTAGAAATTATTGTTAAAACATAAATAAAAAAATTGAGAAAGATTACATTAATATAACAATAAAAAAGAGAAGGAAAAAAGAAAAAGATAGGAGAGAAAAGATGCTTGGTCTTAGCCAAGCATAATTATGGGATGTTTAAAGTTATTTGGCTTATCGATAATTTTTATACTACATAGTTGGTAAAGAATTCCAAAGTTTAATTGCGTTGGCAAAGAAAAATCTTGTAGAAATAAGATACCTGAAGGTTATGACTTCTTTTAGAAACACTGAAACGTAGCTTATCTAGCTGAAACCTAAGATATATTTGCTTTTATCAGAAACATGGTCAATCACGCACACTCACGCACGCCAAAAACCACTCACAAACCGCTAAGAGACACTCACAAAAATGCAATAAGGCATATCACTATTTAAAAAAAAAAATTGTTCTTAACATAGTTTAATTTTTTTTTCATCTGTGGCGAAAAACAATAATCACTTAAGTCGAAAAACACAGTTTCGAGATATTCACCATTTTGTAACTGTACTTATGTGCTTCATATATTCCACCGAACAGTTCTGATGGCATGTATATTGCGCATGTCAATAACATCGTATCTTTAGGCCAAAATAAACTTGAGGATAATCACCTGTGTGTTTTAGGGGATTTCAATTTGTGTAATGTTCTCACTCCCGTTAATGTATTAAATTCATTTGAAATCTATTTAATTGATAGTCTGTTGAGTGTTGATTTATCTCAAATTAATGGGTATGTCAATAAACTCAATAGAATATTAGATTTCGTCTTTATTAGTAATAACCTTAATTTTAATTTGATGGAATGCTGCTGTCCGTTTTCATCTTCGGATATGTATTATGTCCCCCTTAAATTTTATCTTGAATTTTATGATTATCCTGCTTTGCCTGTAAACAACTCTAAAATTTGCTTTATTTTAAAATAATGTGACTACACTAATTTGGATCAGTTACTTAAATATATTGATTGGAACTCTTTGTTTAATGTTTCTCAATGTATCTCAATGTTATGATATCTTTAAGTCAAAGATTTATGGTCTTTGCCTATGTAATGTTCCTCGTATTTGTAACATGGTTTATATACCTTGGCACACAAATAGGGTAAAAAATCTTAAGAAATTATATTCTTAAATATGAAGCTAAATTGAAATCGAATCCAAAGGCATTCTGGCGTTTTATCAAATCTTAAAAATCTTGCTCAAATATATATATATTCCCTCTGGTGTTTTTCTCAATGCTATTTGCATGAAATCTTCAGTAGATTCTGCTAATCTTTTTGCTGAATTCTTTTGCTCTAACTTTACCTCCGATCCTAATTCGCAGTATGATGTACCCTCGAATTTGGGACCTTCTGTGGATTTTTGAATCTATATATATAAAAGAGACGTGTATGTTTGTCTCGAGTGGACGCGAAAACTACAGCACCGATTCTCACCAAAATTTATATATGTGTTCTAGCGGTCGTGAGTCGTGACATGTGATTGGTTTTGACACGCCCACTTTTACCGCCCACAAGTTAGAAAATACGTATTTCTCTCACATTTGTGAATCTTTTAAAGCAAATATGATCAACAGTCAACTTGTTTGCCACCTAGGACTTAATTTTTCCCCACCCAAGCAGTGTTACCATATCTGCGGGGTTTTTTACCTTTCGGTTTCTTTCAAAGTATGAAATCGATTTGCTAAAGTATTTCACGTCGATGTACCGATCACAAATTTCAACAACTTCGTGTATTTTCAACATTAAATGCAGCAGGGAGTAATAATTAAGGTTATTTCCATTTGATTGCATGTAACTTTTCAACAATGGAAAAAACCTAAGGCAATGCCAAAATAACACGGCTTCTCCTTGAGTATTACATATTCGCAATTCCATAATTTGCCCCAATCTCCCAGTGCACATTTTACGCCCACTTTCACAGTACTTCATTTCCACTTAAATGCATTTGCCATTTACATTCCAAATAACTACGGAAAAATGTCTATTGTGAATGGAAATTAAATTATACCCAACTTAAAGCTCCCCACACAATGCCGCGAAATTTCCCCAAAAATTGCTCAAAAATTGCAAGGCGATATTCGGCTCGGACAAATTTTTTCGTGCTGAAAAATTTCACAAAAACAAAAACAAGTGCATATCATTCTAGAGCGCACTATCGTATTTTCAAGAAAAAGTACCGATATTCGGCTCGGACAAATTTTTTCGTGCTGAAAAATTTCACAAAAACAAAAACAAGTGCATATCATTCTAGAGCGCACTATCGTATTTTCAAGAAAAAGTACCACGACACCAACGAAATTTTGCATTCATGTGTGGCGACCTTAAATGCGCACTGCGAAAGTCGCCCACTTTCACAGTAACCCTACACACAGTACTTCATTACAACTTAAAATACCCAAAATTCCGCCGCCGCGGTACTTTCTCGAAAATTCTTCCAGCAAAGATATTGGAATGAAAAAATTTGGTTGCGGTGAAAAATTTCAAAGCTACAACTAAAAATGTGTATCATTTATAAATTTTCTTTAAAAAAACGCAGTATCGCATATTCAAGCAACATTTTTGTTCAAGTTCCGTACCGGCTGCGGAATTTCGCGTTGGCTTATGGGGACCTAAATGCAAGCAAACCGCCATTAATATTACGAGAAGACGTCCATTGCGAATGAAAATTAAATTAAACTTGACTTAAATGCACATAATGCAATTGGTCTCTTCGGCAAATAAGCACTGCAAAATTGTCCTAACAAGTTATAGAAATCACTTTCTTCCCACAAGAAAAATTTACAAAAACACAACAGAACGTCTCTCAATGTGGCAACACTCCTCACAGACGGGGCGCTCCACCAGTGCAGCCAACTTTAGGCAAATTTCCCTTCCTAAGGGAATTTTTGGTTTAATTTTGTCTAAAAGGGATAAAGGTACTTATTATACCCCCACACTCACTGTGGCAGGGTATACTCACTTTGTCACAACGTTTGTAACGCCCATAAGGAGGCGTGTCCGGTATGGAAAAGTATATATATTCTTGATCAGTATCACCTCCTGAGTCGATTTAGCGATGTCCGTCTGTCTGTCCGTCCGTCTGTCCGTCTGTCCGTCTGTCCGTCCGCACGATAGCGGTCGCAGTTTTGGAGATATCGACTTGAAACTTTTTTTACATGTTTTTCTCGTGAATACTGAGATCAAGTTCGAGAATCAGCCAAATCGGACAAAAACTGGGCGTGGCTCCCATACACCGAAAAAAAAGGTAAAAATTTTTTATTGTTGTATTCGATTGGAAATGTTTAGAAACGTATTTTTGACATGGTCCGAGGTTCCGAAGCCACATATATAAGGTCGAAATGGGGTCTTGAGACCAATTTTTTTTTTTTGGTGGATTTAATTGGAAATTTTTAGAAATGGATTTTGGACATGGTCCGAGGTTCCGAAGCCACATATATAAGGGTCTAAATGGGGTCTTGAGACCAATTTTTTTTTTTGTTGGATTTAATTGGAAATTTTTAGAAATGGATTTTGGACATGGTCAGGGCTCCAAAACCACCTATAATTGGCTCAAAATAGGGTCTTGAGACCACATTTTTTTATGATCGAGGTACTTCTTCCTACTGTGTGGGGGTATTTCAACTTCGGTATAGCCGAAGATAGTCCACTCTCTAGTTTTTTACTCTTTTTTGTCGCCGATTTTGTCGCAGCTGGTCAAATCGGCCAAAACCATTTTTTATCATTTTGGGTGATTTGACATAATGTCAAATTTTTTATTTGATTGTTTATACATTCATGTACATAAAAACCTAAATCCGTCATATACTATGTGTTACAGATTTTATGCAATCAGCTTTTCAATTCTAACTAGAGACCGACCGAAATTTAAATTTCGGCCGAATTTTAATTTTGGCCGAAACCGAAGTCGAAATGAATGAATTTAGAAGCAAACTATCAAATGCGTGGAAATTAATTGAAGGGGTAGGGCTCTCGCTTTTTTGCTACGGCGAGAGTTGTAGATATTCGATTTTATGGGAGTAGATTTCAAGGAAGGGGAATACATTTAATTTTTTTACGTAGAGTAGTAGAGATTTCTGTCCGGATAGTAGATTTGTATAAAGAGTAGTAGTTTTGCATTGTATGAACTCACATAATATTTTGAGGAGAAGATTTCTTGTAATAGTAGTAGAAAATATCTTGAGGGAAGTAGAAAAATCTACTACCGTAGTAGAGGAGTACAAATTTAAAAATCAGCGCGAGAGTAGTAGATCTACGCTGATAGGAGAAGAGTGAGAACGCTGTGAAGGGATGAATGGATGAAGGCGGTTGTAACATACATTCTTTCAAGGAAATAAGTTTCAAAGTTTCTAATTTATCTTTTTTCAATACAAATTTGGGACTTGTCTTCTTTGTCGCTTCTGATTCTTCGAATCTATGATCAATACTTAAACTTGTTTTACATACCGCTTTTATCCACTTGGTTGTTCCTTATGTTTTTTGCCATGCCAAATCCGAAAATAATACTGATAATTGCACAAAAATTTCATTTTTGGTGCGTGCTGTAAAAATTTCAATATTATATTTGTATTCAGTGTGGCAAAATACATAAGAACTTGTCTATCAAGTATATTTAATACACTTAAAGTTTAGTTTTGTCGATCAGAGTAATTTTTGTTATTTATTTTTTACATTTTTCGTATCAAACCGAAATTTTTGGCAGAAATGTCGAAATTTCGACCGAATCCGAAACACGACCGAAACAGCTTTTTTTGGCCGAATTTCGGTCGGTCTCTAACATACTTATGTAAATTTCTTAAGAAAAGGCTGTTTTGATAATGAAAAAACTCAATTATATTGAAGTTTTTAATTGATCACTTTCTCTTTTTAGTAAAAGTGCTCCGAAATCTGGCCAGTAGCCGGTACTTCGAAATTATAACTTTATCTATTTCTTGGTCATTATTTATTTATAGTTTCAGCTAATTTATTTCAAAAATAATTTTTAAAAAGTGGGTGCAACAACAAGCGAAAATTTAAATTTTGGCAGTATACAGCTGAGTCGGATTTAGGCACAAATCCATAAGCTATGCTTTTTGGAATAAATTGAGCTAAAACCCAGTAATAAATAATAAATAATTTTTTTCATCTTGATATAATAGGAATTTTTGGGTATTACTTTCACAAGTATTTATGCTTGATTTTGGGCGAAAAATATCAGATGTGTATCACTTTCATACATTTACCAAAAACCAAAATTATAAAAAAATTCTCAAAATTCCGTGGGAATTTTTTAGAACCAAACTTTTTTATTCAAAGTTTCATGTTTTTGAATTGCAAAACTTTTTGCATTCCCCCACGAAAAAAGTTAGAACAATAGGTATATTTTCAATTAGGAATTTCTCAAAGTGTACTAAAAAGATTTTTTTAAATTATTTTTTTTGCGGTTTAATAGCATTTTGTAGCCTAATTTGTCTTTAAAAATCTGGTTGGCCGGAATTAGGAGCGCTGGTAGCCGGAATTTGGAACAACTGAAATCAGTGGCCGGAATTCAGTACTCTTACGTTATAATTTCTCTTTTGAGTGTGTCATTGAAGATTTCGATTGGTTTATGGAATAGTGGAATGCGATCGACTAGTCCGGTTTATACGGGTAATCGATTATTTGAATAACAAGAGCCCTACATGTTACCCATTCATTACCCAAAACCACATACAATTTCAGCGAAATCGGATAAACGCTGCATGAATTATAGCATTTTAGAATAATATTTGCCACGCCCACCTCAAACGCCTAGAGTTAGTTGTAAATACAATTAAAGTAGAAATTATTGTTAAAACATAAATAAAAAAATTGAGAAAGATTACATTAATATAACAATAAAAAAGAGAAGGAAAAAAGAAAAAGATAGGAGAGAAAAGATGCTTGGTCTTAGCCAAGCATAATTATGGGATGTTTAAAGTTATTTGGCTTATCGATAATTTTTATACTACATAGTTGGTAAAGAATTCCAAAGTTTAATTGCGTTGGCAAAGAAAAATCTTGTAGAAATAAGATACCTGAAGGTTATGACTTCTTTTAGAAACACTGAAACGTAGCTTATCTAGCTGAAACCTAAGATATATTTGCTTTTATCAGAAACATGGTCAATCACGCACACTCACGCACGCCAAAAACCACTCACGAACCGCTAAGAGACACTCACAAAAATGCAATAAGGCATATCACTATTTAAAAAAAAAAATTGTTCTTAACATAGTTTAATTTTTTTTTCATCTGTGGCGAAAAACAATAATCACTTAAGTCGAAAAACACAGTTTCGAGATATTCACCATTTTGTAACTGTACTTATGTGCTTCATATATTCCACCGAACAGTTCTGATGGCATGTATATTGCGCATGTCAATAACATCGTATCTTTAGGCCAAAATAAACTTGAGGATAATCACCTGTGTGTTTTAGGGGATTTCAATTTGTGTAATGTTCTCACTCCCGTTAATGTATTAAATTCATTTGAAATCTATTTAATTGATAGTCTGTTGAGTGTTGATTTATCTCAAATTAATGGGTATGTCAATAAACTCAATAGAATATTAGATTTCGTCTTTATTAGTAATAACCTTAATTTTAATTTGATGGAATGCTGCTGTCCGTTTTCATCTTCGGATATGTATTATGTCCCCCTTAAATTTTATCTTGAATTTTATGATTATCCTGCTTTGCCTGTAAACAACTCTAAAATTTGCTTTATTTTAAAATAATGTGACTACACTAATTTGGATCAGTTACTTAAATATATTGATTGGAACTCTTTGTTTAATGTTTCTCAATGTATCTCAATGTTATGATATCTTTAAGTCAAAGATTTATGGTCTTTGCCTATGTAATGTTCCTCGTATTTGTAACATGGTTTATATACCTTGGCACACAAATAGGGTAAAAAATCTTAAGAAATTATATTCTTAAATATGAAGCTAAATTGAAATCGAATCCAAAGGCATTCTGGCGTTTTATCAAATCTTAAAAATCTTGCTCAAATATATATATATTCCCTCTGGTGTTTTTCTCAATGCTATTTGCATGAAATCTTCAGTAGATTCTGCTAATCTTTTTGCTGAATTCTTTTGCTCTAACTTTACCTCCGATCCTAATTCGCAGTATGATGTACCCTCGAATTTGGGACCTTCTGTGGATTTTTGAATCTATATATATAAAAGAGACGTGTATGTTTGTCTCGAGTGGACGCGAAAACTACAGCACCGATTCTCACCAAAATTTATATATGTGTTCTAGCGGTCGTGAGTCGTGACATGTGATTGGTTTTGACACGCCCACTTTTACCGCCCACAAGTTAGAAAATACGTATTTCTCTCACATTTGTGAATCTTTTAAAGCAAATATGATCAACAGTCAACTTGTTTGCCACCTAGGACTTAATTTTTCCCCACCCAAGCAGTGTTACCATATCTGCGGGGTTTTTTACCTTTCGGTTTCTTTCAAAGTATGAAATCGATTTGCTAAAGTATTTCACGTCGATGTACCGATCACAAATTTCAACAACTTCGTGTATTTTCAACATTAAATGCAGCAGGGAGTAATAATTAAGGTTATTTCCATTTGATTGCATGTAACTTTTCAACAATGGAAAAAACCTAAGGCAATGCCAAAATAACACGGCTTCTCCTTGAGTATTACATATTCGCAATTCCATAATTTGCCCCAATCTCCCAGTGCACATTTTACGCCCACTTTCACAGTACTTCATTTCCACTTAAATGCATTTGCCATTTACATTCCAAATAACTACGGAAAAATGTCTATTGTGAATGGAAATTAAATTATACCCAACTTAAAGCTCCCCACACAATGCCGCGAAATTTCCCCAAAAATTGCTCAAAAATTGCAAGGCGATATTCGGCTCGGACAAATTTTTTCGTGCTGAAAAATTTCACAAAAACTAAAACAAGTGCATATCATTCTAGAGCGCACTATCGTATTTTCAAGAAAAAGTACCGATATTCGGCTCGGACAAATTTTTTCGTGCTGAAAAATTTCACAAAAACAAAAACAAGTGCATATCATTCTAGAGCGCACTATCGTATTTTCAAGAAAAAGTACCACGACACCAACGAAATTTTGCATTCATGTGTGGCGACCTTAAATGCGCACTGCGAAAGTCGCCCACTTTCACAGTAACCCTACACACAGTACTTCATTACAACTTAAAATACCCAAAATTCCGCCGCCGCGGTACTTTCTCGAAAATTCTTCCAGCAAAGATATTGGAATGAAAAAATTTGGTTGCGGTGAAAAATTTCAAAGCTACAACTAAAAATGTGTATCATTTATAAATTTTCTTTAAAAAAACGCAGTATCGCATATTCAAGCAACATTTTTGTTCAAGTTCCGTACCGGCTGCGGAATTTCGCGTTGGCTTATGGGGACCTAAATGCAAGCAAACCGCCATTAATATTACGAGAAGACGTCCATTGCGAATGAAAATTAAATTAAACTTGACTTAAATGCACATAATGCAATTGGTCTCTTCGGCAAATAAGCACTGCAAAATTGTCCTAACAAGTTATAGAAATCACTTTCTTCCCACAAGAAAAATTTACAAAAACACAACAGAACGTCTCTCAATGTGGCAACACTCCTCACAGACGGGGCGCTCCACCAGTGCAGCCAACTTTAGGCAAATTTCCCTTCCTAAGGGAATTTTTGGTTTAATTTTGTCTAAAAGGGATAAAGGTACTTATTATACCCCCACACTCACTGTGGCAGGGTATACTCACTTTGTCACAACGTTTGTAACGCCCATAAGGAGGCGTGTCCGGTATGGAAAAGTATATATATTCTTGATCAGCATCACCTCCTGAGTCGATTTAGCGATGTCCGTCTGTCTGTCCGTCCGCACGATAGCGGTCGCAGTTTTGGAGATATCGACTTGAAACTTTGGGTACAAGTTTTTCTTGTAAATACTGAGATCAAGTTCGAGAATCAGCCAAATCGGATAAAAACTGGGCGTGGCTCCTATACACCGAAAAAAAAGGTAAACATTTTTCAAGTCTTTTTTATTGCTGCATTCGATTGGAAATGTTTAGAAACGTATTTTTGACATGGTCCGAGGTTCCGAAGCCGTATATATAAGGGTCTAAATGGGGTCTTGAGACCAATTTTTTTTTTGTGGATTTCATTGGAAATTTTTAGAAATGGATGTTGGACATGGTCCCGGCTCCAAAACCACCTATAATTGGCTCAAAATAGGGTCTTGAGAAAACATTTAATGTTCGAGGTACTTCTTCCTACTGTGTGGGGGTATTTCAGCTTCGGTATAGCCGAAGATAGTCCACTCTCTAGTTTAAGTTAAATTTGCATGGAGAGGGCTGAAATCGATCGAAAAAAGGATCTGTGAGTGCAGGCATTCAATTGTATATAGTTAAAATGTTTTTTTATGTGGAAAAATATATAAATTCTATAGAGAATTTAACTATTTAATTTAACTTTTAACGAAGTTAACTTTTCAACGCAATTAACTTTTTAATTTAACGAAGTTAAATTTTTGATTAACTATTTCCGGATTAACGAAGTTAAATTCTCGATTAACTATGCCCAGCTTTGCCTAGGACTTAATTTCTCCCCACCCAAACAGTTTTACCATATCTGTGGATTTTAACTTTCGGTTTCAGGGAAAAAATTTGCTTATAGGATAAGTTAAACAATACAACGGTAAAAGTTTTTTAGGCCCAGCAAAGTGGGTCAGGCCCTATATAAAAGAGACGTGTACAGCACCGATTCTCACCAAAATTTATATATGTGTTCTATGGGTCGTGAGTAGTGGGATGGGATAGGTTTTGACACGCCCACTTGTACTGACCAAAAGTTAGAAAATACGTATTTCTCTCACATTTGTGCAGAAACTTTTTTATAGCAAAATACCATATGATCAACAATTAACTTGATTGCCACCTAGGATTTAATTTCTCCCCACCCAAACAGTGTTGCCATATCTGCGAGTTTTAACTTCGGTACAATTTTTATCTTTCGGTTTCAGGAAAAAAAAATTGCTTATAGGATAAGTTTAACAATGCAACTATTAACGTTTTTTAGGCCCAGCAAGCGGGTCGGGCCCAGCTAGGGTAACATACATTTCCGAGTCGATTTTATTACAATAATGAAGATATAAGGGTTATCTCATGCCCTGAATTCTTCCCAAGTTTAAGTAGGGTAGAAGGGGGAGGATTCACCACTGGGGCGCATGCCACCCCCCTTTTTTATACCCCCACACACAATGTGGCAGGGTATACTCACTTTGTCACAACGTTTGTAACGCCCATAAGTAGGCGTGTCCGGTATGGAAAAGTATATATATTCTTGATCAGCATCACCGCCGGAGTCGATTTAGCGATGTTCGTCTGTCTGTCCGTCTGTCCGTCCGCACGATAGCGGTCGCAGTTTTGGAGATATCGACTTGAAACTTTGGGTACATGTTTTTCTCGTGAATACTGAGATCAAGTTCGAGAATCAGCCAAATCGGACAAAAACTGGGCGTGGCTCCCATACACCGAAAAAAAGGTAAAAATTGTTCATGTCTTTTTTATTGTTGTATTCGATTGGAAATGTTTAGAAACGTATTTTTGACATGGTCCGAGGTTCCGAAGCCACATATATAAGGGTCTGAATGGGGACCAATGGAGACCAAAATTTTTTTTTGGTGGATTTGATTGGAAATTTTTAGAAATGGATTTTGGACATGTTCCGGGCTCCAAAACCACCTATAATTGGGTCAAAATAGGGTCTTGAGACAACATTTTTTTATATTCGAGGTACTTCTTCCTACAGTGTGGGGGTATTTCAGCTTCGGTATAGCCGAAGATAGTCCACTCTCTAGTTTTTTAAATAAAACTAAAAACTCTTTGAAATTAACAGTATGTGTAGTTTGTGCATATATCGATAAAGTTTCTTCCCTAAGTACATGTCCTTCTACCTCAATCGTGATCACGGCAAAACGTGTTTGTTTGTTTTTAGGGGTGCTGCGAAAATTTTGTTGGGAAAGTAAATTTGTGGTATTATGTATTATTGCCTTGAAAAGTAAAAATATGAAAAAAGAATTTGTGTGAGTGGGAACACCTGGGACACATTCGCCGAATCGCACCTGGCGCACATACGTCAGCGTATTTGGTATAACAAAACCGACCAACAAATTTTAAAGAAGAGAAAAAGAAGAATCAATAATTTAAATTCATCAATTTATTTAGAAAAATCGCTTTGAAAGTTGCATTAGTATGGAACTATGGAAAAAATTAAGATGCACACTTTCTCAAAGTTTGGAAATGTACATTTTTGGAACTCTTTCCATTTTTCCTCAACTGGTTTTTCTTTTTGTACGATTTCAGAAACAGCTTTCACCGAAACAGTCGCACTAAAAAGTAAATCCATATCAATATTTATACCCTGCACACTAGTGTTCAAGGGTATATTGTTTTTGTCACACCGTTTGTAACGCCCATAAGGAGGCGTGTCGGGTATGGAAAAGTATATATATTCTTGATCAGCATCACCTCCTGAGTCGATTAGTCTATGTCCGTCTGTCTGCCATTTCGCACAATAACTGTCGTAGCTTTTGAGCTATCGACCTCAAATTTTGGGATTCCTCTTATTTTAACGAATGATTGGACGGTATTGAAAATGGGCAACATCGGATAAGAGCCACGCCTACCTCCCATACAAAATGGACGTCAAATTTGTATTATTTTCTATTATCTTGACAAATATTATAAATCGATAAATTTTCGTAAAATTATCGATAAAATATCGAAAAATTATCCACAAAAATCCATAAAATTTTTAAAAATTATCCATTAAATATCAAAAAATTTTGGATAAAATATCGACAAATCCTCATATCTCCCATACAAAATAGCCGCCAAATTTATACTAGTTTCCTTTATCTTGAGAAATACTTAACCGATTTGGACGCCGTTTCTTTTATTTGATTGAAAACGATGCCGGGAACGAAATGGGAATAAAACTGGAACAAAATTTTAAAATGAATTGGGAATGAAATTGAAATGGAAATTATCGACAATCAATCGAAAAACGTCGATAAAATATCGAAAAATTATGAAAAAAATATCCATAAAGTATCAAAAAACTATCAATAAAATACCGATTTTCGATAAAAGTATCGTACTCGCCTGTGCAGGGTATTATAGCTTCGGTCAGGCCGAAGATAATTCTCTTACTAGTTATACCCCCACACTCACTGGCAGGGTATACTAACTTTGACACAACGTTTGTAACGCCCATAAGGGGTCGTGTCCGGTATGGAAAAGTATATATATTCTTGATCAGCATCACCGCCGGAGTCAATTTAGCCATGTCCGTCTGTCTGTCCGTCCGTCTGTCCGTCCGCACGATAGCGGTCGCAGTTTTTGAGATATCGACTTGAAACTTTGTGGCTCCCGAAAAAAAAGGTTAACATTTTTCAAGTCTTTTTTATTGCTGCATTCGATTGGAAATGTTTAGAAACGTATTTTTGACATGGTCCGAGGTTCCGAAACCACATATATAAGGGTCAAAATGTGGTCTTGAGACCAATTTTTTTTTTTGGTCGATTTGATTGGAAATTTTTAGAAACTGATTTTGGACATGGTCCGGGCTCAAAAACTATTCATAGGTGGCTCAAAATGGGGTCTTGAGACCACATAATTTTATGTTCGAGGTACTTCTTCCTATTGTGTGGGGGTATTTCTGCTTCGGTATAGCCGAAGATAGTCCACTCTCTAGTTTTATTAATATTTTAGCTAGTTGTTTTCCGAGGGGCTCAAGCAAAAAGTTTGTTTGTAAAAATCTCCGCACTGAGTTTTGCCTACACAAAAAAACAAAGAAAGAAAGAAAATGAATTTCCTTTAAATTAATTTCAGCAAAATTAAGGGTTTTTGGCTACTTTCCTCCGAATATCATTGCAGATTTTAAAGTCGCCAAAAACCCTTAATTTTAAATCGAAATTGCTGAAATTAATTCAAAGGAAACTTATTTTCTGCTTTTTAGTCGGTTAAAGGGTTATATTTTAAAAAACTTGTTTTTTACTCTTTTTTGTCGCCGATTTTGTCGCAGCTGGTCAAATCGCCCAAAACAATTTTTTATCATTTTGGGTGATTTGACATAATGTCAAATTTTTTATTTGATTGTTTACACATTCATGTACATAAAAACCTAAATCCGTCATATACTATGTGTTGCAGATTTTATGCAATCAGCTTTTCAATTCTAACTAGAGACCGACCGAAATTTAAATTTCGGCCGAATTTTAATTTTGGCCGAAACCGAAGTCGAAATGAATGAATTTAGAAGCAAACTATCAAATGCGTGGAAATTAATTGAAGGGGTAGGGCTCTCGCTTTTTTGCTACGGCGAGAGTTGTAGATATTCGATTTTATGGGAGTAGATTTCAAGGAAGGGGAATACATTTAATTTTTTTACGTAGAGTAGTAGAGATTTCTGTCCGGATAGTAGATTTGTATAAAGAGTAGTAGTTTTGCATTGTATGAACTCACATAATATTTTGAGGAGAAGATTTCTTGTAATAGTAGTAGAAAATATCTTGAGGGAAGTAGAAAAATCTACTACCGTAGTAGAGGAGTACAAATTTAAAAATCAGCGCGAGAGTAGTAGATCTACGCTGATAGGAGAAGAGTGAGAACGCTGTGAAGGGATGAATGGATGAAGGCGGTTGTAACATACATTCTTTCAAGGAAATAAGTTTCAAAGTTTCTAATTTATCTTTTTTCAATACAAATTTGGGACTTGTCTTCTTTGTCGCTTCTGATTCTTCGAATCTATGATCAATACTTAAACTTGTTTTACATACCGCTTTTATCCACTTGGTTGTTCCTTATGTTTTTTGCCATGCCAAATCCGAAAATAATACTGATAATTGCACAAAAATTTCATTTTTGGTGCGTGCTGTAAAAATTTCAATATTATATTTGTATTCAGTGTGGCAAAATACATAAGAACTTGTCTATCAAGTATATTTAATACACTTAAAGTTTAGTTTTGTCGATCAGAGTAATTTTTGTTATTTATTTTTTACATTTTTCGTATCAAACCGAAATTTTTGGCAGAAATGTCGAAATTTCGACCGAATCCGAAACACGACCGAAACAGCTTTTTTTGGCCGAATTTCGGTCGGTCTCTAACATACTTATGTAAATTTCTTAAGAAAAGGCTGTTTTGATAATGAAAAAACTCAATTATATTGAAGTTTTTAATTGATCACTTTCTCTTTTTAGTAAAAGTGCTCCGAAATCTGGCCAGTAGCCGGTACTTCGAAATTATAACTTTATCTATTTCTTGGTCATTATTTATTTATAGTTTCAGCTAATTTATTTCAAAAATAATTTTTAAAAAGTGGGTGCAACAACAAGCGAAAATTTAAATTTTGGCAGTATACAGCTGAGTCGGATTTAGGCACAAATCCATAAGCTATGCTTTTTGGAATAAATTGAGCTAAAACCCAGTAATAAATAATAAATAATTTTTTTCATCTTGATATAATAGGAATTTTTGGGTATTACTTTCACAAGTATTTATGCTTGATTTTGGGCGAAAAATATCAGATGTGTATCACTTTCATACATTTACCAAAAACCAAAATTATAAAAAAATTCTCAAAATTCCGTGGGAATTTTTTAGAACCAAACATTTTTATTCAAAGTTTCATGTTTTTGAATTGCAAAACTTTTTGCATTCCCCCACGAAAAAAAGTTAGAACAATAGGTATATTTTCAATTAGGAATTTCTCAAAGTGTACTAAAAAGATTAAACAGTAAATTAAAAAAAAAAAATTTTTTTGCAGTTTAATAGCATTTTGTAGCCTAATTTGTCTTTAAAAATCTGGTTGGCCGGAATTAGGAGCGCAGGTAGCCGGAATTTGGAACAACTGAAATCAGTGGCCGGAATTCAGTACTCTTACGTTATAATTTCTCTTTTGAGCGTGTCATTGAAGATTTCGATTGGTTTATGGAATAGTGGAATGCGATCGACTAGTCCGGTTTATACGGGTAATCGATTATTTGAATAACAAGAGCCCTACATGTTACCCATTCATTACCCAAAACCACATACAATTTCAGCGAAATCGGATAAACGCTGCATGAATTATAGCATTTTAGAATAATATTTGCCACGCCCACCTCAAACGCCTAGAGTTAGTTGTAAATACAATTAAAGTGGAAATTATTGTTAAAACATAAATAAAAAAATTGAGAAAGATTACATTAATATAACAATAATAAAAAAAGAGTAAAAAACAAGTTTTTTAAAATATAACCCTTTAACCGACTAAAAAGCAGAAAATAAATTTTCTTTAAATTAATTTCTGCAATTTCGATTTAAAATTAAGGGTTTTTGATACTTTGTTCCTAATATCATTGCATATTTTGAAGTAGCCGAAAACCCTTAATTTTAAATCGAAATTGCAGAAATTAATTTAAAGAAAATTTATTTTCTGCTTTTTAGTCGGTTAAAGGGTTATATTTTAAAAAACTTGTTTTTTTACTCTTTTTTTATTTTCCCCTTTTTTTTAAAAAAATTTTTTTTCGGTATATTTCTTTCCCATTTATATTTTGCCCAAATAGTTTATCTTCTTAAATTTGTACATTTAAAAAATTTTTTTTGGTTTAAAAAAAAAATTGTTCCCCCCTTTTTCCCCCCTTTTTTTTTCCTTTTTTACTCTTTTTCCCCAATGCTAGCCTAAGTGAAAAATTTCAGCCCTGTAGCTTAAAAAATGCGAAAGTTAGAACTTTAAATTGGCTCCATTCCGCACCCCTTTGCCCCCACACCCCCCTTTCCAAAGGGTATAAAAAATCATTTTGTCAATAAGAACCCACCTACCAAATTGCATCAGTGTAGCTTGAAGGAATCGGAAGTTATGTCATGTTTAAAAAAAAAAAGTTTGAGTCCCCCCACGGCCCCCTACGCCTCTGATGGACCCCAAAATTTAATAGAATGCATTGTCACCGGAGTTCTATCAGTGTTCCAAATTTCAGCTCTCTAGCTCATGTGGAAGTGTATGAAAAAGATCGCCGCCCAAAGCAAGTTAATATAAGGGTTATAAAAAGAGAAGGAAAAAAGAAAAAGATAGGAGAATAAAAAAAGAGTAAAAAACAAGTTTTTTAAAATATAACCCTTTAACCGACTAAAAAGCAGAAAATAAATTTCCTTTAAATTAATTTCCGCAATTTCGATTTAAAATTAAGGGTTTTTGGCGACTTCAAAATTTGCAGTGATATTAGGGACAGCCAAAAACCCTTAATTTTAAATCGAAATTGCGGAAATTAATTTAAAGGAAATTTATTTTCTGCGCTTCATATATTCCACCGAACAGTTCTGATGGCATGTATATTGCGCATGTCAATAACATCGTATCTTTGGGCCAAAATAAACTTGAGGATAATCACCTGTGTGTTTTAGGGGATTTCAATTTGTGTAATGTTCTCACTCCCGTTAATGTATTAAATTCATTTGAAATCTATTTAATTGATAGTCTGTTGAGTGTTGATTTATCTCAAATTAATGGGTATGTCAATAAACTCAATAGAATATTAGATTTCGTCTTTATTAGTAATAACCTTAATTTTAATTTGATGGAATGCTGCTGTCCGTTTTCATCTTCGGATATGTATTATGTCCCCCTTAAATTTTATCTTGAATTTTATGATTATCCTGCTTTGCCTGTAAACAACTCTAAAATTTGCTTTATTTTAAAATAATGTGACTACACTAATTTGGATCAGTTACTTATATATATTGATTGGAACTCTTGTTTAATGTTTCTCAATGTATCTCAATGTTATGATATCTTTAAGTCTAAGATTTATGGTCTTTGCCTATGTAATGTTCCTCGTATTTGTAACAAGGTTTATATACCTTGTCACACAAATATGTTAAAAAATCTTAAGAAATTATATTCTTAAATATGAAGCTGAATTGAAATCGAATCCAAAGGCATTCTGGCGTTTTATCAAATCTTAAAAATCTTGCTCAAATATATATATATTCCCTCTGGTGTTTTTCTCAATGCTATTTGCACGAAATCTTCAGTAGATTCTGCTAATCTTTTTGCTGAATTCTTTCGCTCTAACTTTACCTCCGATCCTAATTCGCAGTATGATGTACCCTCGAATTTGGGACCTTCTGTGGATTTTTGAATGTATTATAAAAGTAAAACTATATTTTGCTGTAAAAAATCTAATCTGTCCAAATCAACATGGTTTTGTGCAAGGTCGATCTACTGTATCCAATCTTGCTATTTTCCGAAGACTGTATCATGGCTTTTCATGATGGTTTCCAAGTTGATACCATTTACACTGACTTCTCGAAAGCTTTCGATCAGGTATCGCATAAGATCTTAATATCCAAAGCTGGGCATTAACTAGTTAATTCGTTAATAGTTAATGTAAAAAAAGAAGTAAAAATTAAGAATTCATACTATTTTTAATAATCTACCTAGCCACACTGTTGCCAAAATTGTAAACACACTTTCGTGTTGTTGACAAAAATTCCAAGTCGAGAAGACGCCCGCCGTCAAATGTATGAGTCGATGTGTCGGCTCAACCGATATTGACATCGTTTTGTTGCCACGCCGATTGAAGCCGATTATGGTCGGCGCGAAACTGTTTAGCCGCCGCCGACATTTTCCAATCAACTTGGAACTCTGCGTAGTGACAATAAAAAAAAGCGCGTCGGCAAATTCGTTTTGTAAAATTTTTACAAAGTTTTCATTTTTTAAGATAAATTTGCATGGAGAGGGCTGAAATCGATCGAAAAAAGGGTCTGTGAGTGCAGGCATTCAATTGTATATAGTTAAAATGTTTTTTTATGCGGAAAACAAATTTTTTCTATAGAGAATTTAACTATTTAATTTAACTTTTAACGAAGTTAACTTTTCAACGCAATTAACTTTTTAATTTAACGAAGTTAAATTTTTGATTAACTATTTCCGGATTAACGAAGTTAAATTCTCGATTAACTATGCCCAGCCTTGCCTAGGACTTAATTTCTCCCCACCCAAATAGTTTTACCATATCTGTGGATTTTAACTTCGGTAAAATTTTTAACTTTCGGTTTCAGGGAAAAAATTTGCTTATAGGATAAGTTAAACAATACAACGGTAAAAGTTTTTTAGGCCCAGCAAAGTGGGTCAGGCCCTATATAAAAGAGACGTGTACAGCACCGATTCTCATCAAAATTTATATATGTGTTCTATGGGTCGTGAGTAGTGGGATGGGATAGGTTTTGACACGCCCACTTGTACTGACCAAAAGTTAGAAAATACGTATTTCTCTCACATTTGTGCAGAAACTTTTTTATAGCAAAATACCATATGATCAACAATTAACTTGATTGCCACCTAGGATTTAATTTCTCCCCACCCAAACAGTGTTACCATATCTGCGAGTTTTAACTTCGGTACAATTTTTACCTTTCGGTTTCAGGGAAAAAAAATTGCTTATAGGATAAGTTTAACAATGCAACTATTAACGTTTTTTAGGCCCAGCAAGCGGGTCGGGCCCAGCTAGGGTAACATACATTTCCGAGTCGATTTTATTACAATAATGAAGATATAAGGGTTATCTCATGCCCTGAATTCTTCCCAAGTATAAGTAGGGTAGAAGGGGGAGGATTCACCACTGGGGCGCATGCCACCCCCCCTAAAATAAAACTAAAAATTAACAGTATGTGTAGTTTGTGCATATATCGATAAAATTTCTTCCCTAAGTACATGTCCTTTCTACCTCAGTCGTGATCACGGCAAAACGTGTTTGTTTTTAGGGGTGCTGCGAAAATTTTGTTGGGAAAGTAAATTTGTGGTATTATGTATTATTGCCTTGAAAAGTAAAAATATGAAAAAAGAATTTGTGTGAGTGGGAACACCTGGGACACATTCGCCGAATCGCACCTGGCGCACATACGTCAGCGTATTTGGTATAACAAAACCGACCAAAAAATTTTAAAGAAGAGAAAAAGAAGAATCAATAATTTAAATTCATCAATTTATTTAGAAAAATCGCTTGGAAAGTTACATTTAACTCGGATCTCATTTACTAACTTTTTTTACATTTTGTGAAAAATTTTTCCTAAAAAAGTAATATAGGCATTTGTTAAATGTTTTATTTTAGCTTCTGGTATATTCAATACTTAAATAAAATATTACATTTGCCGAAAAAGTCTGCGCGTTCTTAAATTAAACCCCTTGGCAATTCGGCGCCACGAAATAACTCCCAACGAAATAACTCCCAACGAAATAACTCCCATGAAATAACTCCCAATGAAATAACTCCCAAACTGAAAAAAATGAAATAAGTCCCAACTGAAAAAAATGAAATAAGTCCCAACCGGAATTAAATAAGTCCCAATCGAAATGAAATAACTCCCAATTGAAATGAAATAACTCCCAACTGTCAGTTAAATCACATTACCATCTGTAAAAGGTGAATTAAAATGAAAAATTTTAAAATTATCAAATTTTAAAACAAAATAATTCTTGTTTTAAAATTAAAGTAGTATAATAAAAATATAAATTGCATGGTACACATGACAAGTAAGTTATTGTAATTTTTGTTGTTGTAATTGATGTTGTAACAATCCTACAAAAACAGTGCAAACACGTTAAGGCTCTGCATCAGATCGACATTATGTCATTTTGACATTTTGACATATTGTCAAAACGACATATTTTTTTGGTCTTTTGTCATTATGATAAAACGCCCCTAATCTTTTTGGATTTCGCCCAAAAATTCAATTAAACCATTATGATAAAATTTGTTGTTCATTTTGGAAAAGATATAGATTCAATATAGGTATGAGAAAGTTTTTTTATTTTCGTCCAAAATTTTCACTTATACTTATAAATAAAAAAAGAGTAAAAAACAAGTGTTTTAAAATATAACCCTTTAACCGACTAAAAAGCAGAAAATACATTTCCTTTAAATTAATTTCAGCAATTTCGATTTTAAATTAAGGGTTTTGGGTACTTTCCTCCGAATATCATTGCATTTTTTAAAGTCGCCAAAAACCCTTAATTTTAAATCAAAATTGCTGAAATTAATTTAAAGGAAACTTATTTTCTGCTTTTTAGTCGGTTAAAGGGTTATATTTTAAAAAACTTGTTTTTTACTCTTTTTTGTCGCCGACTTTGTCGCTGCTGGTCAAATCGCCCAAAACAATTTTTTATCTTTTGGGTGATTTGACATAATGTCAAATCGCGTTTTGGATTCGGTTTTGGGCGATCTGAAACAGCGCCACACGTTAGTTTAGTTTTTAATGTAATTTAAACGTTATTACAAACTTTCCAACTGCTAAAATTCGTATAAAATACTCAAAATTCAAATTTTAAATCGTGATTTCCCAACTAAATGATTTTTTGAGTTATGTCTTCATTACAGGGAATATGTTCAATAACAAAAATATCCCAACAAAATTCGTACACATTTTCGAAATGTCACAAAAAATTTTTACATTTACATGGAAAATTTTGGAACTTTAAGTACAAATATCTCGGAAAGCGAATCTGACAAAACTCTATCGGATTTTGTAAAAAATTCGGCTGAGATCGACTAGTAAACCTGTTCTAATTCACGTAATTGCTTTTCAGCAACAAAATATAGCAGTTTGCTGTTTCTCCTCTTTCCTGATATAATCTCGAAAATTTCATTCACTGATGCGAATAACAAAAAAAATTCCAAATTATCGAAAAATTTAAATGAAATAAGTCCCAACTGAAATGAAATATGTTCCAACTGGAACGTAAGGAGTCCCAACTGGAATGAAATAAGTCCCAATTGAAATGAAATAAGTCCCAATGTTGTATTGGAATTTTTTGGGAGTTATTTCATTTTGCCATTGGGAGTTATTTCGGTGGGAGTTATTATACCCCCACACTTACTGTGGCAGGGTATACTAACTTTCCGGTATGGAAATATATTCTTGATCAGCATCACCGCCGGAGTCAATTTAGCCATGTCCGTCTGTTTGTCCGTCCGTCCGCACGATAGCGGTCGCAGTTTTGTAGATATCGACTTGAAACTTTGGGTACATGTTTTTCTCGTGAATGAAGCGACAAAAGCGAAACGTGGCAAAACTCGATATGACGTCCTTAGCTAAGAAAAAAACAGCGACTCTATCAAAGAATAAAGGAGGATACACACAATATTAACAAAGCCAAAGTAGTAAATGTGAATACTTATCAAAATGTAAATAAAATTCTTATTTTCATTAAAAAAAATGCTCGATGGCCAGCTGAATTATGACCAAGTTCGCCTCAACTCAGCAAATTGGATTTTTTTATGTTTCATCGAACGGAAATCTTTAAGCATACGATTGAATGTTCAATAAAACTTAATACCGAAAATTAAGATATTAACCTTCCGAAAATAAAAAAAAAGTATCCTATTCTCTTCCTTGGCACAGATATGATGTTTTAAAAAAAAAATTATGAAAATCGGTTGGCTAGTTTTTGCTCCTACCCGTTACAAAAAAATTGGCGTTCTAATTTTATAAATAGAATAGTCAAGCCAAAGCAAATAAATATAAGGGTTATAAAAACAAACAAAAATTTGTCTGATACATGAAATCGGCATTTGATATTTGTGTTTCAAAAATTTCCCAACCTTTTCAAAAGAGAAAAAAAATTTGGTTTGTGAAAATTAATCGACAAACACTTCTTAAATTTAACAGCAATAATAAAATGTTTGCTTTTTGTTGCAGGTAAATCCAAACGAGCGAGCGCTCTTGTAGCTGCTGTCGAAAAGGCCACAGAGAATTTTATTCAAAAAGGAGAACTGATTGCTTACGAGAACCCAGACATAACACAGGAAATGCTGGCTGCCGTTGACGAGGTGCGGAAGACCGGAGATGCAATGAGCATTGCTGCTCGAGAATTTTCAGAAGATCCCTGTAGCTCTTTAAAGCGTGGCAATATGGTACGAGCGGCGCGCAACCTTCTCTCTGCCGTAACTAGACTGCTGATATTAGCTGATATGGTAGATGTGCACTTGTTGCTCAAATCTCTCCATGTGGTCGAAGATGATTTAAACAAGTTGAAGAACGCATCAAGTCAGGACGAGCTCATGAATAACATGCGTGTAAGCATATTTGTAGGATAGCAACAGTATATTAATATTAATTCCGTTTTAATTATAGCAATTTGGTAGAAATGCAGGAGAATTGATTAAACAAGCAGCAAAGCGTCAGCAAGAGCTTAAAGACCCACAACTGCGGGACGATTTGGCTGCTGCTCGGGCAATGCTCAAAAAGCACTCCACCATGTTGTTAACAGCATCCAAGGTATACGTTCGTCATCCAGAGCTTGATCTTGCTAAAGTGAATCGTGACTTCATTTTAAAACAAGTTTGTGACGCTGTAAATACCATAAGCGATGTTGCACAGGGAAAATCATCGCAGCCGACAGATATCTACAGCGGAGCCGGTGAATTGGCTGCGGCACTTGATGATTTCGACGTAAGATCGAAATTAATAAGGAAAGGACCGTATGTGGTCATGCTATTTACTTATTGCTTTTTTATAGGAGGGCATTGTTATGGACCCTATGACATACAGCGAAAAACGCTCTCGTCAATTATTAGAGGAGCGCCTGGAAAGTATCATCAGTGCAGCAGCGCTGATGGCCGATGCCGATTGCACTCGGGATGAACGGCGTGAACGAATCGTTGCCGAGTGCAATGCTGTTCGACAGGCGTTGCAAGATTTGCTTTCCGAGTACATGTCGAATGTAAGTTTGTCATTTCCATATTTTTATAACCCTTCTTATTGACGTCCCTAAACGAAAGTTAAATTAAACTTTTTCTACTAAGTAGTTAGGTGCTGAATGTCACTAAAATATTGATAAAATTCCATCACGTAAAATTCCCGCGAAATTAAAATATAATTATTTTTCGATGTAGCTTCACGTTAGGGCTTTCAATCCTGAAGTCTTTTCGCAATCCCGTAATTTTCGGGACTGAAAATGGCATTCGTTAATAATAATAATAATAATAAAGGGGGATTTGCACTGCGACCGTTGGTCTTTTGTGCCCCCACTACGAGTCCGTGTTGGGTGACGATGGCCCAGGTATCACGAACCATACCTCTGCCAGCCTTTAGAGGACCTCCACTAACCACATTCCGTTAGGAATTTCAAGATCAGCAGAGGATCCAGATTCGGCCAATCATGCTCTGGCACCAGGAACTTTCCCAGTACGCGCCTCCTTGTGTGGATGATTGCTCCGCAGTACTTGTAAATGACCCGAACTTTCTTCTTCCTCATTGCAAGAGTCGTCGTTTAAAATGCCCAACTTCGTGAGATGCCCCCTCAGTCTACAGTGACCAGTGAGTAAGGCATTCAATCCCGGGATCCCGAATCCCGAAATCCCGGGATCCCGAACGTTTTCTAAATCCCGGAAACCCGGGATTTTGAGTCCGGAATCCCGGGATTCAAAAAATTTAATTTTTATGCATTGTTTAAGATATTTTCGACGCTTTTCCACAAAAATACTGCAGTGCGTTTACTTTCAATCCAATTGGTAAACACAAAAAGCTCACTTTCGTAGATTTAGTGCTACACACACAAAAAATTAAGACAATTTTTGCCAATAACAGTGAACAAAACATTTTTATCGATCTGAAAAAAATTTTTTCAAATTGAAACAATTTTTTTTATTCGACAAAAAGGTAGATATAATTAATAAAATCATTTTGTTGACCATTTGAGTGTTGTACTTTTGAATAGATTCAGCGTGGCAAAAAAAAATAATAAAGCAACTCAATTTAACACATAAATTATCAAACTTTTTCGATCATAGTAATTTAAAATTAATAACTTTTTGTTTGACTTTATTTATTTTAAATTTTGTTTTGTTTAATGCAATATTTATTAAATATTATTTCTACGTTGAATTAAAATAAAATTAAGCTTAAAATATTGTTGCAACAGTTTTTTCTTTAATCCCGAAAATCCCGAACAAATCCCGGGTTCCCGGGATTGTAATTTCAAATCCCGAAATCCCGGGATTTTCGAAAACACTTCGGGATTGAATTCCTTACCAGTGAGTAACCCCGTTAGAATTTGAAGCCGGTTCTTACTTTAACGATACAAGCTTCAAACCTCCTCTTGTTATATTTACCAAGGAGTGATTTGGCCTGCCGTAGCACAGGTAGATCGAACGAATAGTTCAATCTGTCCACCCGTACTCTTTCTCTGAGCATTTCCCGGATAGTGTGCGCACCTATGGCTCTGGACTTGTAAGCGAATCTTCGAATCTTCGCGAATGTCTGTCCGTCTGTCTGTCTTTTCGCACGATAACTGTCGTTGCTTTTGAGCTATCGATTTGGGATTCCTCTTGTTTTGCCGAATGATTGGACGGTATTGAAAATATGCAACATCGGATAAGAGCCACGCCTAGCTCCCATACAAAATTGCCGCAAATTTTATATTATTTTCGTTTATCTTGAGAAATACTGAACCGATTTGGATGCGGTTTTTTGCATTGGGTTGGAAATGAGGTCGGGAACGAAATGAGAATGAAACCGGAACGAAATGGAATTGGACCGGAACAAAATGGAATTGGAACAAAATTTTTAAATGGATCAGGAAACTAAAATTTTCGATAAATATTGGAAAATTATCGATAAATTATCGAAAAAATATCAATAAATCATCGAAAAATTATCGATGAAAAATCGAAAAATTATCGGTAAAAATCGAAAAATTATCGATAAAAATCGATAAATTATCGAAAAACTATCGATAAAATATCGAAAAACTATCAATAAAATACAGATTTTCGATAAAATTACTAACATATGGTCTCAGCATGTGCAGGGTATTATAGCTTCGGTCAGACCGAAGATAATTCTCTTACTAGTTTATTAAGTACTTGATATTTATGCCTCAGAAGCGAATATTTAAAATATTCTTGAAGGTTTAAAGTTCTTTTATATGTTTTAAATGCCCGAGTTTTCGAAGTTTTAGGTTTCCTCAATTCTTTTGTAAACCATACAGCACCAAGTTCATTCGAATTCTTTTTAATGTTCTTTGGAACACATATCTCGAAGACTTTGCTGAGCGTACAATTGAAAATTGATACACAGTCGTCAACATCTTCAAAGTTCATGTCCCAATTAGTTTCAGATAAGAGTTGGTTCATTTTAACAAAATTTGTATTCTTGAAGCAAAAAAATGACTTCAGCGGTGTATAAACTGGTTCTAAGTTGTTTTGAACAAATTCGAAAGATAATTCAAGTGTTGGGTGATCGTTATCTTCTGGACATGCAAAAGCATCACAGCGTTTCACTGAAAACTTCGAAGAGTCCTCGACATAAATTAAATCCAAAATTCTGCTATTCTTATTTTCAATCCCGTTTACTTGGTGTAAACTCATATCTGAAAATGAATCCAGAAAGTCATTTAAACAGTCACGAGAAGAATACGGAAGAAACTGGTTTGAATCGCTACAAAAATTCCAAGATATATTCGGTAAATTAAAGTATCCAAAAACAACAATGGAATCGGCACGTTTAACATTTGAGTAAACCAATGATATAAGCGACACATGTCTTAGATAAACGGTAATATCGTAATTCGGTGGGATACACGAGCAAGTAACGAAAATATCAATACTAAAAACTCGAATTCGTACACAAAAAAGGTTTTTTTTTACTGCAAAGAGGACTCCACCACCAGAAAAATTTGATACCCAGCACACAGAATTTCTGAATCAAAATATTTGGTTTAAGCCAAGTTTCGGTAAATACCAAGGCATTATGACTACAATCGAAACATTTAATATAAATAACATTCAATTTTGTATTTAGCACTCGAACATTTTAGTACAGAAGACAAACAACATTATTCGGGATATTATTTAGTTTTTTTGATTAGAATTTAATTTTCTTTGAGGAAGTTGAACGGGATTTACTAGATTTGATTTTTCTTTATAAACAAATTCGCGAACTAAAGTTTTATCCGGCCAAAAATTTTTATTTACAATCACATCAAACAATTCTGCAGGAACAGATAAATTGAAAGATGAAATGTTTCTAGCGTATGAAAAGTTGAATTTAAAAGCATTTATATTATTACCGGTTTTATTGAGTTTAGAATCAATATAAAATATAATATCTTCAGTTAATGTGTCCGATGCAAATCTAGACACAAAAATAGATTTTTTTAGGTTGCACAACAACAAGCCTTTTTCTTGTACTTCCCGCAAACAATCCTTTGGAGAAATAATATTTATGGAAGGACAAACATTTTTATCAATATTTGAGATTCCATTCATATTTTTCTCAGGAGCGTCATCTACCCTCGTTTCCAAAACCGCAGGATCAGGAGAATAAAACGTAACTGGTGAAGCAAACATATCGGAGTTGTTGGAGTTGAAATTGGCTTTGGGGCAGGTGGTAAAAGCCCAACAGAAGTATTTTGTTTCGGAGCTGTTTCATCCAAACATTTATACTTCTGAAAGTTTATTTCATACTCCTTCAGTTTAGACTGGGCAGCTGCTTTGATACATCATTAAATCCCTTTCGGGCTTGACGTACCAATTTACAGATGTCCAGCTCCTGTATCGCGGCAATCTTCGCAGGACCAACGAAGTCCTTTTTTACCCACAATCAGATCGACTACTCTACCAGTAAGGGATGCACATTTGACGTGATAAAAACCATCGCATAGCCAACAAGAGAGACCATGCGTTCGTTATCGACTTTAATGGCACACTTACGGAAAGAGCAAGTCATATTTAAATGCGAAATTTATAAAAAATAAAATAAAAAAAGTGTAAAAAAAAGTGTAAATTGTAACGAGACAAAATGTGGACTGGGAAAAGGCACTTTCAAATTATATTAAAACAAGTGCCTGAAAATATGATCATTCTGAGAATGTAGAATCTATATAAAACTAGTGACACAAGAAATGTCAAAGTGGACAGTATAAGCAAAAACAAAAAAAAAAAATTTGCAATTTTTTTATTGTTATGATACTTAGCCGACAGGAATCCACGGAAATATCGCAAAAAACTTTGTTATTTGCACAAAACTTATTGCACTTAGCCAGAATTTAATTTACTTAATTTATTTAAAAGATCTTCAAAATAATTAACACGGTATAGCTATTTAAAGACATTTATTCAAATCGCAGCAAAAAATGCACTTAGAAACAAGTTGAACAGGGTTGCCAAACTGCAAGACAGTCCCCCACTAGCCTGGAGCTAATGATGTGAGAGTCTAGAGCTTTAAGAGCCGTCTGACTGTCAGATAGTATTACAATTTCCCGTCTACAGTATTTTCTATCAAGGTTGAATTGCACACATCTTTCAATTGCATGAACTTCTGCTTGGAAGATGCTGGTCAGTGTGCCCATTGATTCGGAGTATTTAGTAAGCGGCCCGAAGTCAGTGACTTCCTAGTAATGCCCAGACTAGTTCTTTTGACCCACGCATCGGCCCCATAGGTGATGATTGGTCTCACCAATCCTTGGCCTTCTTTGTTACTAACTCCGTGTGTATCTTCCACGTGAGCTTACTATCTAGAGTTAATCCCAGATATTTCACTTCCGTTGGTTTCTCTATAACTTGGGAGGTGTTGTCAAATGAACCTTCAATGTCGAGGAATGCACACACTACTATTTCCTTTGTGTCCAAGGCCCTTTGTATGAACCCAGACAACTGGAATATAGCAGTTTCCGTAGACTTGCCCGCTCTATAGGCATGTTGACAGGGGGGAAGGGGCCTCCGGACCTGAACTTCTTCTCGAAGATAGTTATATATTACTTTTTCCATCGTTTTCAAAAGAAACGACGTCAAGCAAATTGGTCTGAAGGATTTTGGTGGAGTAGGATCCTTCTTCGTCACCTTCGGGATAAAAATAACTTTAGCCCTACGCCAGTGGCTAGGTATGTACCCTAAGGCTAGGCTGCTTGTTGAAATCCTTCTAATCTGATGTATCATTTCAGGCCCTCCCTTCTGGAGAAGGGCCGGAGATATGCCATCTACACCTGAAGATTTGTAGGGGTGAAAGGTTCCAATTGCCCACTCAATCCTTCTTTTATCACAAATATTTCTGGCGACTTCCCAATCTTCTCTACTAGCTTTACGACCGATAGGCAAGTTCAGTGAGTCCGCCTTAGGTACGCTGCCGGGGAAGTGAATTTCAAGAAGCAATCCGGCCGTTGAGTCTCACCTTCTCTAAAGGTGTCATCTGCCCTTTTGAGAGCCATGGTAGCTACGTTCCCTGTCTTGGCTACCGCCTTGTACAGCCTCGCCGCTACAGGAGTATCCACTATGGTCTCACTTTTCCTTTTTGCGCTCCTAATTTCTTTACTGTACATGATTAGGATCGTGGTGTAACTCTGCCAGTCCCCGGTTCTCTTAGCTCGGTTAAAGAGCTTCATCGTCGAAGCCCGAAGATTTGACAACTCGTTGTTCCACCACGGCGCATACTTAGTACTACCAGTCCTACTAGAACAACTGAGGTTATATCTCTCTATCATAACGTTCGTTAATTCTACTACCTCCTGCTCCAGTTGAGGGTGATTGCCCGGCGGTCTGCAAGTACTGAGTGCCCCAGAACGAGAATTCATAAAGTCTTTATACTTATCCCAGTTCGTACGCCTGGGGTTCCTTGATGGTAATATGTTTGGTCTACTGCCTACAATGTCAAATACCACGATGGTCTGACATTGAGGGTTCGTCCGATACCCTCCAATTTCTAATATGTCTACTGTTGCTTAGACTGCACAGTGTTATAGATATACTCAAGAAGGTTGTTGTTGTTGTTGTAACAGCAATAAGGAATGTATGTATGTTTTTATGTTGAATTTAAGTTGGATTTAGAGGTGGTTATAACTCCAAGTCGTTATAGCCACCACCACTCAAGAAGGTACTCACCCCTGCCGTTGCAATTCGTGCTACCCCATATCGTGTTATGGGCATTTGCATCGCACCCTAGGAGCAGTGGTATGTGCAACTTAGTGCAATGCTCCACAAGCCGCTGAACCTCCAGTGGTGGAACTTCCTTCTCATCACCCGGGAAGTACGCCGACGCTATGAGCAGAGTCTGAATCGGCACTAGGTTCCTGGTCAGGAATTCTGAAAGACAAAAGTAGTTAGTTTTATCTAGAGCCCGACCGATTAATCGGCTTCGGCTTCCGCCGTTATCGGCTGAAAATGCACATTCAGCTTCGGCTTCGGTTTTTCCAAAAAATTACCGAAGTTTTGGCCGAAGCTTTTTAATTTTTTTTCTTATTTTTGCGACACCGAAAACTAAAACTAATTTTTTACGATACGATTTTCTAAAAATTGTGTAATTGATGGAATTTCCAATGGGTCATAAGAGAGAGGCCCACAAATCAAAAAATATGATTAAAATTTAACTTAGTAACCATCGAATATTGAGTGAATCTCGCCTCAAATTGTGTGGCACGGGGTTACAGCTGCCACAAAGTACATCCTTGGACATTTTCTGGGTGGATTACTGAATTTTAAATATAGATTTAGAAGCTTAATATTCGCCCTGATGTCTATGTTAAAAGGAGTCCTGGTAAACTGTATGAAATTTCAAATATAGGATTCTACCTTTTACAAATGTAGCCCAAATTGCTGCGCCACCATATATGAAAAGTAGTTCTGGTGCTCAAATCCGGGACCGATTTTCGTAAAATTTTACATTTAAAGTTCAAAGCTTCACAGGTGGTATTTACCATCAACTAGAACATCCCTTGCCCATCACCTGACGGATTTGGGGAGTCCTTAAAAAACAGCTACTTAGATGGATTTATTCTTTGAAGAATTCTCTACCATTTCTACTAAATTCCCATTATTTTATGCTTTACTCCAAATTTTTAAAAATGATTTTAAAAAAATCGAATTTTTCTTACACGGGATATATGGGATAATCCGAGGCTCCTGTTAGTTTTGACCTGGGAGGCCCAAATTTGTTAGTGAATTCTTTTGGTTACTTTTATTATTTATTTAAATAAAATTTTAGTTCCTTAAAAAACTAAATGTGTATTTATACACTCTAATTTGAATGAAAATACACGAAAAAACAAGTTTTTAAAGGGTTTTTATTTAAGTATCGGCCTCGGCTTCGGTATAGGCCTTCGGCGTCGGCCGAAGTAATAGCAGAGAATGATAATTATAGAGAAGGTGCATAAAGGAATTTCTGTTAAATTGTGATTGGAATTTTGGGCCAGATTTTTCAGGAACTTCCAGTCGAACATCGATCAAGTTTTTTTTTAAGTTCGACTGGATTTTGATGTTCGGTTCAAACAGAAATAGAAAGAATGAAACCAAAAAAGTAAGAAAAAAAGAACGCAACCAAAAGGAGGTGGTTTTTTCTAGTTCTCCTTCATGTTTGTGAATTGGTTGGTTTTGAGCTTTTGTTTTGATTATGCAAACCGGTTTTGGGTTTTCTAAGCAATTTGCAATTCACAATTTGCATTTCAAACATTTCAAACATTTTCCCAATTTTATTCAGTTTTGATTTTCATGTTTTTTATTTAATATTTTTATATGAGCATTGTAAATATATTTCATTTGATACATATTTGCAATACATATGTTTGGATAACTTCATAAGTTCATTGACCTACATTTAAATTTTTTCCCTGTTTCTATTGTTTCCTTTTGTGTGCACAACAAGGAAAACAAAGATCACTTCAAGATCAAGGTCGACGTTGTTTTCATTTTTTTTTGCTGAGTTCATTTGTCGGTTTAAAATGGAAATGCACCAAGTACATAGATTTCCTTAAGCACTTAGTCCATTTCAATTACTTAGACAATTGTACTTCTCGCTATTTATTAGCCACGTTGCCGAATTTAATTTATTCTGCTGGTTTTCAAAGGTTTTAATTACTGTACTTATTGCGTTTTGAAGCATAACTAATATATAATTAAAATCCGATCAACGGGTATTTCAAATGCAGTAATGTATTTTAAATGAATTTAAATTGTTTTATCTTGTTTTAATAAATTTCTAAACCGACGCTGTACTCTACTTGTATTGTAAATTCTCAAACATATTGTTTATTTCCTTTTATTGCATTTATTTATAATTTTTATAAGAAAATGCACACTGAATAATAAATAGCGAGAAGTACAATTGTCTAAGTATAATGCGTATATTCAAAATTAAAATGGACTAAGTGCTTAAGGAAATCTATGTACTTGGTGCATTTCAATTTTAAACCGACAAATAAACTCAGCAAAAAAAAAAATGAAAACAACGTCGACCTTGATCTTGAAGTGATCTTTGTTTTCCTTGTTGTGCACACAAAAAAAAAGGAAACAATAGAGCCAGGGAAAAAATTGAAATGTAGGTCAATGAACTTATGAAGTTATGGAAACATATGTATTGCAAATATGTATCAAATGAAATATATTTACAATGTTCATATAAAAATATTAAATAAAAAACATGAAAATCAAAACTGAATAAAATTGGGAAAATGTTTGAAATGTTTGAAATGCAAATTGTGAATTGCAAATTGCTTAGAAAACCCAAAACCGGTTTGCATAATCAAAACAAAAGCTCAAAACCAACCAATTCACAAACATGAAGGAGAACTAGAAAAAACCACCTCCTTTTGGTTGCGTTCTTTTTTTCTTACTTTTTTTGGTTTCATTCTTTCTATTTCTGTTTGAACCGAACATCAAAATCCAGTCAAACTTAAAAAAAAACTTGATCGATGTTCGACTGGAAGTTCCTGAAAAATCTGGCCCAAAATTCCAATCACAATTTAACAGAAATTCCTTTATGCACCTTCTCTATAATTAACATTCTCTGGTAATAGGCTGTCATTGACCTTCGGCATCGGCCTGAAAATGCTTATCGGTCGGGCTCTAGTTTTATCCCTCAGTAACATGCAAGCTCTAGGGTCTTTAACCCTGGTATCCCATAATACCTGGGCCCCTACACCTGTCAGTCCTCTCACCTGTCCACCATGGATCAGTGCCGCCACAAGATGTTGTTTGGCAAACATCCTCGCGATTACAGCCGAAGCTCCTTTGGCGTGGTGGATGTTTACCTGGGCGAACCTGGCACCTCCCTGCAGCTGTCGTCCATCATGACGACTCCGGAGCCGACGCCCCGGATAGCAGCAACCTCTCCTCCTCTTCCTCTGTCGGATCCAAGACGCTGAGGACAGTGATATTACATTCAATGCCCTCCTCATCAGAATCCGACGTTTCCTCCATCGGAGGGGCAGGGGTCGCTCCAGCGTCAACCACCACAGGTGACACTGGTTCTGCTGACACTATAGGTGCCGCTCTAACCTCTTGCACCTCATGAACTGCGGAAGGAACATCATCCGTTGGAGCCACCTCCGCTCCCACCTCCTCCACAGGTCTCCTCTGCAGATGAGCCGAGACCTTCCCGAAGCGGTAGTTCATCTGCCCGCCACTCTTCAGGATGGCCTCGTATGACGCCTCGTCGATGCTCACCCTCAGGAGCTGGCCACCACCATCCTCCCGACAGCTGAGCGTCTTACGGCCGAAATTTCGATATTTCTGCCGAAAACTTCGACTTGATACGAAAAATGTAACAAATAAATAACAAAGATTACACTGATCGACAAAACTGAAATTTTTGTGTGTTAAATATACTTGATAGACAAATTCTCATGTATTTTGCCACGCTGAATACGAAAATAATAATGAAATTTTTCAGCACGCACTAAAAATGCATTTTTTGTGGCGTCATTATTATTTTCGGATTTGGCGTGGCAAAATACATAAGGAACAACCAAGTCGATAAAAGCGGTATGTAACACAAATTTTAGTATTGATCATAGTTTCGAAGAATCGACAAAGAAGACATACCTCCTTCATCCATTCACCCCTTTACAGCGTTCTCACTCTACTCCTATCGGAGTAGATCTACTACTCTCGCGATGTTTTTTTAATTTCTACTCCTCTACTATGGTAGTAGATTTTTCAACTTCCCTCAAGATATTTATACCCCCACACTCACTGTGGCAGGGTATACTAACTTTGTCACAACGTTTGTAACGCCCATAAGGAGGCGTGTCCGGTATGGAAAAGTATATATATTCTTGATCAGTATCACCTCCTGAGTCGATTTAGCGATGTCCGTCTGTCTGTCCGTCCGTCTGTCCGTCCGCACGATAGCGGTCGCAGTTTTGGAGATATCGACTTGAAACTTTGGGTACATGTTTTTCTCGTGAATACTGAGATCAAGTTCGAGAATCAGCCAAATCGGACAAAAACTGGGCGTGGCTCCCATACACCATTTTTATTATTGTATTCGATTGGAAATGTTTAGAAACGTATTTTTAACATGGTCCGAGGTTCCGAAGCCACATATATAAGGGTCTAAATGGGGTCTTGAGACCAATTTTTACTAATATTGTAAGAAATCTACTCCTCAAAATATTATAAGGGAGTTCATAAAGTCATATTGTTGTATAAATATACAATAGTCATAAAAATGTTGTTGCTTTTTTTTCATACAAAAAATTTTACGACGAATTTAAGCAAACTGTGTTTTTTGACTCTCATATTCACTATTCCTCTCATTTTAAAGTTGTTGCCAAAAAGTTGTTGGAACCATTGCACGCATCGTGTAATCGTAACTTTAGAGAATTTAAAGCACTGAAGCAAATTACGATACGATGCAGCATTCTCAATGGCAATCGGGTCTTCGTCCCGGAATGCACCTATCCACAATCAGTGGATGGCCAAGGATTGCCAAACCTCAGTATCAAATCAAATGTATGTATGTATGTTGTTGTTGTTTTTTTCACATACGGAGCTGACCATGTCGGCCAGCCTGCTCCGTATGCTATTAATTCGCGCCGGCATAGAGAAGAACCCAGGCCCTGCCTGGTTCTGTTCAGTTTGCAGTAACCGCATTCACCATAACTCTGCTTCAGTGAGATGCACCAGTTGTGGAAATTGGTGTCACTTCAGAGATTGCTCGGAACTGAGAAGACTTCAAGACTGGGACCCTAACTTCAGCGCCCCATGCTGTCGAAACACGTCAAATCAGACGTCCCTCCCTCAACCTCTAAGAGCAATGGGAGTGCAGTCATCCCCCGGTTCACAAGCTGGGAATAATCAGTCTACTGCAACACATGGCATCTGGCCATGCTCCGATTCATCGAAATCACACCTCTCTAAGATGTCACTCATGCGGAAACTGGTGTCATTTTAGGAATTGCTCTGGCCTAACAAATCTTCGCGATCGGCCTCATCCCTTCAGTGCCCCCTGCTGCCGGAATTTCCTGCAAACACCATCTCAGCAGGCTGCTGGCTCACGCCCACAGCTCTCTGTCCTGCAACCATCAAGGCTTTCGAGAGGCAACCGTCTCCATCAGCCCCTCTGCCAGTCAAATTCCCCGCAGTCAACAAACTCGTCTATTCAACAAGCCAGACATCGCTCATCAATCCAGCTCCTCCGTCGTCGTTCTCAGCCTCCGACGGTGGCGCCTACACCCCCATCAATTAAAATAATGCAATTAAATTGCAACGGACTTCTAAGCAAACTGCAAGAAATTTTAGATTTCATGAGCTGTAATCATATTCATATTGCAGCTATTCAAGAAACCAAACTGTTTGGAAGCTCCAACGTACCAAACACAGCAAACTTTCACCTGGTCAGGCAAGACAGAGTTCGGAACCACGGAGGTGGCCTGGCATTCATCCTACACAACTCTGTATCATACTACTCACTTCCGCTGCCGGCACCCGCTGCGTCTGATTTGTACCTGGAGCAGCAAGGCATAGCTGTGGTGGCAGACAATACCACGTTCCAACTTATAAATTTATACATACCGCCCGTCAGCTCCTGTTCCTCGGACTACCACCCCTCCCTGGAGAACCTACTAATAGGAGAGAACAGATTCGTTCTTGGCGATGTAAATGCCCACCACTCTTCGTGGTTCTCAGGCCACGTATGTGACCACAGAGATCGTCCCACAAGAGTATTTGGAACGCACACCACCTCACCTGACTTGACTGTTGTCAGCTCGTCGCTCCTGCCTACCACCTCATGGGACACTGTGATCACTTTCGGCTCCGATCATCTTCCAATCATTGTGTCCATAGGCAGCCAAGCAGTTTTCGCTGAACGTGATAGAAGGACGTTCATCAACCACAACAAAGCAAACTGGGCTGGCTTTGAATCCCTCTGCCACCAGGAGTTCATGAATCTGCCTCTGCCCTCCTGCGTAGTCAAAGGAGAAAAAATCAATTCAAAAAGCTGCTGCCCAGTTCATTCCAGCAGGAAACTACGCCACCCTGCGCCCAAATTTTCCAGCAGAAGCAGCCCGGATTGCAGTGGAACGTGACGGCATCAGGGCATCAGACCCCAATGACCAGAGGTTGCCTGAGATGAACAAAGAAATCTCTCGATTGGTCAATGAGCACTGTAGGAAAAAATGGCTGGATCATCTAGATAACTGCGATTTTGCGACTAACCCCCAGAAGCTCTGGGCAACGATTAAAGCGCTGTCGAAACCTGACTCTTCTCGCCAGGACAATGTTGCTATCAAATTCAATGACAGCCCCCCATTTTCCAACGACAAGAAATGTGCTGATGCATTTTGTCGTCAATTTATCGAACACCCTACCCGCTCTAACACATCCAAAAGAGCAACGATGAGAAAATTCAAAGCGCTGCAGCCTGATGCCCAACTGGTTTCGTTCACGGCTTCACAGGTAGCGGAAGCAATCCACTCAGCGAAATCTTCAAAGGCGATTGGTCCTGATGGACTATCCATGATTATGCTAAAACATTTAGACGACCTAGGCCTGGAGTACCTCACCGAATTGTTTAACCAATCTATCAGGCCAAAGTCCATTCCGGACATTTGGAAATCTGGCAGGGTCATACCTATCATTAAAACTGGCAAACCTGCTGATAATGGGTTATCATATCGACCGATAACTATTTTATCACCGGTGGTCAAGGTGATGGAGTCCCTACTCCTCCCGGAATTGTGTGCGGCTCTTCCATTAGCTAACCATCAACATGGTTTCCGGACAGGCAGAAGCACCACCTCAGCTCTGAATGAGATTGTCTGTCAAGTCACGAATGGTCTCAACCAAGATAAACCGTGTAAACGTTCCATTCTTGTAGCGCTGGACCTAAGCAAAGCAGTTGACTCCGTGGACCATAGCGTTTTACTTGAGGACCTTCTCCAATCGAGTCTCCCATCAAGAATAAAAAGATGGTTAGGTAACTACCTAAACAACAGGCAGTCATTTGTAGAGTTCAGAGGCAAAAAGTCTAAATACAGGAAAGTAAAACAAGGAGTCCCGCAAGGCGGTGTGCTTTCTCCACTCCTCTTCAATTTTTACATTTCCTTGTTGCCCGAACCCCCTACAGGGACTAACATGGTGTCGTATGCAGACGACTGCTTCATTCTCACTACAGAGAACGACATTGCTCAGATGACTGCTAACATCAACATCTACCTGCAAGCGGTTGAAAATTTCTTCGCTTTCAGAGGTCTCAAGCTGTCACCGGAGAAGTCTTCAAGCACGCTGTACACTACGTGGACGCAAGAGGTGGAAAAGAGGTTCGCTATAGTAGTGGAAGGAAGAGTGATCCCTACTATAAAAAAACCTAGGATCCTTGGTGTCATCCTGGACAATCTCCTCAACTTTGCGTCTCACGCCGCAAACATAAGAAACCGCGTTAGAGGAAGAAACAATGTCCTTAAGTCGATTGCCGGTTCCACATGGGGCAAAAATCGTGAAACATTGCTCGTCACTTACAGGGCGATTGGCAGATCGCTACTTGATTATGCGGCCCCGGTCTGGTCCACACAGCTCAGCGAAACACAATAGCGACAGCTTCAGATAGCTCAAAACCGTGCGCTCCGCGTAGTCACCGGGTGTCATCTGATGGCTCATGAACATCACCTCCACGATGACACCAACCTACTTATGGTCAAGGAACACAACCTCCTCTTAAAAAATCAGTTCCTTCTTGCTGCACATCAAGCCAACCACCCCAATCACTGGCTGTGAAGCAGTGGAACCTTTTATCAAAGGAGGCTCAATTTCTAGGCCCAATTTCCTGATCGCACTGGACAGCATACAACAGGGAGCTGTGTCAGAAGCAATCGCGTCTCGCCGTCACAATGTGGTCCGTCAGCGAAGACGAAAGACAACTCCCTCGCTCGACACGTACTACTCTGGCACAGCTACGTTCAGGCCACTGCAGACTGCTCAACAGTTACATGGCAAGGGTGAATAGCAACTACTTCACCAACAACTGTCCAGTATGTCAAGCAACACCCCATGACACTGTTCACCTTTTTAACTGTCCAAGACGCCCCACCACATTGAAGCCCATTGACTTATGGTCCAACCCTTCAGATGCAGCAAGGTTTTTGGACCTGGAACTCTAACCGCTGCTCTACAATGATCAACAACATACAAAAACAACAACAATAACAACATAACAACATTTACACATACATTTTTGATTTGCTCTACTGTTACAACAACGATACGATGCTCTGATGCTCTGATGCTCTGATGTCTATGTTAAAAGGAGTCCTGGTAAACTGTATGAAATTTCAAATATAGGGGTAGGAGGCTCACGGAAGGATTCTACCTTTTAGAAATGTAGCCCAAATTGCTGCGCCAACATATATGAAAAGGTGCTGAAATCCGGGACCGATTTTGGTAAAATTTTACATTTAAAGTTCACAGCTTCACAGGTGGTTTTTACCATCAACTAGAACATCCTTTGCCCATCACCTGACGGATTTGGGGAGTCCTTAAAAAACAGCTACTTAGATGAATTCTTTGAAGAATTCTCTACCATTTCTTCTAAATTCCCATTATTTTAAGCTTTACTCCAAATTTTTAAAAGTGATTTTAAAAAATCCAATTGTTCTTACACGGGATATATGGGATAATTTGAGGCTACTGTTAGTTTTGACCTAGGAGGCCCAAATTTGTTTGTGAATTCTTTTGGTTACTTTTATTATTTGTTTAAATAAATTTTTAGTTCCTTAAAAAACTAAATGTGTATTTATATACTCGAATTTGAATGAAAATACACGAAAAAACAAGTTTTTAAAGGGTTTTTATTTAAGTATCGGCCTCGGCTTCGGTATAGGCCTTCGGCGTCGGCCGAAGTAATAGGCTGCCTGATGGTCTTCGGCATCGGCTTCGGCCTGAAAATGCTTATCGGTCGGGCTCTAGTATTTATATACTCGAATTTGAATGAAAATACACAAAAAAACCATTTTTTGAAAGGGTTTTTACTTAAGTGTCGGCTTCGGCTTCAGTATAGGTCTTCGGCGTCGGCCGATGTAATAGGCTGCCAATTGATCTTCGGCATCGGCTTCGGCCTGAAAATGCTTATCGGTCGGGCTCTATTAATTAGTTGATAGTTAATTATCGAAGTTAAATTTTTGGTTAACTTTTAACGTTTCAGTTAATTTCGAAAACCATTAACTTTTTCATTTAGTTAAGTTAAATTTCTTCGATTAACTAGCATTAGTTAACTTTAAAACAACAAATTTTTTTTTATTATTGAATATAAAAAAAAGTTAAAATTAAGAATTCATACTATTTTCGACTGATATTGACACTTAATTTAAAAATTATTTCACAAAACAATTAAATACACAGGCCGATATATTTCGAAGTGTTCTATATTCTATAGAACATTCTAAGCACAATGGCGCTCTCAGCCATTACGTGACGATGTAACGTCAGGATGTTTACATCGTATTTTCCATTTCTCAAGTTTCTCAAAATGGCGAAAAACTGAGAACGTCATTGTGTTTAGAATAGCCTGTGCTATTTGTTCTTAACCAAATATTCTACTAAAACTTGTAAGCCTTCATAGACGAAATTTTGCTATTGATAAAAATTTCTATCATTTATTTTAAAGCAAATATGCATTGCTGAAACCGATTGGAAAAAGGGTCTGTGAGTGCAGGCATTCAATTGAATGTAGTTAAAAAGTATTTTTTATGTGTTTTTTGTAAAAAAAATATTTTTTGTTTGTTTTTTATAGGAAATTTAACTATTTAATTTAACTTTTAACGAAGTTAACTTTTCAACGAAATTAACTTTTTAATTTAACGAAGTTAAATTAACTATTACCGGGGTAAAGAAGTTAAATTCTCGATTAACTATGCCCAGCTTTGAGCAACTCATTACTAAAAATTAAAAATAACTAGAGAGTGGACTATCTTCGGCTATACCGAAGCTGAAATACCCCCACACAGTAGGAAGAAGTACCTTGAACATAAAAAATTGTGGTCTCAAGACCCTATTTTGAGCCAATTATAGGTGGTTTTGGAGCCCGGACCATGTCCAAAATCCATTTCTAAAAATTTCCAATTAAATCCACAAAAAAAAAAAAAAAAAAATTGGTCTCAAGACCCCATTTAGACCCTTATATATGTGGCTGCGGAACCTCGGACCATGTCACAAATACGTTTCTAAACATTTCCAATCGAATACAACAATAAAAAATTTTTACCTTTTTTTTCGGTGTATGGGAGCCACGCCCAGTTTTTGTCCGATTTGGCTGATTCTCGAACTTGATCTCAGTATTCACGAGAAAAACATGTAAAAAAAGTTTCAAGTCGATATCTCCAAAACTGCGACCGCTATCGTGCGGACGGACAGACGGACAGACGGACAGACGGACGGACAGACAGACGGACATCGCTAAATCGACTCAGGAGGTGATACTGATCAAGAATATATATACTTTTCCATACCGGACACGCCTCCTTATGGGCGTTACAAACGTTGTGACAAAGTTAGTATACCCTGCCACAGTGAGTGTGGGGGTATAATAAAGGCCCAGAATATGTACCTTGCGGAATAACAGAAGAAGCATTTATGGGAGTTTCCGATATTGTTTCCCCCAATTTGACAAAAAGTTTCCGATTCGTTAAGAAACTTTTAAAAAATTGTATTAATTCTTCGGACAAACCAAACATTTTTAACTTACAAAGTAGTATGTTGTGATCCACCTTATCGAAGACCTGTATATACTACATCTAATTGATTTCGACACTCCAAAGCATCAACAATTTTACTCGAGATCAATGCCAAATTCGAATAGGTCGATCTGCCATGTAAAAAACCAGGGTTGGCAACCGAAACCGTAACCGAAACCGAAACCGAATGAAACCGATTCATTTTAGGGAGCGAAACCTAAACCGAAACCGATTCGATTGAATAGGTTCAACCAAAACCAATTGAAAAGGTTATGGGTTTTTAATCGGTTTTCAAAAGGTTTTCGTACACAAAATTGACTTGAAGTTTTTTTTCCTAAGAGAAAATTCATCGTATTTCATTTATTTATTTCATATATTTTTAAAATATAGGAAATATTTTTTTAAATATTCAATAAATCTTTTTATAAGGCCGGCGCACACAGAGGCGGAATTCGCTATATAATTTCAGAACCATTTCCATATTTAAAAAATCTAGCTTCGAAAACGCAAAGTGCCTCACACAGGCAGCGATCTCACCGCAGTAGATTTTGTTTGTTATTTATTATATTGCTATGGAAACAATCAAAAAGTCTGACTGAAATGGTTCTGAAAATGAATATTTTGTTTGTTATTTATGAGACTACTATGGAAACAGTCAAAAGGTTTATTTTCAAACTGATTCGAATTGGTTTTGAAACTGTCTTTTTGTGTTTGTTATTTATTGTATTGCTATGGAAACAGGCTGTATAAAAAACGCTATATTTTAAAAAATACAATTATTTAAAGACAAAATTAATTTCGAAACCGCCTGCGGCACGAATAACGCTTCTGTGTGCGCAGGCATTTTTATGGTTTTTGAAAAGACTTGGAAAATTTTCGCTATTTTTTCGTAGTTTTATATGGCAGCCTTTTTCGTCCGATTTAGCTGATTCTCGAACTTGATCTCTATTCGGAGATAAAAACGTAAACCCAAAGTTTCACATCGATGTCTCAAAAAAAAAACATTCCAGCCTGTATGGTGACAGACAGACGGGGATATGGCTAAATCTGTTTTCGATGCTGATCATGAATATATATACTTATCCATACCGGACATGCGTCCTTATGGACGTTTCAAACGTTGTGTAGGGTATAAAAACTAGAAATTTGTTTGAAAATGCGATTAGATAAGGAAATTCGGTAAATGTCGTTAGATTCAGCACCCTTGATTTATATTGAATTGATATAAAATTTCCTAACATTGGGCCATCTAGAAACCTTTTAAAACCTAAACCTAAACCTTTTCAATCGCTCCAACCAACCGAAACCTTTTCAAAATCAAGGAGCGAAACCGATAACCAAAACCGATTGGCAAGTGGGAGTAAAACCGAAACCGAAACCTTTATTCGATTCGGTTGCCAACCCTGTAAAAAACCATGCTGACACTCACATAAAGCATATCTCACATGATCGAATAACTTAACTTTAATAATGATGTCAAAAAGTTTAGCAAAAGTACTTCGAGTACTTCGATCACCAGAAGTAAAAATAGGGACAACGGTACTCATTTTCCAAGAGTCTAGGAAAACGGCAGTTTTTAACAGAGATTAAACAGATCAATAAGACGTGATTGGCAAAATTTCAGATCACCCTATCTGAAAAAAAAAACTGAACACGAAAACTCCAAAATGAAATTAAGATGAAAAACGAGAATGATCTTCATCAATTCATGGAAAAGCTTATACCGACGAGCTCAACAAAATAACTCACTTTGGCGTGGCACAAAAAATTTAGAACAGAATCGCCAATTCGTTTACTTAACGGAGACTGGGCGAGAAGTGATGCCGAAAACATGGTTTTTGCAAGTTACCTACAAAATGTAGTTACTCGAAACCCCCAACTGCAAATTACCCGTTACCACAGCTCGCAACCAGGCCAAACTATAACCCACTACTCATCAGAAGAAAAGCTCTTATGGATGATATTGCCAAGTTGAACCCAAAAAAAGCTCCAGGTCATGACTTAATAACGGGTAAAATGATGAAAGAGCTACCATCAATTGCTGTTACTCACTTACTGCACATATACAATGCTATATTAAGATCACGATGATCCCGAAACCGGGAAAAGACCCTACAAACGTGAGTTCATATCTTCCAAAAGCTTACTCTCTACCCTATCAAAATATTTTGAGAAAATTCTGATAAAATTGATGTTACCCACAATACTCGCTAAAGGTGAAATACGCAATCACCAATTCGGAGAAAAGCATGGCGCAATTGAACATGTTCATCGCATTGTTGACATGACCAAAAAAGCATTCGAGAAAAAGCAATACTGCTCAGCAGTATTCCTCGATATCACCCAAGCCTTTGATAAGGTATGGCATAGAGGATTGATATCCAAACTACAGAAACTATTACCCGCAAGCATGCACGTTTTGCTTGACAACTACTTGACCCACAGAAAATTTGTAGTTAAACATAAAAGTTTCGTTTCTAGTAGATTTGATATTCTTGCCGGTGTACCCCAAGGCAGCGTCCTCGGACCCCTTCTGTATATACTCTATACAGCTGATATGCCCACTTATGATCAGATCGAGCCACTCACCAGGAAGTTTTTCTTCTCTCCAAATTGCTTCGAAAAGCAGTAGAAACATTTGTGCCGAAAGATCGGGGCACGCCTTGAAAACTTCCGCAGGTAAATTATCTCCACCCGTAGATTTACCCACTTTAAGCTGTTTAATAGCTAAAATTATTTCATCCAAAGACGGAGATTGGCGTGAGAAGCATCTCCTGGGCTTTGGTTAGTAGGTGCGCTACTTAGTTCCACATGGGCATCGCGATCGTGACCAATTGGGTTGAGGACCTCACTGAAGTGTTCATGCCATCTTGCCAATTGAGAAGAACTGGATGTTAGCATGACGCCATGTTTATCCTTGATAGGACGGGAGGAGTTTGTGGCTTTCCAGGAGAGTTTTTTCGATATATTGTAGAGTTCTCTGAGGTTGTGCTTTGAGGCTGCGTCCTCGGGTTGTGCGGCCAAGTTGTCCGACCAGTTTCGTTTGTCGTTGCGGCAGCTTTGCTTAACTTGTTTGCATAGGCCACGGTAGCTCTCATCACAGCGCGCTCTGGTGCTTCGAGTTTTCGCTCTGTCACGGATTATTTTTGCGGAGCGGCGCTCTTCAATCAGTTTGAGGGTATGATTTCTGATCCAGTCGGAGTTCTTTTTCGGCTGAAACCCTAGCTCCTCACTGCTAGCGTTGTTATATATTTGTTTGATGCGTGACCACAGAACGTCTACATCGGTAGTCGGTTGCGAATTGTTTTTGCGGTTTAAGTGGCAGATGAAATCAGTAGTGATTTGTTGAGCTTTGAGCTTGTCAACGTCGAATCTTCTCCTTGTAGCGGGGTTTAGTTATCGAGTAGCCATAACTCGAAGTGTAATCGTCGTGACAACGAGGAAATGGTCGGGGCTAACATCAGTACTTCCTTTAGTTCGTGCATCTAGAAGACGGTTTCGCCAGGTTTTGCTGACGCATATGTGGTCGATTTAGTTTTCAGTAATGTTGTTGTTGGATCTCCAGGTGACTTTATGGTGTTTTTTGTGTATGAAAAGGGAACTACCTATAACAAGTTTTTGATCGTTTAAGAGCTCTCCATATTCGTTTAGTTGGCCCAGGCCATGCCTACCCATGACATGCTCGATGTTCTGATTGTCTGAACCAATTTTTGCGTTGAGGTCTCCCATTAATATAATAATGTCTTGCCTTTTTATTGTAGCAAACGTCGCAGCCAACTTACTGAAAAAGTCGGGTTTTTGTCTGTGTCGCTAACTTCAGTTGGGGCGTAGACTTGGACAATTGTTATCTTCCTTACATTTGATTTAAAACGAGCGGTTATAATTCTGGATGAGATTGGATTCCATTCCAATAGTGAGCGTGATGCCGACTTGCTTAGGAGGAAACCAACTCCCTTGATGTGTAGATTCTCATGCCCGGAGTAAATGAATTTTTCTCCACTAGGAAGTTGCTGTTCACCATGGCCATGTTCACCATCTCCTGCATTCACTTAGCCCAAGAATATCCAACTGCTGTCTGCTCTAACCGCCCAGCTTCGTTCAATGTCCGTACGTTCCAGTATCCTATTTATTTATTTATTTATTTGTTTATTTGCAATTCAAACAGCCATCTAGGGCCGAAATAATTTACATAGCTAAATATACGAATAGGAACTTAAAGGCTAAAAGTATAAAAAAGTATATATATTTTAAAACCCACCTCTTCACCAAGCTAAGCTAACCAAATTATCATAAAAAAAAGAAATTGAATTGAAAGGACAAGTTGTTAGCATATATTAAACGGTCTAAGAAGCATCAACCTCATTCAAATATCGCAGGTATCTCATCTGGAAAATTTTTGGAGTATCAGAAAAGTTTTTAAGATCATTGGGCAGATGATTTCATATGCGTGCAATTTTTATTAGAAAATACCGCTCAAAAAGAGACGTGGTTATTTTTGGAATTAGTATTTGCGTACATCTCCGAGATCTACTAAAGCTGAACAGGTTAAAGAGGTAATCAGGAGAGGTGCATTTAATGACTTTGTAAAAAAGAGTAAGAAAGCGAAGTTTAACATAGTTGGCAGATGCAAATTCATACCATATAGTTTCCTCAAGGTGAAGCTCATCTTGGAGCTAATGTGGTTGATATGGACATTGAAATCCAAATTAGAATCAACGATAATACCGAGACATCTCATTTGATTGACAAATTCAATTTCATTCGAGCCAAATGAAATGGTGATGGGCGTTGCAATATTTCGCGGTCTATTAAAATTTATTGCTTTTGTTTTATTCAGATTAACAACAAGTTTATTCTCATTCATCCAAGTCAAGATCTGTTCAACAGTAAAGTTTATAACAGCTTGCAACGAGTAAACAAAAGCCAAATCAGAACTGAATAGAATATATATATCATCAGCATATAAGAATACGTTAGACTGATCAATGCCAAGCTGATCAACGAAGCTATTAACATAAATCATAAATAGCAAGGGACCAAGAACAGAGCCTTGAGGTACTCCACTCAGACAGTTTAGTATACTAGAAAACCGGCTATTGCAAGATACAAAAGCAAGCGCTGTTGGAGAATTTAAATTTTTTAGTTTGTGTATAAGGATGTTATGGTCTACTAAGTCAAATGCTTTAGACAGATCAAGCGATAGCAACACACTAATTTTGTTACAGTCAGAATTCTTGCGTATTTTTTCAGTCAACTCAAGTAGCATGGTAGTCGTACTAAAGCCCATCCGAAAACCTGATTGACATTGACTTAGCAGATTTGAAGAGTTCATATATTCCCAAATTTGAAAATTAAGGATATTTTCAACGATCTTGGAAAGAGATGGTAGTATACTAATCGGTCGAAAGTTGTCAAAATCGCAAGAGTTACTTTTTTTTTATTGGTATAACCTTAGCTGTTTTCCAAACTGCAGGAATTGTAATAACTGTATTTACAAAGTGGAGTAAGTATTCTTCAATGAATGGATAAATTAATTTGACAAACTTAATAGGGATATTGTCATGTCCAACACCGTTAGATTTGATTCGAAATGTAGCTAAGTAAAGTTCATCCAGCGTAACATTCCTAAACATAAAACCAGCGGTAGGGTCACCATCAAGATCTGGAATAGTGGAATTGGATACAGTTTGAGAAGAGATAAAAAACGAGTTAATGCTATTCGGATCAACATTAGTTTTTTTTTTTTATTTTTTTTTAACTACATAAAATTTATTTATGGAATTTTCTAAAATAAAAATTAGAACTAACAAAAACTTTGAACAATAACTTTGAACAAAATAATTAGACATTACATAACAGATTTAACATAGTACAAGTTGACCTTATCCACTGATTTGGACAACTTAATGTATATATCAAGGCGATGTAGGCGTTGACTGGATGTCGGCATCTACAGGATGTCGGCATAGACGAACGGCTGCATCGACGAGGGTGTCCCTGAACTATCTATTCAAAGACAATAGAATAATTTCGTTTCAGACGTAAGGATCGGGTGGGTTTTATTAGGGTTCGAGCTAGAATATTAGGGTGCAATTTTAGCTTATCTGCATACTTTGTATTACGTTTCGGTATCTCATCAGATATTTTCGATATTTGTAAATCTCTGTGGATGTGTTAATTTTTTATAAACCATGGCGCTCCAAGTATTTGTTGCAGAGTTTTTGACTGCATCCTTTGCAGTTTCTCAACATTTGATGGAGATGCTGTTCCCCAGAGCTCGATCCCATATGACCATATGGGTTTAATTATACTTTTGTATAAAAGGATTTTATATGTGGTGTTGAGTTTTGATTGCTTCGAGAGGAGCCAATTTAATTCGAGTTTTTTTAATTTGATTTGTGTAATTTTAGCTTCGATGCGCTTTTTCCATGTGAGTCTACGATCGAGATGTATACCAAGATATTTGGTTTCAGTACATTGTGGTATTTCACTATTATTTATTGTAAGCATGGAGCAAGTGTCTTTCCTTAGTGTGAAGGTTATATGTGCGCTCTTAGACTCGTTGACTATAATTCTCCACTTTGATAGCCAATTCTGTAAAGTGTTCAAATGTTGTTGCACGTGTTGTGATGCCATTTTAGGGTCTGAGTGCGAGCACAATATTGCGGTGTCGTCGGCAAATGTTGCGATGAGGGTCTGATCATAAATGGGCATATCAGCTGTATAGAGTATATACAGGAGGGGTCCGAGGACGCTGCCTTGGGGTACACCGGCAAGAATATCAAATCTACTAGAAACGAAACTTTTATGTTTAACTACAAATTTTCTGTGGGTCAAGTAGTTGTCAAGCAAAACGTGCATGCTTGCGGGTAATAGTTTCTGTAGTTTGGATATCAATCCTCTATGCCATACCTTATTGATGCAGATCATTCTCGTTTTTCGCCCTCAGTTCATTTTGTAGTTTTCGTGTAATGAGGGTCACCTTTTTTTCAGATAGGGTGATCTGAACTTTTGCCAATCACGCCTTATTGATCTCTTTGCTGTTAAGAGCGCAGCTATATTTTGTGGCACAAATTCCTTTTTTTGGGTAGTGTTATTGATTTTTGGAGTCGCTGCCAGTGCGGCGTTTGTAAGCAGAAGGGTAAATTTACGCACTGCCACATTCAGTTGTTCCTCAGTTTTCAGTGACACATGTAGGGTAATGTGTGAACTTATATATTTTCTGAATTTAAGCCAATTCGTATGGATACTGGTGAGTTTGTCGGGTGGGTTGACTTCTGAACTTGGCACATATTTTACTGTGGGCCAAAATGTCTGAAATTGCTGTTCAGTTATTTTGGACAGTAAATTGCAGATATTGGCAATCCTTTTATGTACTCATCAAGACAAATACTGGTGGCTTGCAAGTACTCGGTGCAAAATTCCTGTAAAACATAGTGTTTGATTCTGCCCTTAATTAGAATCGCTGATCCACCTCGTGCTTTACCACCTGGGTGTTTTGTGTCATACAACTTGTATCCGGGTATGTTAAAAAAGTGTTTTTGTGTCAAATGAGTCTCTGAAATTAGCATTACATCTATACAGAATGAATTGAGGAATTGAATGAGTTCCAATTTATGTTGGCATAAGCCGTTCGCGTTCCAGAAGGATATTTTTATCGCATTCATGGCTTATTTTTTAAAAGGGTCTGGATTAGCAGGTTTTGATTGTGTATCATTTCCTGCATCATAGTTTGCATGCCGTTCATAAACTGCGACATGTTTTGCATAAACATCTGGAGTGTTTGCCAATGTTCTGTTGGGCGGGTTGAATAACTAGAGGGTCTTGGGTATTGCATTTGAGTACATTTGCGTATGAAAATTGTTGTTGTTGTGATGCTTGTGATCCTTGGGGTGGTGGGTATGATTTCATCTGCGCAAAATTGGCTGGAGTAGGGTTGACCTCTTTGTAGCTGTTGCGCTTAAGGGCTTCGGTTCGGTAATAACCTTATTTTTAAGGGGTTTGTAGACTGAACACCCTCTGTAGTTGGCAGTGTGATTTCCATCGCAGTTACTACAATGTCTAACATTTACGTCTTCTCTCGATTTTGGGCACAATTTGGTCTGGTGAAGGTCACCACAAATAACACAAACACTGGGAAGTGTACAATATTTTTTTGAATGACCAAATTCTTGGCAGTTTTGGCATTGTATTGGGCCTCGACGTTTATGCGGCTCCTCAACACTGACTCTACGGTGTAGTAAATATCACAAATTGTTTCACTTTTTTGCAGGGTCTTAGGGTCAAATTCCAGTTCAATGCGGAAAAGTGGTTGGGGTAATTTTTCCTTGTTTAGAATGTTAGACACAGATCTAACTTGGAATTTTAATGCTATTAATGCCTCTTTTACATCGACACATTCGACAAAAGAGTCTACAACTCTTAGAACAACCGATAGGCCTTTGATACTTTTGAGCTGGTATGTGTAATAGCTCTTTTTACACTTATCGAAATGATCCACAATTTTGCGAAAATCTGCCTCATTATAAATTTGTATTTTTGTTTCATTGATGGCGCCCTTGAGAATAGCCATCACATGAAATCTGTTGGCACCTACAATTTGTGTTATCAGAGTAACAAGGGAATTCGAGTTTTTTTCCCTGAGATAAATTGGTGGCGGCTTTGACCCAAGGGTCTGAATTGTCTTCTTCATATAATAGGGAGTATCTATTTTGCCCAAGATTTATGGGCTGGATACTCGGCTTTGTCTTTAAAACCTTAGGCGTATTCGTATTTTTGGGAGGGGTCGTTTTGCGCCTTTGCAATGTAGTCGAGCAGTTATTAAGATTCTCACACCCACTGATTGGTAATATGTTCCAAAACTTTTTACCATTTATGTTCTTAAAACGAACAGAACCGAACTTAACCTTTTCTTTGCGTATTACAGACTTAGCTTTATTACGAAATTTGCAATATACCTTCCAGTTATATTCTATGTTATTTTCCAAGAAAGCTTTATATGCCAGGTCTCGCCAACTAATAGCACATAAAACCTGGGGACTTTTCATGTAAATGTCAGTATTATTGAACTTTAGCAGTTTTAGCGAATAGGAACCTCCGCGAATATGTTAAGTATAATATTATTGAGCACCTCAATATGTTCGTCAACATTGTTATTAACAAAAATTGGACTAAAATCTGCATTACACAAGCGTTGTTCAAGTTGAGGAAAATATATAACATTGTTTCGATATTGAATAAATGTCTGCTCGTTGTTAACTAAGAAGTCAATACTTGCATAAATGAAGGCATGGTGAGAAATACCAGGACATTGAAACTGACTCAAATACCGTATTTAAAAGAAAGTAATTAAGAAGAGATGTAGAATTCCACTGACGATCATAATGAGTTGGCAAAGAATTATGAACATACGACATGCATGCACAGGATAGAACCTCTCTCATAGAACTCGCATAAGATATATTGAAAAGATTGCAATTGAAATCACCCATACAGATTATGATGTCATATCTACAGGATAAGTCACAAAGAACTCCACGCAGGCTACGAAGGTTGTCATGAGGTAAATAGATGCAAGCACAGAGACACCAGACAGTGCGATTTGAACAAAAAGCGCTTCAATTATACCTATTTCACACACCCCATGTACCAATTTAGATTTTATATTATTTGACAAATAAATACAGACACCTCCGCCTCTCATGCCCAAGCGATAATTAAAGAAAAAAATAAAAAAATAATTAGGTAATTAATTGCTGCCAGGAATCAAATTTAAGGCAAATCATTCGCAGATGGATTGAAGAAGGAGAAGCTGTCCTGCATTGTAAAGGTTCTGGTTGCACCATCCAAAATTTGCATGTTAACTTTAATGACATCCGTGTTCAAAATATTTAATTTTTTTTTAATTTTGCCCTCCTTCTTCAAGCTTTTACAAAAGTGATTAAGCTTTAGAGCCCGACCGATAAGCATTTTCAGGCCGATGCCGAAGCTCAATTGGCAGCCTATTACTTCGGCCGACACCGAAGGCCTATACCGAAGCCGAATCCAAAGTCGATACTTAAATAAAAAACCATTAAAAACTATTTTTTTCGTGTATTTTCATTCAAATTCGAGTGTATAAATACACATTTAGTTTTTTAAGGAACTAAAATTTTATTTAAACAAATAATAAAAGTAGAGACCGACCGAAGTCGCTTTTTTTCATTTCGGCCGAAACCGAAATGCCCGAAATTTTTAATTTTTTTTTTCGGCCGAAACCGAAATGGCCGAATTTTCATTTTTAAAATTTTGGCCGAAACCGAAAAAATTGTGAATTTATATGTAATAAAGTTGTACATAATTAAGCGTATCAGTGCTGAAATCGATAAATTTAAGTTCAAATTATAAATGAGATGAATTTAGAAACAAATGCGTGGAAATCAATTGAAGGGGCAGGGCTCTTATTTTTTTGCTACGGCGAGAGTAGTAGATATTCGATTTTAGGGGAGTAGATTTCAAGAAAGGGGAGTAGATTTAGTTTTTTACGTAGAGTAGTAGAATATCTACGAGAGTAGTAGAAATTGCTGTCAGGGTAGTAGGTTTGTAGAAAGAGTAGCAGTTTTGCATTGTATGAAACTCACATAATATTTTGACGAGAAGATTTCTTACAATATTAGTAGAAAATATCTTGAGGGAAGTAGAAAAATCTACTACCGTAGTAGAGGAGTAAAAATTTGAAAATCATCGCGAGAGTAGCAGATCTACTCTGATAGGAGAAGAGTGAGAACGCTGTGAAGGGGTGAATGGATGAGGACGGTATGTAACATACAAATTTTTTCAAGAAAATAAGTTTCAAAGTTTTTAATTTTTTATTTTTTAATACAAGTTGGGGACTTGTCTTCTTTGTCGCTTCTTATTCTTCGAAACTATGATCAATACCTAAATTTGTGTTACATACCGCTTTTATCCACTTGGTTGTTCCTCCAAATCCGAAAATAATAATGAAAATTGCACAAAAATTGCATTTTTGGTGCATGCTGTAAAAATTTCATTATTATTTTTGTATTTAGCGTGGCAAAATACATAAGAATTTGTCTATCAAGTATATCACACAAAAAGTTCAGTTTTGTCGATCTGTGTAATCTTTGTTATTTATTTGTTACATTTTTCGTATCAAACCGAAATTTTCGGCGGAAATATCGAAATTTCGGCCGAAAACGATATTTTATTTTTCAGCCGAATCCAAAACACGGCCGAAACAGTTTTTTTTTGGCCGAAAAACCGAAACCGAATTTCGGTCGGTCTCTAAATAAAAGTAATCAAAAGAATTCAAAAACAAATTTGGGCCTTCTAGGTAGAGCCCGACCGATAAGCATTTTCAGGCCGAAGCCGAAGCCGATGCCGAAGGTCAATTGGCAGCCTATTACTTCGGCCGACGCCGAAGGCCTATACCGAAGCCGAAGCCGATACTTAAATAAAAACCCTTTAAAAACTTGTTTTTTCGTGTATTTTCATTCAAATTCGAGTATATAAATACAGATATAGTTTTTTAAGGAACTAAACATTTATTTAAACAAATAATAAAAGTAACCAAAAGAATTCACAAACAAATTTGGGCCTCCTAGGTCAAAACTAACAGGAGCCTCAAATTATTCCATATATCCCATGTAAGAACAATTGGATTTTTTTAAAATCACTTTTAAAAATTTGGAGTAAAGCTTAAAATAATGGGAATTTAGAAGAAATGGTAGAGAATTCTTCAAAGAATAAATCCATCTAAGTAGCTGTTTTTTAAGGACTCCCCAAATCCATCAGGTGATGGGCAAAGGATGTTCTAGTTGATGGTAAAAACCACCTGTGAAGCTTTGAACTCTAAATGTCAGCTACTTTTCATATATGTTGGCGCAGCAATTTGGGCTACATTTCTAAAAGGTAGATTCCTTCCGTCAGCCTCCTACCAATATATTTGAAATTTCATACAGTTTACCAGGACTCCTTTTAACATAGACATCAGGGCAAGTAGTTAGCTTCTAAATCTATATTTAAAATTCAGTAATCCACCCAGAAAATGTCCAAGGATGTACTTTGTGGCAGCTGTAACCCCGTGCCACGCAATTTGAGGCGAGATTCACTCAATATTCGACGATTACTAATTTAAATTTTAGTCATATTTTTTGTTTTGTGGGCCTTTTATGTCCCATTGGAAATTCCATCAATTACACAATTTTACATTCAAGTCTCAAGAAAATCAGTAAGACCGTTTATATGCGATGTGGGCTAGAAAATCGTATCGTAAAAAATTAGTTTTGGTTTTCGGTGTCGCAAAAAAAAGGAAAAAAATTTAAAAGCTTCGGCCAAAACTTCGGCCATTTTTCAGAAAAACCGAAGCCGAAGCCGAATGTGATTTTTCGGCCGATAACGGCCGAAGCCGATGCCGAAGCCGATTAATCGGTCGGGCTCTACTTCTAGGTCAAAACTAACAGGAGATTTTTTTAAAATCATTTTTAAAAATTTGGAGTGAAGCATAAATTAATGGGAATTTAGTAGAAATGGTAGAGAATTCTTCAAAGAATAAATCCATCTAAGTAGCTGTTTTTTAAGGACTCCCCAAATCCGTCAGGTGATGGGCAAAGGATGTTCTAGTTGATGGTAAATACCACATGTGAAGCTTTGAACTTTAAATGTAAAATTTTACCAAAATCGGTCCCGGATTTGAGCACCAGAACTACTTTTCATATATGTTGGAGCAGCAATTTGGGCTACATTTCTAAAAGGTAGAATCCTTCCGTGAGCCTCATAAAGTTTACCAGGACTCCTTTTAACATAGACATCAGGGCGAATATAAAGCTTCCAAATCTATATTTAACATTCAGTAATCCACCCAGAAAATGTCCAAGGATGTACTTTGTGGCAGCTGTAACCCCGTGCCACGCAATTTGAGGCGAGATTCACTCAATATTCGATGATTACTAAGTTAAATTTTATTTATTTTTTTTTGTTTTGTGGGCCTCTCTTATGTCCCATTGGGAATTCCATCAATTACACAATTTTACATTCAAGTCTCAAGAAAATCAGTAAGGCCGTTTAGATGTGATGTGGGCTAGAAAATTGTATCGTTTTGGTTTTCGGTGTCGCAAAAATAAGAAAAAAAAATTTGAAAAGCTTCGGCCAAAACTTCGGTCATTTTTTGGAAAAACCGAAGCCGAAGTTGAATGTGCATTTTCGGCCGATAACGGCCGAAGCCGATTAATCGGTCGGGCTTTATTAAGCTTACTACCAAGTCGAGTAAGATGGTCATTCAAGTAGACACGGCTCTGGACAGTACAATCAACAATATCGCAGAGCTTCAGACTCCTAGCAGCAAAATAGTTTTTCATGACAGCATCACGCTAATGTATAAAATTGAATTTAATAAGAACAGCCTTATGGCTGTTGAAATAGCAGCACTGATTAAAATCGGATGCGACCGCATCTAATTTAAGATGGTCACATAGCTTCAGGGCAATGTTCAGCAGGTTAGATTCTCCATCAGGGAGGCCATTAATCAGTATGTCCGATCTGTTTAATCTTCTCAGTAGGCTGTTGTTCTCATTTTCAAGTTTGGTGATACGCCTGTCCTTGGCGTATTTCATCACGCAGGCTGAAGGTGTAAGAGACTTAGGTGGGTTGCTGGAACAAGTATTGCAGGTAAAGCCAAAATTAGATTTGTGCTTCTTTAGAAAGCTAAGTTGCTCGGCAAAAACGTCGGCACAGGCGGCATGATACCACTTCCCACAAAGACTGCAACCAACACTGGTTTGCGATTTCGTCACATTCTTGTTGCAACTAAGCAACGCACAGTGGTCCGATCCAGGAGACATCAGAATATTAAAAGCAAGCTTATTCAGCTTTAAGCGGGCTTATTATGCGCTATAAGAACACAGTCTTAGCGGCAGTTCATCCAGCAAGAATCATGGGCGAGCAAGAAATCAACAGTTAGATTACTGTAAACGAAATTTTGCAGCAATCCCGAAATTACTCTTTTTATCAGGCGGCAAGCAGGTGATGTGCCGCTTATCGAGGCCAATCAGCGCGCAATTTAGTGGTTTAGTTTAGCGTGCAATTTAGTAGTAGTTTAGTTTAGTAGTTTAGTTTAGTTTTCCACTATTTACTTTAAAAATAAGAAGCTTTTATAATTAACCAACCACTAGCGAAATATTTCCTTATTCACTTCTCATGGCGTTGCCAGATTCTATTCGTGTTCCCTTTTTCATAGCGAAGGTCGTAATCTGTTTTTGTGGTAGTTGTTTCTTTGTATGATCTTTATTTAAGGTTTCAGTATTCGGTTGATTTCAGCTGATATGGGTGATTGGCCCAATTCGTCTAGAGTGGTGCGAATATTTTAAGCCCGACCGTGTTCCCGCGGACAGCAATGCTCAATTCAACGAATCCAACAATAACTCATGATGAGACGCTCAAATGGAGTTCAGAATGTGCCTCTCCGAGTACACCTCTATTTACAACATCTTTGTCAACATTGTTACATTGTTTCCATCGGCAATAGTGTCTACATAAAGGCATTCAATCCCGAAGTGTTTTTGAAAATCCCGGGATCTCGGGATTTGAAATTAGAATCCCGGTATTTATTCGGGATTTTCGGGATTAAAGAAAAAACTGTTGCAACAATATTTTGAGCTTAATTTTATTTTAATTCAACGTAGAACTAATATTTAATAAATATTGCATTAAACAAAACCAAATTTAAAATAAATAAAGTCCATCAAAAAGTTATTAATTTTAAATTACTATGATCGAAAAAGTTTGATAATTTATGTGTTAAATTGAGTTGAAACGCTGAATCCATTCAAAAGTACAACACTCAAACGGTCAACAAAATAATTTTATTAATTATATCTACCTTTTTGTCGAAAAAAAATTTTTTCAATTTGAAAAATTTTTATTCAGATCGATAAAAATGTTTTGTTTACTGTTATTGACAAAAATTGTCTTAATTTTTTGTGTGTGTAGCACTAAGTCTACGAAAGTGAGCTTTTTGTGTTTACCAATTGAATTGAAAGTAAACGCACTGCAGTATTTTTGTGGAAAAGCGTCGAAAATATCTTAGACAATGCATAAAAATTCAATTTTTTTAATCCCGGGATTCCGGACACAAAATCCCGGGTTTCCGGGATTTAGAAAACGTTGGGGATCCCGGGATTCGGGATTGAATGCCTTAGTCTACATCCTCGCTAGTCGCATCAACATTATCCACCGCAACAAATATTCTGGCAACATATTCTACAACATTCGCAGCAGGCTATAAAAGGCTGAGACGATGTATTATCAACGACGACTACGCAGCGTCGGTAGCAAAGATACGATTTTATCCACTCCAGAAAGACAGAATGAAAGCCCATACTAGCCAATATGGATATTAAGATCTTATGCGATACCTGATCGAAAGCTTTTGAGAAGTCAGTGTAAATGGTATCAACTTGGAATCCATCACGAAAAGCCGTGATACAGTCTTCGGAAAAAATAGCAAGATTGGATACAGTAGATCGACCTTGCACAAAACCCATGTTGATTTGGACACATTAGATTTTTTACAGCAAAATATAGTTTTACTTTTGTAATACATTCAAAAATCCACAGAAGGTCCCAAATTCGAGGGTACATCATACTGCGAATTAGGATCCGAGGTAAAGTTAGAGCGAAAGAATTCAGCAAAAAGATTAGCAGAATCTACTGAAGATTTCGTGCAAATAACATTGAGAAAAACACCAGAGGGAATATATATTTGAGCAAGATTTTTAAGATTTGACAAAACGCCAGAACGCCTTTGGATTCGATTTCAATTCAGCTTCATATTTAAGAATATAATTTCTTAAGATTTTTTAACATATTTGTGTGACAAGGTATATAAACCTTGTTACAAATACGAGGAACATTACATAGGCAAAGACCATAAATCTTAGACTTAAAGATATCATAACATTGAGATACATTGAGAAACATTAAACAAAGAGTTCCAATCAATATATATAAGTAACTGATCCAAATTAGTGTAGTCACATTATTTTAAAATAAAGCAAATTTTAGAGTTGTTTACAGGCAAAGCAGGATAATCATAAAATTCAAGATAAAATTTAAGGGGGACATAATACATATCCGAAGATGAAAACGGACAGCCGCATTCCATCAAATTAAAATTAAGGTTATTACTAATAAAGACGAAATCTAATATTCTATTGAGTTTATTGACATACCCATTAATTTGAGATAAATCAACACTCAACAGACTATCAATTAAATAGATTTCAAATGAATTTAATACATTAACGGGAGTGAGAACATTACACAAATTGAAATCCCCTAAAACACACAGGTGATTATCCTCAAGTTTATTTTGGCCTAAAAATACTATGTTATCCACATGCGCAATATACAGGCCATCAGAACTGCCAAGCCAGCGACAGCAACACAATTCTCCAGTACAATCGGGTCTTCGCCCCGGAATCCACCCGACCAAACCACATCTCCTGGCCGGCCAAGGATTGTCCAACCCCAGCAAAAAAATGTATGTATGTTTTTTCCATCACGAAGCAGGTCTTCGTTTTCTCCTCATCCGTGCCGGCATTGAGCAGAATCCAGGCCCTGTCTGGATATGTTCAGTATGCAACAACTGCATTCACCGTAACTGCACTTCCGGGAAATGCAACAATTGTGCGAATTGGTGCCATTTCAGAGCTTGCTCAGGTCTAAACACGACACTAGACTGCGCCGTGCTGCAGAAATTCTCAACCCAGCACACCGTATCGACCGACGCAATCAACTAACAGCTCCACACGATCGGACCATCGATTCTCGTATAATCTTCGACCAGTGGAAATCATTCGCAGCGCGCCCTCTCCATTTCTCATCATTCCATGCATGATAGACTGTCCCGCCTTCCTCGTACCGACCAGCAGACAACAACAGCTGACTGTCCACCACCATCACTTAAAATCCTTCACTTAACTGTAATGGTCTCCTAAATAAATTTCAAGAAATTTTGAGCTTTATGGACCATCATAGAGTTAACATTACTGCTCTTCAGGGGACAAAACTCTGCGCCAACTCCATCATTCCTACCATAGGAAATTACCATTTGCTGAGGCTCGACAGGAGAAATCGTGGTGGTGGCCTGGCCACCACCACGATTTCATAACACCGTTTTGTATAGCCTGTCTCGTCTACCTCCACCTGCCGTTCGTGACCAGCACGGTTTGGTGATAAACTCCAATGGCTGCGATGTCCATCTGGTCAACGTATACATCCCGCCGGTTGGCTCCTGCCCTTCAGGATATCGACCTTCTTTGGTTCACCTTCTCAACGACGACCACAAGAGCGTCCTTGTGATCGCCTGACTTGACTGTTGTCAGTTCATCATTGCTGGCCTCAACAACATGGGACACTGTTGTCACATTTGGCTCAGACCACCTCCCAATTGTAATTTCCCTGGGCAATCTGGAAAATGATGTGAGTCTCTCAACAGAAAAGAGGACGTTTACCAATTATTCCAAGGCAAACTGGGAAGGATTTGAAGTTTTTTGCAGTCAAGCGTTGGAAAGCCTATCCATTCCCACGAATGTTGTTGTTGGCGAAAAAATGTTCAGGCGAATTGTACAAAAAGCTGCTGCCCGCTTTATTCCGGCAGGTAACTACACCACGCACCGACCCAATTTTCCGTCAGAGGCTGCTTAGAGCCCTGGAGCGTGATGAAATCAAGCTGTCCGACCCACTAGCGATCAAAGGCTGCCTGTCCTGAACCGTGAAATAAATCGCCTCACCAAAGAACACTGCCATAAAAAATGGCTTGATCATTTGGAGAACAGCGCCATAAAAAATGGCTTGATCATTTGGAGAACAGCAGTTTCTCCTCAAATCCCCACAAGATGTGGGCCACAATAAAATCGCGATCGAAGCCCACCATATCACGCAGAGATCAGCTTGCCAAGAACACCCGCCTCGTTATAATCGAAACAAAAGAGCCGCACTGCGGAAAACGAAGTCGTTGCTGCCTGACAGTTCTGCCATCACTTTCACGCCACTGCAGGTTTTTGAGGCTCTAAAACAATGGGCCCTGATGGACTATCGATGGTTATGTTGAAGCACATTGACGAATTGGGAATCAAATACCTTATGGAAATTTTCAATTTGTCAATAAAGTCAATAGTCATTCAAGACGTATGGAAAGCCGGAAAGGCCGCTACTCAAACCTGGCCTGCGTCCAATCACCATTCTGTCCCCGGTTGTAAAAATCTTGGAGATCTGCTACCCGTGATCAGTGAGGCTCTCCCTCTGGCCAACCATCAGCATTGTTTCCGCAAAGGGAGAAGCACCACAACTGCGCTAAATGGTATTATCTGTCAGATCGCGAATGGCCTAAACCACAACAAGCCAAACAAAAGATCAATTTTGGTAGCTGTGGATTTAAGCAAAGCTTTCGACACTGTGGACCTGTTCATATTGCTGGCTGATATATTGCAGTCAGATACCACGACAGCTATCAAAAGTTGGCTATCGGTCTACCTCTACAGCAGGCAGTCATTCGTGGAATTTAGAGATGCCAGATCGAAATACAGAAAGGTTAAACAGGCGGTGCCACAGTAGTGAAGTTCTCTCTGCACTCCTGTTTAACTTGTATGTATCGAAGATGCCCGCACCACCCGGTGGGATCACGCTCATGTCCTATGCGGACGACTGTTCCATCCTGGCCACAGGAAACAACATTCAGGACATGTCGTCTAGAATTAACAAATCTTCCGGCACCCTATTTACGACTTGGTCACAGAAGGTAGAAAGAAGTTTGGATTTGGTTGTGGATGGCACCAAAAATCCTTAGCGTGACTCTCGACAACCTGCTCACCTTTTCCACGCATGCTTCAGTGCTCAAGTCTTTGGCCGGCTAATCTTGGGGCAAAGACAATGAAACCCTACTCATCACCTACAGGGCAATAGGCAGGTCGCTACTCAACTACGCTGCACCGGTTTGGTCACCTCAGCTCAGTGCGACGCAGTTTTTTTTTTTTTTTTTTTTTAAGTAATTTTATTTATTTGAATTACCTAATAATAACTTAGGTCTAACAATGATTTTTCAAAAATTCAGAAATTCAGCTTTTTTATAACCCTTATATTAACTTGCTTTGGGCGGACTATATATATATATATATATATCGGCCGTTTATCTTTAGAGCAGGACACGAGCCCCTTCTTAGAGTGAAGGTTAAGTGACAGCTTTTGGATTCATTGACCTTGATTTTCCATCGATGTAGCCAATTACTTAGAGTGTCCAAGTGTTTTTGCACGTATAGAGATGCCATGTCTGGGTTTGAGTGAGAGCACATGATAGCAGTGTCATCAGCAAAAGTCGATATGAGAGTTCTATCACTTTTGGGCATATCTGCAGTATAGAGAATATATAGCAGGGGCGCGAGGACACTGCCTTGTGGTACTCCGGCCAGTATTTCGTATTTTCGGGAGACAAAGCTTTTGTATTTTACTACAAATTTTCTATTCGTGAGGTAGTTTTTGAGTAGACAGTGCATATTAGCGGGAAGAATAAGCTGTAGTTTGTAAATAAGTCCTTCGTGCCATACTTTATCGAAGGCCTGGGTGATATCGAGGAAAACAGCGGAGCAATACTGTTTATTTTCGAAAGTGCCTTTTATTGAGTCAACAATGCGGTGCACTTGCTCAATAGTGCCATGCTTTTCGCGGAAGCCAAACTGGTGATCGGGAATCACTTGTTTTTCTAGAATTTTCGGTAGAATCAATTTTATTAAAAGTTTTTCGAAAACTTTCGATATTACAGAGAGCAAACTTATAGGCCGGTATGACGTCACATTACTGGGATATTTTCCAGGTTTGGGAATCATTGTAACTTGAGATAGTTTCCAATCATCTGGGTAGTGACATGTTCTGAGAATCGCGTTAAATATGTGCAATAAGTGGGTTATTGCAACTGTTGGCAGTTCTTTTATCATTGTTGGCGTTATCAAGTCCGGTCCTGGTGCTTTTTTGGGGTCCAAGCTTTTGTTTATTGCCTCCATAAGTTCGTTTTTTTTAATCGCGAATGTACAAGAGGTATTATGTGGGATTAATGTTGGTATTGGGATATCACCAGCTGTCGTGTTCGGGGTGAACACGGTTTTTAGGTGGTTGGCAAAAGCTGCACCCTTTTCTGCATCGCTTCTGGCCCAGTTTCCATTTGGCAGCCTTAGAGGGGGTTCTGTCAGTATTGGTTTTTTCATATTTTTTGCAGCTCGCCAGAGCGAGTAGTTTGTTGATTTTGTGGGTGCGAGATGTTCAACAAATAGCTGGAATTCTCTTTCGGATTTCCTCTCAAGCTGCTTTTTTAGAATTCGAGAGACATCATTAAGCTATTTTTTCAGATTTGGGGATCTGTTGTTTTGCCAATCGCGACGTATTTTCCTTTTATTTTTTATTAACTGCTCTATGTCCTTTGGAGTACACTTTTCATAGCTGCGAGTTGAGCTTTTTGGGATTTGGGCGGGAGTGGCCGCTGCAGCTGCTTGGGAAAGCAAGAGTGTGAAATTACTAACAGCTGTGTGTATTTCAACTTTCGTTTTTAGTGACACATGAGGGATAATGTGGGAGCTTATATACTTTCGATATTTGAGCCAGTTTGTGAGTTTGCTGGTCAGTTTATCTGGTGGATTGGCCTCAGAACTTGGCGCATACTTTATTGTGATAATAGTAGGCGTATGGTCTGATGAGAGATCTAGGGAGGATTCAATAAACAATTGGCTCCTTTTTACAGTTTTGAAGACTGCAAAGTCAATAACATCGGGGGTTTTGCGACTGTCAGTTGGCCAGTAAGTTGGCGTGCCAGAAGAGATCACGTCAAGACCGAGTCTGTTGACAGTGTTCAACAGGAGTCTGCCCTTTGGCGATATAAGGCGAGAGCCCCAATATGTATGTTTGGCGTTGAAATCGCCGGCAACGAGATACTTTTGAACAAGAGAATGGAAAAAAGTCTGGAATTGTTGATCAGATATTTTGTGTCTGGGCGGGCTACTGCCCGCCCAGTTAATGTTAGGCCTTTTAAGAATTCATCGAGAGAAATACTTGTCGCTTGAATATATTCAGTGCAATAATTCTGGAGAGCGTAATGTTTTATACGACTTTTAATGAGAATGGCGGTTCCACCTCTAGCGTTTCCGCTTGGATGCTTTGTGTCATAGAGTCTGTATCCTGGTAAATTGAAAAAGTGTTTTTCAGTGAAATGTGTTTCAGAAATTAGCATAACGTCTATGCTGGACTCTTTCAAGAACTAGAGAAGTTCTAGTTTGTGATGACACAGGCCGTTTGCATTCCAGAATGATATTTTTAAACCATTCATGGCTTAGACATGAGATGTTTTAGTAAAAGACTTTGATTCTTTATCATTTCTTGCATCATATTTTGCATACCAGACATAAATTGAGACATATTTTGCATGAATATTTGTAGAGTTTGTTCAAGGCTACTACTAGGAGGAGCAGGTTGCGCGTGCACAGTGGCAGAGTGACCGCTTTTTAAGGCACTGGCGTAGGAAACGCCTTGTTTTGTAAGTGGGTTTGCGAAGGATTGTGCAGCGGATAGCGGAGGAAATTTTTGGGTTTTCCATGTTTCATGTTTTTGCGTCACATTTTCCGTCTTTTTTATGAAGCTTTCATAGACTGCACAGCCTCTATAGTTAGCAGTGTGATTGCCACCGCAATTACTACATTTTTTAATAGTGGAATCCTCTTTTGTTTTTGTGCACGAAACTGTTTCGTGCAGGTCTCCACAAATTACGCACACGCTGGGAAGAGTGCAGTAAGACTTTGTGTGGCCGTATTCTTGGCAGTTATGACACTGAATCGGTCCACTGCGCTTGTGAGGCACTTCAATTGTGATTTTGCGATATAGCAGATATCTGAGCGAGTATATCGGGTGGGGTTCACCTTTTTTGAGCAATTTTGAGTAGAACTCTAGTTCCACACGAAAAAGGGGTTGTGGGATTTTTTTTTTATTCTGGATATTGAATACGGACTTTATTCGGAAGCCTTCATCGCTTAGTGCAGTTTTGATTTCGTCGCATTCTACGAAAGGCTCGATACCTTTCAGTACGACTGAGAGGCCTTTGGAACTTTTGAGCTGGTAGGTGTAGTAGCTCTTTTTGAGTTTATCAAAGAGATTGACAATTTTTCTATAATTGGATTCGCTGTAAATTTGGATTTTTGTTTCGTGTACTTGTCCCCTGAGAATAGAAATCACGTGGAAATTCTTAGGACCAATATTTTGAGTTATATCTTTGATGAGCGAATTAGAGTTTCGCTCACGCAGGTAGATAGGTGGGGGTTTTTGCGATTTCGGCTTGGGATCCGAATCATTTTCTTCAGCAAGAATCGCATATCGATTTTGCCCAAGCTCGAGAGATGGTTTAACGGGATTCGTCTTTTGAATTTTTGCCGAATGCCTATTCCCATTAGGGGGGGACGATAGTACTCGCTTTGCGAAGTAAATGTTGATTCCTGTCTGCTCTGTCGGCATTTTGCTCTTTTGACCTGTATTAATGGAGCGAGTAGCGTGTTTGCGTGTGCAGTATCGCTATGGGAACTCCACTGTATGTCTGGCGAGGGAATTTGAATAGGTTGTTGTTGTTGTTGCTGCGCACCGTCTTGCTGTGGAAGCTTTTGCTGCAGGGGTTGCAAAAGTTGTTGTTGTAGTTGCAGCTGCTGATGAGCTGTACCATTTCGTCCACTCTCTACTGATGACGGAGGGGTACGTTGCATGACGACCGGTCACACTGGTACTAATTTCGCGTTTTTAAGGTTCTGGTCACCCTAATTAGAAAAGCGACGCATAGATGACGCGATGCGGTTTGTGTACTCGCTGATCTCTGCAAACAGATGTTTTTTGGGATTTTTTTTTCCGAGGGAAATTTTAACGTCAACGCTGTGTTGACTTTGCTGTCAGTGGATCAGCTGATTATATTTTGTTTATAAAGAATGTGTAATGTTTTAGCAGATATGTTGCGCGGGATAAAGTTTTTGTTGATGAAGCGAATTCGAATTGTGATTTTATTTGGCAAAAATTTTTGGTTTGGTTTTTAATTTCACAAAAGTGTCCAAGCAAGTGATCGCGAGCCCTATGCAAACGCGTCACTGTACTATCGCACGAAGCCTGTTTCAATATTTTTAGAGTAGAATTTCCGATATAAAAAATTGATTTTATGAGAGCATATTTTTTATTCGCACAACGGATTGAACTGACGTTTCACGACGCAGTGGCGCATCTACAAACGGCTTTCACGCGTGACGCCTACCTGGATGCCATTCACTAGGACGCAGTACTGCAAGCCATTTCGTCACGAAACAACAACGTCGTGATGAGCAGGAACTCCCCAGAGCTACAAAATCAACCCTGTCGCAACTTCGATCAGGTTACTGCCGCCTACACTGAAAAAAAAGCGTTCTCCAGTTAAGGAAAAATGTCTTAATCCAAAGAAAAAAGGGAATGAAACCGAACTAAAGTCATGATAGCTTTGAAATTAGGGAACACTTTTACTTAAGATGAGTATATGTTTTGACTTTAAATTTAATACTTATTTATTTCATAACAGGAATATTTCTTTGAAATTAGTAAAAAGTTCTTTAATTCTAAGAAGTTTTTCTTCGTTTTTAAGACAAAAATTTCTCCAAAAAAATTTTTTTTATTGTATTTGTTATTTTTATATAACCCTTATATTAACCATATATATATATCCTCAAATCTGCACTTCCACATGAGCTAGAGAGCTGAAATTTGGAACACTGATAGAACCCCGGTAACAATGCAATGGGTCCATCAGAGGCGTAGGGGGCCGTGGGGGGACTCAAACCCCTTTTTTTTAAACATGCCATAACTTCCAATTCTTTCAAGCTACAAAGATGAAATCTGAAATGATATTAGGAACAAAGTAGCCAAAAACCCTTAATTTTGAATCAAAATTGAGGAAATTAATTTAAAGGACATTTATTTTCTGCTTTTTAGTCTGTTAAAGGGTTATATTTAAAAAAACTTGTTATACCCCCACACACACTGTGGCAGGGTATACTCACTTTGTCACAACGTTTGTAACGCCCATAAGGAGGCGGGTCCGGTATGGAAAAGTATATAAATTCTTGATCAGCATCACCTCCTGAGTCGATTTAGCGATGTCCGTCTGTCTGTCCGTCTGTCCGTCTGACCGTCTGTCCGTCCGCACGATAGAGGTCGCAGTTTTGGAGATATCGACTTGAAACTTTGGGTACATGTTTTTCTCGTGAATACTGAGATCAAGTTCGAGAATCAGCCAAATCGGACAAAAACTGGGCGTGGCTCCCATACACCGAAAAAAAAGGTAAAAATTTTTCAAGTCTTTTTTATTGTTGTATTCGATTGGAAATGTTTAGAAACGTATTTTTGACATGGTCCGAGGTTCCGAAGCCACATATATAATGGTCTAAATGGGGTCTTGAGACCAATTTTTTTTTTTGTGGATTTAATTGGAATTTTTAGAAATGGATTTTGGACATGGTCCGGGCTCCAAAACCACCTATAATTGGCTCAAAATAGGGTCTTGAGACCACATTTTTTTATGTTCGAGGTACTTCTTCCTACAGTGTGGGGGTATTTCAGCTTCGGTATAGCCGAAGATAGTCCACTCTCTAGTTTTCACTACGTTTCACACCAACGGTGGCGATCAAAAGGTATCAGGTTCGATTCTCGCCTGGGGCAAGCAGAAATTTATATTCATGCCAAATATTTTTTTTATTTCTATCAATTCTATTTCTAGAAATTTCGGAAAACTACTTTAGACGTATACTAAAACAATTTTATTTTCCTTAAATTAAAAACGAATAAACAAAGTTCAAATTTACTCACAATTAATAAAATTAGCTGTCTTTGAAATAAAGAAAAATGTAAATTTGTTTTAAAGATGCGGTATTTCCGTTTTAAGGCACTTTTACTGAAATTCAAGAATAATTTCCTAAAATTAGGAAAAAATCCTTAAATTGAGGAAAAAATTTGTTTTTTAATCAAGGACCAAATTTACTTGATTTTAAAGCTGTCAGTGTATTAAATAGCTATATGGCCAGGATTATTAGCGCAAACTTCATTGATGCCTGTCCTGCCTGTCACAGATCACCTCACAACAAAGTTCATCTGTTCAACTGCGTGAGGCACCCTATTACCAATAGACCTGTGGTCCAACCCAATTGAGGTTGCCAGATTCCTGGACCTGGATATAAAGCCTTTTCTTCATTAAAAATAATTATAAAAAACTACAAAAACATACAAACATTCTTAATGCTGTTACAACAACAACAACGAGGCACAAAGTTTACGTTGAACGGCAGTTAGAACTCCACCACCTCTAGAAAGACATCTTGTTGGCATCTCTATCTTTACGGAAAACATTGTAAAGATTTGAGTCAAAATATTCATCATCAAAGAAATTAGCATTTAACCACGTTTCAATAATAACGATGATATCGTTGTCAAACTACGAGCTCATTGCGAAGACCATTTGTGACTTCGTTTTATTTTTTTCCGGCCAAAACCAAAATTTCCGAATTTTAATTTTTTTAATTTTGTCCGAAACCGGAATAAAAATTGTGAATTTAAGGTAATAAAGTTGTACATAATTAAGAGTATCATTATACCCCCACACTCACTGTGGCAGGGTATACTAACTGTGACACAATGTTTGTAACTCCCATAAGGAGGCTTGTCCGGTATGGAAAATTAATATATATATTTGTCCAGGTCTGTCTGTCTGTCTCTAACACTAACCGATTCAAAATTTACAACTTCACTTAAAAAATTTTTGTAAGTTGTTAACCTTCTTTTTTTTTTTAAATGTTAGCCCTTTTTCTGGTGGTTTTTCCACAGGACGCCGAGTTTGTGAGAAGGAACCAGAGCCACTTACAAATATATTCACACATATATTTATACCCCCACACTCACTGTGACAGGGTATACTAACTTTGTCACAACGTTTGTAACGCCCATAAGGAGGCGTGTCCGGTATGGAAAAGTATATAAATTCTTGATCAGCATCACCTCCTGAGTCGATTTAGCGATGTCCTTCTGTCTGTTCGTCCGTCTGTCCGTCTGACCGTCTGTCCGTCCGCACGATAGCGGTCGCAGTTTTGGAGATATCGACTTGAAACTTTGGGTACATGTTTTTCTCGTGAATACTGAGATCAAGTTCGAGAATCAGCCAAATCGGATGCAGATTAATGTCAAAAGAATTAGCCAGAGCAATTGGCGATACAGAATTACTTGTGTTTGTGTGTGGTGTAACACATTGTTGGCTCCACGGGAGAACAGTCGTGAGAGGGCCAGTAGGTGACGTCACCGATGTTGGGTTGACAGGAACGGTGATAGTCGGAACACTATGAATCGGTGTTCTGATCGTGACTTCGTGAGATCGAGTATCGTTGTTAGCGATTGAAACGGGGGGCATTTCACTTTTCGCGGAACTGGTTTTGTCTACTTTTTCTCCCGATTTCTTCTCGTTCTGTTTCGATTTCAGAGTTTTGCGAAGAGCTAGAGCGGAATGCTGAGTTCGACGCGGGACCCGAACTTGTTTTGAGCGGCGAATGTTTTATTCCCATACGTATTTTTTCACGGGTATTGTTTTATTTTGATAGTTTTTTTGTGTTTTAGTTTGGCAGCGGCTGTGATATTGCCGACTGCAATTTGGAATGTTTTCGGATACACTCTAGCATCTATTTCGCGATATTTGTTTGTGTTTAATTTTATTGTACACAGAGTATTCTTATTTTTTATGAGGACCGAAAAAATTTGCGACCGCACCGTAAAATAACTTATGCAATGAATGGTCGAAATATTCTTCTGGCGCAAATTTTTCTAGGCAATATTATTAAAACCAAAATCTTCTCTACAAACTCAATATCAATCGCGTTTGCTACAAATAATATTTGCCAGGTAATAAATTTAAGAAGCCATTTCAATGACAGAACTTGAGATGTGTCTCAGCAAAGTGGAAGATTAAACCCCAGGTTTTGGTAGAATCTCATACAAAATCAGAGCTGTATAATTCTTCAAACGGGAATAATTCCTCAAGATTGGAAGATAGCCACTATAATACCTATACCTAAAGGCGTGAAAAAATACATAAGAAAAAGTTGTAGTTTCTCATTTAACAAAATGAATTACCATTAAAAGAAAATTCCGAAATTTTAAAAGGGCAAAAATTTACATATTTTTTGTGTTTTCTTCGTATGAGCCACCTATAAATAGTTTTGGAGCCCGACCCATGTCCAAAATCCGTTTCAAAAAATTTTTAATCAAATCGATAAAAAAAAAAATTGGTCTCAAGACCCCATTTTGACCCTTATATATGTGGTTTCGGAACCTCGAACCATGTCAAAAATACGTTTCTAAACATTTCCAATAGAATGCAGCAATAAAAAAGACTTGAAAAATGTTGACCTTTTTTTTTCGGTGTATGGGAGCCACGCCCAGTTTTTGTCCGATATGGCTGATTCTCGAACTTGATCTCAGTATTCACGAGAAAAACATGTACCCAAAGTTTCAAGTCGATATCTCCAAAACTGCGACCGCTATCGTGCGGACGGATGGACGGCCGGACGGACATGGCTAAATTGGCTCCGGCGGTGATGCTGATCAAGAATATATATACTTTCCATACCGGACACGCCTCCTTATGGGCGTTAAAAACGTTGTGTCAAAGTGAGTATACCCTGCCACAGTGAGTGTGGGGGTATAAACAGACGGACATCGCTAACAGACAGACGGACATCGCTAAATCGACTCAGGAGGTGATGCTGATCAAGAATATATATACTTTTACATATCGGACACGCCTCTTTATAAGCGTTACAAGCGTTGTGTCAAAGTTAGTATACCCTGTCACAGTGTGTGTGAGGGTATAAAAATGTTAAATTAGCTTTTTACACAATTATTTTTCAATTACTTTAGGATTGTTTGGAGCAGCTGCATCAAAATATATTTTCTTTAACACATACATTAATATATATATTTGTCCAGGTCTGTCTGTCTTTCTGTCTATCTGTCTGTCTATCTGTCTGTCTGTCTGTCTTTCTGTCTATCTGTCTGTCTATCTGTCTGTCTGTCCCTAACGCTAACCGACTCAAAATTTACAACTTTACTTAAAAAATTTTTTTAAGTTGTTAACCTTTTTTTTTTTTTTTAAATGTTAGCCCTTTTTCTGGTGGTTTGTCCACAGGACGCTGCGGTCGTGAGGAGTCACTTACAATATATTCACACATATATTATATTTTTTTTGTAAATGTTAGCCGCCCTTGTGAGGAATCGAACCCACAACGCTGCGATTGTAAGTAAGATGAAGAAGCCAACCAAACGCTTACTCACCAAAGCCACTTTGACTTATACAATACCTTTAGCTAATATCGATTAACTTCAGCAAGCTGTATGCAAAACGCGTTCATGTACACACAAAAAAATCATGTTTCACATATAATCAAAAATAGCTTCGACCTAAAGCTGCCACCTTTAATAAAATAACACTGCCAAAAGACTACCGTTGCCACCTAACACTATTTTCACCTATTACGGGATGTATTAGATTTTCATATTATTACACTTTCCTATTACAATTTCTGATTACACTCTCCTATTACATTACATTTCATATTTGCATATATTCCCAGTACAACATTAAGGTCCGCACACACCAACGCGAAATACCGCAGCCGCAGCGAAACTTACTCAAAAATGTTTCTTGCAAATGCGATATTCGAATAAAAAATATTTGTTTGAGCTGAGAAATTTCATAAAAACAAATAAAAATGTGAATCATTTAAAAATTAAAATTCCCGAATAAAAAATACTACAAAATGAACACCTTTCTTAGAAGTCACTCAAAAAATTGTAAAAGGGGAAATCAAAACTTAAAAAAATTGATATCTCGGAACGCAGATTTTTGCTACAAAAAAAGATTCAGATTCGGTTTTAGTACGTCAAAATACATAATACGAAAATAATTGAAAAAATCCAATGATTAAATCGCTTTGCAATAAAAATAATCGACCATCGGAAATGATGTGTAGGCGTAACAGGTGAAAACAATGTTAGGTGGCCACGCTAGCCTTGTGGCAGTATTATTTCCTTAAAGGTGGCAATGGTAAATCAAAGATATATTATGTGTGTATATTAGGGCTTTCAATCCCGAAGGCTTTTCGCAATCCCGGGATTTTCGGGACTGAAAATTGCAATCCCGGGATTTTTCGGGATTTGATACTTTTACAAGCAAAATGCATTTTAAAAAAAAAAAAATGTTTTTTTATATGTTTTATTGCAAAACTGATAGTTTTAGCTTAAATAAATAAACATAAACAATAATTTCAATTTATTAAAGGTACAAATTAATGAATTTTTTTATTTTCAGTATTTGAGTTTCCGTTTCTTTAGGAAAAACACAAACCAATTCAAAATATGCTTGAAAAAGGTTTCTGAAATTACTTTTGTATCAGTTTTCAGTTTTACTTAATTATTTTTATTAAGAAATTCTTTTTTGTGCGTTCGTTAAGACTGAAAATAACAATTTTCTTCTGAAATAAATATAAATTTTTTTTTTTCTTAAAGAAAAAATTTCAAGCACAAACAGTTTTATTTGTAATTTTTTTAATAAATTAACAACGTAAGGTACAAACAAGTAAAATGTATTACAATAACAAAAAGGTTATTGGGATGGCAACTTGTAACAGGAGCACATGAAAGAAATTAACGGAATGCTATTGTAGTTGTTCTTTCAAATGCTAAACTGAAACATACGTGGGAGGGGCTAGTGAAAGCGACTGAGATTTGTTAATGTAATGTCAAACATTTAGAATTTGACATTCATTGCAAAGAAAAGTCTGCAATTCTCTAGTAATCGTCCGCATATGTGAAAGTATATATAGTATGAAAATAACATAATTGGCAGTCAACTAAATGAGTCGCTGATGATAAATCTGGCAAATTTTGAAATAGCTATACGACTCAAGCCATGCTTGGACTGTTTCCTTTTTTCATGTTGCTACTTTCCTGTTTGCTTGTTCAAGTGATCTTTTCATTGCATACAATAAAATTATATACTAAAAACAGCCTGACACTCAAAATGCACAAAAATTTTTAAGTTTTGAGTTTTCTAACTAACTTTTTTTTCATTTTGGGTTTGTCCAAATGTTGTCAAAACCTATTTTTCTGCTTACACGATTTTTTTATCTTTTATGAGCGATGAAAAGTTGTATTTTTCTTGTATTAAACTTTTTTTATGGACTAATTCATTTAGTCCCGAAAATCCCGGGATTAAGGCAAAAATATCCCGGGATTTTCGGGACTAAAAATGGACCGGGATCCCGAGATCCCGGCATCGAAAGCCCTAGTGTATATACACATTCACCATACAGCTTGCTGAACTATATTGCCATTAGCTGAAGTTATTTTATAGCTGTCTGTGGTCTGTTGGTTAGAGCTTCGGCCTATAACTGCGGCAGTCAATATCTTTCTTTATAATCTCTCTTTTTTAATTCTTTTTTAATGTAACAGTTCAACTTTACACATTAGGCGACAATTACATCATAAAACAAAATTTAATAAAACTTCACATACTTCACAAATTTCTATAAAAAAAAAGTAACATTTAAAAACATAGAAAATATTTTTGCATCTAAATATACACAATATATTTAGTAAACATTTATTTTTCAAATTTGTGTTTTATTTTAATTTACTAGTTTTTTATAATAACATTAGTCGAAAAAAAAAAAAACTTGCTGCAGAAAAACTGAGGACGCCATCGCATAGTAATTTGTCTCCATATAAGCTTGGGACAAAAATCTAAGGAGTGTTCTAAATTAATTAAAACTAAGTTTCTAAATGTATTTTTAGGTCCTCTGATTTCAAAAAATGTGATCGATTTTTCTATAACCCTTTTTATACCTTGCACACTACTGCCAAGGATATATTGCTTTTGTCTCACCGTTTGTAACACCCATAAGGAGTCGTGTCCGGTATGTAAAAGTATATATACGGGGAAGCCACTGAACTTGATATCGATGTATCCACCTTCAAGAAACCAAAACACAATCCGCCTTGGAATATCGACGACAAATCATGTGACACTAGTATCTCATCCTAACTATTTATAAAATTGGTAGGAGCAAAGTAGCCAACCGATTTTCATGATTTTTTTTTTTAAAACATATTATCTGTGCCAAGGAAGCCAATAATATACTTTTTTTTTTGGATTTTCGAAAAGTAAATATCTTAATTTTCGGTATTAAGTTCTATTTCAAAATTTTTCCCATGCTTACACATTTCCGTTCGATTGCATTGACATAGTTTGTGCTTGCAAAACATTATTGTATGTTGCTTTCCACTATCTTCTGCGTATAGATTGCTGAGAGGGCAGAGTGTTTTTTATATGGAGTTTTTGTGCTCTCTCTTTATTTACAATGATCAGGGAATGATTGTGGGGAATTCCCCATTTTGCGGGGAATTTTGAGCTATGTGTGCAGGAGGGGAATTTATCTATTTCGCTTCTCTGTTGTGAATGTCTGTATATTTTACGTGGGCAACGCCACGGGTGAATGCTAGTTGTACAATAAAACAGAGACAACGGCAGAAGTATTTGTTAGGTTGTTCTCAGAATAAAAGCCAACTTTGAATCGATTCGATGGAACATCTTCTACAAAGATGGCTCAAAAGGCGAAAACACGCTTAGTTACCAAATCCCTACCCGAGTTTATATTAGTATTCACTGCCGAAGCCGTTGCGATCTATAATGCTTTACTTATTGCGCACACAAAAACACACACACAAAAACAGTGATCTGCACTGACAGCCTGTTCGTCTTATAATCTGTAAAAAACCCTTCATCAAACAAATGGGGTACAACAAAATTCGTGATTTGCATATTTTAAACAAAAATGGACTTAGGCTTCTCTGGATACCCGGCCACGTTGGGATCGATGGGAATGAACAAGCTGATCGCGATGCGAAATTCGCCTGTTCTGCTCCTATTATCACGGACTCAACTCATGAAAAAACCAAGAAGTTAAGAGGAAAACCAAATGGTACCAATACAATCATCACCATTATACAAGAATTAATCGGCACCTTTGTGTCTCCATCTACCCTACCGTTATACAAAAATGGAAAATAAAAACATTCTGCAGACTCCGGCAAGGTCATAGTCAAGCAATTAATCAACACATCCTCAGGGGCGAAGACACACCAGCATGTCCAAGCTTTGGATGGAATCTTTCGGTGGGACATATCTTGATCGATTGCACTGCTCTTTCCAACACGAGAACTATATTCATTGACATTTTATCAATAAATACAACCAAAAACATAGAACTTGTATATAAATTCATAAAACCCCTAAAATATCAATTTGAACATAATTACAATACGAGCGTTCGCGGGTCGGCATGCGTCATTTGATTTTATATACAAAATTAAATGTCAGGCGATAGTTTGTGATGTGTTCCCGTTTGTGGTTTATGTCCATGACATCTTGTGAATACCCTTAATATTCACGTAAATAACGTGCTAAGAAAAGCGCCGAAATGAATTGATTTAGTTTATGGAGCCGAAAGCCCCGGTTTGACAGGTGTCCTTTTCGTATTGTCATTTTCTATTGAGGACATGTGCAATTTTTCTGGCCTCCCATTCAATGTTTTCCAACGAAACTCGGCAAATTGTTTCATATTTTCTACTCTAAGCCAAATGCATCGTATCGGTCTATTTGGACAAAGGAGAAAGGCCAACCTTAGAAAATGCCAAACCACTTTGCTAGATTTTCGCGGACTTTTGTCGAAAAAACCGGCTTCTATGAGACGTATTCTGATTATAACTGCACTCTCAGAAGGTTTTAGCTCGTACCTGATTTGCATGGAGCTGATAGTAGGATTGTTCTGGGCTAACTGGATTGTTCGTCTGTCAATTCGTTCAGACGCTACCGCTTTGGAGCACCGGTTTCAGATCGTTGGCTGATCCACAAAGGGTATTTGGTAGTTATCCTTGTCCTTATTCATGTCCTTATCCTTTTCTCTCAATGCTTTTATAATATTTCGTTTTTTGTCTGAGCAATGTTTGGATCGTCCTATTCTGCAAATAAGAGTTTAAAAACAGCCAATTGTACCTTTTTAGCCATTTTTTTTGTAACACTGCTATTATTTTGCTCTGCACTATTCACTGATCTGAAAAAAAATTATCCTGTAACTTGAAAATCTTAATGCTTGCGCATTTGAACGGTTACCGTTATGTACATGAATCCCGGTAGATGTACAAAAAAATTTGCTTATGGAGAAATATTGACTGAGCCGAAGGATAGCGAACCGATCGTAAAAACTAATAGTGCGCATCTGTACACTGTGAGTTGAGCTGCCATCAAAGGCCATTGTTCGACTACTCGAACAGTCAAATTCGCGATCCCCCTAGTGTACCTAGTGGAACTAAATCCAGGTGTAAACTCTCCTATCGACTATTTTTGACCTTTGCCTACAATTATTATTATTATTATTATTATTATGAATTTATTATTAGCATATAAGAATTATCTTTTAAATGCAACAGTTAAAATAAATAATCAACAGAAAAAAGAGGAAGAAAAATTAAATTAATTAAATAGATGAATAAATAAATAAATGACTTAAAATTAACAGTGAATAGAAAATAAATTAAATTGGGAAACTAACAGTAATACTGCACACACAGAATCCACACGTTTCCAGTAGCCACTTTATACCCCTGGCCAGCAGGAGAGCAATTACAGGAAACATTTGGACTCAAGAAACAGATATGCAACATTACTTTACATACTACTTTATAAAAAAACAATAAAATATAAGTAAAATTAGCAGATATGAAAAATATTTAGAAATAGTCAAAAAGATATAGTAGATAAAGTAGAAAGGCGAGAAGAAAGTATAGTCTGAAGAGAAAAGAAAACTAAATTGTTTTAAGAAAAGTATTGGAGTGTTAAAAGCTTAAAGTCTACTATGTTTGTTACGCCCCTAATGTGAATAGGTAACGAATTCCACAGACGAACAGCACTAATGAAAAACAAACGCGTAGAAGCAGTGTAATTAAATTTAGGTGTTATAAGAATCAAACTACGGGTTGATTTACTAAATTGTAGTTTATGATACAGATAAAGAGGGGATCTTGTCTGAATCAACCTATGCAAAAATATGCAATTTCTAGACTTAAGATATGCGGAAATACTACAACCAAGAATACGAGTATTGAAAGATGATATATGATCATACCTCCCAATCCCATAAACATACCTTGTTGCGTTGTTAAATGCAACTTCTATCTTATGCATAGCAAGCGAGTCCAGGTTACTGTATACCACTTCCGAGTAGGATATTATTGGGACTATTAACTGAACCACTAACTTGCGACGAGTTTCAATAGGCATAAATGCTGAAGTCATACGAAGATTTCTCAAGGTATAGTAAACTTTACTCACTACAGAGTTGATGTGATCAACACAAGTAAGTGAGGAATTAATTTTAAACCCAAGGTTCGTTACTTTGTCAGTAACCAACAACTTAGTGCCATTAAGCAATATCGGAGGAACTTCAAGAAGATTATAATTAGCTCTAGCTATAGGCAGGACATATGATTTTGATGGATTTAAAAATAGTTTATTGCACATGGCCCACATACCAATAGACTCTAAGTCTTCATTTACTCTGGCATACAAATCTTCAATAAGACCAATATGACGAGACAAGTAGAGTTGAAGATGATCAGCATAGGCATGCATAGTAACAAATCTACAAACTTTGAAAATATCATTTAAAAACAAAATAAATAAAAGCGGGCCAAGTACAGACCCCTGAGGCACTCCACTGCTTATGGTTTTATATTGTGAATAACAACTACCAACTCTGACTCGTTGAGATCTACCTTCAAGATAGCTTTTTATCAGGTTAACCGCAGTTATTGAAAAACCAAAAAATTGTGTTAATTTCAAACAAAGCAGAGACTGATCCACACTGTCGAAAGCTTTAGAAAAGTCTAAAAGGCAGATCAAAGTCAAGTATTCCTTATCATAAAACAATCTAATATCATCCAATATTTTAACTACTGCAGTAGAGCAACTGTGCCCAGGACGGAAACCAGACTGGAGAGGTGACAAAAGACTATTGGCAGTAACATAATTGGATATTTGTTCCGCCATGAGGGACTCACAAACTTTGGAGATGGAAGATAAAATACTTATAGGACGGAAATCACTGGGTACAGAGGCCGAAGGTTTTTTGGCTACAGGAATGATAGTAGCCACTTTCCAAATGTTAGGGTAGCAAGAGCTAGTAAAACAATGGTTAATAATGTGTGTAAGAGGATTCAGTATATAGGGCAATATTAACTTAATGAACCTAATAGCTACCCCATCTTCACCAATAGCATTCGATTTAATTTTCATTACACATTTGGCAACATCGAGTTCACATACAGCGGAAAATTCAAACTTATTAATGATATTTGGAGAAACTACACCTTCCAAATTAAATTGTGATTCATCAACATTATTAACAATAAAATAATCATTTAATATATCAGGATCAATATTACACTCAGACGAACTCTTACTGCGCACACCAATCTCTCTCAAATTTCTCCACAACTGCTTAGATGGTAATGCTGTACTTAGTTTCGACTGATAGAACTGTTTTTTCGACAACCTGACAGCGGAAGTAGCTTCATTACGCGCGAGCTTGTGTTCTTCCCAATTTTTAGCAGAAGGATTCCTTTTCCATCTCGTATAGGTTTTATTACGCATTTTTATAGCTTGCTTTACCAAACTAGTGAACCATGGACAAGAGTCATTGATAACTCGTGCTGTACGAAGTGGCACATGAACGTCAAAAATATTGCACATATTATTTAAGAAAAAATTTAACTTTTCATCAGCTGAGCCAAGGTACCAGCAGTCCGACCAGTCAATGAGGGTCAAGTCATTAGTCAAGGAGTCAAAATTTATTGATTTATAGTCACGATATGAAAAACAGTTGGCAGTAGCAGCAGGACTAAGACAAATATTAAGAGTACAAAAAATTAGGTCATGGTCAGAAATAAAAGATAATTGGTCAAAAATTAAAACAGCATGCTTATCAGATACAATAAAATAGTCAAGTAAACTGGGACAGGCATTGGAAGCAAATCGTGTAGGCATCACAGAGTTTACAATTGACAATCCAACTTCATTCAAATTATCATAAAGACTGCTGACTGAGGAATCTTTTGAAAGAAGATTAATATTAAAATCACCACATATAACAAAATGATCGTAGTCAATTAGACAATTAGACAGAGAAGACAGAAATGGATCCAAACTAAAATTTCTATTAGGATTGTACACACACGATAAAAAAAACTTTTGTCGTATTGTCATATATAACAACATTCAGAAACTCTACATCAGAGTCAGTTGATTCACAAAGAAATTTTACATTAATATTATTCTTACAATAAATTGCAACACCCCCTCCCTTTCTGCCAATTCTATCAGAACGAAAAAGTTTAAAATTTTTTATATTGAAATACGCATCATCAACATCATCATTAAACCACGTCTCAGATACACATAATACATCAACTGAGGAGTCCTCAAAGAGAAACTTCACATAATCTAGTTTGAAATCATTCAGACTTCTGGCATTAAAGTGGACAACTTTAAGACCAGCATGTTGTTTACACAAAACCTCAATCATCACTTTTTGATTATCATTAGCGCTAATAAAATCATTTGGAGAAGGCATAAGTAATTAGACCAACATGTAAACCATAGGCTTTAAACACTAAAGAGATAAGAAATAAAGAGAAGAATAAGTCAGATATAGAAGAGTATAGGATAGAAAAGGAATAGGAATAGAAGTAGAAGTAGAAGGAATGGCCAATAACCTTAACAAAATCAAGATAAATTAATTTAATCGGAGTCACCCGCAAGAGCAGCGCCGTTGATGATACTAAGTAACTCATCTTCACTGCCGACACAGAGAGCTTCAGATTGTTTATGCAGTCGGATGTACACAGCACCACGAAGAGTAAACGCATTAAACAAAGATTTTTGAATACTTTTGGAAATAATTTATTTATAATTATGTTAAAAAATTATAGTAGAAAAAAGGTCTGCTTGTAAGGTATTTTTCAACCCTCATCAGGGTATCAATATATAGCGTCGTCTTTAGAAAAAAATGTAGGTTAAAATAGGGAAATTTGTTGTTCGAGTAATCGACATACAATTCTAATGGTTTTTTTCCCCCTAAAAATCGATATTTTGACTCAAAGTCAAAATAATATAATTTTTTATTGTAGCTTAAATTAAAAAACGATGTAAAAAGGATGAAAATGCTATAGAAGAACTTCGTTGCTACAATATAAATATAATAGGGGGATTCATTTAAAATGGGAAACCCCTCGGAAACGGTGCAGTTATGCAAATGTGCAGCCAAAACATATGAAATTTGACAGTTCTTTTAAGAAACTGCGTATTTTCGAGGGTTTTCCCACTTTAAATGTATCCCCTATTATTCCAAAGCATTTTTTTGCATTAGAATAACAACAAAACTGCAAATAATTTAGGGGCGTGTTCTAAGCTTAATTACAAAATGGCGGGACTTTGAGGTTGTGCTTCAGCTGCTATAAGTAGAAACGCGATTCCACGAATATCTCGTAGACGATGCATCCTATGGGAAATCTCGTGCTATGGTTTTGAAGAAAATTACAGCGCCTAAAAAGACTAAAAAGTAGACCGTGAAATTCTCTTAAAAACTATACCAGGAGATTTCTCATAGGATGCACAGTTTACGAGATATTCGTGGAAACGCGATTCTCCTTACCCGTTTAAGTGAAAACCCCCCTTAAGTGAAACCAAAATTGAATCCCCAAGATTTTTGTGGCCTTTTTCATATAAATTTTTTTGCTTTACTGGAACCCTCTTAACTGAAAAACGCGGTTAACTGAAACAAAATTTCATTCCCAAATTAATAATTTATACCAATTTAAATTTGCATAAATGAAACACAACCTTACAATTTAATTTTAATTGAAATTTTGATGTTTTATAAAATTAGGTTTATGAAAGAAAATTTTAAATGTAAGTCAAAGAAAAAACGTTGGTCTCTCATCGGTCCATAAATTTTGCGAACACAAATGTGTGAAGAAATGAAATCCTGGCTTTGCCTTTGGTACTATACCATTTATGAATTTTCGCTTTGTTCGCATTTCATAACAGCATTAAGCTAATCACTTCGCTTTGGAAACGGCGGATTTAAATCGATGCGCATCGCCTTGCATAATTAGCCCTCGGGTCTTAGTCTATTATATCTATTGTTTACTTATTGTATTCCAATAAAAAAAAAATAGCTAATTAACAATATTATATTATTTATTTTTAGATGGGCCAAAAAGATAACACTCCGGGTCTTGACAGAGCGATCGAACAGATGTGTCGCAAAACACGCGATCTGCGTCGGCAGCTGCGAAAAGCTGTTGTAGATCATGTCTCTGATTCTTTTTTGGAGACTACTACTCCTCTAATCGATCTTATTGAAGCTGCCAAAAGTGGCAATGAGAAGATAGTTCGAGAAAAGGCAGACATCTTTACCAAGCACGCCGAAAAACTGGTAGAGGTTGCCAATCTTGTATGCAGTATGTCTAATAACGAGGACGGCGTTAAGATGGTGCGCTATGCTGCAGCTCAGATCGAGAGTCTTTGTCCACAAGTTATAAATGCCGCATCGATTTTAACAGTACGTCCGAATTCTAAAGTGGCTCAAGAGAACATGATGGCTTATCGCCAGGCCTGGGAGGTTCAGGTTCGAATTCTAACAGAGGCGGTCGATGACATCACTACGATTGACGATTTCCTAGCTGTCTCAGAGAACCACATTCTCGAGGATGTCAACAAATGCGTAATGGCATTACAAGTTCGCGAAGCGCTTGATCTTCGCACTACTGCTGGTGCAATTCAAGGGCGCTCAGCGCGTGTCTGCAATGTGGTTGAGGCTGAAATGGATAACTACGAACCCTGCATTTATACGAAACGTGTTCTGGAGGCAGTCAAAGTATTACGAGAGCAGGGTGAGTGTTTAACTATATATTGTTCCTATTTTTGTGTGCGAAATTATATTCTTTCAGTTATGTCAAAGTTTGACCAACGTGTAGATGCTGCCGTGGAAGCGCTCTCCTCTAATTCCAACAAAGATGTCGATGAAAATGATTTCATCGATGCTTCGCGGTTGGTATACGATGGAGTGCGTGAAATACGCCGTGCAGTCCTGATGAATAGGGTATGCATTGAACTTCTTTCGATATATTTTAGGTAAGGGATTGTCGTCAAGGTTGGGACGGGTTTCGTTTTTGGTGTGTAACTTTGGAAAGGATACGAATAATGTCAACATCTATTAATCGATTTGAAGCTGCAGTCATTGTCTTCGACTTTGCAATATAAAGCTTTTTGATATCGTGATCAAACCAAAAATTACTGCTCAATAAATAAAGACACCTTTTTTTTTTGACAAAAAAAAAAGTTCATATAAGTTGGGACACTTTCAAAAATCTGAAAAATAAGCTAAATATTAGAGATGTGACGGAGCTCCGCATCCGCGGAGCATCCGCATAGACACCCGCATCCGTAAATCACACATTTAAAACATCCGCGACACTTTTTTACTAAGGGTATTCATTTAAAAGTGGAAATTGTGTAGTTGGTGACTAGCGCAGTTTTCCCCGGTCTGTTTATGAACGCACCAGAAAATTATCTGTGCACTTCTTTTGCTTCTTCTTGTATTTCGAATTTTGTTTAAAGTGAAAAAAATGCCTAAAATAAGCGAAAATAGAAAACTAATCAAACTATTTACAGAAATAGCTTTCGTTGACGGCGGTAAGTAAATTTGTTTACTTAGCGCCATTTTCGAAGCAAACTATATTAGTGTTGTGAGCATACTCAGTTAGACAATAAACGAGTACCCACTTACAGGTACTCGATATTCTGCACAGCTTTTACAATTATAAATTCAATTAACTTTTATTTTGCAAACAATTGTTACCTATAGTTATTTTTTAAACTTATATATATAATTATACATTTTTCTTTTTACTTTGCAGCCGCATGTTATTACTTTTGATAATTACTTTTTTAATTAATCGAATATCAATTTTATTGTTCGACATCACTACAATCGTACAACATTTGTGCAGTTCTTTCCGCACCAAAATCGAAGCGAAAAGTTTTCCACTTTGTGCAATTCTCTTCTCATAAAATTCTCGTCAACAACTGAATCACTTCGCGTTTCCCAGGGTTTTCCCACTTTAAATGAATACCCCTACTGTGTTTTTGTATTTTTCTCAGAAACTATAGTCGATCTGTGCAAATTTTTGTCAGATTCAGTTTCAGAACGTCAAAATACCCAACACAAAATTAAAAAAGTCCAAAAAATTAAATTTTTTCGAAAAAGTTGCTTAAAACATCCGCATTCGCATCCGGCTCCGCAGCCGCGGATGTCATTTTCAAACATCCGCCTCCGCATCCGCAACGAGGCTTTTTACAGCCTCGTTGCGTTGCGGACAAATATAAAGTAAAACTGCATGGTATTATTAAAATTAGAATGTTTATTGATATTATCATTCGCAGTTTTTGCATATTGAAAGTATTATCGAAGGTGTGTTCGAAAATAACATTTTGAAAATAACAGTTGAGGCTCAGAAATAGGTTAAGTATAAAATAAGAATAAATTACAGTAAAAAGAGTGGTGTCCCAACTTATACGACATGAGTGTCCCAACTTTTACACAACAGGCTATTTCGTAAACATCAAAATGGTATTCTGAAGAAGCCGCCTCCGTGCTTTACGATGCCTTTCAAATAACGTGGACTTACGTGGATTAAGGCTTTGTTAATTTGCAAAGGCATATGTTAATTGGACTGTTGTTAAATGGAAGCAGTGCTATTTTCCGATCGGTCCACAAGTTTTAAAGTAATGAGACTTTCCAAAAAAGGTGTCACAGCTACCCAAGCTTACCCTACTAGATTTGTAGAAAGGGTAGAAGTTTTGTATCGTATGAAACTCACATACAATTTTGAAAAGTTGATACAACTATAGTATAAAATATTTTCAGGGGAGTAGAAAATGTATTATCGGAGTAGAAGACTAGAAAATTAAAAATCAACAAGAGTAGTCTACTCCGATAAAAGTAGAGTGAGTTTGTTCTTTCATTTATGATATTTAGAAAATAATTTAATAACATAGGCCGACATATTTCGAAGGGTGGACTACTTCTGTATTCTCGTATAGTTTTTATATATAAATGGCGTTCTCAGTTCTTCGCCATCACGTCAGGTTTTTTGGGAAATTGCAAAAATGCAAAATCCCATCTTTACATCGTTTTTATACTATAACTCTTGAAATAATGTAGCAACAAAGTACTTCTATAGCATTTCCAGATAATTGAGATAATTGACTACCCAACCACTTACATTGTACAACTTTTTTTAATTTTAGCTATCAAATTTATATTACCTTGAAGTCAAAAATTATTCTTTGTGAAAAACAATTTGAACTTTGAGATCAATTAAAAAAAAAACTAGAATTGCATCTATAAAAAGTTTTATATTGTGTTGTTCTTTGAAAGTACAACAACCAAGCAAAAACTCAGTCTGGCAGAGTGTACAGCTGTTTTGTACTCCCTTTTCCAAAATGATTTTTTTTTGAAAATGAGCTAAAACCCGTATTTAATAAGGAATATAATTATTTCATTGTAGCTTAAATTAAAAAAGAGGTGCATAATGTAAGTGGTTGGTTATTCAATTGGCTGTCAAAAGTGCTATAGAACTACTTTGTTGCTGAATTTTTTCAAGAGTTATAGTATAAAAACCAGCAATTTCTCAAATAACCTGTCCTGATGGTGAAAAACTGTGAACACAGTGGCTTAGAATTTATATATAAAAACTAAAAACATGGTTTTACTTCTATATATAGTAAGAAGTAAAACCATGTTCTTACTATATATAGAAGTAAAACCATGTCGGCCTGTGAAATTTAATAGGATATTGTTTAATCATCATTTTAAACATAAATTCTAAGGATGAAGATGAACTTGATCCAGAAGATGTGGAGTTTAATGATCCTTACAACGCTGAAACAAGGAGCAAGTGTAAGCGTAACTCGCAATATATTTAATTGTTCATGTAAACTCATTTCTCATCGTTCATTCCAATATCACCCTGACCAATGACAACGAAAAGATTAAGATATTTCTATTTTTACGTATCCCTAAGTTATGTTCTATAATGGTTTTACTTTCATTTAGACATTTTCGAAATTGATTTATTTTGTTTCAGAGCTCCGAAGACTTGGACACCGATACAGAGTTTGAGCCAGTTGAGGACATGACTTTGGAAACACGTAGTAGATGTAATTTGAATTTAAACAGTTATTGTAGTTTTATTTGTTTGTCTTTGGCTATTGCCGAATTTCCCGACTTAAATTGGTTTCTTTATCTTGGAAGTTGTCATCATTTCAATTTCATTCAGATCATAAAATCATAAACAATATTCTGTCCATTCTCTATTAATTACATAAAAAGATGCAAAGTCCTCAAAATCGCGCATTTTGGGAAATATTGTCTAAACTCGAATATTTTGACGTTCATCTGCCAACTTCGCATTTTCGAGGACTTTCTAACTTCATATGTATAAATCGCCCTAATGATTCAAAAAACCAACGAGGAGCACAAAAGTTTCAAAAAGAAACTATCAATATCTTAATGTTCACTTGTACTGTGTTACTTTTTTTTTTATAAGACTAAAAGGGTCTATTAAAAAATAAAAATAAATTCAAATCTATATATTAGCGTACTCGAATTTTTTTTCTGAACTAATGTAGGGGCGTATCCTAAGCATAATTCTAAAATAGCGGGACTCTCTAGTTTGAGACTCAGCTGAAATAAGGAGAAACGCGTTTCCACGCATGTCTCGTAAACGGTCCATCCTACAGGAAATCTTCTGAAGAGAATTGCACCTTACTTCTTTCACTTTAAAAGCCAAAATTATAATTTTGACGATGGATGTGATGAACTCCGCACGTTTCTCACTTCCTACTTAAATTAATTTGCAGAAAAATGAAAAAAAATTTATAAATATTAAAATTTCATGATTTCTAATTGTGTCAAAGTTCATCTAACCGTTTATAAGATATTTGCACAACTTTGACCCGTTATATAATACAAGCTAAGGAGTGCGTCATTAGAAACTTGTTTTTCTACTGTACCTTTTTTCATATGAATTCAAAATAAAAATGTTTGGTCTGTTACCTTTGAAAAACATATCCGAAAATGTTTAGCAATATTCTTTGATTTTTCAGTGCAAAAATTAGTGAAAAACAAAAAGTGCGTGAGGAAATTATAAAAAATTTCTTAAATAATCCTCAGTTTACGTATAAATAAAAGAATTGCAAAAAATGTAAAAGCTCACCGAAACACTGTATCGAACGTGGGTAAAAAGTTTAAGGCAAACCTTAGCTGTGATCGGAAGCCAGGAACAGACAAAAATAAAGGTTCAGGTAACAAAGCGAAGAAGGTGCTAAACAAGCTGAAGAAAAATCCAAATCTCTCAGGACGAAATACAGCTCGTGCAGCGGAATGCTTGGAGTCCTTTGTAAGAAGAGTGAAAGGCGAAGCTGGTCTGAAGACATACAAAGTCCAAAAAGTCCCAGGTTGGAATGCAGCAAAGAATCTTAAGTCAAAAACACTAGCTCGAAAACTGAACAAAAATTTCGTGAAGAAATACGAATGTTAAATAATGAATGTCGAAATATACTTTCCGACTTTTCTCAGCTTCCTGGTCAAGAATTTTACATTGCCAATGCTAGGGGAAATGTGCCGAAAAAATTTAAGACCCAAAGAAGAGCAAAGTTTCCAAAGAAATTTCTCGTGTGACAAGCAATTTGCAGTTGTGGCAAAAGAAGAAAAATGTTGGTGACAACCCGGACTGTTACCACGAAAATGTATATGAAGGAGTGCCTACAGAAGAGACTTCTGCCATTTATAAGACAACATGAAGTGTGTACCTTCTTTTGGCCTAGCTTCATGCCACTACAGTAAAGCAGCTTTGGATTGTTATCAGAAAAATAAAGTAGTGGTTGTATCTAGAGAAGCGTTCCCACCAAATTGTCCAGAGCTCCGACAAACCGAGAGATATTGGGCTCTGGTAAAAAGGGAATTAAAGGCCACGATATGTGTATCTAAAGATATTGTAGATTTTCGGCGTAAGTGGTGTTCTGTGAGCGCAAAGATCAAGGAAGACACTTTAAAAGGTGTTCCAGAAAAAATTCAAGAAGTGTTTAATTCAAAAATATATTTTTTTTGATAATACTTTGAGTTGACTTCTCTTTAATAAAATGTAAACTTTTTGAATATTGAACAACTGGTTACTGAGATATTTTTGTTTTTCGATGCACAAATTGGTAATGACGAACTCCTTATACATTTTACGAAAATGGTTTTAGCTTAAAAAGTAAGCAGTGTGATATTCTTCCAAATGATACCAGACGAATTAAGATTAGTAGTTGATGACCTCAGCCAAAAAAAAACGCGTAAGCTTATTTAAAAAAAAAATTAATGATTATCTAGAAATTTATTTAGCGTCTTCTAAAACTTTGTAAAATTTAACATAGTACAAATGTGCATTAAAGTAGCAATATGCTAATTGTTAAAAATAATTAGTGTTGCAACTATGACTTGTATGCCTTGAATCAATAGAATTTCATGGTGATTGATCTTGAACCGGATTTCTGTTTTATACACAAAACAAAAATCTAAACGTTATTTTGTGTATAAAATAGAATTCCGGATCGAGATCACGGGAACGGAGATATTGTATACAGCTTATTTATTCATATCCCTCAAAATGTTGTAACCAACAAAGTAATCCTCGTTTATCCGCTTTCTGGTCGTAATTGAATGTAACGTGCAATTGATGTACATCGAATTATCACAATTTTTAATACCGTTCTTTACCACCAGCTTGCGCTTGGTCCATTGATCAAAAGACGGGTATAACCCAAAAAGTCGGTCATTTGGACAATATTTAGAGGTCGCTATGATTTGCGACTTTTATGATTGGCATTTCGCATATATCTTGCACTACATATAACCTAATAATTACTAAAAAAAATGCACATGATCGGGACTAATAGATTCTGGTACAGGGGGTTCAAAAAAAAAGACCAGTGTCTGCCCCATTTTTCGGGATCAATTCTTAAAACCGTTTAAAACAAACTACTTTGGATTATAAAGTTTAGTGATAAGAAGTGTTCCTTAATTTTTACAATTTGTTGTATATTTAAAAAAATCGTTAAATGGTTTTAATATTTCTGGTATGAGGAATCCGACCTGATGTTTTTTTTTTGCCTAAAACCGTCACTAGGGGCGCAAATATTTGATTATATCAAAAAATGATTTCAAATTAAAGATATAATGCTTAACACTACGCTTAAATGAAGCAGAACATGGTGCAACATATAGCGCATATTGTAGGTCCAATCAAATAAAATAAAAAGCATACCAGGAATTTAAAACGAAAAAATGGATTGTTGGGGGTCGCATCCTATGTTTACTCGTCTTTTTTCGTTCTTCTGCCTATCCGAAAAAATATGCTTGTCACTGTTCCTCCCTCCCACTAATCTATATCTATTATCCCCTTTCCAAAGAATCAAGTCAACATTGTTAAAAAAAAAGCAGAAATTGTTTGTCTTAATTTTTTAATAATTTAATTTTTTTGTAAGATATTTTATTGTTTCGACCTTAATTGTATATAATTAACAATTAACCAAAAATCATCATTTAATCTTTATTTTTATACCCTACACCTCATGAGGTATGGGTATATTCACTTTGGTCTGATGTTTGTAACACCAAGAAGGAGATGTGTCCGGTATGGAAAAGTATATATATTCTTGATCAGCGTCACCTCCTGAGTTGATTTAGCCCTATCCGCCTGTCCATCCGTCTGTCCGTCCTCTTTTCTTGTAAACACAATTGCAGGAGCTAGAAGAAAGCTAGGGATCCCAAATTTTGGATTTATCCTTTTTAGGCCCTAGGAGGAGTTGGTATTGCAAATGGGCGGAATCGGTCGACTGCCACGCCTACCTTCCATATAAGTGAAAATAGTGTTTTTACCGTAATTTTAAGATTTCATCAAAACAGTATGAAATTTTGACAAGTGGGGGTTTTTGGGGTCGCGGATTTTGAATTTGATGTGGCATTTTCAAAATTCAAGATGGCGGAACCAATATGGCCCAGTAGGTGTAGGGAATATATAAGTCGGCTTGCCCGACTAAAACTTACTCACTTGTTTATGAATGAATTCAACCAATTGAAAATCGTTTGATGTTTGACAATTTAAAATCCATATAGTTATTGTCAAACAAAAGAAAAACTAGAGAGTGGACTATCTTCGGCTATACCGAAGTTGGAATACCCCCACACAGTAGGAAGAAGTACCTCGAACATATAAAAATGTGGTCTCAAGACCCTATTTTGAGCCAATTATAGGTGGTTTTGGAGCCCGGACCATGTCCAAAATCCATTTCTAAAAATTTCCAATTAAATCCACAAAAAAAAAAAAATTGGTCTCAAGACCCCATTTAGACCCTTATATATGTGGCTTCGGAACCTCGGACCATGTCAAAAATACGTTTCTAAACATTTCCAATCGAATACAACAATAAAAAATGTTTACCTTTTTTTTCGGTGTATGGGAGCCACGCCCAGTTTTTGTCCGATTTGGCTGATTCTCGAACTTGATCTCAGTATTCACGAGAAAAAAATTTACCCAAAGTTTCAAGTCGATATCTCCAAAACTGCGACCGCTATCGTGCGGACGGACAGACGGACAGACGGACAGACAGACGGACATCGCGAAATCGACTCAGGAGGTGATGCTGATCAAGAATATATATACTTTTCCATACCGGACACGCCTCCTTATGGGCGTTACAAACGTTGTGACAAAGTGAGTATACCCTGCCACAGTGAGTGTGGGGGTATAAAAATGTATTTTAATTTTAAAAAAAAATTACAAAAAGGATTTTGGTTTTTATTGCTTTTAATTGTATTTTGCATATCCTTTTTCATGTATAGTGGCCCACAGCCACATTTTATTCAATACTGGCATCATTAGAAAGGTCTTTCAATTCCTTTCGAATGAGTACCAGTGAAAGTCCTGGTTGGAAAGGGACTTACTTTTCTAATTTTTTTCGTGGGGGTATAGAATTTTTTTTTTTGGAAATTTGTATGAAAGTGATAAAATGTTGTAATTTTTAAACAAAAATTTAATTTTAAGGAAAAGTTGATTTTTTGTACTAGTGGAATTTTTTGCATTATAAAAAATTTTATACCTTCCGAAAAAAGTTCGGAACCAGTATTTTTAAAGTGTACATAACGTTAATCATTCGAAAGGAATTCCATAGATTCGAAAGGAATTGAATAGACCTTTCGAATGATACCAATATTACATGATATGAATATTGGCACAATGAATATTGGCACGATATTTCCAAAAAATGTTTTCGTATAAAGCATTTACTGTGGAAGTTGTTGGTAAAATAATACAAATTTGGAGCAAATTAGATATCCATTTTCCCGATACCAAAGTTTTTCATAATAACCTAAACTTTTTGATTAAAAGGTACAAGAAAAAAGTTAAAAAAAGAGTAAAAAACAAGTTTTTTAAAATATAACCCTTTAACCGACTAAAAAGCAGAAAATTAATTTCAGCAATTTCGATTTAAAATTAAGGGTTTTTGGCTACTTTCCTCCTAATATCTTTGCAGATTTTGAAGTTGCCAAAAACCCTTAATTTTAAATCGAAGTTGCTGAAATGAATTTAAAGGACATTTATTTTCTTCTTTTTAGTCGGGTAAAGGGTTATATTTTAAAAAACTTGTTTTTACTCTTTGTTTATTTTCCTCTTTTTTTAAAAAAAATATTTTTTTCTCCCCCCTTTCTCCTTTCTCCCCCCCTTTTTTAACCCTTTTTACTCTTTTTCCCGAATGCGAACCTAAGTAAAAAATGTCAGCCTTGTAGCTTACAAAATACGAAAGCTAGAACTTTAAATTGGCTCCATCCCGCTCCCCTTTGCCCCCACACCCTCCTTTCCAAAGGGTATAAAATTTCATTTTGTCAATAACAACCCACCTACCAAATTTCATCATTGTAGCTTGAAGGAATTGGAAGTTATGCCATGTTTAAAAAAAAGGGGTTTGAGTCCCCCCACGGCCCCCTACGCCTCTGATAGACCCCAAAATTGAATAGAATTCATTGTCACCGGGGTTCTATCAGTGTTCCAAATTTCAGCTCTCTAGCTCATGTGGAAGTGTATGAAAAAGCTCGCCGGTGATTTGATATATATATATATACTAGCAGGGCCCGGTCCGCCTTGCTGGCCCTAAAAAAGTTCTTTTTGCTCATAATAAATTAATGAAAACATTTGTCACATATTTTTATTGTAGCATTTTGAAATATTGAATTGTATGAAAAGTGGCACGCCCCGCTGTCCAATTCCAACCATATGTAACATTGAACTTAGAATTTAAAGCATAAAATCATTTCCCGTTGAAAAATGTTCATTAGGATCCCAAGTGTAACATTTTTTAAAATATTGAATTGTATGGGAAGTGCCACGCCCCGCTGTCCAATTCCAATATGTTGCATTGAAGGCATAGAACCATTTCCCGTTGAAGGATATTCAATGGGAGCCCAATAATGGTGGAGGTGCCACGCTCCTTTGTCCAATTACGCCGATATGTTGCATTTAGCTTAGAGTTGAAACCATGAAAACATTTGCCAAATTTTGTTGGAAAACATTAAATTAGAGGCCAGTTGCAGCAATTTTAAATATAGGTTTGTATGGGCGGTTGGAAAACATTGTGTGGGAGCGCTATTACAGCATTTTCAAATATTGACTTGTCTGGGCGGTGCCACGCCCCTTTGTCCAATTACGCCGATATATTGCATTTAGCTTAGAGTTGAAACCATGAAGCCATTTACCAAATTTCGTTGGAAAACATTGTGTGGGAGCGCTATTACAGCATTTTCAAATATTGACTTGTGTGGGCGGTGCCACGCCCCATTGTCTAATCCCGGCCATTTGTAGCCCAGATTATGGCTGGGGTCTTATGGTATGTTCATGGCATATTTCATTTTCTTGTGATCAAAAACGTCTGAGATATAGTAGTTTTTACTAACTTGTGGGCGGTAAAAGTGGGCGTGTCAAAACCTATCCTATGTCACGACTCACGACCTCTAGAACACATATATACATTTTGGTGAGAATCGGTGCTGCAGTTTTCGCGTCTACTGGTGACAAACATACTCGTCTCTTTTATATATATAGATATTAGATTAGATTAGATATATATATATATATATTAGATTAGATATATATTTAGATATATATGTATATATATATATATATATAAATATATATATATATTTATATATATATAGATTTTTATATACTTTCCACTCTCTTCTGCGTATAGATCGCTGAGAGGGAAGAGTTTGAAGTTTTTTTATATGGAGTTTTTGTGCACTCTCTCTCTCTCTTTATTCACAATGATCAGGGAATGATTGGGGGGAATTACCCATATTGCGGGGAATTTCGAGCTATGTGTGCAGGCGGGTAATTTTTTCATTTCCATTCTCTGTTGTGAATGTCTGTATTTTTTACACCGGGTGAATGCTAGTACCAAATACACTGACATATGTTCCCCAGGTGCGATTCGGCGAAAGGTCAAGCACTTAGAGAAGAAACTTTATCGATATATGCACAAACTACCCATACTTTCAATTTCAAAGAGTTTTTAGTTTTTAAAAAAGTGGAGGTGGCATATGCGCCCTAGTAACGAATCCTTCCCCTTCTACCCAACTATTCAAGGGATTCCGATGAAATTTTGGGTTTTGTGCTGGGAGGTGAATGGGCAGAGGAATGATTGTGAAAATGTGTGAGCCGATTCAAATTTTTATAGAACTTTAACTCATAATAAAAACATGTGATTTAACATCAGCCATACACGCGCAGTAACAATTACATTTTCTAATGATTTTTCAATTAGAATTACTGATTGAAATTTTTTTCAATTACAATATCTGTAACACTTGGACTTTTCATGGGTGAATCATACCAGGTGGGATTGTAGCTGCCACCAAGTGCGTCCTAAGACTTTTTTGGGTGATTCATGTCGGTTGGGATTAGAGTTACTGTAATTTGTAATTTAAAAATTTTTTAATTGAAAATGCCCATGTACGCTTTCAGCATGGCTGCCGGAACGAATGTGCAATAATAATTAAGAAACAGAGCTACATGTTTAACCAGGATTTTCCCTGAGTATCCTTCGAAAGTAATTGAATAGACCTTTCCATTGATACCAATACCGATACTATGAAATATAGCTGTGAGTCACTCCAAAATACTTATCCAGCTCACTTTATGAATATTTTTTTTATATAATAACATATTTGCGTCCCTAGTGGCCGTTTTAGGCACAAATAAACATCAGATTCGTATTGCTAGAACAGGAAAGCCACGGCCTAGAGTTTTAGATGGTAAAATTATGCAAAAATATCTCATAAATGTAATGCAATTTTATTAAAGGTTAACATCAAAATCTTTGAGCGAAATTTCGCAGACTCGAAATTGGACGCAGCCATATGGTCCGGAAGACTTTTTTGCTTAGAATTTGATGTAGAATACGAATGTCAACAAAGCAAGGTAGCAACTTTTTCTCTCGAACAAATTGATCCGCTCTAATATCCGAGCAAACAGTCTCAAACGTTTGAAAAAACCCTATTTATCGAGTCAATAACTAATGTGATTCTCGACTCGTTTTCAAAGGTTAGCTCTCGACTCGATATCAAAGGTCGTTCTCGAGTCGTTCTCAAAGGTTTGGGAAAAACCCTATTTCTCGAGACGATAACTAACGTGATTCTCGACTCGTTTTCAAAGGTTAGTTCTCGACTCGATATCAAAGGTCGTTCTCGAGTCGTTCTCAAAGGTTTGAGAAATACCATATTTCTCGAGTCGATAACTAATGTGATTCTCGACTCGTTTTCAAAGGTCGTTCTCGAGTCGTTCTCAAAGGTTACTCTTCGACTCGACATCAAAGTTTTTTCTCTAATGTCTGAAACCGAGTCGTAATCTGTAACTTTTTATTTTGTTAAGTTTAAAAAAATTATCTCTACTTATCAAATATGCAATAAAAACAAAAATATAATTTTAAAATTAATTTATTCACGTTTCACTGTTTTTATTTGAAGTCGATTTGAAATCGACTCGAGAACTAACCCTTTTCTAGAATCGACAACTATCGTTTGAATTCGAGTAGGTATCGACTCGTTTTCAAACATTCGACATTAGAGAAAAACCTTTGAAAAAATCTGTATTACTTATACAGGGCATATTTGTTGCCAAATATTTAGTTATACTAACCATTAATTAAATTAACTTAAAGAAGACTAAATTCATGCACTCAATTATTTTTGATAAATAAATAAAAATTATTTCATACGAACAAATGATAACACCAAACTATAGAAGTTTCTGGAATATTATAAATATTATTTTGGTTTAATTGTTAGTAATTAGTATACGAACCCTTTTTAATTATAGCATGTTGAAGACGCCGTGGCATTGAGTTAATTAAAGACTTAATAAAATGTTGTTCAATTTTGTTCCATTCAGCAGTAATGACATTTTTAAGGCATTTTACATTGTCAAATTGTCTGCCATTCTTGAAAATCGACTTGGGGGGTTTAAACCCAACAGGTATGTTACGCGTACTCAAGAACCATTTTGTTGCCTTTGATAAATGAATCGCAGCTTTATCTTCCCTCGTCTGCAGCCATTTCATCACCCAAACTCAAAAGAACTTCATCAAGTAGCTCTATGTACTTAAGGCAGTCCATTTTGGTCGAAATAAAAAAATCGGGGTCTTTCGAACAACCCACACCATATAGGATCCACCGCCAAAGTTACGCTTATCGTGCCAAGATTAACATTCGCTTAAAAGTCTCACTTTTGGGAAAACAGTTGTCCAAAATAATTTTTTCTGATGAAAAAAAATTTATTTTGGATGGTCCTGATGATTTTCAAGTGTATAGGCACGATAAGTGGCAAAATAAGAAAAAAACTAGTTAGAGAATTATCTTCGGTCTGACCGAAGCTATGCAAGTACGATACATTCTGAGACCATATGTTAGTAATTTTATCGAAAATCTGTATTTGATTGATAATTTTTCGATTTATTATCGATAATTTTTCAATATTTATCGATAGCTTTCCAATATTTATCGATATTTTTCCAATATTTATCGATAATTTTCCTATATTTATCTATAATTTTCCAATATTTATCGATAATTTTAGTTTCGATGTTGCCCATTTTCAATACCGTCCAATCATTCGCCAAAATAAGAGGAATCCCAAAATTTGGAGGCGATCGGTTAAGTATTTCTCAAGATAAAGGAAAATTATATAAAATTGACGCCATTTTGTATGGGAGGTAGGCGTGGCTCTTATCCGATGTTGCCCATTTTCAATACCGTCCAATCATTCGCCAAATTAAGAGGAGTCCCAAAATTTGGGGTCGATAGCTCAAAAGCTACGACAGTTATCGTGCGAAATGACAGACAGACGGACATGGACTAATGGACTCAGGAGGTGATGCTGATCAAGAATATATATACTTTTCCATACCGGACACACCTCCTTATGGGCGTTACAAACGGTGTGACAAAAACAATATACCCTTGGACACTAGTGTGCAGGGTATAAAATATATGTGTAAATATATTGTAAGTGACTCTGGTTCCTTCTCACGACCGCAGCGTCGTGTGGACAAACCACCAGAATGGCTAACATTTAAAAGAAAGAAGGTTAACAACTTTAAATCAATTTTTAAGTGAAGTTGTAAATTTTGAATCGGTTAGCGTTTGGGACAGACAGACACGACAGTCAGACCTGGACATATGTTTATATATTTATTTAAATTTATTTATTTATTTGGATTTACTTGTTGTTCTTACATTTTTCTAAAAGTATCAGGAGAAACGATGACATTTAAATTTGGGAATTATTTGTATGAGTTTGTAGTAGGAGACATTTCATTGTTGTTTTGTTCTGATGCTGTTGGTATGTTATCAATATCCATTTGTTCAGTGTTATTTTTCGATGAGAGTATATTGTTTGATTTTGTTGTTTTTGGTGATGCGGTAGAGGCTGTTTGCATTACTTCTTGATTTGGATTTTTTGTTATTTCATTTGTCGGAAGTGTGTTGATTTTTGATCAGGTAGTTTTTTCGGGTGATTCTTGTTGCAGTTGTTGCTGATTGGCAGCATTTGTATTTGATTCGGTATTGGAAGCTGGGCAATAGTAGGAGTGATTGAGTTTTTTTTGTTGTAATAGAGTGTAATAGTATGTAGTGTTGGGTTATCATTGAATATTCTCCACGCTTCTCTAGCTGGGCACATTCTCTACAAGCTTCTGTATTGCGACACCATTTCTTAGTATGTACTAGTTTTTGGCAATTAGAGCAACGCATTGGATTAGGAATGAATTCAGAGACTGGTACTCTCTACCAGCCCAGTTTAAGGTGTTCAGGCCGACGAATCAGGTCAAAAGAAACAATAGCTGCGCCAGTGGCTACAATCTTATTATCATCTGTTGTGTTTTGAAGTGAAACAACATATGTTAGTTTATATTAATTCCATTTATATTTAATTCTAATGATTTAGTTTCAATACGTGTTACCACTATGGCAGTGTCGGATACCTCTCTCTAATGTCCCATGTGTATTGCCAGTGACATTCATTTGTCAGAGATGCCAACATCATCTTTTTTCATTATTTTTTTTATATCAATAACTTTTTGATCTTTTAAAGATAAAAGCAATTCCTCTTCAGGAATGTCCACAATGTTTTTGGAAAAAATGTTTCCTTGAGTTGAGTTTAAAGTCTTGTGTGACTAGAGCCCGACCGATTAATCGGCTTCGGCATCGGCTTCGGCCGTTATCGGCCGAAAAATCACATTCGGCTTCGGTTTTTCTGAAAAATGGCCGAAGTTTTGGCCGAAGCTTTTAAATTTTTTTCCTTTTTTTTGCGACACCGAAAACCAAAACTAATTTTTTACGATACGATTTTCTAGCCCACATCGCATATAAACGGTCTTACTGATTTTCTTGAGACTTGAATGTAAAATTGTGTAATTGATGGAATTTCCAATGGGACATAAAAGGCCCACAAAACAAAAAATATGACTAAAATTTAAATTAGTAATCGTCGAATATTGAGTGAATCTCGCCTCAAATTGCGTGGCACGGGGTTACAGCTGCCACAAAGTACATCCTTGGACATTTTCTGGGTGGATTACTGAATTTTAAATATAGATTTAGAAGCTAACTACTTGCCCTGATGTCTATGTTAAAAGGAGTCCTGGTAAACTGTATGAAATTTCAAATATATTGGTAGGAGGCTGACGGAAGGAATCTACCTTTTAGAAATGTAGCCCAAATTGCTGCGCCAACATATATGAAAAGTAGCTGACATTTAGAGTTCAAAGCTTCACAGGTGGTTTTTACCATCAACTAGAACATCCTTTGCCCATCACCTGATGGATTTGGGGAGTCCTTAAAAAACAGCTACTTAGATGGATTTATTCTTTGCAGAATTCTCTACCATTTCTTCTAAATTCCCATTATTTTAAGCTTTACTCCAAATTTTTAAAAGTGATTTTAAAAAAATCCAATTGTTCTTACATGGGATATATGGAATAATTTGAGGCTCCTGTTAGTTTTGACCTAGGAGGCCCAAATTTGTTTGTGAATTCTTTTGGTTACTTTTATTATTTGTTTAAATAAATGTTTAGTTCCTTAAAAAACTATATCTGCATTTATATACTCGAATTTGAATGAAAATACACGAAAAAACAAGTTTTTAAAGGGTTTTTATTTAAGTATCGGCTTCGGCTTCGGTATAGGCCTTCGGCGTCGGCCGAAGTAATAGGCTGCCAATTGACCTTCGGCATCGGCTTCGGCTTCGGCCTGAAAATGCTTATCGGTCGGGCTCTATGTGTGACATTATATTTACTCGTACAGTATCAACAAAAGTAGCTTTTAAAAATTTTTCGGCAGCTTTGAGATTAAGCGTTTTTAAAAGAAGATCGCCAGATATTAACTCTGTTACATCTGTGTACTCCCGATAAATGTGTTTTAGCCCCTTCTCAATTCGAAAAACATTGTAGGATCCAATGGAAGATACGTTTTCTTTGGCGGTATGACCCATAGCTGATATAACTAAGTACCGGGGTATGTGGTCGTCATTTTGTAATGTTACCGGAATTTGGACCATTTCATCAGATCGTTGTCGTTTATTCGGTTTATTACTCTTCTGAAGGGCAGGAAAATTATCGGGATCTAGGTCTTTAAACCTATTTTGGTTAGTTGGGTCAACCCCGTTCATTTTCGACCTGAATCAGTCAAAGTCTTAGTTTACAATTCACCACTAATGTGTATAAGTTTGTTTTACGTCCTCGAAAAATGTAAAGAAAGAATAAAAAAAATAAATATGCGAGCGAGAAGTGCGTAAGATTACAAGTATCAAAACCGTTAACCGGTTACTGAAGAGAAAGAAAAAGTGATCTGTGACTCCGATTTATAATATTTCAGAAATTTGTATAGTTTGGTTTTATTATTTGTTCGTATGAAACAATTTTTATTTTTTTTATCAAAGTGCATGAATTTAGTTTTCTTTAAGTTAATTCAATTAATTGTTAGTAAAACTAAATATTTGGCAACAAATATGCCCTGTATCAGTAATACAATAAAAGATTTTTAACATTTTGATGTTGGTCTTATCATTACTTCGTGCAGTGTATATGAGGGTTATTCACGAGTTGATCTTGCAGAAGACCCGATGAGCAAATACAAATATTTATTGGATATTTTTGCATCACAACAACAAAATTATACAGATTTTGATGTTGGTCTTATCATTACTTCGTGTAGTGTATATATATTCGGCCTTATTTTCAATTCGAACATTAAAAAAGTCCGTACATTTTTAAAATAAATACTTTATACGTTACGATTTGACTACTACATAGTAGACAGTTGGAATAAACATGAAAATAACTGCTACGCTATCAAAATTACTTCGAGAGCCGACAAATGTTTAGCACCGGCTACGCTATCAAAAGTACGGCCTAATTTCAATCGGATTTACTGCACCCCACCACTGAATATGTATAAAAAATATTTCTTGATACGTGACGTAGCATGTGAGAATTCCAAAACTTAAATATAACAATTTTAGGGAAAATTGTTGGTTACGATGTTCTGCAGGGAAGTGTATGTAAATATTCATTATCCGTTTGCTAAATAGTTGAAACAAATACATACAACATTATTTTCTCTATATATATATATATTAGCAAGCGCCCACACTGGTGACCAAACAGTTGACGAGTATCCGGATATAAGTGGAATTTGCACAGCTAGAGTATGTACAGTTCGCATACAGGAGTATGTTATTAACAATTATATACATTTGTACAGGAGGCAATGCGTAAAATGACCGAAGAAGACAAGCAAAAAATAGCACAACAAGTTGAGCTTTTCCGTCGCGAAAAACTCACGTTCGACTCGGAAGTTGCGAAATGGGATGACACTGGAAATGATATAATATTCCTAGCCAAACACATGTGTATGATCATGATGGAAATGACAGACTTTACACGGTTAGTAGTCTTTCACATAAAAACCAGAACTTCTTTTTAATTTTTTATTAATAAACATAATTCTTAGTGGCCGCGGACCTTTGAAAACAACCATGGACGTTATTAATGCAGCCAAAAAAATTTCCGAAGCCGGCACAAAACTGGACAAATTAACACGTGAGATCGCAGAACAATGTCCCGAAAGCAGCACTAAAAAGGACCTACTCGCCTATCTGCAACGCATTGCGCTTTATTGTCACCAAATACAAATTACATCAAAAGTTAAGGCTGATGTGCAGAATATAAGTGGGGAATTAATCGTTTCTGGCGTAAGTTTGCATAAAATGGTGATTTGTATTTGGATTTTTCTAATAGTTTTGCTTTCAAGTTGGACAGCGCCACCTCCTTAATCCAGGCAGCAAAGAATTTAATGAACGCAGTTGTACTAACTGTGAAATACTCGTATGTTGCCTCAACGAAGTACACTCGTCAAGGAACAGTCGCAGTAAGTTGGGAAAACATTTTTTAGAAATCTTACTCCTTATTTGCTATGTTAGTATGCCTAGTGTAGTGTGTTTTTGGATGAAAACTTTTGACAGTCGATTATGGCAATTTTAAAAGTCTTCTGGAAAAAATTTCTCATCCAAAGTATGTCCGAATGTTGTGGAGCGCCTTTAACGAAAAGCGTTGTAAACTGCGTTAGGTTTTCTCTGGACAGTTTGTTTATCCTATTGTCCCATTCAAAAGGTGTCCAAGACGTTCCGAAGCAGTTGATAAGTCTAATAGGGGAGTGTGTGTGGTTAGCCGGAGTCTCCCAAATTTCAGGAGCCGTTGGAGTTACAGCTGGCACGGAGGTTTGAGCCGGTATGTTGGATGTAGTCAAAGGATCCTCAGTTTCCATTGATTCAGCAAGAATTAATTCTTCGTGAATTGTTACGTCTTGAATTGTTGCGTTATGTGGGGATGGTGAGTGGTGAATTACATTGATAATTTCTGACAGTGTGGAACGAGTTGCAGTAAGCTCGTCGCTGATGTCGTTGATTTTGTGAAACAATACTTCCAACAAAGGGTCTGTGTGTGTAGAAGTGGCTGGAGCATTAGAGGGTGATTGAAGGGAAATATCGATACTTGTACGTAACGACTCAAAGTTGGCATTCATTTTTTCGTTTTCCAGGAAAAGTTTTGCTTGCCGGCTATCAAGTGATGTTATGCGTTTTTCAATGTTATCTAATACACTTGCCTTTTCAGGATTTAATTTTGACAACGATGATGTTAGGTTGTCGAACGACCTGGCCATATCATTGAAGCTTTCATCATTTGTCATCGCTTGATTTTTAAGTTTTGAAAGAAGATCATCCTTTTCTTTATTCAGGCTAGCGATGTATCCGACAATGTTGTCATACATACACTTGAGTAGCTGTTCCATACTCTGGCAATCACTGCATATGAAGTGCTTCTCCATGTACGTGTTGTACCAGTCTCTAGGAGCATCCATGCAAGCACCATGTAGTTTCCTATTGCAGAAAGCTTTGCAGATAACCCATTTCGAGGTATTATCAAAAGCGCAACAATTTGCCAAGCTGCACTTGAAATTGAAACTCATTGTGAATCACCCAAAAAATTGTTTCAAAAATTGGGTCAGCCGGGCACGTCGATGACCGATAAAATTGTCGAATTGCACTTTTTAGTTTATTGACTTATTCAGTTTATTGGGACAGCAGCGCACGTCGGTGAACGGTAAAATTGTCCAATTGCACTTTTCAGTTTATTGACTCAAATGGTTTTTTAATTGACGCGAAACAAAATTCATAAATTTCAAATTGCGGTTATTGCACTTTTTCAAGTCGCGGTATTAATTTGTAAATTTATGCGCTCGAAAGAAAACACGTCTTATCAGGTGAAGGTCGGAACTCATCATTATACTCCGGGGAGGGCTTATACGCTACAGACGCTCAACCACTGACTACTCCAACCCGAGCGGACGATACGCCGCACAGTGTTTCAAAACGCAAATTTATGACCTACTCAGAGAAAAATACTATAAGTACTGTAATATTGAAGTTAGGTCCATGGTACAGAGGTAGCCAAGCTCTGTTTAAAGAACCCTTCCAAAAATGGAAATATCGATAAATATTGATGCTAGGGTACTGGACATTGGTACAGTAGTTGGCGTGATCTCTTTCAACTGCCTAGCAAAAAGTGGGCGAGGGTTGACAATGGGCGTGGCATTTCCACTAAAAATTCCAAAATAGCAATTAAAAAATCAAACAAAAATGGAGATTTCTTTTTAAATTTGATTCATATTAATAGTATTTAGGCGCAGGCCTTCAGACCCAGAGTCGAATAGCGCTCTGGCCGTAAAAACGGAGCCTGAGTGAAATATGGTCACTCATATGGTCATCCAGCTGGATCGAAGAGTTTCGCAATAGTTGACAGAACTTCCCTTTTTGTATAAGACGATTTTATTTTTATTGGCTTTGCCACGAAATAGAATAAGTCTGATCTTGCGTTCCATCTAATGCCCAGAGTTTTAACCTCACTTCAATCTTCGAATTCTAAAAAATTTTCATTATGTAAATGGTCTTTAGGAATATCGGAAAGCAACTCTTTGCAATTGGCGATCCATTTACGGAGAGGGAAACCAGCAGAACTCAGAACAGAAATTAGTTCATCACGAGTCTTTAACGCCGTTTCGATATCGTGAGCACCAGCAAGAGCATACATACATAAAATCCCTTAAAACCGATGCTGCCAGAGAAAATTTCCCTTTCACTTCTTCAGCTAACTGCAAAAGGGTTCTAATAGCCAAAAAAAAGGAGCACAGTTTAGTCCAAATGTGATTGTTTTTATTTCGAATTCTGTAATCAATTTCTCTGGGGAATCCTTATAGATAATCCTTTGAATGAGCGTGTGCTTTGAGTCAACTAAAATCTGACGGTACATCTTCTCTATATCGGAATTAAAAACATACCAGAAATATCACTACTTCAAAATTAAAAGAGTTACATCTGTTTGGAGAACCAGACCTGTATACAATACATTATTCAGACTTTATTCAGACACTATTTGAAGTCGGACAGTACGCATCAAAATCAAAAAAAAAAAAAAATCTGAGTTTTTTACTAAATTAATAGCTATTCTTAGTACTCTCTGGTTTAACTACTGCATGATGCGGTAGGTGGTAATGGGCAGGGGTGCGATCAAACTCTAAAATTGTGTGAGGCTTTATTTCGAGTAAAGTGCTTACAGGCACTAGAACGAACCCTATTTTGAATGGTAATGTCACGACATAGCACCCTTCGTCATTTCGACGAGTCGTTTTGACATAATTTTCTTCACATATCTTTTCTTCTGGGGTCCACGAACTTTTCCTTGAGACTTCTGAAATTTTATTAAAATAAACCGAATATGCCGGATTGCAGTCCTATTAGAGGACAAAGGCCCAGTAAATATCCACCCAAAAACTGTTTCCTGAGCAATTAGTGAGCCTACAACACCTCTTCGCACTCCATCTAAGATAATACGTAGATATACATCACTTCCAATGAGGACAACCACTTGTTCGCTTTTATAAAAAGATCTGCCATTTGCAAACTAGGTAAATTTTGCACCAAAGTCATAGCGATAGAAACTGTGGGAAGATTACCGGTTAAATGAGGAAGAATGAGACCCTTTGTCTCTATTTTTACCCTAGAATCAATTGGTTACTCTATAGTCCTGTCATTCTAGCATTTTTTGTTCACAAAAATTAGCGTACGCTAGAGTCCCGCATTCCAAAATGGCGGGACTCTAGAGGTTGTGCTTCAGCTGTCATAAAGAGAGACGCGTTTCCACGTATATCTCGTAAACGGTGCATCCTATGGGAAATCTCCTGGTATCGTTTTGAAGAGAATTACCGCCTACTTTTTAGACTAAAAAGGTTTTTTGTAAAGTTGATAGCTTGTATTAAAAAACGTGTCAAAGTTGTGTAAATCTGATTTTTGTGTAATATCTTGTAAACGGTGGGAAGCACGTTGACCAGACTTATTACCAATCTTGTAGATAATCTAATTTTCTACAATTCTTACCTACAACATTTTCTTGTGATATCATTGGTTTGAAAGTTATAGCTCGGAAAACAGCCAATTTTTTTACAATTTTTTAAGATTTTTTTCACTTTTCTAAAAATTGTCAAATTATTATTTTTGCTAAAAAAAAAAAGTGAAAAATAAAGAAAAATAGTATACGAAATATACGTGGAAACGCGTTTCTTCTTATGGCAGCTGAAGCACAACCTCTACAGTCCCGCCATTTTGGAATTAAGCCTAGGACACGCCCCTGAATGAGTTCAGCAAAAAAAATTTAGTACGCTAATTTTTGTAATTTTTGTATGGAGAAAATCACAGAATGACTGAACTACTATTACAAACACATTTTTTCTACTTGTGCATTCACTCTTTCATCAGAACCAGAGTCGATCAGCGTAAAAACGGAGCCTGAATGACATATGGTCACTAACAGCACCCCTTTTGTACTCGTCGTGAAATGCGTTTCGACTCTATCGATGTGACCTTGTGAAGTAGTGTGAAGTGCCGTGGATAAATCTATTAAAATCGAAGAATGATTTCGAGACTGGGTATATGGGGGTTTCGGGGTCGCTGGGCTCAAATTTATTTCATCAATACTAAACAAAAATTTCAAAATTACTGTTCAAACTCTCACAATTTAATTTTTTAAAGAAAATCAGCTTTTTGTTAAACGTGGCCGTCATATCGGTATAAATCACTGTTCGCCAAATGCACACATCCTCATATTGCACATGTATTGAATACTTTTCACTGAGAAAAATTTGTTGTAAAAGCTTTCTGAAAATAAAAACCAGAGCTCATATATTTTTTCAAAGCATAACAGATGAATAAATGTACTGTTGAGCTCGCTTAACTTTACCCCGCTAAAGCGAAAAACGAGATTTCAGTGGAACGAAAAATAAAGATCTGACATTTTCGTGTACTTCGATGTTATATTTTTTTAGTAAAAGTATCGCCCTGTTCCACACCAGAGAATAGCGCCGAGTAGCTTAGCCCACAAGCTACCGGCACGCTAACCGTTGTTTTAGCAAGTAGCGTATCCACTTCCACTTACCGCTCTCGCACACTTGCATCATCCGTCAAAAACTCGAATGACCTGGATAGGCGGAAGCACTTGGATAGCTTGTGTGCTCAAGTTGTGTTGAATGAGCAGTGCGCACTGCGAAGTACGGAAAATGTTCGTATTTTGTATTGTTAAGTTTCGTGCGACATGTAGGGAAATTTTAGAATATTGAATTCATCACGAAATGGTAAAAACAATTGTTTTAAAAAAAATTACTTTCTATTACACCGTGCAAAAATTTTAATTTTTTTGTACACATACAAATTTTTCTACATAGAAAAAATTGTTTTTAATAATGTTGTTGGTATTACAGAGTGCAACAAATTTTAGATTTATTGGACACATCCAAATTTTTCCACTGAGAAAAAAATTTGTTAAATTAATGCAGTTACTGTTAGACAGTGCACAAAATTTTAGTTTATTCGTACGCATGAAAATTTGTCCATAAAGTAAAAAAATTATTCTATTAATTATAAAATCTATATATATAAAAGAGACGTGTATGTTTGTCACCAGTAGACGCGAAAACTACAGCACCGATTCTCACCAAAATTTATATATGTGTTCTAGGGGTCGTGACATAGGATAGGTTTTGACACACCCACTTTTACCGCCCACAAGTTAGAAAATACGTATTTCTCTCACATTTGTGAATCGAATTCGTCAGATTTTATCGAACGGACGCGTTTTAATCGGCCCCGCAGAAATAATAAATAACATTGGGAAACAATAACAAAACCCTCCAAAAATTACGCGAAATAGACGCTAAAACAATTTCAAGAAAAAGAGTGCAAGTGGCGTACCAAAGCCACTGCATATAAAGCAAACAAATAAAAAAGATTTGTGTGAAAAATTATGTCAGTAAATCATTCTCCCCAAAAAACAAGGAATTCTCTTACTGAGAATTCAACATCCCGCTCAAAACAAGAGCTTGATCAGCATCAGCTAGTGCTAGTGAAAACACGGCAAATTCACAAATAAAAGCTTTTGCCATGCAACCAACAGGTGCGAGCAGTGCGAATGCATCGCAACCTGTCATTGTTACCCTCCCCGCCATGAATAGAACAGAAACAACTATAGCAAAGAATCGATCTGCAGAGGTACTCTTTGCTAACTCTCCCGCATCGCCATCGGACTCTCTTTCATGGAGCAAGCAGTGTCAAACTCCAACACCCTACACCCAGCAGGCAGCTAATATGACGGCGTTTTTAGCATCACAAACAAATTTGGCAAGTACAATTACTACTAATACTCTTAGGCCAGACCCTGTTAAGATATTCACTGAAAATAAAGACCCTGCAAATAAGTTCTTTGAGAACAAAAACCCTTTGTATAAGCCTCAGTCGGCAAATACGAGTAATGCAATTGGCGCAAACATTACAGAGAAAAACACTCCACGTGCGGCAGTGCAGACTGCTGCTACCTGCAAAAGCCAGACCCTACATTGCAAAAGCGCAAAACGACCCCTCCCAAAAATACGAATACGCCTAAGGTTTTAAAGACAAAGCCGAGTATATAGCCCATAAATCTTGGGCAAAATAGATACTCCCTATTATATGAAGAGGATAATTCAGACCCTAAACCCAAGACGTCAAAGCCGCCACCAATTTATCTCAGAGGAAAAAACTCGAATTCCCTTGTGACTCTGATAACACAAATAGTAGGTGCCAATAGATTTCATGTGATGGCTATTCTCAAGGGCGCCATCCATGAAACAAAAATACAAATTTATAATGAGGCAGATTTTCGCAAAATTGTGGATCATTTCGATAAGTGTAAAAAGAGCTATTTCACATACCAGCTCAAAAGTAGCAAAGGTCTATCGGTTGTTCTGAGAGGTGTAGACTCGTTTGTCGAATGTGGCGATGTAAAAGAGGCATTAATTGCATTAAAATTCCAAGTTAGATCTGTGTCTAACATTCTAAACAAGGAAAAATTACCCCAACCACTTTTCCGCATTGAACTGGAATTTGACCCTAAGACTCTGCAAAAAAGTGAAACCCACCCTATATACAATTTGCGATATTTACTACACCGTAGAGTCAGTGTTGAGGAGCCGCATAAACGTCGTGGCCCAATACAATGCCAAAACTGCCAAGAATTTGGTCATTCAAAAAAATATTGTACACTTCCCAGTGTTTGTGTTATTTGTGGTGACCTTCACCAGACCCAATTGTGCCCAAAATCGAGAGAAGACATAAATGTTAGACATTGTAGTAACTGCGATGGAAATCACACTGCCAACTACAGAGGGTGTTCAGTCTACAAAACCCTTAAAAATAACCGAAGCCCTTAAGCGCAACAGCTACAAAGAGGTCAAACCCTACTCCAGCCAATTTTGCGCAGATGAAATCATACCCACCACCCCAAGGAAATGGTGTTAACGCCGCATCACAACAACAACAATTTTCATACGCAAATGTACTCAAAGGCAATACCCAAGACCCTCCAGTTATTCAACCTGCCCAACAGAACATTGGCCTTGAACAAACACTACAGATGTTTATGCAAAACATATCGCAATTTATCAACGGCATGCAAACTATGATGCAAGAAATGATACACAATCAAAACCTGCTAATCCAGACCCTTTTAAAAAATAAGCCATGAATGCGATAAAAATATCCTTCTGGAACGCGAACGGCTTATGCCAACATAAATTGGAACTCATTCAATTCCTCAATTCATTCTGTATAGATGTAATGCTAATTTCAGAGACTTATTTGACCCAAAAACACTTTTTTAACATACCCGGATACAAGTTGTATGACACAAAACACCCAGGTGGTAAAGCACGAGGTGGATCAGCGATTCTAATTAAGGGCAGAATCAAACACTATGTTTTACAGGAATTTTGCACCGAGTACTTGCAAGCCACCAGTATTTGTCTTGATGACTACATAAAAGGATTGCCAATATCTGCAATATACTGTCCACCCAGCTCCAAAATAACTGAACAGCAATTTCAGACATTTTTTGCAACCCTTGGCCCAAAATTTCTCGTAGCTGGAGATTTTAATGCCAAACACACTTATTGGGGCTCTCGTCTGATTTCACCCAAAGGAAGACTACTATGGAATAATACCAGCAAACTCGGCCTTGATGTGGTTTCGTCAGGCACGCCAACATACTGGCCATCGGACAGACGCAAAATTCCAGATGTTATTGATTTTGCAGTAATCAAGACCCTTAAACGAACTCAACTAACCATTGAGTCTTCAGTGGAACTCTCGTCTGATCACACACCCACTATTATCACAGTAAAATATGAGCCAAATTCAGAAGTCAACCCACCCGACAAACTCACCAGTATCCATACGAATTGGCTTAAATTCAGAAAATATATAAGTTCACACATTACCCTACATGTTTCTTTTTTTTTTAATTTTTTAATAGTAATTTTATTCAATTGAATCACCTAATAATAATTTAGGTCTAACAATGATTTTTCAAAAATTCAGAAATTCAGCTTATTATTATATCAGGTCTCTGTGGATGTTAGTATTTTTTATATACCAAGGGGCTCTGGCCATTTGTCTCAGGATTTTAGATTGGACTCTCTGGAGTTTTTCCACGTTCGAGGGAGAGGCAGTGCCCCAGAGTTCAATTCCATATGTCCATATGGGTTTTGGGTATGTTTATGCCATGTGAGTCGGCGATCGAGATGCATTCCAAGATACTTGGTTTCGGAACTTTCAGGGACGACTTGGCCGTTTATCTTCAGAGCAGGACACGTGCCCCTTCTTAGAGTGAAGGTTAAGTGACAGCTTTTGGATTCATTGACCTTGATTTTCCATCGATGTAGCCAATTACTTAGAGTGTGCAAGTGTTTTTGCACGTATAGAGATATCCTACATGTGTCACTGAAAACTGAGGAGCAACTGAATGTGGCAGTGCGTAACTTTACCCTTCTGCTTACAAACGTCGCACTGGCAGCGACCCCAAAAATCAATAACACTACCCAAAAAAAGGAATTTGTGCCAAAAAATATAGCTGCGCTCTTAACAGAAAAGAGATCAATAAGGCGTGATTGGCAAAAGTTCAGATCACCCTATCTGAAAAAAAAGCTGACCCTCATTACACGAAAACTACAAAATGAACTGAGGGAGAAAAATGAGAATGATCTGCATCAATTCATGGAAAAGCTTACGCCGACGAGCTCAACAAATTACTCACTTTGGCGTGCCTCAAAAAATTTAAAACGACCCATTATTGCAGAATCGCCAATTCGTTTACCCAACGGAGACTGGGCGAGAAGTGATGCCGAAAAAGGTACTGCTTTTGCAAGTCACCTACAAAATGTATTTACTCCAAACCCCCCAAATGCAAATTACCCGTTACCACAGCTCGCAACCAGGTAAAATTTTAACCCACTACTCATCAGAAGAAATGCACTTATGGACGATATTGCCAAGTTGAACCCAAAAAAAGCTCCAGGACATGACTTAATAACGTCTAAAATGGTGAAAGAGCTGCCATCAATTACTGTTACTCACTTATTGCAGATCACGATGTCGCAGATCAGGATGATCCCGAAACCGGGAAAAGACCCTACAAACGTGAGTTCATATCGCCCAATAAGCTTACTCTCTACCCTATCAAAACTTTTTGAGAAAATTCTGATAAAACTGATGTTACCCACAATACTCGCTAAAGGTGAAATACCCAATCACCAATTCGGATTTAGAGAAAAGCATGGCACAATTGAACAGGTTCATCGCATTGTTGAATTGATCAAAAAAACGTTCGAGAAAAAGCGATACTGCTCAGCAGTATTCCTCGACATCACCCAAGCCTTTGATAAGGTATGGCATAGAGGATTGATATCCAAACTACAGAAACTATTACCCGCAAGCATGCACGTTTTGCTTGACAACTACTTGACCCACAGAAAATTTGTATTTAAACATAAAAGTTTCGTTTCTAGTAGATTTGATATTCTTGCCGGTGTACCCCAAGGCAGCGTCCTCGGACCCCTCCTGTATATACTCTATACAGCTGATATGCCTATTTATGATCAGACCCTCATCGCAACATTTGCCGACGACACCGCAATATTGTGCTCGCACTCAGACCCTAAAATGGCATCACAACACGTGCAACAACATTTGAACACTTTACAGAATTGGCTATCAAAGTGGAGAATTATAGTCAACGAGTCTAAGAGCGCACATATAACCTTCACACTAAGGAAAGACACTTGCTCCATGCTTACAATAAATAATAGTGAAATACCACAATGTACTGAAACCAAATATCTTGGTATGCATCTCGATCGTAGACTCACATGGAAAAAGCGCATCGAAGCTAAAATTACACAAATCAAATTAAAAAAACTCGAATTAAATTGGCTCCTCTCGAAGCAATCAAAACTCAACACCACATATAAAATCCTTTTATACAAAAGTATAATGGTCATATGGGATCGAGCTCTGGGGAACAACATCTCCATCAAGAGAAACTGCAAAGGATGCAGTTAAAAATTCTGCGACAAATACTTTGAGCGCCATGGTTTATAAAAAATGAACACATCCACAGAGATTTACAAATATCGAAAATATCTGATGAGATACCGAAACGTAATACAAAGTATGCAGATAAGCTAAAATTGCACCCTAATATTCTAGCTCGAACCTTAATAAAACCCACCAGACCCTTACGTCTAAAACGAAATTATTCTATTGCCTTTGCTAAAGTATTTCAAGTCGATGTACCGATCACAAATTTCAACAACTTCTTGTATTTTCAACATTAAATGCAGCAGGGAGTAATAATAAAGGTTATTTCCATTTGATTGCATGTAACTTTTCAACAATGGAAAAAACCTAAGGCAATGCCAAAATAACACGGCTTCTCCTTGAGTATTACATATTCGCAATTCCATAATTTGCCCCAATCTCCCAGTGCACATTTTACGCCCACTTTCACAGTACTTCATTTCCACTTAAATGCATTTGCTATTTACATTCCCAATAACTACGGAAAAATATCTATTGTGAATGGAAATTAAATTATACCCAACTTAAAGCTCCCCAAAAATTTCCCCAAAAATTGCTCAAAAATTGCAAGGCAATATTCGGCTCGGACAAATTTTTTCGTGCTGAAAAATTTCACAAAAACAAAAACAAATGCATATCATTCTAGAGCGCACTATCGAATTTTCAAGAAAAAGTACCACGACACCAACGAAATTTTGCATTCATGTGTGGCGACCTTAAATGCTCACTGCGAAAGTCGCCCACTTCATTACATCTTAAAATACCCAAAATTCCGCCGCCGCGGTGTTTTCTCGAAAATTCTTCCAGCAAAGATATTGGAATAAAAAAATTTGTTTGCGGTGAAAAATTTCAAAGCTACAACTAAAAATGTGTATCATTTATAAATTTTCTTTAAAAAAAACGCAGTATCGCATATTCAAGCAACATTTTTGTTCAAGTTCCGTACCGGCTGCGGAATTTCGCGTTGGCTTATGGGGACCTAAATGCAGGCAAACCGCCATTAATATTACGAGAAGACGCCCAATGTGAATGAAAATTAAATTAAACTTGACTTAAATGCACACACTGCAATTGGCCTTTTCGGCAAATAAGCACTGCAAAATTGTCCCAACAAGTTATAGAAATCACTTTCTTCCCACAAGAAAAATTTACAAAAACACAACAGAACGTCTCTCAATGTGGCAACACTCCTCACAGACGGGGCGCTCCACCAGTGCAGCCAACTTTAGGCAAATTTCCCTTTCTAAGGGAATTTTTGGTTTAATTTTGTCTAAAAGGGGTAAGGTAAGTACCTTTTTACTTAATTTGAAGGTACACTTAGACCGCAGGAGCGAACACAACTTTTGTCGCGAACTCCAATCGTAAACAAAATTCCGTTCGTGCAACCGTTTACACTGACTGAATAATCCCTCCCGCACCAGCATCGGAATCTACAGATTTGTTCGTTTTCAAGTGTTTACACTGCCGGGCCATTTTGTGCGAGCATTCGGCTACGTACCAAAGCTCAAAGATCGTAATCCAGTCGTTTGCACCGGCCGAATTAACGGCATTTGTTTCAAATACTTATACCACATGTCATTTAATTTAATTTCAATAATCTTCCAAACATACTTTACTGCGATACATACATACATACAATACGAATCATTCATTCATTCATCAAAACCTATTTCAATACCAAACGCTACATAAATTTTCCTCTCTATAAAATTGTACAAAATTAACTCCACAGTATAAACACCAATTAAACATATATATTTAAAAATTACTTTAATCGTTGTTGTAGGCTTTGGCCGTGTCAAAAAATTAAAACAAGTTTTAACTTTTGCTTTTTTATTTATTCGATATTTCGATTAACGTTGTCAATCATCATCAGGACCTTTTTAAACGTGGAAACAGTAATAACAAATTATTTTTTATAAGAATTCACATTTAACATATTTAACAAAAATAATAAAGAAAAAGACTACATATAAAAATATAAAAATCACAATATAAATATTAAAAACTAGTTACCAGTGACACTGAACAACACTGTTGCGCAGAGTGACTTTCGTCAACTGGTTTTTTGTCTAATTAAATGTTTGTAAATATGAGCGCAATTGTCGGTGTCTGTTTTGTAGTTGAGTCTCTTTTGTCTAGATGTGTTAATTATATGGAGCATTTCTATCGTGTATCGTCGTTTGTAATTGTTCTCTTGTTGCAAAATCTTCGTTTCGTCAAAATTGGGAGAGTGGCCCCTTTGTATACAGTGGGCTGCAAGTGCTGTTTTGTTGTCATTCTTGTTGTTTAGGTCCGATCTGTGCGCTGATATTCTTGTTTTTAATTTTGATTTTGTCGTTCCAACATATACTTTTCCGCATATATTGTCTCCGTCTCCTTTACATGTGATTTGGTAGATAAGGTTTGATTTGTCCATGTCTTCAATTTTAGATTTCATGTTGCTGTAGATTTGTCGTAGGGTGTTGTGAGATTTTGGTGCTAGTTGAATTTTATTGTTGTTGTATAGGTCGGTTTTCTTAAATTTTTCAGTAAAGCCTGCTACGTATGTCACTCCTTTGTATATTAGTGGTTCTTTTTGTCGGTTGTTGTTGTCTTGAGGTTTGTTTTCTTTTAGCATTCGAATTATTGTTGGTTTGGGAAAGTCGTTTTTATTTAATATGTGTATTATTTTTCGTTTGTTTTCTGTGTGAAAAGTATCATCACTGATGTTCAAGACTCTGCTGATGAAGTTTCTCGCCGTGTTGATGATTGTTTTTCGTGGGTGTTTTGAGTGAAAATTTATAAGTCGTCCTGACGCCGTGGGTTTTTGGTACCAATCTGTTTTCATTATGTTGTTGTTCCTTATTATTTTTGCGTCAAGATACGGCAATTGTCCATCGTTTTCTTTTTCTAGCGTGAATTTGATGTGTCTATGGCAAATGTTCAAGCTGTTTAATGTAGTTTCCACTGCGTCCGTTTTCACAATACAAAAAATATCGTCAACGTATTTAGTTAATAGTCTCGGTTTTTGTTCTATATTGTCCATAAATTTGTCTAAAATTTCCTCCATCACGATGTCAGCAATAATCGGTGAAATCGGCGATCCCATAGGCATTCCTTTTAATTGGTTGTAAATTAAGCTACCATATTTGAAATAATTGTTCTCTTTCAAACAGAATCTGAGCATCTCCATAAATAAGAGTTTGGGTATCTTCGTGTGCTTCTCTATTTCGTCCCACTTCTTGTCAATTGTTTTGATGGCGAAGTCCACTGGGATGCTCGGAAAAAGTGATACGACGTCAAACGAAACCATTAGTTCATCGTCAAAAATGTGGTTGTTATTAATTTTGTTCTTAAATTCTACCGCGTCTTTTATGTTGTATCTAGAATTTGTCGTCAGGTGTTTTAAAATGTTCGACACATATTTGCACAGATTGTAAGATGGAGAGTTCATTGACGAGCAAATCGGTCTAAGTGGCATCCCTTCCTTATGGATTTTCGGTAGTCCATATATTCGTGGGGCCGTCGCATTGTATATTGTTAATTTATATTTGTCCTGTATCGATATCAATTCTTGTTTGAAAAGTTTGTCGACGAAAATATTGTTTTTCTGTTGTAGTGTAGTTGTTGGATCTCGTCTTAGTGTTTTATATGTCCATCCATCGCGTAATATTGCACGCATTCCTTGTTCGTAGTCTGCTTTCCTCATCGCTACCGTCTTTTTCCCTTCGTCTGCTTCCACGATGATAATGTCATTGTTGTTTTTTAGAAATTGTCTTGTTGTTTCTGTTACATTTATCATGTAATTGTCTCTTACTGTTGGCTGCGTTACTCTTAAGTGTTTTTCTATTAGTGTCGTTAGTCTAACTCTGGCTATGTCTTGCTCTTCTTTGTCTCCTAACGTCCATATGCAGTCTTCTCCTTCCGCGATTACGTTGAACATCGGGAACTGTAGCTTTGTCATGGGTAGGGCGAACTTCGGCCCGTGTGCGAGGAGCCACTGTACATCGTTCGGTATTATTTTGTCAGTTTTGTTTACGAACCAATCGTTGGTTTTATTGTTGATGTTGAGTTGTTGTATTTGTTCTTGTCTTAATTTATCGAATTTTCTGTCGTTTCTCTCCGTTATCTTCTGAGTTTCTGACGTAGTTATTGTTGTGTTACATAAGCGGATCGTTTCGACGTCTGCGCTGTTAAATTTTTTGGCTATGGAGTCCTCTGTTTTGTTCTTCCGTAGTTTGTTTTCTTTCAATATTTTGTGTTTATATGTTATTAGTTGATTTAATATTTTCTGTTGGAATTTTCTTGTTTGTTGCTCTATTGTCTTCGCTAATTCTGGCGGTAATTTGCTATTGTACTATTGTAAATTACTTTCATCCATTCATCCATTACATTGCAGACAATGCAACAACAAAAAATTATTTATTCCCAGCGAAGCGGACCGGGCCCAGCTAGTTAATTTTAAAAAATATTGTTTAATTATTTATATGAAAATTCTTTGACTATTCAGTGAAGAAACAATATGCTATCTACTATAATGTAGAATGTGTACATGTATTTTATAAATTCCCCTAGTAATATTTTGTGGTTCATTCACTGCCCAAATAAAAGCTAAAATATCACACGAAATAATTGACGACTTGCATGCTACATACAAAATACGAAAATTTTCGGTAGTGCAAATAACCCACAAGCAACTTCAACGCGCAAGCTATCCAAGTTAATCCGACTATCCAGGTCATTCGAGTTTTTGCCGAATGGCACAATCATTTTATTTTGTTCTCGTGTGCACTCGTACGAACTCGGATCCACAAGCACCGAACACTTGTGGCATTCGTCGACACGGATACGGATACTTATTTTTTAAAGCAGAATATAACGGTTATTTTTGAGTTTTATTTTTTTAAGCCGGTTTTTTAACGCTTTCTTTATTAAGTGAAATATGGACCTAAAATTCATAATGCTGGCCATTTTTTTCGAATGGTTTTTTTTTCTATTTGGAAAGTACCCGTTATTTTCGGGCCCTGGTATAGATAGATAGTAGTGCTCTTGTCATTTGAATACCCAAATAAACCCAAATAAATATCAAATTATTCGACTATTAATATTCGGTTAGTCGATCGCATTCGACTAGTCGATTAACCGTTTATATTCGATTAGTCCAATATTATAAATTTGAAAAACGAAATCTTCATTGACACGCTCAATAGAGAAATTATATTTAATGTGCTGACGCTCAGCGAACTTTATTTTCATTTTCAATTTTCGAGTTGGCAGTCAAAGCTTTTACTTTTAATTTAAACGCTTATTCGGTTAACCGAAATTGCACACTTATTCGGTTAACCGAAATTGAATGGTTATTCGAAGCTGAGCGACTAGTCGAATATCATTAACCGTATAGTATTCGTACAAACGGTTACCTAATAGACAGATCTTTAAAAATATCAAAAAAATAAACATGCAGCTATTTTTTTTTTTTAAACTACATTTTAAAGTTTTTTTTGGAAAAAATATTTAAAGTTATTTAACATAAAAAATAGTTTGTTTAAAATTTGTTAACCTCTTCAGTTTGAAAAAAAAAGTTCAAAAAATGTCGATTCTTTTAAAAGACAAAATAACCTAGAAAAACCACTAATGTGGTTAGAATCACCATACTCGAATTAACTTTACCCACCCGGAGCGCAGTCTGCTCTATTTTTCAATTATTTTTCAATTAGCACAGAGTAATTTACTACCAAAACGCCTTTACACAATTATTTTTTGTTTATATTGGAATCAATTGTCAGACATCCATAATTTTGGGAGAAGTATATGTATTTGCAATTCGCATTACAGTTTTAGATTAATTTTTTATTGGCCCCTCATGTTCGGACAAAAAAGTTTTCTGAAAATTTACATTTGGGCAAAATAAATTAGTGTAAGAAAAATTGCAAGATAAAACTTGAACCGTCTCCTCGAGGCATAGGCCAGTACGTATAAAAAGTAGGGTACACTACTTTCAGTAGTAACCTCTAGAGCACACTACATTTTTGTATGTAGTTTGTCAATTCTATTGTGGATATTCACTGAAAGTATGCATTAACATTAATATGAACGATAAGTCGCAACAAATCAGAGTGCGTTGCATCTTCAGTGCGCTTTATTTAAAAAATTATAAAAATGTAACACAATTTTTTTTCTATTACAGTCGCCCATTGTTGTTTGGAAAATGAAAGCTCCCGAAAAAAAGCCGCTTGTTCGACCAGAAAAACCAGAAGAGGTTCGCGCCAAGGTGCGTAAGGGGTCGCAGAAGAAGGTTCAAAATCCAATTCATGCACTCTCAGAATTTCAAAGCCCGGCAGATGCAGTCTAAATTATCAGTCGCATTGAAGGAGAACTATTCGTAATATAAAAGTTTAAATTATAACGCAAATATCATAGAAAATATTATAGACATAAAGATAAAAAGTATTCAAAGACATTATCATGTTACACCGTGCGAAAAATAAAAATTTTTTCACTCATAGAAATATGTATGCATTGTAAAACGTAAAACTAAAGACTATGTGTAGTAAAATTTGTTATTCAGTTTTTCATTCCCACATTTGGTTGAGTTTTAAAGTTTTATCCTTCAACATTTCCCACATATTTCTTTAAAAAAAGTGAGCCAGTACAAAGAAAAAAATGTTACCATCGGAATAGTCTACTTTTATGTAAATGGATATAAATACAATGACCCATATTCATAGTTAAATTAAGTTCCTACTTAACTTTAGTACTCTACTAAGTTGATAGATAATATACTGAATTAACAGTTACTAAGTTGGTACTAAGGTTTAGCAGCGATTAAATTTGACTGTAAACATGCTCCAATATCTTGATAAATTCAAGGTCTTGTGCTTCCAAAATGCAATTCAAATTTCCTTAGCTACTTTCCATATACACGGAGAGAACAGTTTGCAGAAATTATGTGTTATGTAATAATCCTAGTTGGGGTACTGTTCGTCGTAGCGAGCTGGCACGGTGGCTAGCCCGGTATGCTCGTCGGATTTGTCGTGTTTATTTTTGTTACTAGGACAACAATACACAGAAAAAAAAATCGGTAAAATTAACCGAAAAAAAGTTTTTAACTTGCAACTTTTCAAAATGTATGAAAAACCTGAATTTAATAACCGTTGTTGGTAGATAAGATTAACCGAAAAAAAATGTTAAAATAAATCTTCAAAATTCGACCTAAAATATTTCAAATAATCGAAAAAGTTGTTGTTATTGTAAGATTACACGATGCGTGCACTGCACGAATAATTCGATACAAAAATTCGTTCAAAGTGCGGGTAACTTCTCGAATTTTGATGCGTACCAAATTTTTTAATGCGTGCACGAATGAGGTGAATAAAATGTGAACAAATTTTTATTCGAGCATATTCGTACATATATTTTATTGCTTGGAAAATTTTAATCCGTAGCGAAGTTGGAAGGTTTTTTTAAATATGTTCACATTTTTAGAAACTTCTTCACATTGTATTGATATTAAAGAAGGAAAATGCTAGAGGAGAAATGCAATAGTTGCAGCTCGAGGATGAAAATAGTGAGAAGCAAAATCGTGAAAAGCGGCTGAAAAAAGGGACGAGCATGTTGGGCCATATGATAACCTGTTGTGATAAACGTCGCTTAATTGAACTGTGCGAATAGTGACCAAAGGACAGACTATGAACATAAGCATTCAAAAACTTTAAATACTGATGGACATTGTGCACTATCACCGCAATGAAAAATGGTGGAGTGGTCAAGTGAAATTACTATTCACTCTTTTAGAAAATGATAAAAAAAATAGTTGCAATTCACGTGAACTACGGCTTTCAATCCCGAAGTCTTTTCGCAATCCCGGGATTATCGGGACTGAAAATTGCAATCCCGGGATTTTTCGGGATTTGATACTTTCACAAGCAAAATGCATTTTAAAAAAATAAAAAAATGTTTTTTTATATGTTTTATTGCAAAACTGATAGTTTTAGCTTAAATAAATAAGCATAAACATTAATTTCAATTTTTTTATTTTCAGTATTTGAGTTTCCGTTTCTTTAGGAAAGACAATTCAATTCAAAATATGCTTGAATAAGGTTTCTGAAATTACTTTTGCATCAGTTTTCAGTTTTACCTAATTATTTTTATTAAGAAATTCTTTTTTGTGCGTTCGCTAAGACTGAAAATATAAATTTTCTTCTGAAATAAATATAAATTTATTTTTTTCTTAAAGAAAAAATTTCAAGCACAAACAATTTTATACGTAATTTTTTTTAATAAATTAAAAATTTTTAAGTTTTGTGTTTTCTAACTAACTTTTTTTTTATTTTGGGGTTGTCCAAATGTTGTCAAAAACTATTTTTCTGCTTACACGATTTTTTTGATGAAAAGTTGTATTTTTCTTGTATTAAACTTTTTTTATGGACTAATTTATTTAAAATGTAGTCCCGAAAATCCCGGGATTTAGGAAAAAATATTCCGGGATTTTCGGGACTAAAAATGGACCAGGATCGAAAGCCCTAACGTGGACCTTATGTTCACTTGGATCAGTGAAACTTGAAGTGGTCTATTGAGGTAACCATTATCATTTTCAAACCAAAATTGGCAAGAAAATGTTATTCTTGGTAGCGGAGCTTGTATTCACTTGGTCCAGTGGAAATTGGTGTCCAGTGCTGCTTGAGATGACAAGAACAAGAGGGAGCTGGGTCGCATCATAGCACGTATACGGAGCCGTAGCATACATGAGGACGACGCAAGCTCACGAAATCGTGATAATTCGGTTTCTTTGTGCAAAATCACGTGTTGTCCCCACAAAACAAAGAACGTTGCCAAGATTAGAGTTATGTTAAGCAAAATTGCAGAAGAACTGATGCTTAAGCTCAACGATAGTGCGATATACAAAGGAGTGACCACATATTTTTGTACTGACTCCACGGCAGTGTTGGGTCCACTCGAATTCATCGAACTATCACATCTTCATTTCCGATCGGATATGCGTGATTCAGCAGGTGAGTACTCCACAACAATGGCGTCCTGTGCCATCTTAAGAAAGTCCAGCCGACCTCATATCAAGAGGCTTACAACCAGCCAAGCTAGTGGACAATATGTTCTGGCTATTCGGTCCGAGATACCTATACAAAGCTGTAACATACTCGTGACCGATGCCTTTTTGAAGTTAGGCAACAGACAACGTCAACTACAGCATCGCAACCTAATGCCTACACAAAGCTGCGACAAATTGGCCACTCCAACCTCCTAGTGACCAATGTCTCTTAGAAGTTACGTAGCAGACAACTCAAGCTGCATCATCTACATCTGTATCTGTTGAATACCACCAATCCAAAGAATTATTTGGAAAAAATAAACCACAAAAATTCATTTCGACGGCTCCAGAGAATATTGACATCACGGCGTGAAACACTTCAAACGCGATGCTTTTCACGTCGCAACAGCACCAACCGCAGCAGAAGTAGAGGAGTCATTGGTACACATTGTCAAATATTTACAAAAGGATGCCTTTGCTGATGACATTAAACATTTGAAGCGTCACTCAAGTGTGAACAATGGAAGTCCCATCAGCAATCTATCGCCATTCATAGATGCCCAAGGCATTTTAAAGGTTGGGGGGCGCTTAGAAGCTTCAAGCCTAAGTTTTTATGCAAAACACCATGTTGTTGCCGTACGCCCATTCATGGACAAAACTGCTAATGACTGATTTGCATAGGGAGCACCTGCATGCTGGTCCTCAAACACTCACAGCGATCGTTGAGCTACGGTCACATTAGGCAAATATTTGCCCAAATACTGGGAAAATACATTCAGAAAAATAAAATACTGGTTCAGTTACATACGATTTTAGTTGATTTCAAAAATATCTATGTGTATTTCGGCAAATATTTGCCTAATCTGACCGTAGCTTGAGACAAAGATTTTGGCCAATCAAAATAAAAACCTTGGCTCGCTCCGTCACTCAAAATTGCGTTCAATGTTTCCGAGCGCGACCAAAGTTGTTAAGCCAAGTGATGGGTAACTTACCAGAAACAAAGGTACAACCAGCCAGACTGTTTGTCATCTCGGGAGTGGACTTCTCTGGCTTCTCTTCTTCGAGGAAAACAACCGATGAAAGCATATGTAGCCGTATTTTGCTGTTTTGCCATCAGCTGTTTCAATTTCAATTTCTTTAGGTGATCATTCGCAATTAAGATACAATCTTTTTTATGCTACATAGTAGATAGAATAACAACTTATAAGTATAAACAACAAGGGCTTAAAACTAAATTATCAAATAAAAATAACAAAATAAATTTAAATGAGAATAAAAATTAAATAAGGAGAAGAAGAAGAGAGAAAGACAGAAAAGTGAGATGTGTGCGGGCATTAATAGAAATGCTGAAAGATTAAACGCTTAAAGCCAGCTGTATTAGTTATTAATTTTAAAATAAACTCGGCAAAGAATTCCATGATCTCGCCGCGCTAACGAAAAATAGTCTATTAGAACTTTTGAAATTGAAATTCGGTATTATAAGATTTTTGCTTCTATCAGATCTACAGAATTTAAGTTTTTCGAACATATAAATTATTTTGTGAAGAAAGATGCAATTACGTTCTTCCAAGTAGCTCAAAATATCATGACCAAGTATACTCCTACTGTAAGCAGAAATATGATCATACTTCCTTAGACCAAAGACATAGCGCGCCGCATAGTTGTATGCTAGAAGTAGCTTATGCGCAGACCTCGAGTCTAGTTTACTATACACTACTTCCGAATAAGATATTATAGGAACAATCAATTGTACAACCAACTGGTGCCTGGTTTCAACGGGTACGAACGCTGCTGTCATTCTTAGGTTACGCAACGCAAAGTATATTTTACACACGACAGAATTGATGTGATCCTCACAAGATAGTTTTGAATTGATGTGGAAACCAAGGTTAACAGCTTTGTACACAAATTTTAACTCAGTGTCGTTGAGAAGAACAGTGGGTAAATCACATACATACATATATTGGCGCTACAACCCTCGAGGGTCTTGGCCGAGCTTCTTACTGCAATTATCATGGGCAAGTGTATGTGATAATTGTGGACCTACAGTTTATTGCCGGTTCCGAACGGCGGGACTCCCAAAGAAAAAGCTTTTCATGGCAAAGTTACTCTCGCAAGATTGCCAGAACTTGGCGTGAGACTGGCGGTATACACAGAAAAACAGAAAACAAATTTCTGCCTTGCCCCAGGTGGGAGTCGAAACCGATACCTTCCGATCGTGAAGCAGACGTGTTAACCACTCCACCACGGCCGTCACTATTTTGGTTTGTTGCTGTTCAATAAATGCAAGATTTAAATTATCTAGGTATTAATATTCATTTCGCCTTGAGTCCTAAGATGTGATAAAATTATGTTTTTGCCAAAAACCAGGGGGGCAATGAACCCTCAATTTGTTACTATGGTGGATAATTGTGAATTAAGCTATTGACCTGCCAGGATGCGCCAACAATTTCGGATTCGGTAACCGCAAAGGAAGGACTGGATAACCACGAAAGACGGCCTATGTGAGGCAAATCTTCAACACTTTAGCCTAACCGAACACCTTGTACACCTTCAGAAATGTGTTCATTGAGTCATATTCAAATTAAATTATATTGCACAAAGAATAACTATAATTTAAAATGGGTATGGGATATATTCATGATGCAAAAATCAGAGATTCATGTTAAAATAATATGAAGTATTTTTGGTATATCTAAGTGACAAAATGGACTTTGGAGTAGTAAATATTTCAGAAGGCATCATTTCGATGTGATAATTTTGGAAATTTACTATAGAATGGTGAGTAAATTACGAAATAAAATTAATGTAAACGAATGCGACGACTGATCATTTTGAAAAATGGTACCCACAGAATTGGTTGAATTTTGGTTAATTTAACAAGATTTTTTATCTGTGTGCAATTTCCTAGAAGTTTTCATAGGTCTTCCCAAAAAAAATTTTTGTTTTTCAAATCTCCGGGTCTGAGCTCTTTGAAAGTTGGCAACCCTGCTTGTAATTGCAATTGAGAAATGATCAATTACAAATATGAAATAATTGAAACTGACTTTGTCAATTATATTTCCATATATTTTAAATCATTTTCTTGAAATTTTTTTATACAGCAATTGAAATTAATTTTTTGATACTTACAAAAAGTAATTGACTTTACACAGAAATTGATGAAAATTAATTGAACAGAAAATATTTTTAAGAAAAACAATTATTACAATTGAATGTACAAAAAAAGTCTATTACACATGAAAATATAGTCTTTAATCTGTTATGTACACTTCGAGAAATTCCTGGTTGAAAAAAGACCTACTTTTCTAACTTTTTTCGTGCGTGGTTTTTGGGATGCCAAAAGTTGCGCTATTCAAAAACATGAAAATTTGCAAAAAAAAAAACGTTTTGTGCTAAAAAATTCCCCTGAATTTTGAGTTTTTTTAAAAGTTTGGTTTCTGGGAAATTTGTATGAAAGTAATAAAATTTTGTAATTTTGCGCCCAAAACCTCACATTAATACAGGATAAAATTCAAAATTTATCGAGCTAAAAAAAAATTATTTTTTATTTCTCAATTTATTCCAAAAAATGTTGTTGTTGCACCCACTTTTTCCAAAATTATTTTTGAAATAAATACCTTGAAATCATAAATAAGTAATGAACAAGAAAAATATAAAGGTATTCGAAGTACGGCTACTATTAAATTTTATATTTGAGTTTTACAAAACTATATAAAAGGCATAAAAAACTTAAATTTTCAAGCTTTGAAATACTTTTTCATGTAAAAGATCAAATAAAAATCCCATTATAATTAAGTTTTTTCATAGTCAAAACTTATCTTTCTTAATAAATTTTATGTTAGAATTGAAAAGTTGATTGCATATGTAACACTTTGCCTATGACGGATTTTGTTATGTACAAAAATGGGTAAACAATCAAAAAATAAAGGAAACATTATTTTCACAAACCTTACTTAAGCATATTTTGAATTGAATTGTGTCTTTCCTATAGAAACGGAAACTCAAATACTGAAAATAAATAAATTCATTAATTTGTACCTTCAATAAATTGAAATTAATGTTTATGTTTATTTATTTGAGCTAAAACTATATGTTTTCCACAAAAACATATAAAAAACGTTTTTTTATTTTTTTGAAATATATTTTGCTTGTAAAACTAACAAATCCCGAAAAATCCCGGAATTCCGGGATTGCAATTTTCAGTCCCGAAAATCCCAGGATTTCAAAAAGCCTTCGGGATCGAAGCCCTAGGGGGTATACTAACTTTGACACAACGTTTGTAACGCCCATAAGGAGGCGTGTCCGGTATGGAAAAGTATATATCGACGCCCCCTTACGAAAAGTAGAATGTTTCAAAAACTTATATGAGAATTCCTGTACAAGTTTTTGAAACATTCTACTTTTCGTAAGGGGCGTCGATATATTCTTGATCAGCATCACCTCTTGAGTCGATTTAGCGATGTCAGAGGTGTCAGCCGATGCGGCTATGCCGGTCGGCTAGCCGGCGCCGAGGATTTAATTAATTGTTAGCCGCCGCCGATGACATCGACTAAAAACGGCTTGCGGCTAAGCAGACAATCTCGATTTTTTTTATTCGAATCTAATTTTTTTGTATGATTTCTAACAAAACTAGAGAGTGGACTATCTTCGACTATACCGAAGCTGAAATACCCCCACACAGTAGGAAAAAGTACCTCGAACATAAGAAAATGTGGTCTCAAGACCCTATTTTGAGCCAATTATAGGTGGTTTTAGAGCCCGGCCATGTCCAAAATCCATTTCTAAAAATTTCCAATCAAATCCACAAATCCCATTTAGACCCTTATATATGTGGCTTCGGAACCTCGGACCATGTCAAAAATACGTTTCCAAACATTTCCAATCGAATACAACAATAAAAAAGACTTGAAAAATGTTTACCTTTTTTTCGGTGTATGGGAGCCAAGCCCAGTTTTTATCCGATTTGGCTGAACTTGATCTCAGTATTCACGAGAAAAACATGTACCCAAAGTTTCAAGTCGATATCTCCAAAACTGCGACCGCTATCGTGCGGACGGCAGACAGACGGACATCGCTAAATCGACTCAGGAGGTGATGCTGATCAAGAATATATATACTTTTCCATACCGGACACGCCTCCTTATGGGCGTTACAAACGTTGTGACAAAGTTAGTATACCCTGCCACAGTGAGTGTGGGGGTATAAAAATCAAAATGAAAAGGACACAGGTCGACCAGTTTTTCGAAAAAGGAAAAAAAAACCAAAGCGATTGACGGTTCAAAGCTCTTCTTAACGTGCCAAATAACGTTTTTTTTTTGTTTTACATTTTTGTTTGTTTAAAATTTATTTTTCAAATTAATTGTGACATTTTTATATAAATAAATGAAATTGCTAAGCAATTTTAGCAGCAAAAAAGTTGTATTTTGAAAATTTTTAGCATATTCATTTAAAGGAAAATCGGCTTAGCCAAATAACCGGCTTAGCCGATCGGCTAGCCGCCGCCGACTGAAATTGGATCAGCCGCCGCCGACGATTTTCCATCGGCTGACACCTCTGAGCGATGTCCGTCTGTTTGTCCGTCCTTCTGTCCGTCCGCACGATAGCAGTCGCAGTTTTGGAGATATCGACTTGAAACTTTGGGTACATGTTTTTCTTGTGAATACTGAGATCAAGTCAGTATCAGCCAAATCGGATAAAAACCTGGGCTTGGCTCCCATACACCGAAAAAAAAGGTAAACATTTTTCAAGTCTTTTTATTGTTGTATTCGATTGGAAATGTTTGGAAACGTATTTTTGACATGGTCCGAGGTTCCGAAGCCACATATATAAGGGTCTAAATGGGATTTGTGGATTTGATTGGAAATTTTTAGAAATGGATTTTGGACATGGTCCGGGCTCTAAAACCACCTATAATTGGCTCAAAATAGGGTCTTAGACCACATTTTCTTATGTTCGAGGTACTTCTTCCTACTGTGTGGGGGTATTTCAGCTTCGGATGTGCCCCTCGGTCGATTGGGCGGGTAAGTGGGACCGTTGAGATTCGTCGTTAAATAGCCGAAGATAGTCCACTCTCTAGTTTTTTAATCCATTGCTTGATATTCTTTTTTTAATCTTTCTCTTTTAATTCTTTTTTAATGTAACAGTTCAACTTTACACAATTACATCATCAAACAAAATTTCTTTCTATTCTTTACAAAATTTAATAAAAAATTACATATTTCACAAATGATTTTTTATATGCATATATAAATTATGGAGTTCACCATACGGCTTGGTCTACCTAACCGCCATTAGCTGAAATTATTTTGTAGCTGGCTGTGGTCAGTTGGGTAGAGCTTCCGCTTTGTCTGCGACAGTCTTGGGTTCAAGCCCGCCACCGGTCGTATTTTTTTTTAATCCATTGCTTGATATTCTTTTTTTAATTCTTTTTTAATGTAACAGTTCAACTTTACACAATTACATCATCCAACAAAATTTCTTTCTATTCTTTACAAAATTTAATAAAAAATTACATATTTCACAAATTTCTATAAAAAAAAATTACATTTAAATTTTAAAAACATAGAAAATATTTTTGCATCTAAAATATATTTAGTTATTAGTTATATATATTCTTGATCAGCATCACCCCTTTAGCCGATTTAGCTAAAGGGGTGATGCTGACCGTCTGTCTGTCCGCACGATGGCTGCAGTTTTGGAGATATCGACTTGAAACTTTGGGAACATGTTTTTCACTTCAAAAGTAAGAGCAAGTTCGAGAATCAGCCAAATCGGGCAAACGCTAGGGTGGGCTCCCATATAAAACAAAACAAATAACAATTTTCACGATTGTTTTTTTAGATAGGAAATGTTTAGAAATGGATTTTCGACATGGTCCACGCTTCCAAAACCACATATAAATAAGTCAAATTGGGTTCATGAGAACATCATCCTTTTTCTCTCTGTTTCAACAGCCTATTATTATTATTCTCTTTTTATAATCTTTATTTTTATAAAATTGCTTATAGCCAGCTTCATGAATGCAGAATTCTATGGTAGCAATGCATAAAATTAATCTACATGCTAGCGAGAATCATAAAACTATGATCGAGATTTTGTGTAAGCAACACTCGGGGCTTAACATTGTCCACTTCAATGCGAGAAGTCTAAACGATTCTAAGCTTGATTATGCAAAATCTGTCTTTGAAGGCTCCTCTGTTGATATTATCCATGGCAAAAGAATAAAAAGGTAGTGCCGCTTCTGACACTTTCCGCCATCTTAACCATGTGACATAAATAAGGATTGTGCTACCAGATCTATTTTAAAAAAATCTCAAGAAAAGGGCTGCCAGATGTGGCAATTAGTCCTAATTTTGCCAATTTAAATCCCGATTTTGTGACGAATTTATGCAATGGCGACATGAAACGATGTTGCATTTGTAAAATCTGACTCTTGAAAATAATTTAATGCTAGGAACACTAAAAAAAAAACTTGGAAAGAGAAAAATGCCGATCAGTTATGAAAAATATCTGGCAACTCCACCACGTTTCTTAGAAAATGTTTAACAATGTGGCAGCTTTTGGAACATTAAAGGAAACGTCAGAATCCTTATTTCTGTCATTTTGTATGAAGTGGATCAACCTTATTTTCTTCAGCCATGATATTATCTGTGTTTCTGAAACGTGGTTTCATCGTGATGTGAATGATGTCTATCTAAATTTGAAAGGTTTTACAATCTTTCGTAATGACAGATCGGATAAAAAAGGCGGAGGGGTTGCCATATATTGCAAATCTAATCTTAATGTAAAGATTTTGGACCAATCTAATGAATCAGAGGTCGAGTTTTTGAATCTTGAGATATACAACTAAAGTTTTTCTATCTTGCGTATATAATCCGAATCGCAATTGTAGTTTGGATCCTTTGTTTACTTCTTTGTCCAATTGTGCTATTGATTACAATAATTTCGTGCTATGTGGAGATTTTAATATTAACATTCTTAACAGTGACTGTTTAACGAATAAACTCTTTGATAACATTGCTGAATTTGGGCTCAATTTAGTCAATAGATCAACACCTACTCGATTTGCAAATAATGCTTGTCCAAGTTTGCTTGGCATTTTCATTGTCTCCGATTATACTTCTGTATTGCTCTTTGATCAGTTATCGTTTGTCTCTGACCATGATATTATTTTTTGCACCTTGAATATTAATTTTTACCAAGTCGAGACTGTAAACTCTTCACCATATCGCAACTACAAATCAATTGATTATGTCTCCATGCGTAATAAGGTAGAGCGAGCTTGTATGGGAGAATTTTTTTTCCCAGATATCGCTAACGGCAAGTGCGGGATGGAAGCTCCAAAGGATTCTAAGTGAGATATGTTATTAAGACTTTTTCGATATTTTGACGTTTTGTACTGCCACAAGTTGAAGTTGGGAAAATTGTGCAACATTTCAGTAGATCAAAAAAAAAAAATTAAATAAAAATGCGTTTTATAATCAGAAAAATACGAGAAAAAAACCCAAATTTTCCATTTTGGGCAGTCGGTTGCATCTATCGTTTGTTCTGTCCTTCGGCTGAATATTCAAAATACTTATGAACACTTTTACATTTCTAATATTATCTAGATTATCGCTGGTAAAAAAGTAATTTTTGTATCTAAATATATATGTAGATACAAAAATCTGTTTTGTTAAAAAAAAAGTTTTGTCATACAAATACTCAATTATAGAGTATCGTAGAACCCTGAGGTACGCCCGACCAAATATCACTGTAATTTGAGAAAACATTGACTCTCTGCATTCTGCCTTTCAGATAGTTAGCAATTAAACCAGCAGAAACCAAAGAGAGATTTCAATTTTTGTACTAAGATGGTGTGATTAACAGAGTCAAATGCTTTAGAAAAATCTAATAAACAGAGTAATGTGACATTACCTTCGTCATATGCCATGCGTATATCATCAAGCGCTTTAAGCATTTCAGTGGCACAGCAATGTCCTGAACGAACCCCAGATTGGTAAGGCGAAAGCAATTTATGGGTGTCAACAAATTCATGTTCAAGTGCGATCATTTATTTTTTTTTAAAAAAACGCGAGATTTAATGGAAAAAATTTGATTAAATCTATTTTCAAAACATATCCGGTCTCAGAAGTAGAGACAGACCGAAATTCGGCTGTTTCGGCCGTGTTTCGGATTCGGCCGAAAAATAAAATATCGTTTTCGGCCGAAATTTCAATATTTCTGCCGGAAATTTGGGCTTGATACGAAAAATGTAACAAATAAATAACAAAGATTTCACTGATCGAAAAAACTGAAATTTTTGTGTGTTAAATATATTTGATAGACAAATTCTACTGTATTTTGCCACGCTGAATACGAAAATAATAATGATGGCGTGGCAAAATACAAAAGGAACAACCAAGTGGATAAAAGCGGTATGTAACACAAATTTCAGTATTGGTCATAGTTGCGAAGAATCAGAATCGACAATCTACTGAAATGTTGCACAGTTTTCCCAACTTCAACCGCGTTGTGGCAGTACAAAACGTCAAAATATCGAAAAAGTCTTAATAACATATCTAACTTAGAATCCTTTGGAGCTTCCATCCCGCACTTTCCGTTAGCGATATCTGGGAAAAAAAATTCTCCCATACAAGCTCGCTCTACCTTACTCCATGGAGTAACTGAATACCTTACAGCACCGCTACAAATGGAAGGAATGGAACAGGTTTGGCATCCCTGTTCAACTTGTTTCTAAGTGAATTTTTTGCTGCGATTTAACAGGTTCGGCAGCCCTGTTCCACTTGTTTCTAAGTGAATTTTTTGCTGCTATTTAAATAAATATTTTTAAATAGTAATACCGTGTTAATTATTTTGAAGCTCTTTTAAATAAATTAAATTCTGGCTAAGTGCAATAAGTTTTATGCAAATAACAAAGTGCGATATTTCCGTGAATTGCTGTCAGCTAAGTATCGTAACTACAGACCGACCGAAATTTGGTTTCGGTTTTTCGGCTTTTCGGCCAAAAAAAGCTGTTTCGGCCGAAAAATAAAATATCGTGTTCGGTCAAATTTCGTTTTCGGCCGAAATTTCGATATTTCCAACGTAACTTTCGGTTTGATACGAAAAATAGCAAATAAATAACAGAGATTACACTGATCGACAAAACTGAACTTTTTGTGTGTTAAATATACTTGATAGACAAATTCTTATGTCTTTTGCCACGCTGGATACGAAAATAATAATAATGAAATTTTTACAGCACCAAAAATGCAATTTTTGTGGCGTTTGCAGAAAAATGGTGCGTCCTGGAAAAATTTAATAAGGGTATTAATTTAAAAGTGGAAGTTGTGCGGTCTGTTTCATGAACGCACCAGAAAATTATTTGTGCACTTCTTTTGATTTATCATCTTCGAATTTTTGACACCTGTTGCTTAAAATTAGAGACCGACCGAAATTCAGTTTCGGTTTCGGTTTTTCGGCCAAAAAAAGCTGTTTCGGCCGTGTTTCGGATTCGGCCGAAAAATAAAATATAGCTTTCGGCCAAATTTCGTTTTCGGCCGAAATTTCTATATTTCCGCCGAAAATTTCGGTTTGATAGAAAAATGTAACAAAGATTACAAAGATCGACAAAACTGAACTTTTTGTGTGTTAAATATACTTGATAGACAAATTCTTATGTATTTTGCCACTCTGGATACGAAAATAATAATAATGAAATTGGTACAGCACCAAAAATGCAATTTTTGTGGCGTTTGCAGAAAAATGGTGCGTGCTGGAAAAATTAAATTATTATTTTTGGATTTAGCGTATCAAAATACATAAGGAACAACCAAGTGGATAAAAGCGGCATGTAACACAAATTGAAGCATTGATCATAGTTTCGAAGAATCAGAAGCAACAAAGATCTAATACTCTCGCAATGATTTTTAAATTTCTACTCCTCTACTACGGTAGCAGATTTTTCTACTTCCCTCAAGATATTTTCTACTACTATGGTAAGAAATCTACTCCTCAAAATATTATGTGAGTTTCATACAATGCAAAAGTACTATTCTTTCTAAAAATCTGCTTCCCCGACAGATATTTCTACAACTCTAGTAGAATTCCTAGTACTCTACGCATAAACCCATATCAACTGCCCTCTCTTGAAATCTACTACCCTGACAGTAATTTCTACTACTCTTGATTTCCACGCATTTGATAGTTTGCTTCTAAATTCATCTAATTCATGATCTGAACTTAAAATGAGCGGCCCATATTCATAGCCAAATTAAGCTCCAACTTAACTTTAGTAATCTAAGTTGACAGATAATACACTGAACTGGCAGCTACTAAGCTGGTTCTAAATTTGACTATGAATATGCGCCATCGATTTCAGCCTACTGATAAGCTTAATTATGTAATTTTATTACATTAAAACTCACAATTTTTTCTTTTATTTTTTCGGTTTCGGCTTCAGTTTCGGCCAAAATTAAAAAAATTAAAATTCGGCCATTTCGGTTTTGGCCGAAAAAAAATATAAAAAATTTCGGCCATTTCGGTTTCGGCCGAAATTAAAAAAAGCGATTTCGGTCCGTCTCTAGCGCTGCACTTTCAAGTACGCTGACCCAATATACACAAATGGTTCTGGACGTTGTCAACAACAATTAAGTGTATATTGAAATGCACTCAATTTCGGTGACCGTCTTTCGACACCATTCGTCAAGACCAAATTAGCGTACTCAGGGCAAAGGGTGCAAATGAAATGCAGAACATAAGTATATTATATTATTGTAGTGTAAGTAAGTTGGATAGATTAAGAACTAATGTATAACAGTTATAAGTAAAGATATAAAAGATATAAAACCAGATTGAATTGGAACTTCGTTCTTTTCTTATCTCACTTAATTGTGGTGCCTAGCGCCAATCCCTCACAGTTCGAAGAAGCTAAAATCTCTCTAAATTCCAACACAATAGCTTTCGTTGACGTCGGTAAGTAAATTTGTTTACTTACCGCCATTTGCGAAGCAAACTATATTAGTTTTGTGAGCATACTCACTTAGAGAATAAACGAGTACCCACTTACAAGTACTCGATATTCTGCACAGCTTTGACAATTATAAATTCAATTCACTTTTATTTTGCAAACAATTGTTACCTATAGTTCTTTTTTAAACTTATATATATATTTATACATTTTTCTTTTTAGTTTGCAGCCGCATTTTATTACTTTTGATAACTACTTTTTTATTTAATCGAATATCAATTTTATTGTTCGACATCACTACAATCGCACAACATTTGTGCAGCTCTTTCCGCACCAAAATTTCCACTTTGTGCAATTCTCTTCTCATACAATTTTTGACAGTTCTCGTCAACAACTGAACCACTGCGCGTTTCCCAGGGTTTTCTCACTTTAAATGAATACCCCTAATTATTATTTTCGGATTTAGCGAACAACCAAGTGGATAAAAGCGGTATGTAACACAAATTTAAGTATTGATCATAGTTTCGAAGCGACGAAGAAGACAAGTCCCCAATTTGTATTAAAAAAAAGAAAAATTAAAAACTTTGAAACTTATTTTCTTGAAAGACTCTTCTCCTATCAGAGTAGATCTGCTACTCTCGCGATGTTTTTACTCCTCTTCTACGGTAGTAGATTTTTCTACTACTATTGTAAGAAATCTTCTACTCTAAGTAAAAAACTAAATCTACTCCCCTTTCTTGAAATCTACTCCCCTAAAATCGAATATCTACTACTCTCGCCGTAGCAAAAAAGTGAGAGCCCTGCCCCTTCAATTGATTTCCACGCATTTGTTTCTAAATTCATCTAATTTATAATTTGAACTTAAAATAATCGATTTCAGCCTACTGATACGCTTAATTATGTACAACTTTATTACATAAAAATGTTTGGCCGGATAAAACTTATTCGCAAAAAAAAAATCAAATCTAGTCAATTAAATTCTAATCAAAAAAACTAAATAAAATCCCGAATAATGTGGTTTGTCTTCTGTACCAAAATGTTCGAGGGCTAAATACAAAGTTGAATGATATTTATATTAAAAGTTTCGATTGTAGTCATAATGCCTTGGTATTTACCGAAACTTGGCTTAAACCAAATATTTTTGATTCAGAAATTCTGTGTGCTGGGTAACAAATTTTTTGGAAGGATCGTAAATGCAGGACTGGTGGTGGAGTCCTCATTGCAGTAAAAAACCTTTTTTCATCTGAGGAAATCATACTTTCAGATGTCTCTGACTTGGAATTTATTTGTGAACGAATTCGAGTTTTTAGTATCGATATTTTCGTTACTTGCTCGTATATCCTACCGAATTCCGATGTTAGCGTTTATCTAAGACATGTGTCGCTTATATCATTCGTTTAATCAAATTATTATCCTACCGATTCCATTGTTGTTTTTGAAAACTTTAATTTATCGAATATATATTCTCGTGACTGTTTAAATGACTTTCTGGATTCATTTTCGGATATGAGTTTACAACAAGTAAACGGGATTGAAAATAAGAATAGTAGAATTTTGGATTTAATTTATGTGGACGACTCTTCGAAGTATTCAGTGAAACGCTGTGATGCTTTTGCATGTCCAGAAGATAACCATCACCCAACACTTGAATTATCTTTCGAAACAACTTAGAACCAGTTTCTATACCGCTGAAGTCATTTTTCTGCTTCAAGAATACAATTTTTGTTAAAATGAACCAACTCTTATCTGAAACAAGTTGGGACATGAACTTCGAAGATATTGACGACTGTGCATCAATTTTCAATTGTACGGTTAGCAAAATCTTCGAGATATATGTTCCAAAGAACATTAACAAGAATTCGAATGAACTAGGTGCGGTATGGTTTACAAAAGAATTGAAGAAACTTAAAACTTCGAAAACTCGGGCATTTAAAACATATAAAAGAACTTATTCTAAATATTCGCTTCTGCGACATAAATATCAAGTACTTAATAAAAAATGCTATGATGAACATTTGAACGATTTGAAATCCAGAATGAAATACGATTCTAAAACTTTTTATAACTTTGTAAATTCAAAAAGGAAAAACATTGGTTTTCCAACTACGATGAAATGGTGAGTACAACAATCCTACTGAGATATCTAATATGTTTGCAGACTTTTTCAAAACGACATATTCTGATAATACTTATGGCAACACATCATATACATATAACACCCCACTTATAATTCATTTCATTTATTAACGTCTAATGGATACAGTAATCCTTACACACTAGAAAACAACTAACAATATATTTATAAACTTACGCTAGCTAAAAAATATAATTCAATACAATTCATTCAGTAATAATTTAAATGCAAAACGCGAAAATCTATACCATTTTCATTTTTATTAATTTTTTAAATTCAAGAAGAGTTCGAGTAATTGGCTCATTTAATGCATAGTGTGTTCTGTGAAAACTTACACAAAACAAATCATTGTGACGCAAATGTCGATTGGGAATCTTAAATAAAATAAGTTCCAACAAAGATGGAGAGTCAATATTGCCACAGATTATGTCGAAGACAAAAACAAGAGCTTGAAAAACTCTTCTTTTTTCAAGAGATTGAAGATTTAATAACAAACCACGGAAAGTATAGAATTGAAATGGATCCCGAAAGTGCAATGATCTCAATGCAAACTTCATAAATTTTTTTTGAATACGTTCTTAACGATTAATGTGGGTAACATAAAACGGCCTCCAAATAAAAGAAGCATATTCCAATTTCGACCTTACAAAATAAGTGCATAAATGCTTAAGCGTGTATGGATCAGAAAAATCCGAGCTATTTCTACGTACAAAGGCCATAAGGGAATATGCTTTGGGAATGATAAAATTTATATGTGCAATAAAAGTAAAACTAGCATCAAATAAAACTCCCAAATCTAAGATTTCTTTAAGTGATTTTAGTTGTGTACCATAAAGTTTATACATTTGAAAAGGTATTACATGTGATTTCGAGAAGCAGACATGAAAGCATTTATTTACATTCAAAGACAATTTATTGATTTTGCACCAACCCAACAAGTTATCTATTTCAGATTGCAAAGTAAAAGTATCACTAAGATTCGCAATTTTAAAAAATATTTTAAGATCATCCGCATATAGTAAATATTTAGCAACAGAAAAACAACTACTGATATCATTAATAAATAAAATAAATAAGAATGGGCCCAAAATACTCCCCTGAGGGACACCGGACGATGCAACAAAATTATAAGATTTAATATTATCGATTTCAACAAAAGAACGCCTATTACTAAGATACGATTTAATCCAATTCAAAAACGAGGAGTAAAATCCCATTTTAGCAAGTTTTGCTATTAGGATGTTATGACAGACCTTGTCAAATGCTTTTGAAAGGTCTGTGTAAATGGTGTCATCATGACAGCCACTTTCAAACGACGATATACAGTAGTTATTAAATACAGCCAAGTTACTGACCGTTGAACGTCCTGCAACAAAACCATGTTGATGAGGACAAATTATTCTCTTGGTAGCAAAGAATGACTTACACTTAATGACAGATTCGAACAATTTTGACACTGAAGATAACTTCGAAATCGGCCTATAGTTTGAAACATCATTCTTATTACCACATTTAAAAACTGGGGTAATAGATGCAATTTTGAAATTATCAATATACACTCCAGCTTGAAGCGATTTATTAAAAATCCCTTTTAAAAAGGAAGACAAACCATCAACATCAATTTTGCAAGAATTCTTAATATTTATGATATCGTTCATCACATCATCATCAGTGAGTATCATGGATCCGAAATCCACTGATGATTTGATATCATTAAAAATAGAGTAATCTATATCCACCACGGGTTCAAAATTTGAAACAAAAAAATCAGCGAATAAATTATCAGAATCTAAAGCAGAATCAGATACTTTATTTAAGTAAAACATTGAAGACGGAATACTAGAGACAGATTTTTTAGATTTAATGAAATTCCAAAGAAATTTTGGGTTCAAGCTTATGTTACCTTCACATTGCAACAAAAACTGCTTGTGTAAAAATTTGTTAAGAAAATTAAATTCCCTCAAATAACGGCTTTATATCGATTAAAAAGGTAGTTTATAAACTTTTTTGGGCATAGTCGGTATATGCGTATCGCAAATATTTAGTGCCTACCGTTTTTAGAGCATCTCTATCTTTACGATAAATTTGATAAAGAAGAGTATCAAAAAACTCCGCATCGAAAAAGTCTGAGTTCAACCATGTCTCTACTAGAACAATGATAACAAAATTGCATGAAGCCGTAGACAAATAAACATCAACAGCCTTTGTACGCATACCAGAAATGTTCTGATAGTATAACTTAAGAGATCTAACATCACTTATCTCAGCATTAACATTTACATCTTCGACCGAGGTCCTCCTTGTCTTAGAAAAAACTTAAACGGCCGAACCCTTACATTTGACTGACGGCCACAACTCGGGTTTCAGCAACTTCATAAAATTAAGCAGAGACACCAACTTTAAAATTGACGAATCTTAAGTTTTCAAGCGGAGCACCATTCTTAACGAGCTTAAAACAGACAAGATGCAAATCTCAGCATGCTTCTAAATATACGCAATTATATTCTCTTCAGTTACACTAGGTTTAAAAGAGGCCAAATGTATCCATTTCTTTTTAATCACAACTTCCAAATCGTTGTTATCATCAACCCCAACAATAGGTTGCTTATTGATTTTTTCCTTCGCTTATTCACATTCACCTAATCGTTTTGTGGTTGCGACAAAAGCGAGGGGCAAGCAAGGGCTGCAGCAGGAACTGCATCAGAATTTGAAGTTGAAGCATGAACAATAGACGAGCGAGAATGGAGAGCAGCAGAGTTTATATGTAGATCTCCAGGCGATGAAACTGCATCAGCGAATGAAGAATGCAGAGAAGCCAAACCGGTTTGCGAATTAGGAATCGATAAACTTTCACCCATATGCGGGGCAATGACCGTTAAAAGTTAAATTAAATAGTTAAATTTAAAAAAAAAAAAAATTTTCTTTTTTTTACAAAAAACACATAAAATAAACATTTTAATTATATTCAATTGAATGCCTGCACTCATAGACCCTTTTTCCCGGTTTCAGCCTTCCAAATGCAAATTTGCTTTAAAATAAATTATCAAAACTTTTATCAAAAGCGAAATTTCGTGTATGAAACAATTTATTTATATTCATATAAAGGCATACAAATTTTATTAATTAACCCATTTTTGGCCGCTCCTAAGCGGCTTGGAATTTTTTGATAAAATTCATAGGAGAAACTTCTGGTAACATTACTATTGCAGATTTAGTGTTAAAACATTTTTAAATTTCGCAACTCGATTTCTAATTTACTAGAAAAATTTTTTTCCTGGGGGTTAAACACACATTTTTTTTATGCAAAAAGTTAATTTGGCATAAAACAATTACTTTGCAAAAGAAATTTTTATTATAAATTACTTTTCTGAATTTTGAACATTTTTTAAAAGATTTTGTATTATCTAATTTTTTAAAAAGTGTCCCAAAAGGGTGTGTTTTTTTAAACACACCTGACCACAGGTTAAAGGCACCCATATCGTACTGATATTTTTTTTATTGCCAAAGAATTAAACCATCATTAACCGAAAACAGATCTAAAATCGGTCCATTAGTTTCGTCACTAGATTTTATTTAATTTACGTCGACTAATCGACCGCTTTTGCCAAAAATTGGTTAAATAATAAGAATGAAACGAATGATGTTTGGTTAAGAACAAAATTCACAGAGCATTCTAAACACAATAGCGTTCTCAAATTTGAGAAATGGAAAATACGATGTAATCATCCTGACGATGTAAGCCTCTCTTGATGGCTGAGAACGCCATTGTGTTTAGAATGGTCCATTCATACATTAAAATATAATATAGAAGTAGTTAACACTTCGAAATATATCGGCCTGTGTATTTAATTGTTTTGTGAAATAATTTTTGAATTAAATGTCAATTAGTTCAAAAATATTATGAATTCCTAATTTTAACTTTTTTTTTACATTTTATAATAAAAAATTTTTTTTGTTTTTAAGTTAACTAATGCTAGTTAATCGAAGAAATTTAACTTAACTAAATGAAAAAGTTAATGGTTTTCGAAATTAACTGAAACGTTAAAAGCTAACCAAAAATTTAACTTCGTTAATTAACTAGTTAATGCCCAGCTTTGCTTACAACACCTAAAATCGTTGAAATATTCATATAGTACTGGTCCAGATAATATTCCTAGCTTTTGTGCTGAACATTTATACATTCCACTTTCAAATATATTCAATGCCTCTATTGAAAGAGGTTATTTTCCGAATTAATGGAGAGAGTCATAAATTATTCCTCTTTATAAATGTGGAACTAAATCACAAGTTGTCACAAAGCAATTGGTTCACTCGGTCACGGTCACAACATTAATATCTCCTTCACAACATGGTTTTCTGAGAGGAAGATCAACATCTACAAATTGATTGGAATTTTCTACATTAACAATAAAGAGATTTACAAATAATCTTCAAATAGAAGTCATATATACTGATTTTAGTAAAGCTTTTGATAAAGTTAATCATTTTCTGTTGATTGAAATTTTAAGCTATATGGATATGGCAGATATGGATTTCCAGATCTTCTTTTAAAATGGGTAGAATCGTATCTGACAAGGGGTGGTCAAGGCTTACTGATCTGAGCTGAGGTTGGTAGGTCAGAGAAAGCGCGTGTCGTGGGGCACTGCTTCCTAAGACCGACCATGCGTGACGTAGAGTCACATCCTGCTCGAGGTGCCCCTGCTTAAAACTGAAGATGGCGGATCTAGAGAGGAATACTCGATAAATCCCGCTATCCTAGGTGTGGGAACATTTATGGCAGGTAAAACTGACTGGCGGGATGTTACCGCAACGGAGGCGGCTAACAGATCGGAACTTACTTCCATGAACGTTAGTCGAGGAGGTAGGGGTGGCCATCTCCACAAAAGTTCCAAGCGGGCGCCGCCGGCGCTGGTGAGGGGTCCGTTCGACTGGGTGTTTGGCCCGCAAGGTTCCAGCAACGGATCGACTGGATGGAGCAGGAGGGACCAGGATGTGCCGTCTGGAGTGTATCTGCCACCTGTAGCGGCGCGATTATGCATCGGCAAATCTGGTACGGATCGTGCTGCAGGGCGGCCCGATGCATCTGGGATGGGCCACCAAAAAGGGGTGGCGGGGATAGTGCCTGCGCCGAGAAGGGGGGTGCCAGCGAAGCCGGAGGTGCTGGGAGGGCACGCCAGGCAGGAGGGTTGGTGCTAGTACCCACGGTTGTAGGCAGCAGAGCTGCCACGGTCAACCATGCCGGAGGTGCCGGGTCGCCTGAGCCTAAGCGTGAGGCTGGGCGACCTGACATGACGGTATGGCACGACAGGTGCGGCTAGCACCCATCGAAGCTAGGAGTGGGAAGCAGCGTTTTACTCCCATTGCTCCGGAGCCGGGTCAACCTGGTGGTAAAGGGGACCCATTTCGTGAAGGCCTTAGCGGTTGCGGCACGGATGTACCACCATCCGATACCTCCAGAGGGGCTTGGCGCCGAGTGAGGCCAGGAAGAGGGCGGATCAGCATCGGGCTCAGCATGGTAATGATCCCCTGCGGATGGGCCCCACAAAATAGGCAACAAAACGCTGACTCCTCCTAAGACGAGTACTGCGCTGAAGAAGAGTAAGGCAGTCTCGTCGAGTGAGGTTAGCGGTGCACGGGCGGATGACGACCCGCTCACGGCAGGACCCACTGCGGCCAAGGGTATCTCCTACGCCAAAGTGGTCATGTCTGAGCGGGTTGCCATACTGCCGAAGGACTGTCCTCAAGTGGGGTTGGCTCCAAAAGAACTGACTGTGCTTGAGGATGCCATTGTCGCCCAGATGGCCCTGGGATACGAGCTTAAACTCAAGTTCCAGGACATCTACTTCAGGCCCGGCATGATGCTGCTGGACTGTGAGACTCCGCAAACGGAGCGGATCAGGAAGGTAGTGTCTAAGCTGGGGACGTGGAAGAGGGTTTAACTGACGGTCTGGTCTGGGGGAGAAATCCCGAAAGAGCGGATCGTCACGGTGTTTCTGCCAAGGAGTGCGGGGCAGGAGCTGCAGGTGTCGATGGCGCTCATCGATTCTCAGAATGAGGGCCTTCATACTAATGTATGGAAGACTCTCAGCTGTCCTGAGGAGGGTGCTGGCCAGCTCCTGAGAGTGAGCATCGATGAGGCGTCGTTCGAGGCCATCCTGGAGAGTGGCGGACAGATGAACTACCGCCTCGGGAAGGTCTCGACTCATCTGCAGAGGAGACCTGTGGAGGAGGTGGCTCCAACGGATGATGGTCCTTCCAAAGTTCGTGAAGTGCAAGAGGTTAGAGCGGCACCTACAGTATCAGCAGAACCAGCGACACCTGAGGAGGTTGTCGCGAACCCTTCCGACAGAGGTGGAGGAGGAGACACTGCTGCAACCAGGTATTATGGGATACTAGGTCGTGCATGTTACTGAGGGATAAAACTAACTATTTTTGTCTTTTTATCTATCAAAAGGGCAGAAGGCGAGTCTCAACGGACCGAATTGCTCCTTGAAACTCACTTGCGGCGTACCTAAGCGGATTCACTAAGCTTTCCTATGGATCGTAGAGCTAGTAGGGAAGATTGGGAGGTCGCCAGAAAAATTGGTGATAGAAGTAGGATTGAGTGGGCAAATGGAACCTTTCACCCCTACAAATCTTCAGGTGTAGATGGTATATTTCGGGCCCTTCTCCAGAAGGTAGGGCCTGAAATTACACATCAGATTAGAAGGATTTCTACTAGCAGCCTGGCCTTAGGGTACATACCTAGCAACTGTCGTAGGGCTCAAGCTATTTTTATCCTGAAGGTGGGAAAGAAGGATTCTACACTACCAAAAATCCTTCAGACCCATTTGCTTGACGTCGTTTCTTCTAAAAACGATGGAAAAAGTAATAGACAACTATCTTCGAGAAGAAGTTCTGGTCAGAAGGACCCTTCACCACTGTCAACATGCATATAGAGCTGGCAGGTCTACGGAAACTGCTCTATTCCAGTTGTCTGGGTACATACAAAGGGCCTTGGACACAAAGGAAATAGTAGTATGTCCTCGACATCGCAGGTGCGTTCGACAACTCCTCCCATGAGGGCGTTAGGCATGCCTTGCTAAGGAAAGGGGTAAACACAACTCTGTGCCATTGGGTCGGGGAGATGTTGGGAACGAGGTCTGTCGAATATCAAACCGCCCTTAACACCACTGAGGCGGTTACCACCAAGGGATGTCCCGAGGAGGGTGTGCTTTCGTCTCTCCTGTGGAGTCTGGTTGTGGACGAGCTCCTCAGCAGACTAACTGATATGCGATTTACGCGTCAGGGATATGCTGATGACATCGCAATAAGGGCTAGGTGTAAGTACGAGGAGGCTCTATGTAATATAATACAGAGAGGTCTCGAGGTTACGCTGGAATGGTACAAATCTGTGGGGCTGAACATTAATTCAGCAAACACCACGATCGTCCCATTCACCACGAAACAGTACTGGAGGCCAATTCGGCTGTAAGTTATAGAGAAACAAACGGAAGTTTGTGTAGCTCTCATGATGTGTAGGTGCATGGCTGGTAAATCTTGGGGTTGTAGTGCGTGAATAATACGGTGGATGTACATAGGAATGGTGAGACCAATCATCACATATGGGGCCGTAGCGTCGACTAAAAGGACTAGCATGGGCATAACTAGGAAGTTACTAGAACGTGCTAGCATGTGTCTGCATAACCGGGGCAATGAGAATCTGTCCAACGCCAGCATAGGAGGTAATATTAGAACTAACTCCCCTACACATTGTTATTGGGGACGTAGCTGACAGACACGAGCGACATTTTCTAAGGAGGGCGTATGGTACGGAAGGTGTATTAAGAGCGCGGACCAATTCACCCTATCCAAGAAGTATCCGCTTCTATTAGCTCCAAGGGACGATAACATGAGAAAACTTAGCTTCACAAAGGTTGATGTGAAGCTCAGTAGTTAGAAAGAATGGTCCAATATACACACACAGTATGGTATCCGCTACCATTCCATAATGTGGTTTACAGATGGATCCAGAACAGACGAGGGCACTGGGGCTGGGGTATTCGGGCCACGTAAAAAAATCCTCCGAACCAATGGGCACGTTGACCAGCATCTTCCAAGCAGTAGTTCATGCTATTGAAAGATGTGTGCAATTTAACCTTGATAGAAAATACTGTAGACGGGAAATCGTAATACTATCTGACAGTCAGGCGGCTCTTAAAGCTCTAGACTAGGGATGTGACGGATGTGAGTTTTGCGGAGGCGGATGCGGATGTTTGAAAATGACATCCGCGGATGCTGAGCCGGATGCAAATGCAGATGTTTTAAGCAACTTTAATTTTTTGCACTTTTTTAATTTTTGTGTTTGGTCTTTTTTTGTCGTTCTGAAACTTAATCTGACAAAATTTTGCACAGATCGCCTATAGTTTCTGAGAAAAAACCAAAAACAGTAAAAAAGTTTAAAAAAAGTGCAAAAAGGTATAAGTTGAAAAGATCCGCATACATGCGGATGTCATGTCGCGGATGCGAATGTGGATGCGGATGTTTTAAAGGTGTGATTTGCGGATACGGGTGTCTATGCGGATGTCAATTTAGTGCGGGTGATCCGCTGATGCGGAGGCGGATGCGGAGCTCCGTCACATCCCTACTCTGGACTCTCACATCTTTAGCTCCAGGCTAGTGGGGGACTGTCTTGCAAAATTGAACAGGCTGGGCGGAACTAACAAAGTTATGCTCTGCTGGGTGCCAGGACACGTTGGTGTTTAGGGTGAATGAGGCGGCAGACGAGAAAAGGAATGAGGCGGCAGTCGAGAAAAGGAGCGGCTGCGTCCCTTATAGGGCCAGAGCCATAGGTGCGCACACTATCCGGGAAATGCTCAGAGAAAGAGTATGGGTGGACAGATCGAACTATTGGTTCGATCTACCTGTGCTACGACAGGCCAAATCTTTCCTTGGTAAATATAACAAACGGAGGTTTGAAGCTTGTATCGGGCTGAGTAAGAACCGGCTTCGAATTCTGACGGGGTTCCTCACTGGTCACTGTAGACTGATGGGGCATCTCACGAAGTTGGGCATTTTAAACGACGACTCTTGCAGATTCTGCAATGAGGAAGAAGAAAGTTCGGGTCATTTACTGAAGTCCTGCGGAGCAATCATCCACACAAGGAGGCGCGTACTGGGAAAGTGCCAGAGCATGAGGGGCCAACTCTGGATCCTCTGCTGATCTTGAAATTCCTTGCGGATTTAGGGTTTGTGGAGATCCTCTAAAGGTTGGAAGTGGTATGGTGCGTGGCACCTGGGGCATCGTCACCCAACACGGACCCGTAGTGGGGGCACAAAAGACCAACGGTCGCTGTGCAAATGCCCCTTTATTTATTAATAATTATTAATCTGACGAATCGGAAGCAACAGGTGTTATTCGAATCATCAACATCAAAAACAATAGATGTCACCTCAAGGAAGTCACTTAGGTCCTATTCTGTTTAATTTTTTTTATAAATGACTTTTCTTCTGTCATTAAACATTCGAATGTACTGTTGTATGCTGATGACGTTAAATTGTTTTTATCCTATGACATCTTGATCTAATTGTTACAATCAGATCTGACCAGTATAGCTATCTGGTGTGATAATAACTTTATGGAACTGAACTTGAAAAAATGTAAATTTATGACATTTGCTAGAAGACACCACCTTTCATAGCTGAATCATATAAATAATTGTAATCTAGAAAAGGTTTTTACTTTTGTGGACCTGGGTGTTACCATGGATCCAAAACTTCGCTTTCATCTACATATTGATTTATGTGTGAATAAGGCGAGGGGTGTTTTAGGTTTTATTAAGAGATGGTCAAAAGAATTTAACGACTCATTCGTTACCAAAAGTCTTTACATATCACTTGTAAGAACAAATTTTGGAATATGCATCAGTCTTGTGGAATCCACAATACAACTGCCACTCTGATAGAATTGAATCGGTTCAAAAACCATTTTTATTATTTGCTTTAAGAAACCTTCGCTGGAATCCGAATCAAAACCTACCCCAATACGAAAATCGTTTAAAGCTCTAGGACATCCCTACTCTAAAAAATAGAAGATCGATGCTTAATGTAACATATTTAATTTAATTGATAAATGGCTCTCTGAATTCAACATTTTTGCTTCAAGAAATTGATTTTAATATTCCAACCCCTCGTTCCAGATCTTTCATTCCTTTGATATTAAGTATATGCCGTTCTAATTACGGGCAGAATGAACCTTTTCGTTGTATTTGTAGCGATATTAATAGCCGGTATTCTGTCTCTGACCTGTCAGATCCACTTAATAAAACTCAAACTTTTTTTATAACCCTTATATTAACTTGCTTTGGGCGGATATATATATATATAGGGATGGAGCCAATTTAAAGACCTAACTTTCGTATTTTGTAAGCTACAAGGCTTAAATTTTTTACTTAGGTTCGCATTCGGGAAAAAGAGTAAAAAAGGGGAAAAAAGGGAGAAAAAGGGGGAAGAAAAAAAATTTAAAAAAAAAAAAGAGGAAAACAAAAACAGAGTAAAAAACAAGTTTTTTAAAATATAACCCTTTAACCGACTAAAAAGCAGAAAATAAATTTTCTTTAAATTAATTTCAGCAATTTCGATTTAAAATTAAGGGTTTTTGGCGACTATAAAATCTGCAATGATATTCGGAGGAAAGTACCCAAAAACTCTTAATTTTAAATCGAAATTGCTGAAATTAATTTAAAGAAAATTTATTTTCAGCTTTTTAGTCGGTTAAAGGGTTATATTTTAAAAAACTTGTTTTTTACTCTGTTTTTATTTTAAATGCACTCGATAACAATTAAGGCCTTTGTTGCTTTTTGAGTTTTTGTGCCGCTTAGGGTCTAACGAAATAACATGGTTGCCAAACTCCACGAAGATCGGCCATGTCGATTTTTCAAAGTGTTGTATTTTTGTTGTATTTATATTTCAGCAGAATTTTTTTTTTTTTTTGTATATATACAAATGAAAAAATATTTTTAGCAGTATTCACATTTGTTCCGTTACTGTTTGCCTAACTGTTCTATTTGTATTTAATTTTTTATATTTCGTATAAAAAAAAAATACTTAAATTAATATTTGTAATCTTTGTCGCGTAAATTGATTGTTTTGATTTTTGTGTCTTTGTGTTTTTTTGTTAAGTCTAATATTGTAAAGTACAGAAAAATTATGTTTGATCAAATTCATATTCGTCTCATGAATTCTGATGCTTCATAACATTTTCTTTTAATTCTATTGTTTATTATCACGTTAATCTTGTTTATTCCTTCATTGAGTTATGTTAGTAAGAATTCTCTCTTGCATTCATAACCCAATTCGTGTTTTATTAATATGTTGATTTTAACAGGGTTGGCAACCGAAACCGTAACCGAAACCGAAACCGAATGAAACCGATTCATTTTAGGGAGCGAAACCTAAACCGAAACCGATTCGTCGTAACCGATTGAATGGGTTCAACCAAAACCAATTGAAAAGGTTACGGGTTTTTAATCGGTTTTCAAAAGGTTTTCGTACACAAAATTGACTTGAAGTTTTTTTTACTAAGAGAAAATTCATCGTATTTCATTTATTTATTTCATATATTTTTAAAATATAGGAAATATTTTTTTTAAATATTCAATAAATCTTTTTATAAGGCCGGCGCACACAGAGGCGATATTCGCTATATAATTTCAGAACCATTTCCATATTTAAAAAATCTAGCTTCGAAAACGCAAAGTGCCTCACACAGGCAGCGATTTCACCGCAGTAGATTTTGTTTGTTATTTATTATATTGCTATGGAAACAATCAAAAAGTCTGACTGAAATGGTTCTGAAAATGACTATTTTGTTTGTTATTTATTAGACTACTATGGAAACAGTCAAAAGGTTTATTTTCAAACTGATTCGAATTGGTTTTGAAACTGTCTTTTTGTGTTTGTTATTTATTGTATTGCTATGGAAACAGGCTGTATAAAAAACGCTATATTTTCAAAAATACAATTATTTGTGAGAAAATTAATTTCGAAACCGCCTGCGGCACGAATAACGCCTCTGTGTGTGCAGGCATTTTTATGGTTTTTGAAAAGACTTGGAACATTTTCGCTATTTTTTCGTAGTTTTATATGGCAGCCTTTTTCGTCCGATTTAGCTGATTCTCGAACTTAATCTCAATTCGGAGATAAAAACGTAAACCCAAAGTTTCACATTGATGTCTCAAAAAAAAAACATTCCAGCCTGTATGGTGACAGACAGATGGGGATATGGCTAAATCTGTTTTCGATGCTGATCATGAATATATATACTTATCCATACCGGACATGCGTCCTTATAAACGTTTCAAACGTTGTGCAGGGTATAAAAACTAAAAATTTAAGCAGAAATTTGTTTGAAAATGCGATTAGATAAGGAAATGCGGTAAATGTAGTTAGATTCAGCACCCTTGATTTATATTGAATTGATATAAAATTTCATAATATTGGGCCATCTAGAAACCTTTTAAAACCTAAACCGAAACCTTTTCAATCGCTCCAACCAACCGAAACCTTTTCAAAATTAAGGAGCGAAACCGATTGGCAAGTGGGAGTAAAACCGAAACCGAAACCTTTATTCGATTCGGTTGCCAACCCTGGATTTTAATATGTAGCTGAAACGAATTTCAAGATTTGTTTACCCGCGATCGGTTGCACAGTGTAATCCGGATTACGGCTGCTCGGTCACCAAATCCGTGCGTCATGCGGATGTGCCCCTCGGTCGGTTGGGCGGGTAAATAGGACCGTCAAGATTCGCGTTAAAAAAAAATGTTTGGTCCATACACCAAAGTAAGGTATTATTATAGATTTTGGTACGCTGAACAAAATGGCGTTCTAATTGGCATCGCTAAAATAAAAAGAGACACAAAATGCCAAGCCAGGAACAATGGTTTTAATAAAGGAAGACAATCTGCCTCCATTAAAGTGGCCATTGGGACGAGTAATTAATGTAATTCGATATCAGCTCACCTCGGACTGCTCCTGTCAGACTCAACGACAATCGCCCACATCACTCAGATGCAACAGTACGCAAAAGGCGGAAGACGTCATCGTTCAACTTGACTACTGGACTACTAGCGATCATGCAGAGTTACCGACGTTCGTTCAGCAAAAAACGTCTCACGAAGATCAATTCATAGACTGGCACCACTACCAGTCAATTAACTTGAGGAAGACAACATTGCAAAAAATATCAGCTCAACCTCGGATTACTCCCGCCAGACTCAACGACAATCACCCACATCACTCAGAAGCAACAGTACGCAAAAGGCGGATAACGTCATCGTTGAACTTGACTACCGGACTACTAGTGATCATGCTGCATTGCCCATTATTATGGCAACAAATATTGAGCCAATCAACTAAAAAATCTGAGCTACTTACAAACCACACTTGCACATCAAATCAATCTTCCAATGCAAATCCAAAATTTAATAACTCACCATTTCGCTGTGGGTTATACGGCACTCATCTTAGCTGCAGTGGTCATCGGCAGTTCACCACAACCCAAGAACAAATGTCCACGAACCAAATCTTGCTGATGACACTCAATTTCAACACCAAATTCATGAGCACCCACTCGAGACATCAGATGAGATCAGCGTTTGTTGAACAACTGTTCAACGTCGGGGAGAATGTATAATCCCAGCATAGCGTATTTGTGAAAATGCGCGCTTATGACAACAACACATTTAGCCTTGGCTAGAGTCACAGAGCATTGCACTGGCGATCACATTTCACGCCACTGAAATGTGTCGCTAAATGCTTATGCTGCAGTATGTAATGTTGTATATGTGCACATTTTGTGGATATGTTAAAATCTCATTTTATGTACATAATAAAAATAAATATCAAAAAAAAAGTCCGATTAACGACAAATCCAATTCAATTGGACAATAACCACTTGAAGGTTGAATTCATCATCTGTTTTAAGCAGAGGACCCATATTCAAAGAGAAGCGTCATAAGCTTTTCCTCTACTTTTTTAACTGCAATTTGCCGGTGCAATTTGCAGCTCATAACAGAATGTGGAGTTAACAGATAAAATTTCTGCCCAACAACAGTTTTTTAACATTTTCCATTTGTTATTCGATTTTTTTTTGTTATTTCCTTGTTTTTTCGGTGTGAGCTCATAATTGTATTCAAATGAAATTCAATAAAAATAAATTTTTAAAAAATAACAAATGTAGACATTTTGACAACGTCTCCCGGTGGAGTCGAACATACGAAAAAATTGCAATATCAATCAAAAGTATGGAAACAAAGATTGTACATCATTGAGAATAACTAAGCAAACGACATGACCGATGGTGGTGCACCAGTAGAGACGCAGGCTCCCGAACTTTTTGGTAGGTAATTCGACTCCACCATGGATTTTTTTTTTTTTTTATAAATTCATTTTTATTTATTGGATCTTCTAAAACTTTAAACTAACAATAATTTTTAACGGTAGAAATTTCACATTATAATTTACTAGTTGACCTAATCCAACGATTTGGACAACCTATGTAGTTATCATTCATAGCGCGTCATTAAGGCGATGTTGACATCGATGGATGTTGGCATCGTCCTGGTGGCGTCATAAGCGGTATGTTGGAGTTGCTGAGGGCTATCTATTCAAAAGCTATAGAATAGTTACGCTTTAGACGTAGGGGTCGGGTGGGTCTAAACAAATTTCTAGCTAGAATATTTGGATGCAGCATAAGCTTATCTTTGTACTTTGATGTACGCTTACGGATCTCATCGGAAATTGTCGGTATTTGAAAATCTCGATGGATTTGTGCATTTCTTATAAACCATGGAGCTGCAACGATTTGACGCAGAACTTTCGACTGCATTCTTTGTAGTTTCTCAACATTTGATGGAGATGCTGTTCCCCAGAGCTCAATCCCATATGTCCATATGGGTTTAATTACGATTTTATATAAAAGGATTTCGTACTTGGTGTTGAGTTTTGATTGTTTCGAAAGGAGTTTAATTCTCCACTGAGCTAACCAATTTTGCAAAGTGATTAAATGCTGTTGCACGTGTTGTGATGCCATTTTGGGGTCTGAGTGTGAGCACAATATTGCGGTGTCGTCGGCAAATGTTGAGATGGGGGTCTGATCATAAGTGGGCATATCAGCTGTATGGAGTATATACAACAGGGGTCCGAGGTCGCTGCCTTGGGGTACACCGGCAAGAATATCAAATCTACGAGAAACGAAACTTTTATGTTTAACTACAAATTTTCTGTGGGTCAAGTAGTTGTCAAGCAAAACGTGCATGCTTGCGGGGAATAGTTTCTGTAGTTTGGATATGATGTCGAGGAATACTGCTGAGCAGTATTGCATCATTTTTATCAGAATTTTCTCAAAAAGTTTTGATAGGGTAGAGAGTAAGCTTATTGGGCGATATGAACTCACGTTTGTAGGGTCTTTTCCCGGTTTTGGGATCATCGTGATCTGCGACAGCTTCCAATCAGTTGGGTAGTGACCTATTCTTAATATAGCATTATATATATGCAATAAGTGACTAACAGCAATTGATGGCAGCTCTTTCACCATTTTAGCCGTTATTAAGTCATGTCCTGGAGCTTTTTTTGGGTTCAACTTGGCAATATCGTCCATAAGTGCTTTTCTTCTGATGAGTAGTGGGTTAAAATTTTACCTGGTTGCGAGCTGTGGTAACGGGTAATTTGCATTTGGGGGGTTTGGAGTAAATACATTTTTTAGGTGACTTGCAAAAGCAGTACCTTTTTCGGCATCACTTCTCGACCAGTCTCCGTTGGGTAAACGAATTGGCGATTCTGCAATAATGGGTCGTTTTAATTTGTTTGTGGCACGCCAAAGAGAGAAATTTGTTGAGCTCGTCGGTGTAAGCTTTTCCATGAATTGATGCAGATCATTCTCGTTTTTCGCCTTCAGTTCATTTTAGAGTTTTCGTGTAATGAAGGTCAGCTTATTTTTCAGATAGGGTGATCTGAACTTTTGCCAATCAATCCTTATTGATCTCTTTTCTGTTAAGAGCGCAGCTATATTTTGTGGCACAAATTCCTTTTTTTGGGTAGTGTTATTGATTTTTGGGGTAGTTGCCAGCGCTGCGTTTGTAAGTAGAAGGGTAAAGTTACTCACTGCCGCATTCAGTTGCTCCTCAGTTTTCAGTGACACATGCAGGGTAATGTGTGAACTTATATATTTTCTGAATTTAAGCCAATTCGTATACATACTGGTGAGTTTGTCGGGTGGGTTGACTTCTGAATTTGGCACATATTTTACTGTAATTATAGTGGGTGTGTGGTCAGACGAGAGTTCCACGGAAGACTCAATGGTTAGTTGAGTTCGTTTAAGGGTCTTGATTATTGCGAAATCAATAACATCTGGAATTTTGAGTCTGTCTGATGGCCAGTATGTTGGCGTGCCTGACGAAACCACATCAAGGCCGAGTCTGCTGGTAGTATTCCATAGTAATCTCCTTTGGGCGAAATCAGACGAGAGCCCCAATAAGTGTGTTTGGCATTAAAATCTCCAGCTACGAGAAATTTTTGGCCAAGGGTTGCAAAAAATGTCTGAAACTGCTGTTCAGTTATTTTGGAGCTGGGTGGACAGTAAATTGCCGATATTGTTAGTCCTTTTATGTATTCATCAAGGCATATGCTGGTGGCTTGCAAATCCTCGGTGCAAAATTCATGTAAAACATAGTGTTTGATTCTGTCTTTAATTAGAATCGCTGATCCGCCTCGAGATTTATATAAGGTACTAGCTTATACCCACAGCTTCGCTCGCAATGATTTTGTAATTTCATGTTAACGTAGAAATGTTATATGTATTATTTAAGCAACTGAAATAAAAATAGATTTTGCAAGTCATCCCTCTGCCCATTCACCTCCCAGCACCAAATCCAAAATTTCACCGAAATCCCTTGAATAGGAGCCGAGTACAGAGCTTTAAAAATTTTAGGGCGTGGCAGTGGGCGGATCTTAAATTTCAATAGTCATCCCTCTGCCCGTTCACCTCCCAGCACCAAATCCAAAATTTCAGCGAAATCCCTTGAATAGGACCCGAGTTACAGAGCTTTAGAAATTTTAAGGCGTTGCAGTGGGCGGATCTGAAATTTCAATAGTCATCCCTCTGCCCATTCACCTCCCAGCGCCAAATCCAAAATTTCACCGAAATCCCTTGAATAGGACCCGAGTTACAGAGCTTTAAAAATTTTAGGGCGTGGCAGTGGGCGGATCTTAAATTTCAATAGTCATCCCTCTGCCCATTCACCTCCCAGCACCAAATCCAAAATTTCAGCGAAATCCCTTGAATAGGACCCGAGTTACAGAGCTTTAAAAAATTTAGGGCGTGGCAGTGGGCGGATCTTAAATTTCAATAGTCATCCCTCTGCCCATTCACCTCCCAGCGCCAAATCCAAAATTTCACCGAAATCCCTTGAATAGGACCCGAGTTACGGAGCTTTAAAAATTTTAGGGCGTGGCAGAGGGCGGACTGCAAATTTTCAGAATCAACATATTACCAATTCATTACCCAAAACCACATATACAATTTCAGCGAAATCGGTTAAACACTGCATAAATTATAGCATTTTAGAATAATATTTGCCACGCCCACCTCGAACGCCCAAATTTAATGAAATGGCATATAGCCTATGATGAGATCAATGAAATTACCTACATTTGGGTATGTGTTTCATTAAATTCGGTCGGATTATTTCGGATTTGAGAAATCTAATAAACAAAGTAATGTGACATTCCCTATGTCATATTCGATGCGTATATCATCAATAACTTTGAGCATAGCAGTAACACAGCTATGTCCTGAACGAAACCCAGATTGATAAGGCGACAGCAATTTATGGGTGTCAACATATTTGGTAATCTGACTAGCCATAAGGGATTCACACACTTTAGAAAACGCAGACAAAATACTAATTGGTCTATAATCCTTCATATCAGAAGCGCAAGCAACTTTGGCAATAGGTATAACTGTAGCTATTTTCCATGAACTAGGGAAACTTGATGTAATAAAACAGTGGTTAATAATGTGCCCCAATGGACTTATAATATAAGGTAAAATTAATTTAATAAAACGAATAGGAATACCATCATCACCAATAGCGTTAGAGCGTATTTTCATAATAGACTTAATGACTTCAATCTCATCCACATTATGAAAAGTGAATACATCTGTTTCAGGAAATCTAATAGTTTGACAATGAAAATTATTAGAAGGGACAGTGCTAGTAGAAAGGAAAAAAATTATTAAGAGTGTTAGGCTCAACATTACACACATAATTGTCTTTACAACACACTCCAAGATTTCGGATATTTTTCCAAAGAACTTTTGAAGGAAGAGGCAATTCAATTTTTTATAAAAAAAATTTTTCTTGGACTGTCTAACTATTGAGACAGCTTCATTACGAGCATGTTTGAAATGCTCCCAATTTTCAGCAGTTTGGCGCTTCTTCCATTTAAGGTGCAGTTTGTTCTTTCTTTTTATAGCCAATCTAACATTTGACGTATACCAAGGACACGAATTATTAGCAACAGTTATATGACGAAGAGGGACAAAATTATTAAAGAGAAAGAAAAACATTTAACTTATCATCAACAGATTCGAGAAACCAGCAATCATTCCAACAAATTTGTGATATGTGATCAAACAGAGCGGCACAGTTGATGGATTTATAGTCACGGTACGAAACAGGCATAGGAATGACATTGCGACAAAAACGAATATTTAATGGACAGAAAAGTAGGTCATGATCAGATATAAATGAAATTTGGTCAAAAAGTAACAACAAAGAAGTTTCAGAAAGAATAAATAAATCGAGAAGGCTAGGTGCCACATTTGGGGCAAAACGAGTAGGTGACACACAATTAATAATGGTCATACCAGCTGAGCTAACTTGATCACAAAAATTATCAGAGACAGTGTCAATAGAAAGCAAATTCACATTAAAAGCACCACAGATAGAAAAAGAATCAAAATCAGTAACAAGTTTACAAAGTTCACAAAAAAACGATTCAAGACTGTAGCTTCTATTTGGATTGTAAACGCAAGAGACTAGTAATTTCGTGTTATGGTCAGATACTTCGACATTCAGGTACTCAATTTTAGACTCACAGGATTTACTAACAACTCTGGTGTTTAGATAATTTTTGCAATATATTGCAACTCCACCACCCTTTTTGCCAACTCTATCATTTCTGAATAACTTGTAATTGGCAATATTAAAATAAGAGTTCGCTATGTCACTATTAAGCCAGGTCTCAGTGACACAAATTACATCCACATTGGAATTTTCAAAAAGATATTTAACGTAATCAAGCTTAAAAGTATTTAAACTTCTAGCATTGAAATGTACAATAGAAACCCCATCATATTGACTACACAAAATATCTATCAGAACCTTTTGATTCTCACCAACGCCACCAAACGAAATAGAGTTCATTTTACTAGAGATTCAAAGAAAAAACAAAAAGCATTGCAGATGACGTGATAAAATATTATCAACAAAAACAAAATTAAAAGGACATAGGGACCAAGTATCTTTATAAACCAGGAAGGAGACAAATTTATAAGCAATAGAAATAATAAAAATAAAATATGATTAAAGTATTTTAACCTTACATGAAGCATTTATGGCTTATGCCGCTAGCATACCAATAACAAATTTTGAACGCACTCATTTTTTTGACAATATAGCCTGTAAAAGTAAGGTTTGATTTTTCATCATAGTTTGCATCATTTGCTGCATTGAGCTCATAAATTGAGTCACGGCTTGAGTAAGGTTGGTTAAAGATTGTTCTAATGTGCTATTATTGGTATGCTGCTGGCTATTTATGGTATAAGGGCTTAAATTATTTTTAAGTACATTGGCATATGAAAAAGTTTACATTTTCACTGGAGTTAGAGTATATGGGATATGTTTGTAGAGCTGCAGGAGCAATAGGTTTTTCTCTACTTTTAACTTGTTTTCTAAGTTCGCAGTGGGCAACCTCTAAAATTGGCCGTGTGATTGCCACCACAATTGCTGCATTTCCTTACGACTGCATCTTCCTTGCTGGCGGTACATTTGGACGTTTGATGAAAGTCACCACATACAACACACACACTTCGTAGCGTGCAGTATGACTTAGAGTGTCCATATTCTTGACAGTTCATACATTGCAGTGGACCATCGCGCTTATGTGACTCTTCAACTGAAATTCTTCGGTGGATCAAATAACGAAGTTGATAGATGGGATGCGTTTCTCCCTTTAAAAATTTTTTCTGGCTCAAGCTTAACAGGGAAAAGAGGTTGCGGGATTTTGTCTTTATTTTTTATCTTAAAGACTGTTTTAACTCTATAGTTTTCCAAGAGCGCACCTTTGATTTCATCACCAGTAACATCAGGATAAATACCTTTAATAACTACAGCCAATCCTTTACTGCTTTTAAGCTGATGTGTGTGGAATGATTTATGGTTTTTATTCAAATAATCAACGATTTTAAAATGTTTAGATTCAGTGTAGATTTGTATTTTTATCTCTGGTATGGTACCCTTCATTAGTGATGTCAAGTAAAAATTTTTTTCACCAATCAAGCTAGTTAGATTCTTTACCAGCTCATTCGAAATTCTCTCTCGTAGATAAATCGGGGGCGGCTTGAATTTTGGAGTTTGGATCTCAGGTCCAGTGTCAGTGCTCAGAATAGAAAATCTGTTTTTATTATTAATAACTCCATCAGCAGTTTGGGACATTTTTGTTAACTTATTGGATCCATCAACTTTCGGACTGCGTCTCCGCTTCGCTATTTCGATGTATCTATCCCTACCTGATTTCAATGAGTCTGACTGTATTGATGCTGCAGGTGTTGTAGAACATGTTGCAGAGGATGTTGCCAGAACATTTGTTGTGGTGGAGAGTGTTGATGTGATGAACGAGGAAGTAGACATTATTGCGGACGGTAACGATGTTGACAAAGATGTTGTGAATAAAGGAGTACTCGGAGAGGCACATTCTGCACTCGATTGTTTTTTTGTATGTACGATTGTACTTTTTTAGGTGCAATCCCAATTCTACAGACTGAATTGTATAAAATTGTATAAGAAAAAATCAAAGACAAGTTAAAAAATCGGATTTGTAGAAAAATCTATTGAAAATTATTAATAATATTTTTGTAGAGAATTTGTCAAGGAACTAAGGCATTCAATCCCGGGATCCCGAAATCCCGGGATCCCGGAAGTTTTCTCAATCCCGGAAACCCGGGATTTTGAGTCCGTAATCCCGGGATTCAAAAATGCATTTTTTATGCATTGTTTAAGATATTTTTGACGTTTTTCCACAAAAATACTTTCGTGCATTTACTTTCAATCTAATTGGTAAATTAAAAAAACCCACTTTTGTAGATTTAGTGCTACAAACACCTAAAAATATACAAGATTTTTGTCAATAACGGTTAACAAACAATTTTTGTCGATCTAAATAAAATTTTTTCAATTTAAAAAACTTTTCTTTTTAAAAAAGATTTATGTTAAAATTATTTTGTTGACCGTATATTGAAAACTTTACGAATTGGATAAAGGGTAAGATCTTCAATTAAACCAATTCGGTTAGAAAAATATAGTTGAATATCATCAGCATAGCCATGCATCAACATAGTATTGCACACAGTAAAAATATCGTTTATAAATAAACTAAAGAGCAGAGGCCCAATGATAGAACCCTGGGGTACGCCCGATCTAATATCACAGTAATTTGAGAAAACATTGCCCACTTTGACTCTCTGCATTCTGCCATTCAGATAGTTAGCAATTAAGTCAGCAGAACTATTACTGAAACCAAAGAGAAATTTCAATTTCCTAACCAAGATAGAGTGATTCACAGAATCAAAGGCCTTTGAGAAATCTAATAAACAAAGTAATGTGACATTCCCTATGTCATATTCGATGTGTATATCATCAATAACTTTGAGCATAGCAGTAACACAGCTATGTCCTGAACGAAACCCAGATTGATAAGGCGACAGCAATTTATGGGTGTCAACATATTCGGTAATCTGACTAGCCATAAGGGATTCACACACTTTAGAAAACGCAGACAAAATACTAATTGGTCTATAATCCTTCATATCAGAAGCGCAAGCATTTTTGGCAATATGTATAACTGTAGCTATTTTCCATGAACTAGGGAAACTTGATGTAGTAAAACAGTGGTAAATAATGTGCGCCAATGGACTTAAAATATAAGGTAAAATTAATTTAATAAAACGAATAGGAATACCATCATCACCAATAGCGTTAGAGCGTATTTTCATAATAGACTTAATGACTTCAATCTCATCCACATTATGAAAAGTGAATAGATCTGTTTCAGGAAATCTAATAGTTTGACAATGAAAATTATTAGAAGGGACAGTGCTAGTAGAAAGGAAAAAATTATTATGAAATGCTCCCAATTTTCAGCAGTTTGGCGCTTCTTCCATTTAAGGTGCAGTTTGTTCTTTCTTTTTATAGCCAATCTAACATTTGACGTATACCAAGGACACGAATTATTAGCAACAGTTATATGACGAAGAGGGACAAAATTATTAAAGAGAAAGAAAAACATTTAACTTATCATCAACAGATTCGAGAAACCAGCAATTTGAGATATGTGATCAAACAGAGCTGCACAGTTGATGGATTTATAGTCACGGTACGAAACAGGCATAGGAATGACATTGCGACAAAAACGAATATTTAATGGACAGAAAAGTAGGTCATGATCAGATATAAATGAAATTTGGTCAAAAAGTAACAACAAAGAAGTTTCAGAAAGAATAAATAAATCGAGAAGGCTAGGTGCCACATTTGGGGCAAAACGAGTAGGTGACACACAATTAATAATGGTCATACCAGCTGAGCTAACTTGATCACAAAAATTATCAGAGACAGTGTCAATAGAAAGCAAATTCACATTAAAAGCACCACAGATAGAAAAAGAATCAAAATCAGTAACAAGTTTACAAAGTTCACAAAAAAACGATTCAAGACTGTAGCTTCTATTTGGATTGTAAACGCAAGAGACTAGTAATTTCGTGTTATGGTCAGATACTTCGACATTCAGGTACTCAATTTTAGACTCACAGGATTTACTAACAACTCTGGTGTTTAGATAATTTTTGCAATATATTGCAACTCCACCACCCTTTTTGCCAACTCTATCATTTCTGAATAACTTGTAATTGGCAATATTAAAATAAGAGTTCGCTATGTCACTATTAAGCCAGGTCTCAGTGACACAAATTACATCCACATTGGAATTTTCAAAAAGATATTTAACGTAATCAAGCTTAAAAGTATTTAAACTTCTAGCATTGAAATGTACAATAGAAACCCCATCATATTGACTACACAAAATATCTATCAGAACCTTTTGATTCTCACCAACGCCACCAAACGAAATAGAGTTCATTTTACTAGAGATTCAAAGAAAAAACAAAAAGCATTGCAGATGACGTGATAAAATATTATCAACAAAAACAAAATTAAAAGGACATAGGGACCAAGTATCTTTATAAACCAGGAAGGAGACAAATTTATAAGCAATAGAAATAATAAAAATAAAATATGATTAAAGTATTTTAACCTTACATGAAGCATTTATGGCTTATGCCGCTAGCATACCAATAACAAATTTTGAACGCACTCATTTTTTTTGACAATATAGCCTGTAAAAGTAAGGTTTGATTTTTCATCATAGTTTGCATCATTTGCTGCATTGAGCTCATAAATTGAGTCACGGCTTGAGTAAGGTTGGTTAAAGATTGTTCTAATGTGCTATTATTGGTATGCTGCTGGCTATTTATGGTATAAGGGCTTAAATTACTTTTAAGTACATTGGCATATGAAAAAGTTTTTACGTTTACATTTTCACTGGAGTTAGAGTATATGGGATGTGTTTGTAGAGCTGCAGGAGCAATAGGTTTTTCTCCACTTTTAACTTGTTTTCTAAGTTCGCAGTGGGCAACCTCTAAAATTGGCCGTGTGATTGCCACCACAATTGCTGCATTTCCTTACGACTGCATCTTCCTTGCTGGCGGTACATTTGGACGTTTGATGAAAGTCACCACATACAACACACACACTTCGTAGCGTGCAGTATGACTTAGAGTGTCCATATTCTTGACAGTTCATACATTGCAGTGGACCATCGCGCTTATGTGACTCTTCAACTGAAATTCTTCGGTGGATCAAATAACGAAGTTGATAGATGGGATGCGTTTCTCCCTTTAAAAATTTTTTCTGGCTCAAGCTTAACAGGGAAAAGAGGTTGCGGGATTTTGTCTTTATTTTTTATCTTAAAGACTGTTTTAACTCTATAGTTTTCCAAGAGCGCACCTTTGATTTCATCACCAGTAACATCAGGATAAATACCTTTAATAACTACAGCCAATCCTTTACTGCTTTTAAGCTGATGTGTGTGGAATGATTTATGGTTTTTATTCAAATAATCAACGATTTTAAAATGTTTAGATTCAGTGTAGATTTGTATTTTTATCTCTGGTATGGTACCCTTCATTAGTGATGTCAAGTAAAAATTTTTTTCACCAATCAAGCTAGTTAGATTCTTTACCAGCTCATTCGAAATTCTCTCTCGTAGATAAATCGGGGGCGGCTTGAATTTTGGAGTTTGGATCTCAGGTCCAGTGTCAGTGCTCAGAATAGAAAATCTGTTTTTATTATTAATAACTCCATCAGCAGTTTGGGACATTTTTGTTAACTTATTGGATCCATCAACTTTCGGACTGCGTCTCCGCTTCGCTATTTCGATGTATCTATCCCTACCTGATTTCAATGAGTCTGACTGTATTGATGCTGCAGGTGTTGTAGAACATGTTGCAGAGGATGTTGCCAGAACATTTGTTGTGGTGGAGAGTGTTGATGTGATGAACGAGGAAGTAGACATTATTGCGGACGGTAACGATGTTGACAAAGATGTTGTGAATAAAGGAGTACTCGGAGAGGCACATTCTGCACTCGATTGTTTTTTTGTATGTACGATTGTACTTTTTTAGGTGCAATCCCAATTCTACAGACTGAATTGTATAAAATTGTATAAGAAAAAATCAAAGACAAGTTAAAAAATCGGATTTGTAGAAAAATCTATTGAAAATTATTAATAATATTTTTGTAGAGAATTTGTCAAGGAACTAAGGCATTCAATCCCGGGATCCCGAAATCCCGGGATCCCGGAAGTTTTCTCAATCCCGGAAACCCGGGATTTTGAGTCCGTAATCCCGGATTCAAAAATGCATTTTTTATGCATTGTTTAAGATATTTTTGACGTTTTTCCACAAAAATACTTTCGTGCATTTACTTTCAATCTAATTGGTAAATTAAAAAAACCCACTTTTGTAGATTTAGTGCTACAAACACCTAAAAATATACAAGATTTTTGTCAATAACGGTTAACAAACAAATTTTGTCGATCTAAATAAAATTTTTCTTTTTAAAAAAGATATATGTTAAAATTATTTTGTTGACCGTATATTGAAAACTTTACGAATTGGATAAAGGGTAAGATCTTCAATTAATCCAATTCGGTTAGAAAAATATAGTTGAATATCATCAGCATAGCCATGCATCAACATAGTATTGCACACAGTAAAAATATCGTTTATAAATAAACTAAAGAGCAGAGGCCCAATGATAGAACCCTGGGGTACGCCCGATCTAATATCACAGTAATTTGAGAAAACATTGCCCACTTTGACTCTCTGCATTCTGCCATTCAGATAGTTAGCAATTAAGTCAGCAGAACTATTACTGAAACCAAAGAGAAATTTCAATTTCCTAACCAAGATAGAGTGATTCACAGAATCAAAGGCCTTTGAGAAATCTAATAAACAAAGTAATGTGACATTCCCTATGTCATATTCGATGTGTATATCATCAATAACTTTGAGCATAGCAGTAACACAGCTATGTCCTGAACGAAACCCAGATTGATAAGGCGACAGCAATTTATGGGTGTCAACATATTCGGTAATCTGACTAGCCATAAGGGATTCACACACTTTAGAAAACGCAGACAAAATACTAATTGGTCTATAATCCTTCATATCAGAAGCGCAAGCATTTTTGGCCATATGTATAACTGTAGCTATTTTCCATGAACTAGGGAAACTTGATGTAGTAAAACAGTGGTAAATAATGTGCGCCAATGGACTTAAAATATAAGGTAAAATTAATTTAATAAAACGAATAGGAATACCATCATCACCAATAGCGTTAGAGCGTATTTTCATAATAGACTTAATGACTTCAATCTCATCCACATTATGAAAAGTGAATAGATCTGTTTCAGGAAATCTAATAGTTTGACAATGAAAATTATTAGAAGGGACAGTGCTAGTAGAAAGGAAAAAATTATTAAGAAATGCTCCCAATTTTCAGCAGTTTGGCGCTTCTTCCATTTAAGGTGCAGTTTGTTCTTTCTTTTTATAGCCAATCTAACATTTGACGTATACCAAGGACACGAATTATTAGCAACAGTTATATGACGAAGAGGGACAAAATTATTAAAGAGAAAGAAAAATATTTAACTTATCATCAACAGATTCGAGAAACCAGCAATTTGAGATATGTGATCAAACAGAGCGGCACAGTTGATGGATTTATAGTCACGATACGAAACAGGCATAGGAATGACATTGCGACAAAAACGAATATTTAATGGACAGAAAAGTAGGTCATGATCAGATATAAATGAAATTTGGTCAAAAAGTAACAACAAAGAAGTTTCAGAAAGAATAAATAAATCGAGAAGGCTAGGTGCCACATTTGGGGCAAAACGAGTAGGTGACACACAATTAATAATGGTAATACCAGCTGAGCTAACTTGATTACAAAAATTATCAGAGACAGTGTCAATAGAAAGCAAATTCACATTAAAAGCACCACAGATAGAAAAAGAATCAAAATCAGTAACAAGTTTACAAAGTTCACAAAAAAACGATTCAAGACTGTACCTTCTATTTGGATTGTAAACGCAAGAGACTAGTAATTTCGTGTTATGGTCAGATACTTCGACATTCAGGTACTCAATTTTAGACTAACAACTCTGGTGTTTAGATAATTTTTGCAATATATTGCAACTCCACCACCCTTTTTGCCAACTCTATCATTTCTGAATAACTTGTAATTGGCAATATTAAAATAAGAGTTCGCTATGTCACTATTAAGCCAGGTCTCAGTGACACAAATTACATCCACATTGGAATTTTCAAAAAGATATTTAACGTAATCAAGCTTAAAAGTATTTAAACTTCTAGCATCTAGAAACCCCATCATATTGACTACACAAAATATCTATCAGAACCTTTTGATTCTCACCAACGCCACCAAACGAAATAGAGTTCATTTTACTAGAGATTCAAAGAAAAAACAAAAAGCATTGCAGATGACGTGATAAAATATTATCAACAAAAACAAAATTAAAAGGACATAGGGACCAAGTATCTTTATAAACCAGGAAGGAGACAAATTTATAAGCAATAGAAATAATAAAAATAAAATATGATTAAATATGATGCCGCTAGCATACCAATAACAAATTTTGAACGCACTCATTTTTTTGACAATATAGCCTGTAAAAGTAAGGTTTGATTTTTCATCATAGTTTGCATCATTTGCTGCATTGAGCTCATAAATTGAGGCATGGCTTGAGTAAGGTTGGTTAAAGATTGTTCTAATGTGCTATTATTGGTATGCTGCTGGCTATTTATGGTATAAGGGCTTAAATTACTTTTAAGTACATTGGCATATGAAAAAGTTTTTACGTTTACATTTTCACTGGAGTTAGAGTATATGGGATGTGTTTGTAGAGCTGCAGGAGCAATAGGTTTTTCTCCACTTTTAACTTGTTTTCTAAGTTCGCAGTGGGCAACCTCTAAAATTGGCCGTGTGATTGCCACCACAATTGCTGCATTTCCTTACGACTGCATCTTCCTTGCTGGCGGTACATTTCGACGTTTGATGAAAGTCACCACATACAACACACACACTTCGTAGCGTGCAGTATGACTGAGAGTGTCCATATTCTTGACAGTTCATACATTGCAGTGGACCATCGCGCTTATGTGGCTCTTCAACTGAAATTCTTCGGTGGATCAAATAACGAAGTTGATAGATGGGATGCGTTTCTCCCTTTATTTTCTCCCGCTATTTTGATGTATCTATCCGTACCTGATTTCAATGAGTCTGACTGTATTGATGCTGCAGGTGTTGTAGAACATGTTGCAGAGGACATTTGTTGTGGTGGAGTGTTGATGTGATGAACGAGGAAGTAGACATTATTGCGGACGGTAACGATGTTGACAAAGATGTTGTGAATAAAGGAGTACTCGGAGAGGCACATTCTGCACTCCATTGTTTTTTTGTATGTACGATTGTACTTTTTTAGGTGCAATCCCAATTCTACAGACTGAATTGTATAAAATTGTATAAGAAAAAATCAAAGACAAGTTAAAAAATCGGATTTGTAGAAAAATCTATTGATCGAAGGGGCAAAATTATTAATAATATTTTTGTAGAGAATTTGTCAAGGAACTAAGGCATTCAATTCCGGGATCCCGAATCCCGAAATCCTGGGATCCCGGAAGTTTTCTCAATCCCGGAAACCCGGGATTTTGAGTCCGTAATCCCGGGATTCAAAAATGCATTTTTTATGCATTGTTTAAGATATTTTTGACGTTTTTCCACAAAAATACTTTCGCGCATTTACTTTCAATCTAATTGGTAAATTAAAAAAACCCACTTTTGTAGATTTAGTGCTACAAACACCTAAAAATATACAAGATTTTTGTCAATAACGGTTAACAAACAATTTTTGTCGATCTAAATAAAATTTTTTCAATTTAAAAAATTTTTCTTTTTAAAAAAGATATATGTTAACATTATTTTGTTGACCGTATATTGAAAACTTTACGAATTGGATAAAGGGTTTTGTGTGTGTTTTAGTTTTGAATGGACACAAATTTTAATAGTTTTAAACAACAATTGGTGTATCCGTTCCCGCTATAATACTAAAACTACTGAAAGTAAGTTTTTCGTGTTTAGCATGAAATGGAGCTGGCAGAATTTTATGATTATATTCGGATACAGCGTGGCAAAAAAAGTAATTGGTTCGATCAATCTAATTTAAAAAGAATTACTTTTTGTTTGACTATATTTATTTAAATATTAGTTGTTTTGTTACATTAAATATTTATTAAATATGTTTTCTTTGTCGAATTAAACTTGAAATATTGTTGCAACAATTTTTTCTTTAATTTTATATTAACTATTGTATTTAATTGGGAAATCCTGAACAAATCCCGGGAAAAAACATTTCGAGATTGAATGCCTTACAAGGAACCAAAATGCAGAATTAATAAAACATCTAAGACGGAGTGACACGTCAACGTAGCCGTCTCAAATCAATAACATTTCAGTAGCAAAACATTACAATTTCAGTCGTGAAACAACAACATTTCAGTCTCAATTCATCAATGTGCCGTTTCAATTCATCAATAGTCAGCTTCAAAAAAAATTTTGTTGTCAAAATCCGAACATTCAGTTTTGGCTGGAAATTGACAACGGTTCGGTACGTTTGGTGAAAACGTTTCGTTTGGTTTTTTTCTCAGTGTTTATTTATGATAAAAATCGTGGGAAAATAGTCATATCTCGAGAGAAGTAGTTGTGTCAAATGTCCGAGACTCTATTTTTTCATGTTTTGTTTTATGTAAGTAAACGGTTTCTTAACAGTTGTTATGATCCAACCTGTGAGTGCAAGCTTGTGGCATCGATTTTGGCACGGTGGTAAGCCCAGTATACTCGCCGGATTTGGGCCGCAATATGGATAGAAACAAAAGAAGTCGTGCCAAATAGAAAAGGATAGAGGATAGATCTACTAAATGTAAAAGGAATAGAAAAGATATAAAAAAAAATAAAGGAAACGAAATGAAATTCACTCACACAAGTGTGTAAGCAGTAGTGCACCACAGTCACGTCTCCTACATACCTCGAATCATACCCAGATACTCAGAAATCCTCAATCATACCCCCGATCAATCGTTCAATAAAATGCATACAAAAGCCCAGTCAAAACAATCCATTCCATGCACTAAAACCTGCACCCACTTACACGCAGGCAAACCAAACAATACGGTAGAAATGTCTCAGTCCTTCAGCTGAAGCCTTGCCCACCCCATCTGCCACCAGTCCGATGCGCAGCCTTTGAATCTCATCGTGCTTCATTCTATAGATGAAATTCCCTATTGCAGAATCGTCAAAGTCAAAGTCCGGCCTACATGGTCACCCAATCATCACCAACTTTCGGTTCGACACCTACACCAACACTGATGACTCTAGCAAGTCATGTTAGCTGAATAAATAAATCCTAAAAAAAACTGTACTGCCTTCAATCCATAAATAAGAAAAACCAATTGATGTGAGTTTTAAAGACTTGAAGTGTAATTCTTTATTCAATTCATTAATTAAAGAGGAAAAAAATATTAATAAAAAAAATTAAGTTTAAAGCTAAAAATTCAAAGAAATAAAACTTAACTCTAATAATTTATTTGAAGTATGAAAAAAAATGTGTTTCTTAAAAAAACTAAAAAAATATAAAAATATAGTAAAGAAAACTAAAATAGATACAAAATTCGAAATATTACTTCATGGATTTCGAATAAAAGATCATCTACTTAGATTTAGATAGAATGTGCAAGAAACAAATCTATTGCTTTAAGTACAAGAACAGCAAGAACATAAAAAAAACAAAGAAGCTTTTATATGTTTACTTTCGCTACCGTCTCTTTGCATATAGAGAATCTGCTGTAAACATAAATCAGTTTTAGCGTGGGGCGGGAGATGTAAAATAACAGAAATCAGCACTCACTAATTTGTAGGTACTCTTATTATTTTTAACTAAACTTTAAAAAAAAACTAAAATCTAAAAATTCCCACTCGATAATTAAAATCCCTAATTTCCCGGTAGCTCAATCGCGACGAGTGGGATTGGGGCCCACCCTCGCGGTATGGTATCCCCGGCACGAACGCGTGAAAATTCGATAGCTAAACTTTTAAAACCCTACACCGAAATTGCCGCACTATATATATAGGTATATATATATATATATATATATATATATACACTGAACCTTTCCCGACATAAAGAAAATAATACCGAACACAAACGGAACCCTTTTCAAAATTGTCACAAAACGACAAATGACCGAGAGAAATTATTTATACACCCAAAAATTATATTTTTTAAAACGCAATTGATTTGCGGGACTAGAACGACCTGTCTGAAATCCCTCGCACGATTCTTTGCAGAAGTTATGCCATGTTTAAAAAAAAGGTGTTTGAGTCCCCCCACGGCCCCCTATGCATTGCCACCGGAGTTCTATCAGTGTTCCAAATTTCAGCTCTCTAGCTCATGTGGAAGTGTATGAAAAAGCTCGCCGCAGATTTGAGGATATATATATATATATATAGTCCGCCCAAAGCAAGTTAATATAAGGGTTATAAAAAAGAATAAGGAAGATGGGGAAACGGCCAAACAAATTGCAAGCAAACTACTTGAAATTCATAGGACGGAAACACTTCATCAAAACAAATCACGACCGAACACAACCTGTCCAACTCTATTAAATTCCTCAAATTCAAAACACTAAATGGCCGACTGCCACAAATAAAATAAAGTAAATAAACACTAGCTGGCAAAACTAAATCAGCGTGCAAAAATACTCCCTTTGGAACACTTGTCCTCCAGCCACAATCCGACGTTGGTAACCGCTCCACCTCACCACTCCAAAAATACAATTTAGAAAACAAGAAAGAAAATTATCAAACTAAATTATAAAACTTCACTTTTCACTTTTTTTCTTCCCTGCTCAAAAAGAACTAAAGAACCTGTCTATATGGACGCATATATGGCGCTCACGAATTCGTTTTGCTTAACAAATTAAGCAAAACAAATATATTTAAAAAAATAACAATCAATAAAATTGTGCAGTGCGTTCCCTCGGTCAGTGCGTGTGTGATTTTGTTCCTCCGGTTTTGTTCGCCCGTCGCCCCGAACAAAAGGGAAGCATAAAAAAACAAAACAAACAAAACAACAACAACTGTGCCGCGAATTTATACCGCGACAACCCCACCTCCGCGAAAGTGGCTTGGTCTCCTGAGAACAACTTTCGAATCTAACCGGAGAAAAATCACCCTGAGTCGATGTGCGGCCTAAGGTCCTGCACATGCCATGTCCCCTTTTCTCGTCCGTCTTCGTCTTCCAAAACATATGTCCACGGAGACACCCTCTTTTTAACCCTAAACGGTCCAACAAATTTCGGAGCAAGCTTCGCTGCAAAATAGTTTGCAGCATCGGACAAAACAAAATTACGTCTCTATACTAACTCGTGTGGTAAATACTGTACATCTCTGCGTCTGAGATTGTACGTTTTCGCTGTCTTGGCACTTGCCATTTCTAACTTTTTCCGTATGTCTTCCCTCAAGTCTGCCATTTTCTTGGCCCGGTCCTCACTACTACTGTCCGGTTGGTCTGAGTCTCCCACTCGTCTATAATCTATATCACCCCTGACCGCCATATTTCGGAAAAATTCACGAAGTATGGAGACGCCCCCAACACCTCATGCTGCGCTGTTCGAATGCAGCACGCCACCCTTGAGAGGTGAGTATCCTACGTCCTGTGGTTCTCCGACACATACGCCCTCAAAGTGGTCTTAATAATTTGGATAATCCGCTCGGCCGGATTAGCCTGCGGATGATAATGTGCAGTGTACCGCATCTTCACACCATACGAAGCGCATAAACTCTGCAGCTCCTTGCTACGAAACTGTGGCCCATTGTCACATACAATGGACCTCGGAACTCCAAAGAGCATGAAGACATTATCTTCCAACTCCATGCAAACACACTTTGCCGTTGCATTTCGCAACGGAAACAACAATGGGAATTTGGTGAAGTAGTCAACCACCGGTAAAATATAACAAAATCTCCGACTAGACTTCACCAAGGGTCCCACCAGATCTACGCAGATCATTTCCGAAGGTTGTAACTTCTTTGTCCTCTCTACCATACAACCAGCTGGCTTATTGTTGTCAGGTTTCACCCTCTGGCAAACCTGACAACTTTTAATATATCTAGCTATCTCTGCCTTCATTTTTGGCCAATAATATTTCTCAACTACTCTTCCTCTCGTACCCAGAGCTAAACAAACTAGTTGTCCCTGCCTTTGTGTGTTTATATAACACCCCATTTTCAATTCTCCAAGCTGGGTAATCGAGTGGTTTATCCTCCACTTTCCGAACCATGCTCTCAAGCCATGGATCTTCTACACGCCCATCTACCTCCCCTACTACTGGGACACTTCTGGAAAGCATGTCGGGCACAACATGATCTTTTCCTTTCCGACGAATGATTTCATAATCATACTGCTGGAGCTCTAAAGCCCACCTAGCCAACCTACCGCAAGGATCTTTCAAATTGTTGAGCCATACCTACGAATAATGGTCGGTCACCACTGTGAACCTAACCCCTTCGATGTATGGCCTCAACTTCTCAACTGCCCACAAAACAGCCAAACACTCCTTCTCGGTAGTGGAATAATTCCTCTCGCACCTACTCAACGACCTGCTCAAATATGAAATGACCTTCTCCCCTTCATCAAACTGCTGTGTCAAAACGGCACCTATTCCAAAATCGGAAGCATCAGTTTGAACTAGGAAGGGTCGTTCGAAATCGGGACAGCTCAGGACCGGCGCCGTCACTAGACGCTCCTTGGCCTTCAAAAAGCTGTCCTCACACTCCGGCGACCATCTAAACCTGTTCTTCTTCTTTAAAAGATCAGTTAGATATTTAACCAAATATGCGAGAGAGATATTTGGCGTCCTTTAGCTTATCTAAAGTAGCCGAAATATAAGGGAGGGGGTAACTATCACGATCCGTATTTTTATTTAATGTCCTATAATCCACGCAAAACCTATAACTTTCATCTTTTTTCCTAATCATCACAATCGGTGATGCCCAAGGACTGTGTGAAATCTCAATCTTCGGACGGACGTTGCCTCTGAGGCCTATTTCTTTTTTCCCTAGCCAGCGTGGTTGCCCGCAGTCAACCTACCTAAACCTCGCGAACTTCTTTCCACAAGAGCTCGCTCCCCATTTCCCGACTCTTCGCGGGCCCTCTGACCAGCTGTCGGGGCCGCCTCCCTGTCCGAGCGCTCCTGTGATTGCCCTGCTCTCTGAGAGCATCGGGGGCAATCACGCTTCATGACGCCAGGCCGCCTACACCCATAACAATAGATGCCATTAGGGCAGTTGAACGAAACATGTCCAGGTCGCCCACAACTGAAAAACCTAAAAGAATTCTGGGGAGGAGCCTGAATCCTCCTCTCCAGCCTAGCATCACGCAATGGGGCCCTAACTACGGACACCTCGGGTTCAGCCGAGACGTAGGCCAAGTCTGGCTCCAACAAATTCTTGGATCGGCTGCTGGGAGGCGGCACGAATGCTTCCACATTCGCCCGCACAGCCTCCAGCTTCCGACCCAAGGAAACCAATTCCGATAAAGACTTAGGCTCAGCCAAGCCCAGCTGAGTCTGCTAAAACGGGGACAGGTTTGCGATCACCAGACCCAGCATACGCCTCTCTGACAAGGGGTCGGACAGACGACCGAACAACCCCCTCATCGCCGCTACATAGATACCTATGGACTCAGTCCCACCCTGAGTCCGTCGCCTAATCTCAGACATCAAAATGTCGTCATAGTTGGGGGGCAGGAATTCCAGTTTCAGCTCGGCGACCAACTCTCGCCAGCCTGAAACTGTCCTGCGGACATGCCTAAACCAGAGCAGGGCTTTTCCAGAAAAAAGCTCCACTGCTCCCATAAACAACTGGGCTTCCCCAACGCCCCGAGCCTCGCACAGCTTGTTCACCCTCAGCAGAAATGCATGCTCGGACATGTCTGACTTCTCCCTAGTAAAAGTCAGACTCCACTTGGACAAATTTTCGAGTTTTTTAGACCCTAGCATTTCCTCACCCAACGAGTGGATGCCTTACGTCTTGGGGCGGGTTGAGGCTCTCCCCCAACCGCAAACTGAGCCCCTTGGGTGGACGTGACGGCCTTGGATTATCATCCAAGCCATCAGTCTCCTCCTCCAAGTCCACCACTTCGTTGATTCCCCCAACAACAAAAGGACCCTATTTTTGAGCGCCATCTGCTCTACTACTTCTTCCTTACTCGCTGGCCTCGAACGAGTAAGGCGGCCTAACGCCCATTCCAACTTCGCCAAAATCTTCAAATATTCGGGCGACTTTGCGTCCTTGGGAGGGGTTTCCATAAGTTTTTCAACTTCTTAAATCTTCCCCTCCACACCCAACCTATCTTTCTCAAAAACAAACGGATATCCCGCAAAGACATCCACGGACCGCCTTCGCTCTATTTGCCTTGATGCCCTCAAGGACTCCTCATAGACTCTACCGGAGTCACTGGCAACCCACGAGCCTCCATCTCGTAGGCCAGTTCCTCCTCGGACAAAATAAAAAAAACTCAAAAAACAAAAAAAGGAAAAAGAAAGGCCAAAACTGATTTAAAAAAAAACTCAACAATATTAACGCTACGAAAGGGAACGACGAAACTTTTAAGGCGGGCGGACCGCTACAAAAAAGCATAGCAATCAAAAAAAAAACTTGAAATAATAAAAAGATATTAAGAAAATTAAAAAAACCAATCAATAAAAATATTTTTATAAAATAATATAAAAATTTAAAAAAGACAAAATAATAAAAAAAACAGTTCAAGGCGGACGACACCACCACTGTAAAATAAAATAAAAAACCCAAACAAAAAATTTAATAATAAAAAAAAAATAATAAAAAAAATTATATACAAAATTTTAGAAAAATCCAAATTATACAAAGGTGCAACACAAAATTAAAATAATACTAATTTAAAAAAAAATATACACGAAGAAGCGTTGTCAGCGACACAATAAAATAGACAGCGAGAAAGTAAAGAGTGTTTTCTTGGCAATCCTTGACTATAATTCTCAGAAGTGGGATTTATCCCAAAAAACGCCATTAAATTTTAAAAAACAATGTCAAAAAAGATTAAAGATCGAAAAACAATGATATAAATATTAAAAAACCGGAAATTGATTGAATAAGGAAAACGAGTGCACAAAAACTGAAAACGAGTGAAAAAGAGTGAAAACTAAAAAAAGAACGTACAATTAAAAAAGTTAAGCTGAAAAAAGAGTGAATTCAACTAATATTAAAGCACAAATAAAATTTAGAAGAACATAAAAACGTACATAAACATGAATAATCTTGCGTTGAAGGAGCACACTGTACCGCAGCTAAGGCGATGGCTGCAAAATCTTGAGAAGTCGTCGACTGGTACGAAGGCAGCGCTAATATTGAGAATCAATAGCATACCGCCCGAACAGCGAGGCGAGTGTCCAGTGGAGAAGAGGGAGAATGAGACAAATGACAACGAAGGTGACTCTAACGAAAATGACGACATCGAAAATGAGGGCAGCGACGAGGTTGCGGAGGCGGTCAGCGACAAAGAAGAGTGCGTTGAATTACATAGTGATGTCAATGCAGGTACTGAAATCGAGAAACAAATTTTTCATCCTGACGACCAAGAGCGCTTGCAAAGAGAAATCGAGCTACTAAAACGCGAAAAAGCAGTGCTGGCGAAGGAGAATATGTTGTTCAAACAAGAAATTGCGCTAAGAAGTGAAGTGCAAAAGAAATTGTCCAACGATGCTACGATCGAAAATGGCGCAGTAAGCGAGAGTACAACAATGCAGACGAACGCAACTTCGAAAAAGGAGAACTTGTCAGTTTGTATCAACGCAACTCCAACACGTTTGTTAAACGAGGCAAATGTCGCCGGCAACGGATCGTTTGTCCACACGTCAACGTCATTCAATATGATTAGGGAAATGATGCCTGAATTCGACGGTAGGGTAAACATAGATATTTGGATTGCGCAACTCAAAAGTGTTCGTGATGCTTATAATGTTGACGAAGCGATGCTGCGTGCTCTACTCATAAATAATCTAAAAGGAAAAGCCGAATTTCGTCGTTGAGAGCGTGGACAATTTGTTGTGCCAAATACAAACATTCTTTGGTTCAAGAGAAAATAAGTTGATGTTGCGGCGCAAGTTTGAAGCAAGAAAGTGGGAATCGACCGAATGTTTTGCAGACTACTACGGCGATAAAATTGTTTTGGCAAATAAAGTTCAAATTGACGAAGATGAACTGGTCGACTACATAATTGAAGGCATTCCGGATACTCAATTGAAAGTGCAAGCTTGTATCCAGTGCTACTCATCGAAGGAACAGTTGCTGCAGGCATTTGCAAAAATAAGTCTGAAACAACGTGCGTGTCCAGAGGCGAAATCATCAAATTCGGTGCAACAAAAGTCGACGGTGCGTTGCTACAATTGCAATTCGATTGGACATTTTCCGTCAGAATGCAAGAAACCGAAAAGAGAAGTTGGTGCCTGTTTTGGTTGCGGCAGTATGGATCATCAGGTTGTGGCTTGTCCGGAACGAAAGGGAGCAGTAAATTTCATGGAGCAAAATGAATATGTAAGACGTTTCCAATTTTATATAAGAAATTTTAGTAACATATTTGTATTGTCCCTAGAATGCCTGATAGATTCTGGAAGCCCGATCAGCTTTATAAAAAAATGCTGTCTGAAAAACAAATTTAAGTCAAATAAATTTTTATCTCATAATTTAAGTTACTTTGGAATTTACAAATGTAAACTTAAAATTTTTGGGACAATTGAATGTCATATATTTTTCAAAAATAAAAGAGTTGAGTTGAAGTTGATTGTTGTTGCTGATGACTCCATGAGCTATCAGATGGGTTAGGTAGGGATTATTTAAAGGCTACTAATTCAAAATTGATATCGGAAATGAAATGAAAATTTGTTGTAAAAAGTGTGAGACAAATAAAACGGAAAAAAATTATACAATTTTTGAAATTGGAAAGAAAAAAGTGATCGAAAACAGTAACGTAAAGCTAATTGATTAAAATGAAAAGATATCGGAAACTGATAGACAAATAATTGAAGAAAATGAGGCGGGAAAAAATTAATTGATTTTTGAAATCGAAAAGCATAATTTTATAGAAAACAATATTGTAAATGTAATTAGTAAAAATGAAGTTAACTTTGAAACTGATGTGAAAAGAATTGGAGAAAATAAGGAAATGTTTGAAGAGTCGCTATTGTCAATTAATGTGATGGGCAATGAACTAAATTTAAATATTGGTGACAATGTATGCTATTTAGAAAAAAAAAACAATTTGGCGAATTGTTTGAAAAATGTTATTTGAAACCTGAGCGCCCTCATGAACCGTTGGTGAAGTGTGAGATGAAATTAAATTTAGAAAATTCAAAGCCTTTTCATTGTCCTCCTAGAAGACTGTCATACACAGAAAGGGAAGAACTACAGAAATTGTTAGACGAGTATTTGAAATTGGGGTATATACAAATTAGTGAATCAGAATTTGTTTCACCAATAGTGTTAGTTCGGAAGAAAACGGGTGATTTGCGGATGTGTATTGACTATCGTACGTTACATAAAGTTACGTCCAAAGATAACTATCCGATTCCTCTTATAGACGATTTACTTGACAGGTTAGCAAAGAAAAAGTTATTTACAAAACTAGATTTAAAGAACGGATTTTTTCACGTGTACATGCACAATGATTCTGTGAAATATATTTCTTTTGTTTGAATTTTTGAGAATGCCGTTTGGATTGAAAAATGCGCCTTCTGTTTTTCGTTTGTCAGGGTAAAGATAAAAAGTTGATCGAGTTGCGCGACATTTAGGAAATTCAGAACATAAACCATGTTGTTTATAAGTATCACGATGAGATGGGGCACATAGGTATAGATAAAACTAGCGAACTTATTTCAAAAATCTATTGGTTTCCAAATATAAGGGAAAAAGTAACTAAACACATACAAAATTGCTAAAAGTGCATCGTTTATTCAGCTAAACATGGCAAATAAGAAGGGTTCCTACATAATATTCCTAAGGGTAACTTAGCATTTGATGTGGTGCATGTGGATCACTATGGGCCTGTTGACCACTCTCTTCCAGAAAACATATCCTAGTTGTAATTGATGCCTGCACGAAGTTCGTTAGGCTATATCCGACTAAAACTACGAATACCAAAGAAGTAATGGAGGCACTCACTGATTATTTTAGAGCATATAGCCGGCCAAAAGTTATAATTTCTGATCGGGGAAGTTTTTTTACGTCTGGTGATTCCAAAGAATTTTTGGAAAAAGATAACGTACAACATATAAAAGTAGCAACTGCATCTCCACAGGCGAACGGTCAAGTCGAACGGGTGAACAGGAGTTTAGGACCCATGATAGCGAAACTAATTGATCCTGAAAAAGGACTACACTGGGATACTGTTTTAGAAACCGTCGAGTATGCACTTAACAATTCATTGCATCGAACAATAAAAGAGCAGAGGGGAGAGCAGCGCTCACGCTAAGAATGGTGGCTATCTTTTTTTTTTCTTTCTTTTCTCCTAACTACCATCTTCTTTCTTTCGTTATGCACTTTGCCAAACTATTTCTCTTATATATAAAAAACTAGACCTTAAATTGAAATAAAGAAAGAATAATTATAACTGGAGAGACAAAAACCAAAGAAAAAAAATTCATACTTTTATATAAAATTTAGAAATACTTACTTTGTTTAAAATTCAGGCAAAAAAACTAAATAATAAAAAAAATTAAATTGAAATAAATTGACTTAAGCTATTTTCCTAGTTGCTCTAATTAACAAAGATCGCGGCAAAGAGTAAAAGCTCTAAAACTGCAGCTAGTCCTCGCTCATGCGATGTGTTTTTTTATTGCTTTCTTCGTCTCCTACGCTGTTCTTCTTTTTTTTGTATTTTTGCCGGGGGGAATAACCTATGCTCTTGGCTTTGGTGGAATCCTATCGGTTCCCGTTTACAGCTGATCAGTTTACAGCTGATCGAAGCGAAGCGCAGCGCTGCTTACTGTGATTTTGAGTTTAAGGCTGCGCAGCTTTCAGCTGTTAGCCAAAGATAAAGTTAAAAGTTGGGCTATCCACAAAAGAAGGAGTTGGAGCCCTTCACCACCTTAATGATGGACCTATAAAAAAAATTAAACAGATGTTTGGTTTTAAAATGTACTCCTATCTCTATCATTATCTAAAAAAATAAAAAAACTCTCCTATTTTATAAAAAGAACAATTACCACAACAGAATTTCTGCAACGATGGGTTAAAAAATTTGGATTAATCCGATTGCCACCAAAATTAATTTTTGCGCGTATTCGCGGTCAAGTTAAATGCTAACAAAAAAATATACAAAAAAACACAAGAACTTCAGAATGAAATCACGAATTCAATCCTTTTTTTTCCTTCTTTAAATTAAGCAAGGAATTCATTTGCATTTTTTTCTCTTTTTAAATCTAACAACTCTTTTTATACCCTACACCTCATGAGGTATGGGTATATTCACTTTGGTCTGATGTTTGTAACACCAAGTAGGAGACGTGTCCGGTATGGAAAAGTATATATATTCTTGATCAGCGTCACCTCTTGAGTTGATTTAGCCCTATCCGTCTGTCCGTCTATCCGTCTGTCCGTCCTCTTTTCTTGTAAACACGATTGCAGGAGCTAGAAGAAAACTAGGGATCCCAAATTTTGGATTTATCCTTTTTAGGCCCCAGAAGGAGTTGGTTTTGAAAATGGGCGGAATCGGTCGACTGTCACGCCTACCCCCCTGTCTGTCCGTCCTCTTTTCTTGCAAACACGATTTCAGGAGCTAGAGAAAGCTAGGGATCCCAAATTTTGGATTTATACTTTTTAGGCCCTAGGAGTTGGTATTGAAAATGGGCGGAAATGCCACGCCTACCTCCCATATAACTGAAAATCGTGTTTTTACCGTAATTTTAAGATTTCATCAAAACAGCATGAAATTTTGTATAGTGGGGTTTTCGGGGTCGCTGATTTCGAATTTGATGTCGGAATTTGATAATTCAAGATGGCGGAACCAATATGGCTGCCGAAATTTTAAGATTTCATCAAAACAGTATGAAATTTTGTATAAAGGGGTTTTTAGGGTCGCTGATTTCGAATTTGACGTCGCATTTTCGAAATTCAAGATGGCGGATCCAATATGGCCCAGTAGGTGTAGGGTATATATAAGTCGGCTTGCCCGACTGAAACTTACTCACTTGTTTTATTATAATTTTATTCACTTTTTAGTAATTTAATCCCTATATATATTATAAAACTGAGTGTCTGTATGTCTGTATGTCTGTATGTCTGTATGTCTGTATGTCTGTTTGTCCCTCAATAACGGCTAAACGGCTGTACCGATTCTCTTGAAACTTTCAGGATAAATTCTATTGGTATCGACAAGTAACATAGGCTATATGCGGTTGGGATTGGACAAAGGGGCGTGGCACCTCCCATACAACACAAAATATGTCTACAAGGTAATTTAGTAACTATTGAATGAATTTGAATTGAATAATAAATACGAAATTTATCACGAAGTTGCATAATAACTTTTCCAAACTTTATGCCAAATATGAGCATAATTGGACAAGGGCCGTGGCACCGCCCACACAACACGTAACTTAAATAACAGCTAATTAAGCAACTATTGGATATATTTTAGTGAAATTTGGAATGGAGTTGTACTGCTATGTGTCGAAAATGTGAATAATTGGACAAGGGGCGTGGCACCGCCCACACAACACGTAACTTAAATAACAGCTAATTAGGCAACTATTGGATATATTTTAATGAAATTTGGAATGGAGCTGTATAGTATGTTTTCCCAGCTATGTGTCGAATATGGGAATAATTGGACAAAGGGGCGTGGCACCTCCCACACAACACATAACTTAAATACCAGCTAATTAAGCAACGATTGAATATATTCTAATGAAATTTAGCATGGAGTTGTACAGTATGTTTTCCCAGCTATGTGTCGAATATGGGAATAATTGGACAAAGGGGCGTAGCACCTCCCACACAACACATAACTAAAATACCAGCTAATTAAGCAACTATTGGATATATTTTAGTGAAATTTGGAATGGAGTTGTACTGCTATGTGTTGAATATGGGAATTATTGGACAAGGTGCGTGGCACCGCCCATACAATTTTCTACCCCATATCACGGCTTTACTGATTTTATTGCAATTTTAAGATAAAATTGTGTTAGTAATGGAATTTGCAATAGGACATAAGAGGTTGGATTTGGACAACGGGGCGTGGCACCTCCCATACAACAAAAAATATTATTAAAAAGTAACTTAGTAACTATCGAATATTAAGTGGTCCATGCCACCAACTGCGCCCTTGCTCATTTTTTGGGTGAATCATACCGGGTGGGATTACAACTGCCACCAATTGTGTCCTTGGACTTTTTTTGGCTGAATCATACCGGGTGGGATTACAGCTGCCACCAAGTGCGTCCTTGGACTTTTTTTGGGTTATTCCTACCGGGTGGGATTACAACTGGCACCAAGTTTCACGGGGGGAATAAACCATCAACTACAGCGCCATTGAAATTGTCGCAAATTCCTATATATATTTATTTTAAAAATTTAATCAACCCGTGCAACGCCGGGTATGTAACAGCTAGTTGTACATAAAACAGTGGCGTTCCGAAAAAATTACAAAAATATCAAAAAAAATATTAAGTTTCAAACAGAATATAAATCAACGGTTTTACAAACGCATGAAATGATCGAATTTGCAGTAACCTTCACATGATTTCCATAATGTTAAAACAACTAAAAGGAAACCTCTTGCCTATGAAAAGCTTTTTTGTTTTTTTTGAAACATTTGTTTAGGTTTATCCAATGTTACAAAAGCACCAATTTGTCCGAACAAACCTGCAACATTATTTCACAACATCCACACCGCATTCTCTCTTCTCAAAGCATGCATTCATTTGTCTATCACATCGAGTCACTCACACACCCATACATTCTTTATCAAATCAACCAAAAGCAAGCACGATCTGCGGATCAATCTGGCAAATTAATGTGGAGAGGCCGCAGATACACAGATATATCATGTGTCGAATATCTGTCTTATGTTTTCAATCACAGGCTCACGTAACACAGTTATTATAATAATTGTAATATTAAGGAATTTTTTTTGTTGAATCAATGGATGGTGTGACTAAAGGAATACTAAATGCTATTTGCATTCAAAACTAAATGGAAGTAGCATTTAGTATTCCTTTCATCACACCACCCATCTTTTTTTTTTTGGTTTTCAAAACCATTTCATGGTACAATCAGAGACTGTTAATTATAGAGAAGGTGCATAAAGGAATTTCTGTTAAATTGTGGTTGGAATTTTGGGCCAGATTTTTGAGGAACTTCCAGTCGAACATCGATGAAGTATTTTTTTAAGTTCGACTGGATTTTGATGTTCGGTTCAAACAGAAATGGAAAGAATGAAACCAAAAAAAGTAAGAAAAAAAGAACGCAACCAAAAGGTGGTAGTTTTTTCTAGTTCTCCTTCATGTTTGTGAATTGGTTGGTTTTGAGCTTTTGTTTTGATTATGCAAACCGGTTTTGGGTTTTCTAAGCAATTTGCAATTCTTGTATTTTGGTGATTTTCACAATTCTTGCATTTCAAACATTTTCCCAATTTTATTCAGTTTTGATTTTCATGTTTTTTATTTAATATTTTTATTGAGCATTGTAAATATATTTCATTTGATACATATTTGCAATACATATGTTTGCATAACTTCATAAGTTCATTGACCTACATTCAATTTTTCCCCTGCTTCTATTGTTTCCTTTTTTGTGTGTGCACAACAAGGAAAACAAAGATTACTTCAAGATCAACGTCGACGTTGTTTTAATTTTTTTTGCTGAGTTCATTTGTGGGTCAAAAATTGAAATGCACCAAGGACATAGATTTCCTTAAGCGTGAACATTGCCGCTCGCCTTGCAGCATCACTGCAACTAAATCTAATAGTAAATTACAAAATTTCATATTTATAAAAAATGGAGGGCGTACATTTATAAAAATGGTGATCAGCGCAATATAAATTCAATTTAATAAAAATACATAGAAATTACATTTGGTAATTTCCTCTAAAAATACCTCCACAGATTAGAGGTTGGACGAAAGTGACGTTGCTGCTCAAAGGCGCACTGGGATTGTGTTGGCTCAAGCGTACGAGGCCCAAGTCCAACCGACTGATAGCTGACCAGCTCAAGCGTACGAGGCCCAAGTCCAGTCAGATCACCGTCGTGCGCTTCTATGGATGGCTCAAGCGTACGAGGCCCAAGTCCATCCATATCATCGTCGCGCGCTCCCATGGATGGCTCAAGCGTACGAGGCCCAAGTCCATCCGTGCTGCAGCCTTGTGCTTCATATGATGGCTCAAGCGAACTAGGCTCAAGTCCATCCCTCTTTTTACTATGCGGTTCACATGATGACTCAGACGAACGAGGTCCAAGTCCACCATCCGCAGTATCGACGCTTCCGCCACTTTCGTAGAATTTTGGCGCGTTCGTAAAACAACGCGATCCGTATTCTTTTCGGATATCTAAAATCCGAATTCTATCGTCTCTGCCTAGCCGCCACTCATTTGGAGATAGCCTTTCTTCACTCATTATCTCTAACTTCTCAAAATTTTTCTGTGTAGTTTTCCATTTTAAATATTTACGCTCATCCTCATTTTTCCGAATGGTTTTGTTATGATTTTTCTTACTCTTATTTTTATTTAAATTCCAAGAACTTTTCTTTGAGACTTCCTCAAGTTCTGGCAAATTTGACGACTGATCCTGCAGTGAAATTTGATTAACGTATAACGAATATGTCGGTTTAATTGAAACCCCATTAGGGGGCAAAGGCCCAGTTAAGATCCACCCAAAAACTGTGTTCTGAGCAATGAATGACCCTAGAATACCTCTTCGTATTCCATCTAAAATAATTCGTGGATATATGTCACCTCCAATTAGGACATCCACTTGTTCGCTTTTATGAAAATTAGGATCTGCCATTTGCAAATCAGGTAAATTCTGCACCAAGGTCCTATCGATAGAAACTGTGGGAATGTTGCCGCTTAATTGAGGAAGAATGAGACCCTTCGTCTCTATTCTTACCCTATGATCAATTGGTGATCCTATTACAAAATTGCACATTTTTTGAATTTGTGCCGAAACCACATTATTTAGCCCTGCTACTTGGGCATTCACGCTTTGAGTGGGTATATTCAGCCGTTTCCGCAAACGCGCTGATATAAATGTGCCCTCTGACCCAGAATCGATTAGCGCTCTGGCCGTATAAACGGAGCCTGAATGGCATATGGTCACTAAAGCTGTCCCTAACAGCACCCCTTTTGTACTCGTTGTGAAATGCGTCTGAACCCTATCGACATGTCCTTGCGATGTGGAAGGTTCAGTGGATAAATCACTTGAAACCGGAAAATTGTTTTGATTTGCACCATCTGATGGCGCAGGAGAATTAGGCGGTGACCCAAGTCCTTCACGATGAAGTAACGAGTTATGACGCCTCTTGCAACTAAGGCACTTGTAATTGCTCGTACAATCTTTCACCTCATGAGAACTGGCCAAACAGTTCAAACACAGATGCAACCTCCTTACTGTTGACAACCTGTAACTAACGTTCATATCTAAAAATTGTGGACAATTCCACAGTGGGTGTTGTTGCGTATCACAAAGTTTACAATTCGCCTGGTAAACGTTTGCATTATGGGAATTTACTTTTCTATTCTGATTTCGGGAGTATTTATTTTGGTAGCCACCAGTTCTTTGGTTAAGCGTACCTCGAATATCTGAAACTGTTTCTAAGGTCTGAAATCTCTCAGTTAAAAAATTATTTAATTCAGCCCATTTGGGGATGGCTGTTTTATTTGTAATCCCTTGCTCCCATAAGGAGAGCGTTGCTTCTGGCAAGCGAGTAGAACATAAGTATACGAAAATCGCGTCCCAATTTTCAACATTAATGTGATATAATTCCAAAGCGGATATACAATTATTTATATCCCGCTGTAATTTCTTTAAATCGGACCCCGACTCCGAAGTCACTGGCTGAAGGCCGAACAAAATCCTCAGTTGACTATTAACTAAAATACGCTTATTTTCATATCTATCTGATAAATTATCCCACGCCTGCACAAATCCATCATTTGTGAGAGGGGACTTCTTGACTATATCTTTGGCTTCACCTCTAGTCTTCTGGTTAAGGTGAAAAAGTTTTTCAACTGAAGTTAGCCCGGAATTCTGAATATAAATGGCCGTGAACATGTCACGAAAAGTGGGCCATGACAGATAATCTCCATAGAAAATCTCAGTGTCACACGGAGGCAACCTCATGTTGCTAGAAGACGGACGATGTTCATTCGAATTCACAATCATAGTAGAACTGGGAGGGGGCGTTAAATGATGAGCTGTCAGATTGTGAGCAAATTCACCCACCATGGCAGCGCAGGCTACATATGCCTGATAACAATTTCTGTACCTATCTTTTAGTATTTGTAAATCGCCACTAGGCTCCCCATTACTGGCAGAGGCTGCCTGTGAGCAGACCTCATACGCTGCCTTTACTTTTACCCACAAATCTTTAAATTCTTCGCGTTGCACTTCTAACGAAAAAGTCGAATGGTCATTCTGACCAGTGGTATTGAATTCCGCTTCGAATTCAAGAATTTCGTCAGCCAGACGATGAAATTCCTTTAAGGTAGCCATTTTTCACAAAAAATATCAAAAAACCAAAAATCTACTTAAATTTCAAAAAATCAAAAAAATTTCCAAATAACAAAAAATATTTGGAATCGCTAATTTTATTTAAATATTTCTCGAAAAGATTTAAAAGCTATAAAAAAAATTTATAATAATAAATTTCCACCCTTTGTCAGTGTCGGAAATACTGACGTAGGGCGCACTTCAAATACTATAGAATGTGAGAATAGACAAATGGAAAAAACCAACAAAAAATTGCACGAAATGCAAATCGGCCAAAATATTTAAATATCTGAACACGCTTATTTTGAATATTTCGCAAAAAATATTAAAAAGCGGTAACTAAATAAATTATTCCTTATTTAAATATTTTGCTCTGTAAATAATCAGTTTCAGTCTTAGAAATTTCGAAATATTTCTTGACTGACTGAAGACACACACAAATTAAATAAAAAAAGAATTACTCTCACTGTTGTTGTTGCACTTCGGAACTTCGGGTTTTGTCTAATATTCCCGCGTTGCTAACTTTTTCTTCAGTTAGTTCTTCACTGTCACTTTTTGTATCACAATTTATTCGCACTGAGTTTAATTTAATTTTAAATTTACTTTATTTTACTTTAATTTACTATTTGAAAAACTCTATAAAAAAGCGAACGTCTGTCCGCTGCCAAAATACCGAAAACTAATTAAAGCAAACGACAGAAATGCAGCAACAACCTGCAGTGGAGACTTTTTCTTGTGAGAGCGGGTGGGAGTATGTGTTTGTGTGTGTGTGCTTTTTGTTATTTCTGCACAGTACAATATGTCAAATATTTTTACTTTTTATTTTCTCAATTTAAGTATGGAGTACCTGCATTTGGTTGGTATTATTGTCATTCTCTTTTTATTCTTCACTCAAAAAATATACTTTTTCGGAAATTATTTGAACTTTTATTAGAAAAGTTCTCGAAATTCAAATTTGCGCCAATGTACGCTGCTTTGTAAAGAGTTGGCAGAATTAAAAAAGAGAATAATTGTGTACAAATTATTTGAAGATTTACTTTATAAATCACTTCACTTTCAAACTAAAATCACAAAATTGTTTTTGGAATAATGAAGAAAAACGAGAGTAAATGAGTGGCTTCGGCTGGCTATTGAGCGTATGGAAAATTTTTTTTTAATTTTATATCTCGGATAGAATTTAAATATCTATCTATTTTTTAGTATTTTAAAAAATGCGCACATAAGATCACCATTAATAAATGTAACGCGCCTTTTTTAATTCGAAGCAGCAGCTTAGATAATGATGATTTTGTATTTGTGTATTTTATTGTTGTGTGATCTGGAGGGGCTTTTCGTCTCCGTGTCAATTTGTTTGTTGAAGGGCTTTTCTTCTCCTCTGGAATGAATCCGGTTCGAAGGACCAATAATTGGGCGCAGGCCTTGTTCTTCTACGAACTATTCGATAGCTCTCGAAATCGTTTTCAAAAAAGATAAAAAACAGAAAATTCGTTTCAAATTAGTTATCTTTTCTTTATTTATTTATATATTTTCCTCAGAAAATCTTACCGGCTTTTTCTTGGCTGTGGCGGCTGCTGCTTCGTATGGTATTCGGACGAGAGTCTAGTAATTAATATTTAAAAAGCCAAAAAGCCGTCGGCAAAACCGAAATCGCCATACTTGAAAGCAGATTTCGCCACAGACAATAGCGCCCCCTACATTTAACAAATTTATATAAGGTAGCGTTCATATTTACGCGGTTGGCGTGAACATATGAAGTTATGCAAACATATGTATTGCAAATATGTATCAAATGAAATATATTTACAATGCTCAATAAAAATATTAAATAAAAAACATGAAAATCAAAACAGAATAAAATTGGGAAAATCTTTAAAATGCAAGAATTGTGAAAATCACCAAAATACAAGAATTGCAAATTGCTTAGAAAACCCAAATCCGGTTTGCATAATCAAAACAAAAGCTCAAAACCAACCAATTCACAAACATGAAGGAGAACTAGAAAAAACCACAACCTTTTGGTTGCGTTCTTTTTTTCTTACTTTTTTTGGTTTCATTCTTTCCATTTCTGTTTGAACCGAACATCAAAATCCAGTCGAACTTAAAAAAATACTTGATCGATGTTCGACTGGAAGTTCCTCAAAAATCTGGCCCAAAATTCCAACCACAATTTAACAGAAATTCCTTTATGCACCTTCTCTATAATTAACATTCTCTGGTACAATATTGAATCCATGAAATTAATGTACCCAAAAATCTTTTTTTTTTGTTATAATTTGTTATTAAAATATTCCAGGCGCATTGAAGATACCTTCCTCAATCAGACATATAACTTTCACTCAATATCCGCATGCACAACCCACATTCGCATATCTCGCCCTTTGCATTCGTACGCATTTTAATTCCGAATCGCAGTCACTCTCTTTTGCACAATCACATACTCGGGTACCGCAATTACACCCCCACCCATTTTTCACTCATATCAAAAGAAACTGTCCAGTCAACGTCCCTCGGAGCCAAACCACAACGTCCGTAGGAGCCAAACCACAATTTGTTTGTTGTACTAGATGCACTGATTAGCAATTATTTTAATTTCAAATATTTGAAATTATGTTTAAGACAATTTGTATTTTATATTTGAAATGTTAATAATTTGATTTGATATTTGAAATAGAATTCCATGGCCATACTTGACAACAAGACAGCTGTCCATTGCAGATATCAAAAAAAATTTGATTTGGCCATATTTGGGAAACATATTGGAGTCATATCTAAAAAGAGCCTAAATTAGAGCCATATTTCCGCCTCATAGCCATTGTATCTAAACTAAGGCATTCAATCCCGGGATCCCGAATCCCGAAATCCCGGGATCCCGGAAGTTTTCTCAATCCCGGAAACCCGGGATTTTGAGCCCGGAATCCCGGGATTCAAAAATGCATTTTTTATGCATTGTTTAAGATATTTTTGACGTTTTTCCACAAAAAAATACTTTCGTGCTTTTACTTTCAATCTAATTGGTAAATTTAAAAAACTCACTTTTGTAGATTTGGTGCTACAAACACTCAAAAATTTACAAGATTTTTGTCAATAACGGTTAACAAAAAATTTTTATCGATTTGAATAAAATTTTTTCAATTTAAACAATTTTTTTTTTTTAAAAAAAGATATATGGTAAAATTATTTGGTTGACCGTATATTGAAAACTTTACGAATTGGATAAATGGTTTTGTAAGTGTTTTACTTTTGAATGGACACCAATTTTAATAGTTTTAAACAACTATTGGTGTACCCGTTCCCGCTATAATACTAAAACTACTGAAAGTAAGTTTTTCGTGTTTAGCATGAAATGGAGCTGGCAGAATTTTATGTTTATATTCGGATTCAGCGTGGCAAAAAAAATAATTTGTTCGATCAATCTAATTTAAAAATAATTACTTTTTGTTTGACTATATTTATTTAAATATTATTTGTTTTGTTTGTCCTCTTTTCTTGCAGTAGCTAGAAGAAAGCTAGGGATCCCAAATTTTGGATTTATCCATTTTAGACCCTAGAAGGAGTTGGTATTGAAAATGGGCGGAATAAGTCGACTGCCACGCCTACCTCCCATATAAGTGAAAATCGGGTCGCTGATTTCGAATTTGATGTCGGAATTTAAAAATTCAAGATGACGGGACCAATATGGCGGCCGAAATTTTAAGATTTCATCAAAACAGTATGAAATTTTGTATAGTGGGGTTTCCGGGGTCGCTGATTTCGAATTTGATGTCGCATTTTCAAAATTCAAGATGGCGGATACAATATGGCCTAGTAGGTGTAAGGTATAAGTCGGCTTGCCCGACTGAAACTTACTCACTTGTTTTTTTATAAAAAGTACTGTTTTTTGTACTGTTTTTTTCTTTAAATATTTATTTGTTTTTTTGTGTAGACAGACAAATTTTTTGCTTTAATTACTCTTAAAACAACTAGCAAAAATATTATTACAAATAGTGATATGGATTTACTTTTTTATGCGTATGTTTCGGTGAAACCTTTTTCTGAAAACGTACAAAAAGAAAAACCAGGGGTGCAATCGTGTAACTCGACCACGATTCACGTTTTCGCTGATAGTTGAAAACGTGGTCAGCTGCTCGATTCTCAAAGTTTGCTTCATGTAACTTTACTATCGATTCTCGTTTTACTTTTATCCAAATTCACTTTCCAAACCATTCCGCGATTTTATTCGGTGTGAATAAACACTTTCCGAACACTTCGCGATTGTGAAAATTTTAAATTGTAACATTTTATCAATATAATTCAATGATTACAAGATATTTCCTTCTTGGCGAAAGCGATGAGGCAGATAACATTGCCAGGCAGCGAAGGATACTAAGGGATGCTTCAAATTCATTGCACCATAATCCACTAGGGCCGAAAGAATTGCTGATTTATTAGCAACAGCCAATCGATGCACCGGTGATGAATTCCACGACGTCGTACGGTCCGCCACCGGTTTTGGATAAACTCTGCCAATTGTTCGACAATTTTCATTTGCCATTGTACCTAAGTATTGAAGTTTTTCAATTAAGCAAACATTAAATTAGCAATTCTAGTAAATAAATCAAATCAACTTTTGCCAGCACTTCGTCTATTTTTATATGAGTTTGATTGCTTTGTTCAACCTTAATAAATTTTATTGATCCAAAGTTAAGTAATAAATATAATTTACAGCTTACATTTTTAATTTTTTGGAGCAATCACCTTTTTTGCTTGAAAAATTCTCAAAACAAATGAAAACGACATGTAAAGTTTCATGTTTTCCATTCTGGATTCAAAGGTCGCCACTGAAAAAATATTCAGCCCATATTTTCATTTAAAAAATAATAAAAAGACTTGCAAAATAAAGTTTAGTAATCAAAATTTTCTCAGAATTTTGAGAATTTTTTCAAAACTAAAATTTTGTCCAAAAATTACGAAATGACAAGAAATTTCATAATTGTCATACAAATTTACCAAAAACAGAGAAAGCGAAAAAAGAGTGACTTTTTTGAGTACTGAAAATATTCCCAACCCGCAAATGCTGAAAGAAATAAAATGGCTGCCCAGGGTAAATGAAATACTTACTAAGTGAGCATCTTTGTTTTGCATCTGATTTTTTGTTGTTGTTTTTTGTATTAAAATGTACTGAACTGAATAAAAAAAATGTACTGATTTTTTTCACGTTGTACTGTCAATGTACTGTTTTTCCCTATTTAAAATCTGGCAACCTTATATCAACTGTCGTTGTCAAATCCAAAAAGGCATGTATTTGAATAAAATATTTCAATACAGTTTGAGATTTATTTGAAAAACAATAAGTAAATACTTCGATTTATTTTTCTTATGTAGCTTAATCCATCTTTGGAGTGTTGAAAAAAAGTTTTAGTGAAAACTCGTCATGAAAACTCGTCAGCTTTTGCCAACCACCTAAAAACCGTGTTCACCCCGAACACGACAGCTGGTGATATCCCAATACCAACATTAATCCCACATAATACCTCTTGTACAATCGCGATTAAAAAAAACGAACTTTTGGAGGCAATAAACAAAAGCTTGGACCCGAAAAAAGCACCAGGACCGGACTTGATAACGCCAACTATGATAAAATAACTGCCAACAGTTGCAATAACCCACTTATTGCACATATTTAACGCGATTCTCAGAACATGTCACTACCCAGATGATTGGAAACTATCTCAAGTTACAATGATTCCCAAACCTGGAAAAGATCCCAGTAATGTGACGTCATACCGTCCTATAAGTTTGCTCTCTGTAATATCGAAACTCTTCGAAAAACTTTTAATAAAATTGATTCTACCGAAAATTCTAGAAAAACAAGTGATTCCCGATCACCAGTTTGGCTTCCGCGAAAAGCATGGCACTATTGAGCAAGTGCACCGCATTGTTGACTCAATAAAAGACACTTTCGAAAATAAACAGTATTGCTCAGTATTGGCCTTCGATAAAGTCTGGCACGAAGGACTTATTTACAAACTACAGCATATTCTTCCCGCTAATATGCACTGTCTACTCAAAAACTACCTCACGAATAGAAAATTTGTAGTAAAATACAAAAGCTTTGTCTCCCGAAAATACGAAATACTGGCCGGAGTACCACAAGGCAGTGTCCTCGCGCCCCTGCTATATATTCTCTATACTGCAGATATGCCCAAAAGTGATAGAACTCTCATATCGACTTTTGCTGATGACACTGCTATCATGTGCTCTCACTCAAACCCAGACATGGCATCTCTATACGTGCAAAAACACTTGGACACTCTAAGTAATTGGCTACATCGATGGAAAATCAAGGTCAATGAATCCAAAAGCTGTCACTTAACCTTCACTCTAAGAAGGGGCACGTGTCCTGCTCTGAAGATAAACGGCCAAGTCGTCCCTGAAAGTTCCGAAACCAAGTATCTTGGAATGCATCTCGATCGCCGACTCACATGGCATAAACATATTGAATCCAAAATCACTCAGATCAAATTAAAGCAATTGGAACTAAATTGGCTAATCTCAGGGGCATCAAAGCTAAATCTCACATACAAAGTCCAAATATACAAAAGTATAATAAAACCCATATGGACATATGGAATTGAACTCTGAGGCACTGCCTCTCCCTCGAACGTGGAAAAACTCCAGAGAGTCCAATCTAAAATCCTGAGACAAATTGCCAGAGCCCCTTGGTATATAAAAAATACTAACATCCACAGAGACCTGAATATACCTGCAGTAAAAGACGAAATTCCGAAATTTACCTCGAAGTACAAGCAGAAGCTTATTTTTCACCCAAACATTCTAGCTAGAAATTTACTGAGACCTCTGAATCCCTCACGTCTCAAACGAAACTAATATATTCCCCATATATTAGTTACGATAACTCCACATTGCCTAAATCAATGGATATAGGGCAAATAGTTGTAATCTGAATATTATAAAAATAAGCTGAATTTCTGAATTTTTGAAAAATCATTGTTAGACCTAAGTTATTATTAGGTAATTCAATTGAATAAAATTACTATTAAAAAAAAAAAAAATTGTTTTAAATTAAATGGAATTCTTCTGTGACATTCAAATTTGTTTTCATAGAAAATTTAATTATTTTGAGGAAACACTAGATGGAGCTGGTATATTTTCATATCAAACAATCAAATTTCACAGTTTGAAAATAAAAATGAAGGAATTTTCATGTGTCAAAAATCTAATACAAAACCCTTTTTTTATATTTTTATAAGAGTTGGAAAACAAACTTTACTGAACTTTTCATTTTCTATAAATCGTGCATTCGCGGCGGATTTACACTTTTACATTTTTTTTGGCCGATTTGTTCTTAGCACTTTTCCTTCATTCGTAAAATACACATACGAGCGATTCAGTGGGGCAATTAATTTCGCTCGTTTTCAAAAATTTAAACTTTACTTTTGCATTCAATAGTTTTGATCACGGACAAAACAAAACTAAAATTTTATTTCGTTTTGTGCATTCTGCTTGGATTTTTTGTTGGGAAATTTTTTGATATTTGTAATTTTGGGTCTTATTCTAGCTATAATAGACAGTGACAAGTCTTGTCACCTTCTATTTAGTTTATACAAATTTTTGTTGTCACTTTTGTTGGTAGAGTGATGTTCTGAAGCGCACATATTTTTTAAATTATTGATTATGAATATGAATATTTTTCCGAAATTTGCGTGTAGACTTGTGTATATTAACTTGCTTTGGGCGGACTATATACATATATATATATATATATATATATATATATATATATATACTCAAATCTGCGGCGAGCTTTTTCATACACTTCGACATGAGCTAGAGAGCTGAAATTTGGAACACTGAGTTCTGGAGTTCTAGTGACAATGCATTCTATTAATTATATATTTTGGGGTCCATCAGAGGCGTAGGGGGCCGTGGGGGGACTCAAACCTTTTTTTTTTAAACATGGCATAACTTTTGATTCCTTCAAGCTACAATAATGAAATTTGTTAGGTGGGTTCTTATTGACAAAATGATTTTTTATACCCTTTGAAAGGGGGGTGTGGGGGCAAAGGGGAGCGGAATGGAGCCAATTTAAAGTTCTAACTTTCGTATTTTTAAAGCTACAGGGCTGAAATTTTTCACTTAGGCTAGCATTGGGGAAAAAGAGTAAAAAAGGAAAAAAAAAGGGGGAGAAAAGGGGGGAATAATTTTTTTTTTTAAATCCAAAAAAATTTTTAAAATGTAAAAATTTAAGAAGAAAAACTATACGGGCAAAATATAAATAAGAAAGAAATATACCGAAAAAAAAATATTTTTTTAAAAAAAAGGGGAAAATAAAAAAAGAGTAAAAAACAAGTTTTTTAAAATATAACCCTTTAACCGACTAAAAAGCAGAAAATAAATTTCCTTTAAATTAATTTCCGCAATTTCGATTTAAAATTAAGGGTTTTTGGCTACTTTGTTCCTAATATCATTCCAAATTTGTAAGTCGTCAAAAACCCTTAATTTTAAATCGAAATTGCGGAAATTAATTTAAAGGAAATTTATTTTCTGCTTTTTAGTCGGTTAAAGGGTTATATTTTAAAAAACTTGTTTTTTACTCTTTTTTTATTGTCCTGCTTCACTTTCTGTTTGTGCGTTGTTGTTAGAAAATTGGAGCCCACTTCTCTGTTCTACATGCAAACAGTTCGTCTACGCACGCATGCGACATGATCACCGAGTTCAAGTCGCACCGCTGTAAGAAAGTACCTCTTACTTGTAAGTTAATATCCCATATACCATATAACGGCACTCCACTGTCGATCTACATTTATCCATAGTGGAATCAGCAAATTTGGGTTAGAAAATCTTTAATTATTGTAAACAGAGAATCTTCGATTATTATAAACAGAGAATCTTTGAAACAAAAGTAGGAGAAGCTTCTGGATATTTGAATATCACAACGACGCTTCTTTATTGCATCATATTCTTCGTCTTTGGTGAAGAACAAAGAAATTGCTGTTGTCAGCAATTATTATGTTATAAGTACCACTGTAGCTAGAAATTAAGATCAGTTTTTGGCAGATCACGGTATTGAGTTGTAAATAAAATTAAGTGGGTGTTAAATAAAATCGACTTTTTTTAAAAACGCGAAAATACGTAATAAAAAAATAATTGGTAGCAGAGCAAGGTTATCTGCTAAGGACTCGAAAAAACAAGTACGGATAATAAATCCTGAAAAGTGAAAAAAAAGTAAGGATAATAAATCCTGAAAAAAAATTAAAAAGTAAGGATAATAAATCCTGAAAAAATAAATAAGTAAGGACATGAGATCCTGAAAAATTAAAAAAAAAAAAAAGTAAGGACATAGTACCCTAAAAAATTTTGTATACTTTGGAGAAGTAAAAGAATTTTCATCAAGGAAAATAACAAAGTGAAACTTAAATAAGGCTTAAAATACACTGAAGGAAAGGCGGAAAACCGGAAATTGTGACTGAAATCTATTGAGACCATTGGGCAGCATTCCTACTCAAAAACATTGGAATAACTAAGGACAACTAATTGCTAGCGAGTATGCTGATAAATTAGTAATTTTAATTATTATATTTAAGAAGAACATATTTAAGAAGAAAATACGTTATAAAAATAAATATAGAATTTATTGTATGACACGGACGGATTGAAAAAAGTGAATGGATAAAATTTTAGATTTCGCATACTCGGACAAGCGTCCGATGCATGTTATAGAACAGGAGCTGAGTGTCCTTAGACAGGGAAACTCTTCCATTTTAGATTACTATAATGTAGTAAATAAAAAACTAACTTTACTAGTAAACAAAACAATTATGACGTATGGCAACGATAATGCCATTACAAAGAAATTAAATGAAATTAATAGGCAAAATGCCTTGAGAGTTTTCGTTACAGGATTAAATCCACCAGTATCCAACATTCTCTTTTCCATTTCACCAAATAATTTGCCTGGTGCGCTTGCTAACGCCCAGGAATTGGAAGCGAATAACCTAAGGACAAAATTTGCATAACAATTTGGAGAAAGATCCTCTAACAAGAATACTTATCAAACTGCGATAAAAAGAAGTGCGCCGAATAATAATTTTATTCCAATGAGGAATGCCCAACTTAGGGGCACAAATAATAATCTTAGGTTCCCCAGAGCCTAATATGAATTTTCCCAGGGCTAACCCAAATTTTAATTTCCCCAGGACAGAGCCTAATATGAATTTTCCCAGGCCGAACCCAAATTTGAATTTTCCTAGGGCAAACCCAAATCCCAAAATTTCCAAAAACCAAGACAGGAGTTCCAGAATCCTGAACCAATGGAGGTGGATCCTTCATCAGGACGCTACAGACAGAGGATAAACAATCTAAACTAGGTGGCTTTTTTAGAGAATGGCCCAGGCTGCCATACATTTGGAGGAGAAGCAGCCATTCGGGAAGAAGATTAAAAACATTAATTGACACAGGAGCAACATGTTGCTACTGTAGTCCAAATGTTCTTGCAAATAGGCAAGAACTTGCGATTGAAAAAAGGTTTGAAACAGTACATGGATTTTCAATCCTAACGCATTTTTCAGAACTAACAATATTTGATATAAAACATAGATTTTACGAAATCGAGGGCTTAGAAGCTGATTTACTTATAGGATACAATTTGTTAAAAATTAGATTTTGAAAAAAGAACATTAATTCAAGGAAAAATTAAAGAAAAAATACAATGTAATGCAATAAATTATGAAAAACTAATAAAATTATGGGAAAAGTCCCTACAGCGCCAGCCGACGATTTTACCGGCAATCGTACGAAAAAAATGAATAATATTACTTTGGGAGCAAGAACTCCTAAAGCGCCAGCCGAACATGAATACCGGCAATTAAATACAAATGAATCAAATAAGCGAAGAAAATATTAATGAACTAAAGCGGGACAAAATATATAAAAAATTGAAAAGGATCACGCTAATATTAATGTGAATATTCCATTCAGAACGGATGTTCGTGCGGAAATACGCACAAATGCTGAAACTCCTATATGGAGTAAACCATATCCTTATCCATTGGCAGTTAACGATTTTGTCAATGAAGAAATTGATAATTTATTGCAAAGAAACATAATTAGGAAAAGCAAAAGCCCATACAATTCTCCGATATGGGTAGTTCCAAAAAAGGGAATAAATAAAGACGGGACTCCAAAGATGAGACTCGTAATAGATTTTAAAAAATGAAATGAGAAAACATTACCAGACAGATATCCAATTCCGGATATGAACATTATTCTAGCAAATCTTGGGAGAGCTAAATATTTTTCAACTCTTGACTTAGAGTCAGGATTCCATCAAATTTTAATGAAAAATAGTGACATTGAAAAAACCGCATTTTCAGTTAATAACGGTAAATATGAATTTTTGCGTCTACAATTTGGTTTGAAAACCGCTCCTGGCATCTTTCAGAGGGCAATGGACGATATTTTGGGAGACAACATAGGGAAATTTTGTCATGTTTACATGGACGACATTATAATTTTTTCAAATAGTTTGGAAGAGCATACAAAACATCTTCAGGAAATAATTGAAATTTTGCGTGGAACTAATATGAAGATATCTTTAGAAAAATCTAAATTTTTTGAAACAAATTTTTAGGATATGTGGTGTCGTATAAAACAATTCAGACAGATCCTCGTAAGATCGAGACGATCTCAAACTTTCTAATACCCAAAACATTAAGACAATTGAGAAGCTTCCTAGGTATGACAGGATACTATCGGAAATTTATTAAAGATTATGCGAAAATAGCTAAACCACTAACAAAATATTTATCTGGCAATAATGGACAAGTTTCGAAATATAAATCAGCTAAAACAGAAATTGATTTATACGAAGAAGGAACTGAAACGTATCAAATATTAAAAAATTTATTGATTGAACAAGTTAAATTAGCACAACCGGACTTTAGTAAAAAGTTTGTCTTAACAACCGATGCATCAAACGTTGCAATAGGCGCAGTACTAACTCAGGATTCAATTCATTTCAAAAACTTTAAATTCAACTGAGAAAAATTATGCAACAAACGAAAAAGAATTATATGCCATAGTTTGGGCCTTGAAATCACTTCAAAACTATTTATATGGAGTAAGGGATTTAGAAATTCACACTGATCACCAACCTTTGACATTCTGCGTTTCAAGCAAAAATCCTAACACAAAAATTAAAAGATGGCGATCTTTTATAGAAGAATTTGGACCAAAATTAGTATACAAACCAGGAAAAACAAACGTAGTAGCTGACGCCTTTTCACGACAAATAGTAAATAATTTAACAGGCGAAAATCAGACAACAGATTCAGATTCTGATCATTCGATAGCATCAAATGACAATAGACAAATTAGGGAAACACGAAAACCATTAAACCATTTCAAACAACAAATATTATTGGGGAAAAACCGTTTTACCATACATGAACAAGTAGAAAATTTCGGAAAAACACGACATATAATAGAATATGATACAGTAGCTAATTTGATCACGTTACTTAAAGAATTTTTGCGACCAAACTTAGAAACAGGAATTTCATGTACACCAGAGGATTTGTACGAAATTAAAGATGAATTATTAAACATTTTTAGCATTAAATTTTTTCATACAAAAATTTTTCCAATAGACATATCAAATGAAGAAGATCAGAAAATAATAATTCAACAAACTCAAGAGAGAGCTCATAGAAATTTTAGAGAAAATATTAACCAAATTTATGATAAATATTACTGGCCGAAAATGGCAAAACAATTTAAAGAATTGTGACATCTGCAACCAAAATAAATACGAAAGACACCCAAAAAGGATTCCAATTGGTGAAGCCCCTATACCCAGAAATGAGGGCAAACAATTGCATATAGACATTTTCTCAAAGCTGGGCATAGTTAATCGAGAATTTAACTTCGTTAACCCGGTAATAGTTAATCAAAAATTTAACTTCGTTAAATTCAAAAGTTAGTTTCGTTGAAAAGTTAACTTCGTTAAAAGTTAAATGAAATAGTTCAATTTTCTATAGAAAACAAAAAAAAATATTTTTTTTACAAAAAACACATAAAAAATATTTTTTAACTATATTCAATTGAATGCCTGCACTCACAGACCCTTTTACCAATCGGTTTCAGGAATGCAAATTTAAAATCATAAAATATAACATTTACATGCCAAAAATCTAATTTACAATGAGTGAAAAATAAAACTTTAATTTAAAATGAACTAAAAAGTGAAATTCTAAAAAAAGATGTTCCCAATATATTTTTTGGGCTATTTTTAGCTCAACCAATCAAAAGCGAATATAGCGTCAGAACGAGGAACGGAGGGAAATTAAAAAGACACCATCCAACTCCGCTGCTACGACCATGCCTGCCAGCAGGCATACGCATGGAAGCGACAGACGTAGGCCTGTTTATTTGTCCTGTTTCATATAAAAAAGAAGTAAAGGTTGGAAACGGGGAGGGAAGGCATCCGCACTCCTAAAGAGGCATACTGGCATGCCTGCAGACACCTTCTTTTGACCACTGGGTTTTTATATAAATTGCAGAAATTTGTCGTAATAATTCGAATTAAAAAAATCATACACATTATCGACTCCTTAATGCGGCTGCATAGCAAATTGTATGTTAAGAGTTGATTCAATTCGATTTCTCCTCCTCTATAAAAGGATGTAGTAATTATCATAGATGGCCACTTTGCAGTACCAGTAAAATTTCAGTAAAAATAAATTATTTTTGCTGTTAGCTTTTCTTAAAAGAAGGATTTCAAAATTACCAATATATGATGTTACCAATATATTTTTTGGGCTATTTTTAGCTCAACCAATATATATATTCGCCTTTTATTTTTAGCTCAGATTGGCTGAGGTAAAAATAGTCCAAAAAATATATTGCCAACATCTATTTTTAGAATTTCCCTTGTTAGTTAATTTTAAATTAAATTTATTTATTTATTATTTATGCCGACATCCTGTAGATGCCGACATCCAGTCAACGCCTACATCGCCTTGATACATACATTAAGTTGTCTAAATCAGTGGATAAGGTCAACTAGTACTATGTTAAATCTGTTATGTAATGTCTAATTATTTTGTTCAAAGTTATTGTTAGTTCTAATTTTTTTTTTTATTTTAGAAGATTCAATAAATAAATTTTATGTTGTTAAAAAAAAAAAAAGAGGCGCTCTTCGTAAGCTCTCTCGCATCACCATCTGTTCCTTGGCGAGAACAATGCGAAACCCCAACACCCTACACCCAGCAGAAAACGGAAATGGCAGCAGCCGCAGCATCTAAATCGACTTTGGCAAGTACAAATTCTCTTAATACCCTTACGCCAGACCCTCTTAATAAATTTACAGAGAATCAAAAGTCTGTTCATAAGCCCCAGTCAGCGAAAAAAGGCAATAAAATTAACTCTCTCGAGCAGACTACTGCAGGTTCGGCAGTGCAGACAGGCATGCACCGCTACCTGCAAAAACCAGACCCTACAATGCAAAAACGTCAAGCGACCCCTCCAGAAAATACCAATACGCCTAAGATTTTTAAATCCAAATAGAATATCCAGCCCGTAAATTTTGGTCAAAATAGATATTCTTTATTGTATGAAGAAGAAAATTCAGACCCTAAACGTCAGACCCAAAACGTCGAAGCCGCCGCCAATTTATCTCAGAGAAAAAAACTCAAATTCTCTTGTCAATCTGATAACACAGCTTGCTGGTGCCAACAGATTTCATGTGATGCCCATTCTCAAGGGCGCTATCCATGAAACTAAAATTCAAATTTATAATGAGGTAGATTTTCGAAAAGTTATTGATAATTTCGATAAGTGCAAAAGGAGCTATTACACGTACCAGCTCAAAAGTAGCAAAGGCCTTATTGTTGTAATAAGAGGTATAGACTCTTTCATCGAATGCGATGAACTAAAAGCCGCATTAACAGAGCAAAAATTTCAGGTCAGATCTGTATCTAACATAAAAAACAGAGATAAGTTACCCCAACCCCTCTTCCGCATTGAACTCGAATTTTACCCCAAGACTCTAAAAAAAGGAGAACCCCACCCCATATATAATCTGCGGTATTTATTACACCGTAAAGTCAGTGTTGAGGAGCCACGTAAAAGCCGTGGTACAATACAATGCCAAAATTGCCAGGAATTTGGCCACACAAAAAAATATTGTACACTTCCCAGTGTTTGTGTTATTTGTGGTGACTTGCACCAGACCCAATTATGCCCGAAATCTAGTAACGATGCAGCCGTTAGACATTGTAGTAACTGTGGTAAAAATAACACTGCAAATTATAGAGGATGTGTAGTCTATAAAACATTTAAAAATAAGGTTTCATCCCAAACGAAGCCCTTCAGGGCAACAACTGCGACGATGTCAAAACTCCAGCCAATATTACCCAGATGAAATCATACCCACCACTCCAAGGGAATGGAGCTATGACTGCACCACAACAACAACCATTTTCATATGCAAATGTACTCAAAGGCAATAACCAAGACCCACCAGTTATTCAACCCGCTCAACAGAACATTGGCCTTGAACAAACACAGATGTTTATGCAAAACTTGTCGCAGTTTATGAACGGCATGCAAACTATGATGCAAGAGATGTTACGCAATCAAAACATGCTAATCCAGACCCTTATAAATAATAAACCATGAATGCGATAAAAATATCCTTCTGGAACGTTGGCTTATGCCAACGTAGCTGGAGATTTTAATGCCAAACACACTTATTGGGGCTCTCGTCTGATTTCGCCCAAAGGAGATTACTATGGAATACTACCAGCAGACTCGGCCTTGATGTGGTTTCGTCAGGCACGCCAACATACTGGCCATCAGACAGACGCAAAATTCCAGACGTTATTGATTTTGCAGTAATCAAGACCCTTAAACGAACTCAACTAACCATTGAGTCTTCATTGGAACTCTCGTCTGACCACACACCCACTATAATTACAGTAAAATATGTGCCAAATTCAGAAGTCAACCCACCCGACAAACTCACCAGTGTGTATACGAATTGGCTTATATTCAGAAAATATATAAGTTCACACATTACCCTGCATGTGCCACTGAAAACTGAGGAGCAACTGAATGCGGCAGTGCGTAACTTTACCCTTCTACTTACAAACGCAGCACTGGCAGCTACCCCAAAAATCAATAACACTACCCTAAAAAAGAAATTTGTGCCACATAATATAGCTGCGCTCTTAACAGAAAAGAGATCAATAATGCGTGACCCCAAAAATCAATAACACTACCCTAAAAAAGGAATTTGTGCCACATAATATAGCTGCGCTCTTAACAGAAAAGAGATCAATAATGCGTGATTGGCAAAAGTTCAGATCACCCTATCTGAAAAAAAAGCTGACCTTCATTACACGAAAACTCCAAAATGAACTGAAGGCGAAAAACGAGAATGATCTGCATCAATTCATGGAAAAGCTTACACCGACGAGCTCAACAAATTACTCTCTTTGGCGTGCCACAAAAAATTTAAAACGACCCATTATTGCAGAATCGCCAATTCGTTTACCCAACGGAGACTGGGCGAGAAGTGATGTCGAAAAAGGTACTGCTTTTGCAAGTTACCTACAAAATGTATTTACTCCTAACCCCCTAACTGCAAATTACCCGTTACCACAGCTCGCAACCAGGCCAAGCTATAACCCACTACTCATCAGAAGAAAAGCACTTATGGATGATATTGCCAAGTTGAACCCAAAAAAAGCTCCAGGTCATGACTTAAACGGCTAAAATGGCGAAAGAGCTGCCATCAATTGCTGTTAGTCACTTATTGCATATATATAATGCTATATTAAGAATAGGTCACTACCCAACTGACTGGAAGCTGTCGCAGATCACGATGTTCCCAAAACCGGGAAAAGACCCTACAAACGTGAGTTCAGATCTATCTATATATATAAAAGAGACGTGTATGTTTGTCTCGAGTAGACGCGAAAACGACAGCACCAATTCTCACCAAAATTTATATATGTGTTCTAGGGGTCGTGAGTCGTAACATAGGATAGGATTTGACACGCCCACTTTTACCGCCCACAAGTTAGAAAATACGTATTTCTCTCACATTTGTGAATCTTTAAAAGCAAATACCATATGATCAACAGTCAACTTGGTTGCCACCTAGGACTTAATTTTTCCCCACCCAAGCAGTGTTACCATATCTGCTGATATTCCCAGTACAACATTAAGGTCCGCACACATCTACGCGAAGTACCGCAGCCGCTGCGAAACTTACTCAAAAATGTTTCTTGCAAATGCGAAAATATATTTGTTTGAGGTGAGCAATTTCATAAAAACAAATAAAAATGTGAATCTATCTATATCTATATATCTATATATATAAAAGAGACGTGTATGTTTGTCACCAGTAGACGCGTAAACTACAGCACCGATTCTCACCAAAATTTATATATGTGTTCTAGGGGTCGTGAGTCGTGACATAGGATTGGTTTTGACACGCCCACTTTTACCGCCCACAAGTTAGAAAATACGTATTTCTCTCACATTTGTGAATCTTTTAAAGCAAATACCATATGATCAACAGTCAACTTGGTTGCCACCTAGGACTTAATTTTTCCCCACCCAAGCAGTGTTACCATATCTGCGGTGTTTTTTACCTTTCGGTTTCTTTCAAAGTATGAAATCGATTTGCTAAAGTATTTCACGTCGATGTACCGATCAGAAATTTCAACAACTTCGTGTATTTTCAACATTAAATGCAGCAGGGAGTAATAATTAAGGTTATTTCCATTTGATTGCATGTAACTTTTCAACAATGGAAAAAACCTAAGGCAATGCCAAAATAACACGGCTTCTCCTTGAGTATTACATATTCGCAATTCCATAATTTGCCCCAATCTCCCAGTGCACATTTTATGCCCACTTTCAAAGTACTTCATTTCCACTTAAATGCATTTGCCATTTACATTCCAAATAACTACGGAAAAATGTCTATTGTGAATGGAAATTAAATTATACCCAACTTAATGCTCCTACACACTGCCGCGAAATTTCCCCAAAAATTGATCAAAAATTGCAAGGCGATATTCGGCTCGGACAAATTTTTTCGTGCTGAAAAATTTCACAAAAAAAAAAAACAAATGCATATCATTCTAGAGCGCACTATCGTATTTTCAAAAAAGTACCACGACACCAACGAAATTTTGCATTCATGTGTGGCGACCTTAAATGCTCACTGCGAAAATCGCCCACTTTCACAGTAATCCTACACACAGTACTTCATTACAACTTAAAATACCCAAAATTCCGCCGCCGCGGTACTTTCTCGAAAATTCTTCCAGCAAAGATATTGGAATAAAAAAATTTGTTTGCGGTGAAAAATTTCAAAGCTACAACTAAAAATGTGTATCATTTATAAATTTTTTTTAAAAAAACGCAGTATCGCATATTTAAGCAACATTTTTGTTCAAGTTCCGTACCGGCTGCGGAATTTCGCGTTGGCTTATGGGGACCTAAACGCAGGCAAACCGCCATTAATATTACGAGAAGACGTCCATTGCGAATGAAAATTAAATTAAACTTGACTTAAATGCACACACTGCAATTGGCCTTTTCGTCAAATAAGCACTGCAAAATTGTCCCAACAAGTTATAGAAATCACTTTCTTCCCACAAGAAAAATTTACAAAAACACAACAGAACGTCTCTCAATGTGGCAACACTCCTCACAGACGGGGCGCTCAACCAGTGCAGCCAACTTAAGGCAAATTTCCCTTCCTAAGGGAATTTTTGGTTTAAGTGTTTACACTGCCGGGCCATTTTGTGCGAGCATTCGGCTACGTACCAAAGCTCAAAGATCGTAATCCAGTCGTTTGCACCGGCCGAATTACGGGATTTGTTTCAAATACTTATACCACATGTCATTTAATTTAATTTCAATAATCTTCCAAACATACTTTACTGCGCTACATACATACATACAATACGAATCATTCATTCATTCATCAAAACCTATTTCAATACCGATCGCTACATCAATTTTCCTCTCTATAAAATTGTATAAAATTAACTCCACAGTATAAACACCAATTAAACATATATATTTAAAAATTACTTTCATCCATTCATCCATTACATTGCAGACAATGCAACAACAAAAAATTATTTAGGCCCAGCGAAGCGGACCGGGCCCAGCTAGTCGCCCAATAAGCTTACTCTCTACCCTATAAAAACTTTTTGAGAAAATTCTGATAAAAATGATGTTACCCACAATACTCGCTAAAGGTGAAATACCCAATCACCAATTCGGATTTAGAGAAAAGCATGGCACGATTGAACAGGTTCATCGCATTGTTGAATTGATCAAAAAAACATTCGAGAAAAAGAAATACTGCTCAGCAGTATTCCTCGACATCACCCAAGCCTTTGATAAGGTATGGCATAGAGGATTGATATCCAAACTACAGAAACTATTACCCGCAAGCATGCACATTTTGATTGACAACTACTTGACCCACAGAAAATTTGTAGTTAAACATAAAAGTTTCGTTTCTCGTAGATTTGATATTCTTGCCGGTGTACCCCAAGGCAGCGTCCAGGGACCCCTGTTGTATATACTCTATACAGCTGATATGCCCACTTATAATCAGACCCTCATCTCAACATTTGCCGACGACACCGCAATATTGTGCTCACACTCAGACCCTAAAATGGCATCACAACACGTGCAACAGCATTTAATCACTTTGCAAAATTGGTTAGCTCAGTGGAGAATTAAAGTCAATTAGTCTAAGAGCGTTCATCTAACCTTCACCATAAGAAAAGATACTTGCCCCACCCTTAAAATAAATGGTAGTGTAATACCACAGTGTCGTGAAACAAAATACCTTGGTATGCATCTCGATCGCAGGCTCACTTGGAAAAGGCACATCGAAGCTAAAAATACACAAATCAAATTAAAAAAAATCGAACTAAATTGGCTCCTTTCGAAACAATCAAGACTCAACACCAAGTACAAAATCCTTTTATATAAAAGCGTAATTAAACCCATATGGACATATGGGATTGAGCTGAAATTTGTACCGTTAAAAATCATTGTTAGTTCTTATTTTTAGAAGATCCAATAAATAAAAATGAATTTAAAAAAAAAAAAAACAAATGTATATTCAACTTGAAAACTTAACAAATCAATTAGTTGAAACAGAAAATTACTAAAATATCACATTGCAAAATTACATGGAAATGTCGGGACGACGGCACTCCACTGTCGATCTACATTTATCCATAGTGGAGTCAGCAAATTTGAGTTAGAAAATCTTCAATTATTGTAAACAGAGAATCTTCGATTATTATAAACAGAGAATCTTTGAAACAAAAATAGGAGAAGCTTCTGGATATTTGAATTTCACAACGACGCTTCTTTATTGCATCATATTCTTCGTCTTTGGTGAAGAACAAAGAAATTGCTGTTGTCAGCAATTATTATGATATAAGTACCACTGTAGCTAGAAATTTAGATCAATCTTTGGCAGATCACGGTATTGAGTTGTAAATAAAATTAAGTGGGTGTTAATTAAAATCGACTTTTTTTAAAAACGCGAAAATACGTAATAAAAAAAAAATTTGCACTCAAAAATAAGGGTGGTTTTCAGATACCACACATTTTTGGTTCGCGCATTGATTTCATTCTGAAATATCTCACGGTCATTCGCTGCACCGCGGAGCCTGTATTGACCATCGACTGGGAAATAGGAATTGGGTCGGGTTCGGCAGTGCGACGAACATTGTAGCTAACACAAGTGTAAACGCATATTTTGAAGAGTATACTGTCGCGCTTACAACAAACTATGCATCTGTTTTTTTTGCATAGTCAAACATTTTTTATACTATAATGCATTTTTTAATTATTTATTGCAGAAAAAATAAATATTCATAATCAATAATTTGAGAAAAGTGCAAAGAACAAATCGGCAAAAAAAATTTAAAAGAACTCAGTAACTTTTCCCACCCTGATATAAAATCCCGACAAAAAAAAAGAAAATTAATAATAAAAAAATGTATAAACAAAAATTCTAAAACAAAAAGTACTAAACGAATTCAAAAAAAATATATATATTTAATTTTTTTATTTTTTGTCTTGTATCCCAATACAAAAACTGATTCGAATTGAGGGCCTCAAAAAAACTTTTGCGAAAGCTATTAGAATAACAATTCAACAAAGAAAAAAAAAAGAACTATGCCAAAAAAAATGAATAAAAATAAAACAAAAATACCCCAAAACCGTAATGGCAAAAAAAAAAATAAAAAAATTAAAAAAGAAAATTCAAAAAAATAAGATAAAAAAAAATATTAAAAAAACAACAAAAAAACCCAAAACCGTAATGCTGATAGCACAATCCAAGGTTGGTGTGAATTGGTGCCTACCTTGGTACTTCCAAACGCATGTCAAGGTCGAACTAGTCCGTAAGTCCCGGTCAAGAGTATTGAGTTTAATTCCCCGCCAACCCTGAAGTCATATGAGGCCTGCACCGCACTTCAAACCAAATGCCTTAGCAAATTTTAGTTCGGCTACTGCGCTTACACCACGGTATTCCCCATGAGCACAGTGAAATAAGCCTCACTGCGTCCCGGTCGTAACCGAAATCGTCGGCAGCTTCAACTCCACCTATACCCACTTATTAAAAAAAGAAACAAAAAAAAAGGAACCAGGGTCACTCCAACGCGTGTCGAATTCGAGGAACCCTGCTAACGCCATGCAGTATGGCCACTTAGTTCTCTACCCCTTTGGCTAAAGAACTGAGGCACAATGACTGCAAACATACTGCAGGCCAACAAAATAAAACAGTCCGAAACAAAACTAAAAATGGAATTAAAAAAAAAGGGTACTATGAAAAAAAAAATTTTAATTAAAAACAAATCTGTGCTATAGCGTTGGGCGCCATTGTTATGAGTCTAGCTTGGTTGTGTAAAAATTATGTCGCTGGTTTGGCACAGTGGCTAGCCCGAGCTGCTCGCCGTATGGGTAGGGTTTTTGCAGACAATCACCAAACACTTCAGACCCAAACAAAAGAATTGTTGTGCCTAAAAATCCGTATAAGGTGAACTTTATAATAAACAAAAACATAAGAAAGAAAATTACCCTAAACGATGAATCAAATTTTTTTGTGTTCAATTCTCAAAGTGCCCACATTTACTCTTCCATTTACACACACATTCATCAACTAACAACATATCCATTCAATCCGATCCATGCACCTAAGCAACTACCAAAACCCTCTTTCAAATCATCTCATCATATTTCAAACACACTAAATTGAAAACAATACAAGCGCTACCTGATTTCAGTAAGGTACGGCTCTGTGCTGTGGTTTATTTAAAAAGAAAACAAACCAAAAAAACTAAATGTACTAAAATGGATAATGAAAATAAAAATGTAAAGGAAAAATTATCTACATAATATGCAAAAAAAAAAAAAATTAAAGGAGGAAAAAAAGTAATGCCTGAAAGATTTGCTCTTTCAAAAAAAATCTTTTACTAAAAATCAAAAGCATTGGCAAGAAAGAATATGTAATAATAAAGCGCACTCACCAAAGCATTGGTTCCTCCGATGTTGGTACCAGCATCCGAAGTCCGCCTGCGTGCTGAAATTTATTAAATAGGAACAGGGGGTGGGAAGGTCGCCGAGGGCAGTAAGTGCTCAACTTTGCCTTTTGTCCAGAGTCCAGTTTTTCAATAATTTGTCCAGATAAAATTTCTCTGATATTTCTTAGTAAAAAAATAAAATAAGTCAGAAAACCCAATGGACTAAAAACGTTTTCGTATTTATTATAAAGATAAAGTTTTCTGTCAAATATTTTAATTTTTTCAATTACTGCGAATGAGTTTTTAGCCATTTAAATAACTTTTACCCTAAGGAAAGAAGTAGAATGATGGCTGATTTCATAAAATCTGAAATATTTCTGCGGCCAAAGACAATATCCTCTTAAGTAATTGAGCATGAATTGAATAAGACTGTATACGTCACTCTAAACATTTTACGAAGAGTCTTCTGAAACATTCATGGAACCACAACCCATAAATTTTTTTTAAAAAGTAGACCATTTCGAAATTTTCTTTTGACTTAAGGGCTTGTTGCTTTTGACCATGTAATTATAAGACTAAACTGTAATGAATACTCTAAAGAGTTCTACACACTTTTATAAATAGAAAAGGTCAGGAAATTGTTACGAGCGGCCCTTTACTACAAAATATTTGTGGCATTGTACTGTTTTTAAACTGAAGTTGTAAAGCTTTCAACGTCTTTCAAAACTGAGAAAAAACAAATTTACAGGTCTATTCTGGCGCGTGACAAAAGTTAAAATTTGTCTTGCATGTCAATTAGAAGGTAACAAAGACGGTTACAAACTTCTAACCGCGCCAGAATAGATCTGTAAAGGGTTTTTTTCAGGGACATAACTATTATAAGTTTTATCACAAAAAAGTTGCACTATAACTATTAAACTACAATTATTTTCAAACCATAATAGTTATCGGCAATGGAAAAAAAATAAATTGTAGTTTAATAGTTATAGTACCACTTTTAAAATAATTCCTTAAATCATGGCCATTTTTTCGTTTTACAAAATATGAATGTTATTTATTTTGGGTCCCTGGTTTTTTTTTAACAAAAAGCTATCTAATTTAATTGTTTTTTTTTATGTAAGGATTTACCAATTACTATTTCTTAAAAGTATGTCATTAAAAGAAGAAAAAAATGTTACGACTTTTTCTTTGAATGTCCAGTTGAAAACGGAAAAGTCCAGATATTTTTTTTCATAATCCAGACCAAGATCATTTTGCATGTGGCAACCCTACTCCCACACCAGTTTAGAGCTTACCTGGTATGATTTTAGTGCTTTGATAGCCGCTTGACTGTCGGATAGGATCGCAATGGTTTGGTTCCGGTATTTCCATTTCAGGTTGAAGTGAGCGCACCTGTCAATGGCATATATTTCCGCCTGAAATTTGCTGGTGTATTTACCCATGGGCTCAGAGTATTTTATCCTTGGCCCAAACACTCCTGCTCCAGTACCTTCTTCCGTAAGAGACCCGTCTGTATACCAGGTTATCATACTTTGGTTTATTGTGTAATTTTCATGTACACCTTCCCACTCCTTTTTATTGCTAAGTTGTGTTGCAAATCGTTTGATGCAGCTGAACTTCGGTATCATGTTATCTCTTGGTAGTGAGATTTCAGGGTACTTATGCAACCAGCTGACCCGACGCTTCCTCCAGTTATTCTCAGTATAGCCCTCTTCGCCTGCGTCTGAACGTAGATGTGAAGAGGTGTTAATTCTAACAGGACTTCTAATGATGCTGTAGGACAGCTTCTCATAGCCCCAGTTATACACACGCACGCTAATCTTTGCATTTTGGTTAATTCATTGATAACCGTTTGTTGATTTGTTCTTCCTACCCATGTTATCGCTCCATATGCGATCATTGGTCGTACGATTGCAGTACACATCCATCGTAGTATTTTTGGTGTACAGCCCCAGTTTTTCCCTGCGATGGACCTGCAGACCATAAATGCCCTCTTGGCTTTCTTTGATACATTATCAACATGCTTTTTCCAGAGTAATTTCTGATCCAGGGTAATGCCCAGGAATTTTACCTCTGTTTGAAGCTCACTTCCGTTCCGTCTAACATAATTGGTTTCAGGTGCTTAAGTTTATATTTCCTTGTAAATGGTACAATAGTAGTCTTTGCTGGATTTACATTCAGTTCTACTTTTGTACACCATTTTTTAGTCACCTTCAACCCTTGCTGAATTCTTTCACATAGGGTATATTCAAATTTGCCCCTACAAATAATTACTATATCGTCGACGTAGCCCTGAAATGTAAATCCATTGCTCGCCAATTCTTCAAGTAGTTCGTCCACAACGATGCTCCACATCAGTGGGGATAGCACTCCCCCTTGTGGACATCCTCTCGTTGTAGTTGCTATTAAGGCCCCAGTGCCTGCTGGTATCTCTATCGTTCTAGTTTTCAGCATATTTTTCATCCATAATGCTAGAGTATTACTAACACCTCTGCGAATGAGAGCATCTTTTATGGCCTCGTGTGAAGTATTGTCGAAGGCACCTTCAATATCGAGGAATGCACATATAGCTATTTCTATTGTTTCAAAAGTTTCTTCTAGTACATTTGTCAGTTGGTACAGAGCAGTTTCCGTTGATCTACCTGCCCTATATGCATGCTGACTGGTATGTAGCGGGATGCTTTCTAGAATCGTTGTTCTTACATAGTTGTCTACAATTTTCTCTAGAGTTTTCAGTACAAAGGAAGTTAAGCAGATTGGTCTGAAGGATTTCGGGTGAAGAGGATCCTTCTTCCCTACCTTCGGTATAAATACCACTCTTGCTCGCCTCCACATCTTTGGTATGTAACCCAAAGCGATACTGCCTCTCGCAATTTTCATTAGTGGGCATAGTAGAAGCTCTATGCCTTTCTGAAGTAGTCCTGGAAAAATGTTATCTGCACCAGGAGATTTGAATGGATTGAAGGTGCCCACCGCCCATCTTATGCGTGCTTGTATACATATTCCGTTCGCTACCTTCCAATTCTTTTTCTTCGATCTACCTATGTTGTTGTCCCTGAGGACCCTGGGAAGTGAGTGTCTAGAAGTAGTTGGGCCTTATCTTCCTCATTTTCCGTGAATCTTCCATCGTCCTTTTTAAGACTAACCGAAGATATGCTTTTATTCTTGGCCACCGCTTTATAGAGTCTTGACGCCTCAGTGGTATGCTCAATGTTTTCACAGAAACTTCTGAAACTCGAACGCTTTGCTCTTTTGATTTCGTTACTATAGTTTGTAAGAGTATTCCTATAGTTCGACCAATCTCCTGTTCTTTTTGCCCGATTGAACAACCTGCGAACCTTGGTTCTCAGTTTAGATAAATCTTTGTTCCACCATGGTAGGTCTTTTGATGAGTGTATTTTGCTGATTGGACAGCTTGCATCATATACATCATTAATAACTTTATTAAAGTTGTCTACCGCTGTTTCTAATTCTAGCTCATTCTTGATATTGTTGCCAGCTCCCATGTGGACTGTGTTATTGCTCAGATGATCTAGATAAATATCCCAATTTGTTTTCTTGGGATTTCTTATACGTTTATTGATTGATGGAGAGCCATCTATGTCAAATCTTAGCATCCTATGATCAGACATCGATGGCTCTTCAGAAACCCTCCAATTGTGAACCAGTCCCCTCATTAGAGTATTTCCTATAGTTATGTCTAGGACCTCTTCTCGTGCGCTGGTTACAAAAGTTGGTGTATTTCCAACATTACATATTTCCAATTCATTACTAAGAATAAATTCAAGAATTCACCCCTTTGGTTGTTGTCTCTCTTGGCGCCTCGTTATGCGCGTTGGCGTCACATCCGAGTGTAAGTGGTAACTTCTTCTCGTTACAGTAGCTCACCAGTCTAGTGGCTAAGTCCGGTGGTGCATGGACGTCGTCTCCTGGGAAATACCCTGTCGCTACTACAACGTCGCGTATGATCCCTTTGATGTTGATTGGGATTTGTACCGCTACCAGGTCTCCCGAAAGAAATTCTGAAAGACATATATATTTCAAACCGTTAGTTAGTAACACACAGGCCCTTGGTTTTTCGCATCGTATGTCCCAAATTACCTGCGTGCCTTTACATGACAGACCTCTTATCTGCCCCCTGAAGACCCAGGGTTCCTGAACCAGCACTATTCCAATATTGTTCTTGGTGATTACCCTTGCGATCGTTGCCGAGGCAGCTTTCGCATTATGCAGATTTACCTGCGCAACCTTAGTGCTGGTCATGCTTTCCTCTGACAGTTTCTCATCCTGAGATTCATCATGCGTCCCCATGGTCAACATGGTTAAATCGAGGTCATCCAGTCCCTCAACCTCGTGAGATAGCAGGTTGACTTCCTCGACTTGCTCATTCTGTGCAGCTTCTATTTCCGCCACAACCACTTCCGGTATATTTCCCGATGAGGCTTCCGCCGTATTCGGTTTAGGCTCCCGCGGTTTGTGGAGGTGTACAGGGATGCGGCCGAACCTGTACCGGAAAGTACAGTTGTTCGCCTTTATCGCCTCAAGCGAACGATCGTCAACGCCAAGCGTCATAAGCTTTCCCTTATTCTCGTCCTTGCTTCTAAAAATTCTCCAGAGCTCAGTTTGGAGTCCCTCGTTCTGAGCGATGAGGAGGCCCAAGAGTTTCTTGGTGTCCACACCTGCCGCTTTTGGAAGGTATACAGTTGCCATGTGTACATTAGGTATGTTGTCCCCACTGCACGTCGTCAACTCCACACCTTTCCAGCTCGGCAGTTTAGGAACCGTCAACCTCAACTATTCCGCCGTTTCTTCGCTTGTGCAGGCCACCAGTATTAGGCCTGGTCGGAAATGGATGCCATCGAATTGGAGTTTGGACCTCCAACCCTTAAACATCTCCTCTACAACAGCATACTCAATCTGTCCTTGCTCCTCACGAGTGAGTATGTGCTCAGGATACAGGTTTGGCAGTATGGCCAGTGTTGTAGCCTTGACCGTGCTAGCATAGCTAACATCTGGCTTCCTGGTACCTGCCTTTGGTGCCACGCTCTTACTGACCTCTTTCTTCTCTACCTGTTCAGGTCTCCTTCTCTTCATTTCGTTGCCATCGTGTGGGCTTAGTTCGTCGGTGCCTCGTTTCTTCGGTTCTGTCGAGTCCTTCGGTCTGTCCGGAGCATTCTGCTTGGCAGCTTCCGGCGATAAGCCCTCCTTAATGTAGCGCAAATACCATTTGGCACCCGCGCCACTTAAGCCGGTTGACTTCCGTATGTCCCCACGTGTGGCCTGTCCGGATGTCAGTCCAGTACTCGTCGATGGATGTGGTTGATCTCCGGTGGAGCCCACTAACCCACGACTTTCCTTCCGCTTCTGTATAATTGGCAACGGTCCCGTTTGTTGTTTGGTACCCCTGCCCTCCTTCCTAAAGTCCGATTTCCTACTTCTCGGTGTCGCAATCGGTCGGTCAGTATTCGTGAAGACACGATGAACCCGATCCGCCAGTTGTGATGCGGTATAATCGCCCGTTGATTTGTTAATCTTTTTAAGACTATTCATACTTGTTCCCACGAGTGTACGGGATAGTAGGTCCGCCGTGTCATAGCCCCCATTAACACGGTAAGGTCACGGTTACTCACAGAGATGACCTGGTATCCGTGAGGCTCCGTTAAAATACAGTCAGTTACCCCCGACTGCAAACTAACCATGGGCACGGGTCGCGTGACACCCTGGATTGGGGGCGCGTTGCTTACTTTAGCTAGCAATCGACAGATGTCGATATACCATTGCCCGATGGTCGCCGCTAGGAGGCAGTAAGTCTTCTTGGTTTGCTACTCAATAAGGATCGTTTCTGGCTTCCCCAGGTGGAGAAATCAGTCACTTTGCCTTATGAGTCAACACCCTGACCATTTTTCATTTAGTTCATATGAAACTTTTTTTTTTTTTATTGGGTGTACTTGGAAGTATCTTTTTATGGGATTTGGTCAAAAGGGGGCAGAACTTGCATTCACGAACATATATTTTTTTTCTTGAGTTTCAACTTTTACTCTTTTTTGTTCTTGTTCCTTACTTTCATTTTTTTTTTTGTTATTATTCTATCATCACTTTTACCACATTATCGGCGGCCCGCTAAGAGCGTGATCCAGATTGGTCTTGGGTGGTAAGCGCTCTCTCACTTTCCCTTCGCTAAAACTTATGTGGTGAATATGCCAGTTTCCTCCATTCCTTTTCAAAAAAAATCAAAGGCTGTTGACCTATTCGATACAGCTGATATTCCTCCAACTGCAAAAAAAACCGCTTGAGACCCCGCAAGTACCGGACCTACAACAGCAAAGCAGAGAAATTCCGCTGCTTTTAATACCACTTTTCTTTGTTGTATTTTTCAAATTTAAATGCAAAATTTACCTCAACTCTCCAAACGCTCTGTTAATCAGGATAAAATATCATTAAATTAACACTCGCAAATTTTTTATCTCTGAAAAACACAAAAAAAAAATACACTCATTAACTAAAACCACAAAAAAAATTACCAGGAGGTTGATTTTTTTTCTATTTATTCTACTTACAAAAAGTCCAAATTATTGAGCTGCAAAGTAACTATGTCGCACCAAAAATCCTTTAAATAATTTTTTTTATTAAAAAAAAACCAAAAAAAATTGATTTGCACTATAGGTATATATTAGCACCAGCAGAGATTTCCTAATAAATATAAATTTTCTAAACCAGAACATACAAACCCTAATATCGTACATCATTTCCACAAATCAAACATCCACAAGTTCGGCCCAGTTAACATTAAGATCCTACACCCACGCAAGCTTTCACTCATTCTCTTCTTACTAACAAAACTATCGCATATTAATCACAGACACGAACCCCAAATCAAACACATCTGCACTCTCCTCAAATACCCAAACAAAATTCTCTCACACTACCGATATCCAAACGACTGTAGCAGTGGACTTTTGCATATGCACAAATAGGACTACGAAGATCGAACACTAGGAAGGTCATTGAGACAAAGTATCGGTTGGATAAGTTCCATATTAAGATTGAAGAGAAGCAGAAGGTGGGGAGAGAGTAAAATCGTAATACAGGCTCACGTTACAATATTTGAAATCAAAAGAGGAACAAGAAAGTGTTTTAGGGTCTCAAGTAAGGTATAGTATTGTCCCAAAAGTTAATTTTGAGGCAAATGATTATACAGAAATGATTATGTGGGCAGACTGATGTTTCAATCGCTGACCCTCCAGTTCTACGGAGCCTAACTGCAGATGAACTTACCTCTAAGCTTTCCTGATGGTGTGGTATCTGAATGGAACTTCACGGCTTTTCCTTGTCACACTGTTGCTGTGGAGAGAACTGTGAAGTTAATCACGGAAGCAAAGTCATCGGTCCCGAAGCTTGTGATAGATATGTATATTCGGTCAACTCTTCTCTCTCGCCAAGCTGTCCCCATATTCTACAGTAAGAGGAAATTTGTCCTACATATGGTTGGTTGGTTGGTTAGGGCGTGGGTGGAACCCGATGTGCTGTCACCTCGATGTGGTGGGCTCTGGGTAACTAATTTTGGTGCTAACAAGTGAGCACAGAGCTGCACAAACACTGCTTCGTTTCGCCCGAAAATCCGCATTTTAACCCCCTCCCCCTCTACCTGTCGTTTGAGTTAGGGTCACTATGGGGTCTCCATTTTGAGTTTGTGATCCATTATGATTACTTTTTATTGGCTAGCGACCATTATAACGCATTAGTATCGCAGCCAAGATACAAATTTTTAGAGTTTTTAACTAAAATTTCGAAATATTACCCTCAAAGAACCAAAAGAAGACATTGACTGATTCGAAAAAAAAATTGCAGGTGTGTTACTGGTATAGGTGGCCACAATCCTAATGCCTAATAAAACATTATTTGTGCCCACATTCTTTTGTGGGGTGGACTTTTCCAATTTTGTTTGGTGGGTTCAACTTTTTGGGGGGGCAGTAAACCTTCCTTTTATTTATATGCCACTTATTCTCCCTTACGCAAATATCAAAAATCCAAAAAACCAAAAAAGTGTCACCCTAATATGTACACTCATGGTCAAAATAATAGGTCCAAGATTTTTTTTTTTGCACTGTAATTGTTGACAGAGCCATATTTTTGTATATTTTAAAGAAAATTCAAATTTAATTTATTACTTTGCATTGTGTAAATTTAAAAAAAAAGTCAAACATAGCAGAAAAAAACATAAAAAATCAAATTTGCTGAGTTGAGTCGAATTTGGTCATAATTCAGCTGGAGAAAATAATAGGGCCATCGAGCATTTTTTAATGAAAATATGAATTTTATTTACATTTTGATAAGTATTCACATTTACTTCTTTGGCTTTGTTAATATTGTGTGTATCCTCCTTTATTCATTGATAGAGTCGCTGTTATTTTCTTAGCTAAGGACGTCATATCGAGTTTTGACACGTTTCGCTTTTGTCGCTTCATTATTGACCACATTGGTTTAAGTCAGGGCTGTCGAATGCTAGTCTAAAACATTAATACCTTGATTAAGAACCATATTTGTGGTCCGTTTAAAATATTGGGCACTTTAGAATAATAATTCATCAAAAAGGTAGTTAATATTGAGACAGATGGATCCAAAAATTGACCTATTCTTAAACTTTTATCCTGCGGGTATACAATTTTTTTTGGATGCAAAAAAGTTTCTTCCATTAAAAACATACTATTTTGCAAAAGAAAGTTAAGTGGTACAAATGTTTCCTGAATTTTGAGAATTTTTTGCCGGAATTCGAACCGACAACCTCTGGAGTTTGGAGTGCTCTCTAACCGACTCGTCTATTTCCGACATTATTGACAAGCGTCTAAATGTTTGTATATTGCTCAGCAAGTCCTATAAATTTAAATTTTCAAATCTTTAAATAGAAATTTCAATTATAGATTGCTCAGCAGCCGTTGATTTTTTTCTTCTAAAAATGTAAACTGAAGTTTTCGAATCTTGATGAGAAAGCAAATACCGACCAGTTTCATAGTATTTTCAGCTCTAATTTTATTATTGCCCAACGGCGATATTTATACAAAAACGTTACACTACAGACTACAAAAATACTTACAAACTATGCTGAGCACAAGAAAACCACTGATAAAAATATGCTATAGCGTTGGTCTTCTTGTGTTTATACAGTGGAATTGTTATCAGTTATGCTCGCAACAGAATACCAAATATAGTGTTGGTATCGTAGGCTTACATTAGGAGATAACAATTTACGATTATATTGACCGCGAAGGGTTCATATGGCAATGCTACATGCGCGAGTCGATAAGAACATTTGAATTGCATTTTCTTATCTTACATGCTTGGTATAGAATAACAATGTGTTCAATAACTATTGGACATTCTGGCGGCCGGCGTTAAAGCCTACCGGTGCGGAAAAATCAATTACAACTTTCTTTCTTGTGTTACATTTTGATCTTAAAAAATACCCTAAAATAGCTAACATTAAAATACTAAATAAAATTAACGAAGTGTGACCGCTAATGTGATGAAAACTTATGGTCTGCAACTGAATATTTTCCATCTTTGGGATGTTGATTTGCTCCCTCAAGTTCTCGATATCCTTTGTGTTGTTTACCAGCGTGGAGTCGAACGGTTTTAATTTGTCGTCGGCAATGGATTCAATATCTTTAGTCCAGGATGATACACTTGTTGAGAGGTTGTCCAGGGATTGAATGGTTGACGATGCAGAAAGAGTTATATCGTTATAGCGAGCAGTACATTCTTACTGCAATGTTAGCACACCTTGGCATGGTAATTCCATCAACTTGATTTTTCTATTGCCGCATTCTAAGCTGATGACTGCTTTATCGAAGATTTTGTAAAGCCGTGTGTTTCCTTTTGAAAGCTTTGTCCAAAAACTGCGCTTGATAACTTGCTCGAATTGGCATTCTTTTGTGTCAGATTGTTTCAAAGCGGAAACCTCACATGAGTTATCAGTTGCTGGCCTTGTTGGCCAATTCGCCTGGCAAAGGAAGTGGTTTTCCAGAGTCTTTTGGCACATATTTAGCTGTGGTTGCGTGAGTTATATATATGAATCCATGACGAAATTGTATATTATAAACTCTGCCTTGGTAGTTGCCAATATTACCGTGCCTTTATGTAGAGTTGGTAGTGGAATTATTCGATAGATATCGGAAGATTCACTTTGTATTAATGGAATCTCCGCCTTTATCATCAAACGGAATCCAACAACCAATCCTTTAGCCGACATTAACTTGTAGACAGCTTTTAGCTCGTTGCCCTGATATTTTCCAGGAGGCAACTTATCCTTAATGAGCGATATTTCTCGTTTTAGTTGCGAAGGCCTTATTAGTGTTGGATTAACTCGCCCGTGATTGATGTCAATAAGTAGATTTATTATTGACGATTGAATACGTTCACATCCGCCAATAATCGTTACTAGTTGCGTCGTCATCATTTGAAATGTTAGCATCGTACGTTCTGCATTTTGGCTTCTTGTCAGCTCAGAGTAAAATAGATTTAATTGCTCGTTCATCTTTTGAAAGTGACTATTGACCTCATCTGTTGTCTTTTTTAGAAGATTAACTGTCGAGTCTTTTACATATGTTTGTTTCTTCATTAAGCTCGTTATATCTTGCTGATTTTCAAAGATCTTGATCATTTCATCCTCCATATCATTTCTATCATCTGAATCCATCATCCCGAATAGAATATGATAAATCGATCCCACAAACGGTGCTCTTCGCTTTCTTTTATCTTTGATTATTAATTCGTTGTTTGATATAAGTATATTATATCGTTTCTCCATCGATGCTGTCATCATATTGCTGTTTTAGTCTGTTTACATATTGTTGAATGTTATGCATTTCCTCAAAGTAGGAACTTAAATCGTAGTAAATGAGCAGATCCCATTTCGAAGCTGTTACATCTAGCTTTCCCATGTAATCAGGATAAATTCCAGTATTATCTTTTAATCCAACTGCTTCACCTTCTGGCATTGTAAAGTTAGTTGGTGCTGCGCCTGCTCGCATAATCATTAGTAGAACGAGAATGATAAACGATCCAAAAGTTTGACTTTGTACAGAACTTTTTTTATATGTACGCCTGGCCATATTGGTAGTAGTATTACTTGTCAAAAATACTTTCGCTTTTGTTGATGCTTCTTCTCTTTCGTTTTCTTCCTCGGTTTCTAAAGGACAAACTTTATGTATTGGACGTTCAAGAGTACCATTTTGAACTTTTATGGTCACTACTCTAACTCTGTTATCCGCTCCAGGGTGCAGATCTGATATCCTTCCCATTGGTCATTTTAAGGGATGTGTATTTTCATCCTTAATCAGCACTAGTTGACCGTCGCGTAGATTTTTGTGTGCAGTCTTCCACTTGTTGCGCTGTTGAAGTGATGTAAGATATTCGTCTTTCCAACGGTTCCAAAAATCTCTTTTCATCTTTTGAATAAGTTTCCACCTGTTCAGAGAACTCATTACTGCATCGTCTAGAGGTTCGGGATAATCCAGTAGCGGTTGTCCAATGTCCAAAATGACCTGGAGTTAAAACATCTATTTCATCTATGCTGTTGCCGATTGCATTCAGTGGTCTTGAATTCAACACTGCCTCAATTTGGGATAGGAGTGTGCTCATTTCTTCAAAGGTCAATTTGCTTTCTCCCGCTTCAGATGTTGCTTCATTGATTTGACACCAGCTTCCCAAATTCCTCCAAAATGAGGGGCTGCCGGGGCAATAAAATGCCATTGAATTTTCTCCGATTCCAGTATAGGTGCAACAGTAGAATTATTTTTTATTGCTGCCATATACTCTGAGTCCATTTTTCTACTTGCTCTAACAAAATTAGTCCCATTGTCTGAATATAGGGAACTTTTTCCTCTTCTGGCGAAAAATCGTCTTAGTGCTGCCAAAAATGATTCGGTTGTTAAATCACTAACTGCTTGATGTGGCAAATAATGTTTTGCAATACTGCCTTTTTCTGTCGGTTTCATATGACCGAGTTGTAAATATTCGCGCATGAATTTTATGTATTCATGTTACAAATTGACATTCTTCGCCAATTTCTTCTCTACGTTTAAAAATCTATGCATGGCTTGTTTCCTAGAATATCCCAATTCGATGTCATCCTTGAAGGGAAGTTCTACAATGAAGCGTCCATCGTCGCTCCTTTTTGTTGTACTTTTATACTTCTCTAAGCATATATCGTCTTCGGTTGGAATGCCATCGTCGTGAACTTCTTCTAATTCCCAGAATTTCTCAATCGATGTTGTCACTGCAGTTAGTACCTTTTTGTTTGGTGTTTGTGTCTGCAGCACTCCTGATAACATCCAACCAAGTTTTGTTGATTGACCTAAAATTCGTCCAATTTTTGTGATGCCCGATTCCAATATATCGGCGTAGACATCTCAACCAATCACCAGATCTAATCTGATTTATTGAAATTTGGGTCAGCCAGAACATAATTCTTCAATTTGGTTACGTCATATTTGAACGTTTCATCTGGATGAGCACTAGCTAGCTTCGGCAAAACTAGCGCTTCTGTTGTAATTTGTTCGCTGCTTAAAAATCTTGGTTTTATTTCCAAGATAATTTTTGAGTTTGATACCCCGACGAGTGTGTTGCCTAGTCCATGAAGCTCTGTACGTGCCTTCACTCGAGGTACTACTAGTATCTGTGCAGCTTCTTCAGACACTGTAGTTTTTTGTGAACCTTGATCTATCAAGGCTCTTAACGTAAAATATTCTCCATTAGCTGATTTGACTCGTACTTGTGCAGTCGCTAATATCACTACTGCCGAATTATCGTCTTTGGTCATCATTGCCGAGGATTTCTCCTGATTTGATGCTGGAAACGGATTTCGTTCTTGATTGTCATCATAATGAAGGAGAATATTGTGATCTTTGCCACATTTGAAGCACTTATAGTTACTTCTTTGACACTTGGTATCAGGGTGATGATTCAGGCAGTTAAAATACATCTTAGATTTGACCACAAATGATCGGCGCTCCTTAATGTCCAACGTTTGGAACTTGCGGCAACTCTGAATTGTATGTCCAGAATTTTTACAATATGCGCATACAGACTTCGCTGAATATTATGTAGTCGTGTTGGCAGATCGCTGCGAACATTTTTTGTTGGTATTATTTTCAACTGTCTTCTTTCCTGAAACCGCTTCAAGTGATTGAAATTGGTGTTCCAAAAATTCCAAAACACTCGGTAAACTCTGGATTTCCTTGGTTTTCTTGCTCGAATAATAGAAGACCATCCTTGTCCAGCTTCCTTACAATTATGCGTGCTATGAAAGGCTCCGCATGATCCATTTTGATGTCCATAGCTTTTAGTGCATATATGCACTCGTTTGTTGTATCCAACAGCTGCTTCAAGCTTGCAGCACTTGAGCTATTGACCGATTGTTGATCAAGTATGCGATCCACTTGATTTGTAAAAAGCAATCTCCTATTTTCATACCGCAGCTGTAACATTTCCCAAGCTGCTTCGTAGTTAGCATCTGTAACCTTTGATGTTGGCCTTCAGCCTATACATTTTCTCTGCATTCGAGAATTGCGTGCGCGAATGTACTAGATTTTTGAACAAGTCGTAAAAGGACGGCCATTTGCTGATGTCACCAAAAAACGTTGGTATATTTATGTCTTCTAATTTGAATGAAGCTGTTTTCTCCTTATGTCCGTCTTCGCAAAATCCATTTGCTAACTCCTTCCTGCAGCGTCTAACTTTTTTCTGTAATCATGGTACAGGATTTCGACTTCATCATTTAATGATATTTCCCTGAATGCTGACGTTACTCTTTTGAATAACTCGTTCAGTGACTGCTCTGCATTTAAGATGGCATGATTCGACATCTGCTGCAGTTCATCTCCCGTCTCTGTGATGAATTCCTCTAGATCTTCCATTTTCCAATGAAATCTCCTTGCATCAGCCGTATTTTGTTTTTGTCTAATTGAAGCTGACTCTCCTTCGCGACTGTTGTTTGTAAAACGGCCGAACCGCCTCCGCGATTGTCCTTTGAACATGCTGCTAAATCACCCTCGCGATTGTCCTCCTCTGACTGCATTTCTTCCTCAGAGTTGTCCGACAGCAATTTTTTGGCTTCCATCACAACTCGATCTATACTGGAGTAATAGTCCAGCTCGAAATAACTATCTTTCGTTATTCCTAATGCGAGCAGCTTTGTGTGGTTAGTTTCAAAATCATTCCACAATTTGTCCAGGCGGTCAATCGTGTCCTTGCGAGCTCCTTTGTACTCGGCTTTGTTCCTAACAGCATATATTTCATTGCCCAATTTTTTTTGACTTTCAAAAATTTTGTTCATTTTTGTCATTTTTGTAGTTGTTGCAGACAATTTTTTATGTTGATTTATTTATTTTATTATTTTTTTTCACTGTACCGATGTTAAAGCCTCGGGACGCTTAAACCACTGTATGACCGTGGTTTACGCCTTACGCAAGAATTAGCGTCTTAGTGAACTATTTTCAATAGTGTCATTGCTTTGAAATTTATCTTAGTCTCTTACCACGGGTGGGGGAAAACTCAAAGAAAACACGGAATCGAAGCACCATCGATGAGAAAGCAAATACCGACCAGTTTCATAGTATTTTCAGTTCTAATTTTATTATTGCCCAACGGCGATATTTATACAAAAACGTTACACTACAGACTACAAAAATACTTACAAACTATGCTGAGCTCAAGAAAACCAGAGGTAAAAATACGCTATAGCGTTGGTCTTCTTGTGTTTATACAGTGGAATTGTTATCAGTTATGCTCGCAACAGAATACCAAATATAGTGTTGGTATCCTTAGGCTTACATTAGGAGATAACAATTTACGATTATATTGACCGCGAAGGGTTCATATGGCAATGCTACAGCCGCGAGTCGATAATAACATTTGAATTGCATTTTCTTATCTTACATGCTTGGTATAGAATAACAATGTGTTCAATAACTATTGGAGACATCTAAAAATAGAAACTCACTAAAAAAACGTTGTTTATTTTCTGCTTCATATATATTTGAGTTTAGACACAGAAAATTTGAGCCTGTGATGGAGCAGTGTGAATTTCTTATTTCCAATTTGCAGAGGTCGTAGGTTCAAAACTGGCTGGCGGCAATGAAGTTTTTCATTTATAGAAAACATTTAAATACGCGCACCGTTGGAGTAACCCAGGTGAGGCAAGTACGAATAATGCTCTCATTTCAATTCCTGTCATCTCTACGATTTTCTTTGCCTTCGTTTTCAATGACGTTCTTTCCAATTCAAAAATCAGTTATCAGCGTTGCCTTTTTCAGCATATTACTAATTTTTCAGTACATTTCCAATCAAATATGCCAAAAACGGTAACCCTGAATCATTTCAATTCCTCTTTCAATGACGTACGGCAGTGGGAAAAATCTGACGTCTGGCAGTGGAAAATACTACTTGCCTCACCTGGTTTACTACACCGTGAATACGCGCGTATTGAATTTATCTATGAGATAGATATATTAAAATATTCAAATCACATTTAAATAAAAACTATTTAATTCTACTATGCGTTCGTTCGCTCAGTGTAGTGGAGTCATGTCAGTATGCCTGCGCTAGAAGGGAGATGGGGTGGTGTCAATGGATTTTCAACGCAATGTGCCTGAATATTTTTGAAACGTGGGTTCAAATCCTGATTATGGCAATATTTTTTTCGTTTTTTTTTTATTTTTTACATTTTTTAGAAATAAATTTTTGTACTCTTATTTTAGATCTGTTAACGGTGTGCCGTTATCAGCTCTTGTAGTAAAAACGGTAAAAACGAAGCTTTGGGCAGATTTAGAGACACAATTTTTGAACGAATTGTTTGATTAGTGTTATATTTTTTAAGTTTTTTAAAGGACAACAATATTGTGGAACATTAATTTGCAAAGCTGGGTATAGTTAATCGAGAATTTAACTTCGTTAACCCAGTAATAGTAATTCAAAAATTGAACTTCGTTAAATTAAAAACTTAATTTCGTTAAAAAGTTAACTTCGTTAAAAGTTAAATTAAATAGTTAAATTTTCCATAGAAAACAAAAGAAAAATTTTTTTGACAAAAAACATAAACAAAACATTTTAACTACATTCAATTGATGACCCTTTTTTCGATCGGTTTCAGCTTTCTATATACAAATTTGCTTTAAAAAAATTATAAAAATTTTTATCAAAAGCGAAATTTCGTGTATGAAACCATTTACTTATATTCATATGAAGGCATACAAGTTTTATTAGAACATTAACCCATTTTTGGCCGCTCCTAAGCGGCTTGGAATTTTTTGATAAAATTCATAGGGGAAACTTCTGGTAACATTACTATTGCAGATTTAGTGTTAAAAACATTTTTAAATTTCGCAACTCGATTTCTAATTTACTAGTATAACTTTTTTCCTGGGGGTTAAACACACATTTTTTTATGCAAAAAGTTAATTAGGCATAAAACAACTACTTTGCAAAAGAAATTTTTATTATAAATTACTTTTCTGAATTTGGGAATTTTTTAAAAGATTTTTTGGTCGATTTTGTATTATTAAATTTTTCAAAAAGTGTCCAAAAAGGGTGTGTTTTTTAAAACACACCTGACCACAGGTTAAACGCACCCATATCGTACTGATAATTTTTTTTATTGCCAAAGAACCAAACCATCATTAACCGAAAACAGATCTAAAATCAGTCCATTAGTTTCGTCACTAGAATTTTTTTTATTTACGTCGACTAATCGACCGCTTTTGCCAAAAATGGGTTAAATAATAATAATGAAATGAATGATGTTTGGTTAAGAACAAATATCACAGGCTATTCTAAACACAATGGCGTTCTCAGCTTTTCGCCATTTTGATAAATTTGAGAAATGGAAAATACGATGTAAACAACCTGACGATGTAAACCTCACGTGATGGCTGAGAACGCCATTGTGTTTAGAATGGTCCACTCATACATAAAAATAGAATATAAAATACTTCGAAATATATCGAATATAATATATATATATAATATTTATTTCCGCAATTTCGATTTAAAATTAAGGGTTTTTGGCGACTTCAAAATCTGCAATGATATTAGGAAGAAAGTAGCCAAAAACCCTTTATTTTAAATGGAAATTGCGGAAATTAATTTAAACGAAATTTATTTTATGCTTTTTAGTCGGTTAAAGGGTTATATTTTAAAAACTTGTTTTTTAAAATACGGCGAGAGTAGTAGATATTCGATTTTAGGGGAGTAGATTTCAAGAAAGGGGAGTAGATTTAATTTTTTTTGCGTAGAGTAGTAGAAATTGCTGTCAGGGTAGTAGATTTTAAGAGAGGGGAGTAGATATGGGTTTCTGCGTAGAGTAGTAGACATTCTACGATAGCAGTAGGCATTGCTGTCGGGGTAGTAGATATGTAGAAAGAGTAGTAGTTTTGAATTGTATGAAACTCACATAATATTTTGAGGAGTTGATTTCTTACAATAGTAGTAGAAAATATCTTGAGAGAATTTGAAAAATCTACTACCGTAGTAGAGGAGCAGAAATTTAAAAATCATCGCGAGAGTAGTAGATCTACTCAAATAGGAGTAGAGTGAGAACCAAAGCTGGGCATAGTTAATCGAGAATTTAACTTCGTTAACCAGGTAAAAGTTAATCAAAAATTTAACTTCGAAAAGTTAAATTAAGTAGTTAAATTTTCTATAGAAAACAAAAAAAACACATAAAAAACGTTTTAACTATATTCAATTGAATGCCTGCACTCAGAGAACCTTTGTCCCGAATTCTATATCCAATTTTGCTTTAAAATAAATGATTAACATTTTTATCAAAAGCGAAATTACGTGTATGAAATTATTTACTTATATTCATATACTAGCATTTCCCCGTGGCGTTGCCCACGTAAAAAATACAGGCATTCACAGAGGAGCGAAATGGAAAATTTCCCCTCCTGCACATAGAGCTCGAAATTCCCCGTATTGTGGCTATTCTCTTCCTTGGCACAAATAGAATGTATTAAGAAATTATGAAAATCGGTTCCTAGCGGAGTCATGCCAGTATGCCAGCGCTAGAAGGGAGAGGGGATGGTGTTAATTGATTTGCTACGCAATACGGTTAAATATTTTGAAGATATTTTATGTTTTTTGGATCGTGGGTTCAAATCCTGATTATGGCAATTTTTTTTGGTTTCTTTTTATTTAAAAAAAATTTTTTAATACATTTTTGTACTCTGATTTTAGATCTGTTAACGGTTTGCAGTTATCAGCTCTTGTTTTTAAGTTGTAGTAAAAATGGTGAAAACGAAGCTTTGAGCAGATTTAGAACCACAATTATTGAACGAATTGTATGATTAGTATTATATTTTCTTAAGGAACACAATATTGTGCAACATTATTTTGTCGTATCTCTTTCAGATTATGAAATAAAATGGAATACCTACGCTCTAAAAGGATTTTTTTTTGCGAATTCAAATATTTTTAGAAATATTTAATTAATTAATCTAATTAAAATAGTTGATTTCCAGATTGACTTAAAGAAAATCTCTTGAATTTTCTAAAACATTCAAATTTCCAACAATATCACATATTGATTTGGAAATATTTTAGGAATATGATTTATTTTATTTTGCAAAATTGATTTATTTTTCTATACCGACATTTTTGAATTCTTTTTTGGAGGCTTGAAACAATTTTTGTGGATGCCGAAGGTTATTTAATGCAAATCCAATAACTTTACATACACATTTATACCAAAATACCCAAAATTTGTTTCTGGAATTTAGATAATTTTTTCTTTATTTTTGGTTTGCAAATTGCAATATGTTTATAAAAGTTCATAAAATTCTTTACATTCTGCATCAGCCTCCCAAAAAAAATTTCAATTTACATGCCACAAATCTAATTTACAATGAGTGAAAAATATAAATTTAATTTAAAATGAACTAAAAAGGGAAATTCTTAAAAATAGATGTTACCAATATATTTTTTGGGCTATTTTTAGTTCAGCCAATATAAAAAATAAGTGAAGGTTGGAAGCGGAGAGGGAAGGCATCCGAACTCCTAAAGAGGCATAATGGCATGCCTGCAGACCACTGGGTAGCGTCAGAACGAGGAAAACGGAGGGAAATTAAAAAGACACCATCCAACTCCGCTTCTACGACAATGCCTGCCAGCAGGCATACGCATAGAAGCGACAGACGTAGGCCTGTTTATTTGTCCCGTTTCATATAAAAAAAAGTAAAGGTTGGAAGCGGGGAGGGGAGGCATCCGAACTCCTAAAGAGGCATACTGGCATGCCTGCAGACACCTTCTTTTGACCACTGGGAAGAGGCATACTGGTATGCCTGCAGACACCTTCTTTTGACCAATGGGAAGTATAGACAAGCGGTACAAATTCGTCTTTACCCAGTAGTAAATTTCGCAAGGCCTCTCAGCTAGAGACATGCCAGCACGCCTGCTATGGGAAGAAATTGCACATTCCATCCTCGCTTTTAGTGGAGGCATGCCGGTATGCCTGCGCTAGAAGGGAGATAGGGTGGTGTCAATGGATTTTCTATGCAATATTGCCTGGCAGCAGGCATACGCATGGAAGCGACAGACGTAGGCCTGTTTATTTGTCCCGTTTCATATAAAAAGAAGTAAAGGTTGGAAGCGGGGAGGGAAGGCATCCGAACTCCTAAATCGGCATACTGGCAAGCTTGCAGACACCTTCTTTTTACCACTGGGTATTAGCGAAACCAACAGTGTTACTGTCAAACCGACTTCATATTTAAAATCAGCGACCCCAAATTAACTAACACATACAGTGTCATCAAAATCCAAGCACTATTTCCAATGTTTTTTATTTTTGTATGGGGAAAAAGAAGTACATTCCGCTCCGACTTCTCTTTATCCGATTGGCTCCAAACTTTACATAAGTAATTTTTATATGCAAAGGAACTAAACTGGCCCAATCGGACAGTTCCTAAGTTTTTGAACCGGTCTAGTGCCCACCTACTGGCACCATTAGGTTTTGAGGCCAAAACTTTCGTTTGAAACATAATTTCGCGGAGATCTCGGGTTCGTTTGAAAGCTGAGTTCAATAGCTACGGTCTTATTAGGCAAATATTTGCCCAAATACACTCAGATACTTTTAAAATCAACTAAAACTGAACCAGTATTTTATTTTTCTGAATGTATTTTCCCAATATTTGGGCAAATATTTGCCTAATCTGACCGTTTGTTAACGAAAACAGAAAAGAAAATGTCCACACATTGTAGGACCGCCAAACTTAATTTTATTTATGCAGATGCGAAGTGGTTCATAAGATACTTTATTTATAATACACCAACAAAATTAATAAAATTTTATCCAAAACGCAAAACAAAGTGGAATATTTTTTTTTTTTAAATATTCCTTTTTGAAAAAAAACTAGTAAGAGAATTGTCTTCAAAACTTTCACAATCTAATTTTTACACTAATTGGCAATTCCCTATCCAATTCATCACCAATTCATTTCACAGTTTTGTTTTAGTTCATGGGAATAGAACTGGAACAACATTGATCCAATCAAACATAAGTAAATATCTCTTAACCTTGTGTTCCGGTATGAATTGGGTCTGGTTCTCGAAGTGTTTTCCGTGGAAGCCGATAAATAAAAAGAAGGAGTGGTTTCAGTAAACTTTATAATAATTAGGTTTATTTTCGATGTGGCACGGTCGATTGGCGATCTTACCTTTTTGCTGGTTATTCTAATACAATTGAATATTTTACTTTGGCGCCTTAGGTGAAGCCGAAGTCGCTGCTTTTTGAGTTTGACAAGAGAGTCAAACGCCATCTACATCTCAAACATAAAAATATATACAAATCACAGAACAGTGGGCTCTTGGCGTAAACATTCCGCCCGCCTTGCAGCATCACTGCAAAATAACTTAAAGATAGTTGACCTACTCAGTACGCTGCATTTACTCATGGTACAAGTGCATATAAATATAACAAAAAAATCCACAATGGAAATTCAGTCAAAAGGTCAATTCAGTCCTATACTGAAGTCACACACCCAAATATAGTGTGCAGCAATGTCATTGTACCAAAGTCGTTAGCGCGCTTTCTTTTTGTGATCATCGCATTGAGACTCCTCACGACGATATGCGTTGCGACGATAGTCCTGATGCCAATAATCCTGGTGACGCTGCTTCTGGCAACGATCATTCCTGCGGCAGACATGGCGAGACGCGTGGTACTGATCGAGGTCCGACGGTCGTGGTCGAACTCCCGATTCTTGACGATTAGCGTTGGTACTGTGCGTATGGTTTGCTTTATTGCTCGCCGTTCGCGATCGTGCTCCAGGTTCTCGATTTGTGTCGAGGTCCGACGGTCTTGGTCGAACTCCCGAGCGTTGTGGATTTTGCTCGAGGGCTGACGGTGTAGGTCGAACTCCTGAGTGGCGATTCGTTATTGTGGTAACAGCAGAAGGCTTTATGAGCGATGAATTGTGATGGCACTGTTTCTCGAGGTCCGGCGGTCTTGGTCGAGGTCAGACGGTCGAGGTCGAACTCCCGATCTAGCGTTTTGTGGCATTGAGCCAGTAAAAATCAGTCCAAAAACAGTTTGTTGGGCGATAAGCGATCCCAATACCTGTAGACGAACTCCTTCTCGAAGAATTTTCGGACAAAGTTCTGCTCTAATTAAAACATCTATTCTTGCACTTTTGTAGAAATTTGCATCCGCTAGCTGTAGTTTCGGCAATTCCTGAATTTCCGCTGCATTAATTGAATGTGTTGGCACGTTTCCGGTGAACTGAGGTAGAATGAGACCCTTTGCGTCGATCAAGGCCGTATTTAGGGGGGGGGGGATGTATGGGTCCGGACCCCCCCAAAATGGTTAACCTAAAAAAAATACATTGAGAAAAATACAAAATATATTTTGATATATTTTCCCAGCGGCTCGAACAACAAGCACTACGATAAGAACTTTTAAGGCGCTTTTGTTTTCAAAAAACCCAAAAAATCTAATCAAATTGTTTGCTGCTAAAACAAAAACCAAAAGAAAAAATAATTGGAAATTCGAAATAAATTATTACTTGTAAATTTGTAAAATGTATGTAGGTGACATTCTTTCAGGTCTGGGGTTTACATAAAATTTGCCTAATAAAAATAATATATTGTATCTGATAGGGATATCTTGAATATCAGGGCAATTCCGCTTCACATCGAAACAATTTTTGAAAAAATGTACATATCTTCGATTTTGATGAAATTTGGAAGATACACAAAAAAATTTTTGGTTGGCAAATCTAACCAAAAAAAATTGTTAATTTACCAACCCATACAATAGTTCGGAGAGCACGAAATCGGAAATAATTTCCATCGGTTAATCAAAACTATAAACATTTTTTTTTTTACCAATACAAAATTGTTATTTTACTTGTACGCGAAAGCATGATGTAAAACATGTTATTTTTTTATATTGAACAGCTGTGTAGAGTATACATTTAGATGTTGTTATAAACAAAAAGAAACAGTAAGAAAATAAAAACAAATAAACAAATATAATGAATTTTTTGTTTTTGTAATAATTGCAAAAATAACAACTTTTGTGGATTGCTAAACATATTTTGTTGGTAAACTAACAATTTTTTATCGTTTATATTTACTTCCTTTGTTGGTAGGATCGTTTTTAACCAACCTTTTCGGTTAGATTTACCAACTTTTATTTTTCTGTGTAGGTAAATAACAGCGAAAAAACAATACAATTTTGTTTTTTTTTTCAATAAACAAATTATTTTAAAATTTATTTAAAAAAAAAATTTTTGTAGGATTTAACTTAAGATGGAGCAACGATTGGAAGAATGTTTTTTTGTTCAGAATCAAACAGTCTTATTCTATGCATCTTGGAATTTTTTACAGTATTTGCCATGTATATATTTTAGCGATACTCGGAGAGTGTGATTGCAAAGCCATTTTGATTCTGATTCTTGGAATCGTTGCTCCCATCTGTTATTTATCTACCTTCCAAATTTCTATAAAATCGGAGAGGTAGAGTGATTTGATATGGGATTACATATCTTAAATTTGGTAAAATAATCTTAAAAATTTAACTATTAGAAAAGTTTATATGAACTGATCACCTGATGTCGAGAAAGAAATTTTGATGAAAAATGGTTTAAAATCATTTTACATACGAAATTAGTGTTGGGTATCCCATTTTTTTTTCTATCAGGTAGTGTTTTTTTTGTATTTTTTCGGTAAATTTTTTTTGGACCCCCCCCCGAAATAATTTCCTGGCTACGGCACTGGCCTCGATCCTTAAATTCGAATCTATTGGAGATCCAATGACAAAGCTGCATATTTTCTGAGGGTGTACCGATACATATTTTCTGAGGGTGTACCGATACAACTTTGTTCAACCCGGAAACTTTAGCCTTGACATTTTGATGTGGAAGTTTCAATATACGATGTAATATGTCCGATATAAAACTGCATTCTGAGTCCGAGTCGGTAAGCGCTCGCGCTTTATACACTATATCAAGATGACGAATGGTCACCATGGCGGTACCTAAAAGAACACTTTCTGTCGTAATAGGGGAAGAGTTAGCAGAGTTTGGAATTGAATTGGGAACCTGAGGGGGCCGAGAGGATTCAGCCTGATAATTTGAAGGTGAACTCAAAACTTTCCTATGCAAAAGCGAATTATAGCGCCTCTTACAGGTCGCACAGTTAGATTTGCTTGTGTACGCCCTTACATGGTGCGAATGTGCAAAACAATTTAAGCACAAATGGCACTACTGCTAACCTTGCATTATTGCTCATGCCTACGAATTTAGGACAATTTCCAAGGGAATGCTGTTCTGAGGGACAACATTTACAATTTTCATTAACTAAAACGTGGTGAGATTGAAACCTCCGTTAAGGCTGAGAAATTTGCTTAATTTCCGTAGATCTGCTTGAAGTTGAAGAAGCTGATCTGAAATCCGAAATAGTTTCCAACGTTTGAAATCTATTCGTAAGAAAATTATCTAAACCTTTCCATTTCGGAATTTCCGACTTTTTATCTATACTTTGCTCATATAAGGAGAGCGTATCATTGGGCAATCGTGATGATCATCCCAATTGTTGACATCTATATCATACAATTTTAATGTGGAGATGCAATTATTAATATCACGCTGCAATTTGTGCAACGCACTGCCCGATTCGGAATTCATTGAAAAGAACCTTTAATTGGCTGTTGACCAAAATTCGTTTGTTTTCGAATCGATCTGAAAGATTTTTCCACGCCTGTGTGAACCCGTCGTTTGTTAACCCATTCATGACGAGCGTGCCCATATGGTAACGCTGATAGCGTTCTACGGTATGTGCAATTAAAAAAATATTTGTACGAGTATCACTAATCCGTTTTTTGATGTTTTGATCTTTCTTTTGATATATGATCTAAGCAATCGCTCGTCAGTAGCGATCGTGGCGGATAATTGAAAAGTAGTGTTTTTCATTGCCATAAAAAGTGATATATTTTGAATTTTTTTTGGCATTTGCGTATAATATTAAAGTGTCAGACAACGTATAAAAAAAATTATTTATAACTTCTGTATTACCGTTTTTTCATTTTGAATTTTTCATATAAAGTTTAATATATTTTATCTATAAATTGTCTTTAAAGTGTGGTTATGTACTTGGTATACTTATGAAACATTAACAGTACCTCTTAAGTTGATTTAGCCATATGCGTATGTCTGTCCGTTATTTTGATTGGTACGGGCTATTGAGCGTAATATGGCGACCAGGTCTCAGATGGAAGGGTGTGTGGTATATATAGGTTTACTTCGACCGACTGAAACTTACTCAATTGTTTTTTAACAAATTTACATTACGATGAACACATTTAGGCTAGCATAATTTTATTCGGCTGAACAAGATAATTAAGAGGAAGATGAAACAGGTACTTCCTATGGTCTTCATCGTACACCTCTTTTACAGAAATGTAAGTTATGTATGTCAATATGTTATGTATGTTGCAATAACCCATTTATTGCACATACTTAACGCAATCCTTAGAACATGTCACTACACAGATGATTGGAAACTTTCTCAAGTTACAATGATTCCCAAACCTGGAAAAAATCTCAGCAATGTGACCTCATACCGCCCCATAAGTTTGCTCTCTGTGTTATCGAAACTCTTCGAAAAACTACTAATAAAATTGATTTTACCCAAAATTACAGAAAACCAAGTGATTCCCGATCACCAGTTTGGCTTCCGCGAAAAGCATGGCACTATCGAACAAGTGCACCGTATTGTAGACTCAATAAGAAGCACTTTCGAAAAGAAGCAGTACTGCTCCGCTGTTTTTCTCGATATCACCCAGGCATTCGATAAAGTCTGGCACGAAGGACTTATTTACAAATTACAGCATATTCTCCCCGCTAATATGCACTGCCTACTTAAAAACTATCTCACGAACAGAAACTTTGTAGTAAAATATAAAAGCTTTGTCTCCCGAAAATACGAAATACTGGCCGGAGTACCACAAGGCAGTGTCCTCGCGCCCCTGCTATATATTCTCTATACTGCAGATATGCCCAAAAGCGATAGAACTCTTATATCGACTTTTGCTGTCAACACTGCTATCCTGTGCTCTCACTCCAACCCAGACAATGCAACTCTTTACGTGCAGAAACACTTGGACACTCTAAGTAATTGGCTATCACAATGGAAAATCAAAGTCAACGAATCCAAATGCTGTCACTTAACCTTCACCCTAAGAAGGGGCACGTGCCCTGCTCTGAAGATAAACGGCCAAGTTGTCCCTGAAAGTTCCGAAACAAAGTATCTTGGAATGCACCTCGATCGTCGACTCACGTGGCATAAGCACATTCAATCCAAAATCACCCAGATGAAACTAAAACAGTTGGAACTAAATTGGCTAATCTCAAAGGCATCTAAGCTAAATCTCACATACAAAGTCCAAATATACAAAAGTATAATAAAACCCATATGGACATATGGGATTGAGCTCTGGGGCACTGCCTCTCCCTCGAACGTGGAAAAACTCCAGTGAATCCAATCTAAAATCCTGAGACAAATTGCCAGAGCCCCTTGGTATATAAAAAACACTAACATCCACAGAGACATGAATATACTGGAAGTCAAAGACGAAATTTACCACGAAGTACAAGCAGAAGCTCATGTTTCACCCTAACATTCTAGCTAGCTAGCTAACTGCTAAGACCGTTGAATCCCTCACGTCTTAAGCGAAACTAATTTATTCCCCTATATTAGCTACGAAAACACATCATGCCCAACTCAATGGACAAAGGGCAAAACTCAATTTATAAATAGAATTAAGTGACATTTTTTATTGAAAACCCTTTTGAATTATTATTGTTAGATCTAAAAAAACTATTTGGATAATTCAATAAATATCATACTCTAATACAAAAAAAAAAAACTAGAGAGTGGACTATCTTCGGCTACACCGAAGTTAAAATACCACCACACAGTAGAAAGAAGTACCTCGAACATAAAAAAAATGTGGTCTCAAGACCCTATTTATAGCCAATTATATGTGGTTTTGGAGCCCGGACCATGTCCAAAATCCATTTCTAAACATTTCCAATCAAATTCACCGAAAAAAAAAAATTGGTCTCAAGACCCCATTTTGACCCTTATATATGTGGCTTCGGAACCTCGGCCCATGTCAAAAATACGTTTCTAAACATTTCCAATCGAATGCAGCAATAAAAAAGACTTGAAAAATGTTAATCTTTTTTTTCGGTGTATGGGAGCCACTCCCAGTTTTATTCCGATTTGGCTGATTCCCAAAGTTTCAAGTCACGGACACGCCTCCTTATGGGCGATACAAACGTTGTGACAAAGTTAGTATACCCTGCCACAGTGAGTGTGGGGGTATAAAAATGTATGTCAAATGAAATGATGACGAGGACCTTTTAAATTTCAGTTCATATGGAGATATTTCTTATGTTATTGAAAACCTAAGCAGTATTTTGGTGTTGGTGTAGATCAGGCCCGTGCGCAGGAATTTCCCGGGGGGTTTATACAAAATAAATTTTTGATAGTTCAGCTAAATCGGACAAACATATGTATCCAACAAAAAAGTAATGATTTTTAAAATATTGTTACCCCCACACTCACTGCGGCAGGGTATACTAACTTTGACACAACGTTTGTAACGCCCATAAGGAGGCGTGTCCGGTATGGATCAGCATCACCGCCGGAGTCAATTTAGCCATGTCCGTCTGTCTGTCCGTCTGTCTGTCCGTCCGTCTGTCCGTCTGTCTGTCTGTAGTTTTGGAGATATCGACTTGAAACTTAGTTTTTCTCGTGAATACTGCAAGTTCGAGAATCAGCCAGATCGGACAAAAACTTTTTCAAGTCTTTTTTATTGCTGCATTCGATTGGAAATTTTTAGAAACGGATTTTATGTTGGAGGTACTTCTTCCTACTGTGTGGGGGTATTTCAGCTTTGGCATAGCCGAATATAGTCCACTCTCTAGTTTTATTGCTCTATTCGATTGAAAATGTCAAGAAATGGATACATATAATGGGACAGAATTGGGTTTTGGGACCAAATCTTTTTTTTTGGTGGATTCGATTGGAAATTTTTAGAAACGGATTTTGGATTTAGCTTCAAAATAACCTATAACTTGCACAAAATGTTAGTTACATAGTTCACTCTCTAGATTATTATAATTCATTTAAGTTATACAAGACATTTTCGTTACGTTACTTTTAGACAAATTGTCAAATAATAGAAATTTAATTACATAACACCACCCCACCAAATTTGAACATTTTGAATTTGAATTTTATAACGCTGAACAAGATGGCGATCTTGGAATTTTTCTATCACGTTTTTGAGAAATGTAGGATCAGGAAGTTAAAGAATGGTCGAATAGGCAAAACCCAATAATTTATCAAAACAACGAATCTTTTGAAAACTGTATACGTTTAGTGCTAATACTTTTTGTTTTGAACATATGAACGATTTAGTTTAGAGCCATTAATTTTTTCGGTAAAAATTACCAAACTTTGTATTCAAATAAAGAAAAACTAGCTCAATTCAACATAAAAACATAGATATTTTTGTTCGAGATATTCATAATACTCAGTAACTAAAAATATTTTTTCGGGGACTAATTTGATCAAAAACAAAAAAAACATTAAAAAATCACCAAATAAACGGACTTGCGTTGTACAGATATTGCTTTTAAAATTTTTCATAATGTTTATTTTAAGAAATTTTTTCAAAATATTTCAGCTTACAAACAAAAATTTGCTTCATCATAAAAAATTAATTTTCTGGCAATAGGAAATTTCAATTCCATAAAACCTTGTAAAATCAATAAAATTTGACTATCGTTTCAATAATTTTGTACTGAAAAACTAATCTCTGAGGGGGGAACCCCCAAAACCCCCCCTTGCGCACGGGCCTGGTGTAGATACATATTATATACAGTGGCGGACAGATAATTAGGGCCATCCTTTTGTAGTAATTTTGAGTGACTGCCAAAATTTTAAGAATATCAACTTGATTACTATTGAAAAGGTCTATTGGACCCCATTCTATGATGACTACCAGGACACTTATCAAGAAAATCCTAGTTAAAAACTGACCTACTTTTCAAACTTTTTTTCCGGGGGGCTATAACATGTTTTTTTTATGCAAAAGTGTGCGTTTTTTAAAAACAAAAATGCTCCTAAATTTATAGAATTTTTTTTAACAAAAATTTTTTTTAAAAAACTTTTAAATTTAAAAAAAATGGTCGATTAAAATTTTTTTTACAAAATAAATCTTAAAACATTGCTAAACTTTTAAAAATTTCCCAAAAAAGTAGTTATAAACAATAATATCTTAAATTATGTAATTTTGCTAGGGTTGTGACGAGTGTTACCATATGGTAACAATGAAACCACTTTATATTTTTTTTTCCTTGAACAATTTTGTATTAGTCTACAATATAATTTTAAAAAATACAATTTGTATCTTATATAAATATATAAACTTTCTTAATGGTAGAAATTGTGGACTGTATGGTGTTCTAAATATATGAATATGCTTAAATATTTGATTTAAACTGATAAAAATTATGGAAATACCAAAACTTTCAAAATTTTTATATGTTGCAGTCAGATTGACCGACTCTGCCTTCCTTTCTTTCTTCGCCTTCTGTTGTATGTAGTTGTTGTTGTTGTCTTCTAAGCAGCTTCTGATGCTCCAAAATTTCACTATGCTCTCTTTTTATTATGTTTTTGGTTGGAGCCTGTATTTCACTATGTACCTAAAAAATATTTCGTTCCTCTCTATCGTCCGACTGCATTTGGCAGAATTGGAACAAGGAAGAAGAAGAGGGTGTATATGAGCGTGTGAATGCTGAAAGCTGAGACACGATCTCGGCTTGAGAAGTTCGATAGAACGAAGTAAAGCAATTTTGTGAGAATAATGCAATTACCGAAAATTAAATTAACTGCCAAAGAAGATTTGGTGGGGACGGAGGAGAAAAATTTTTGGCGAAAGGAAGAACAAGCTCCACTAGGACACCGAAAAATGGTTTGATCAAAGCAATGCTTTCTAAGGTGTGTATCCCCGAGTGGGTGCTGAGCTGAGAAAACGATCTCAGCTTAAAGAAATTCGGCAGAACGAAGTAGAGCAATTGCGTTCGTTTGCCAAATATTTGAAAAGGCTAAACGAAACGAAATCGATGACGATGAAGATTTTGTGGGGGTGGAGGAGACAAATAAAATTGAGTGATTTGGTTTCGTTTATATATGTCCGTCCGTTTTCTCTACTTTACTTTCTAATGCACTTAATAATTTGTACCAAATATTTATTTGAGTAAATGCAACTTACTTTTGAATCATAATAAGCGCGATTATTATGGTGCCGATGATGATGATGATGTTGAGATGAGATGGGGGATGATGTGATTATGATGATAATGATGAGATGCTTGGCGGCGAATTTGTCGTCGTCGTTGCTTCCAATTAAAAACACATCCGAAAATCCGGTTCGAAGGTCCAATAAATATCTCGTAACCTTGTGTTTCGGTATGAATTGGGTCTTGATATATATTTACTTAATACTTAATAAAGTATAGCTACCCAGCAAACACAGTCTCAAACGTTTGAGAAAAACCCTATTTCTCGAGTCGATAACTAATGTGATTCTCGACTCGTTTTCAAAGGTTACTTCAACAAATAAAAAAGTGAAACGTTAATAATTTAATTTTTAAATTATATCTGTACCTTTTATTTTGTTTAGTGTAAAAAAAATTATCGCTACTTATCAAATATGCAATAAAAACAAAAATACTATTTTAAAATTAATTTATTCACGTTTCACTCTTTTTATTTGAAGTCGATTTGAGAATTAACGTTTGAAGCCGACTCGAGAACTAACCATTTTCTCGAATGTGAAACTAACGTTTGAAACCGACTCGAGAACTAACCCTTTTCTCGAAACGAGTACTAACGTTTGAAACCGAGTCGAGAATGAACCCTTTTCTCGACTCGAGAACTAACTCCCCTATTTATTGAAAAAGCTATGATTCTCGAGTCGGTATCGACTCGGTTTCAAACGTTCGACATTAGAGAAAAACCTTTGATACCGAGTCGTTCTCGAGTCGATATCAAACCTAAATGTTTGCTGGGTATGAAGTATATACTTTGCCATGGATTAGAGAAATGTACTGTTATAAATATGTATACCTACTGTAACCATATTACATATTATGAAATAAAGGCAGTTCCACTTTAACCTGCATCACGAACGTTTCATCTGGCGACGAGGATTAATTACAAATTTAAGCATGGCAAACGATGCAAAAAGCGAAGATTTTCTTAAAAAGCTTCTCTAGCAGCAACAAGAATGATGAAAGAAAATGTTAGCTGAGCAACAATCCTGGATGCAGTCTATTTTAGACAACAAGGCTGGTGGAGAATCTTTAATGGTACCATCATTTCAACGATTCAACAAAGAAATTCAACAGAGGGACTCATATTTGGAGCAACTCAACCAACATTTCATCGCATATGCAGTAACGCCAGAGAAGTTGAAATAGTTTTTTCTATCCTGGGTTGGCAGCAAAATGTTTGAAATATTGAAAAATTTGTTCGGGAGCGACAATTTGCGACAACAAACGTATGAACAATTAACACAGAAATTAACAGAACATTTTAGGGCTAAGGTCCATGTGGTAGCTGCGAGATTTGAGTCATATAGAGAGTGGGTTGCAGATCTTCGCGGATTAGCGAGAGAGTGCAATTTCGTGTGTGGTTCCGAAAATTGCACCCATAGCTACATAGATGAGTTAATACGCGATCAAATTATTCTTCACACGCCACACGACGCAGTTCGAACATCTGCTTTGCAGAAGCTACAACCAACGTTAGCTAAATAAAAAAATCACATTTCAAATGGACTCGGGTGCGTCAATTTCGATAATCACAAAAACGCATTCGAGTAATTAGGCTGTCCACAATTGAATAAATGCAACAGATCGTTGTTTGGTTTTGGGCATAAGCAAATTCCGCTTCTGAGCGAATTCAATCCGATGATAAAGTGCGGTAATGTAGAAAGAAATGTGACTCTCGTGGTCGCGAATATTCGGCAAGGAAATAATTTGTCAGATTCCATTAGCGCAATTGCCAAAATTTAAAAAATAAGCCGATAGGATCGTTCAAGCAGGAATATGGAAGCCGCTACAATTCAGCGAGTGGGCATCTCCAATAGTGCTTGCGCCAAAACCAGATGGGTCAATTCGTATATGCGGCGATTTTAAAACGACTGTTAACCAGCAAATCGACATAGAGCAGTTCCCACTTCCCACACGTGAAGCCTTATTTCACTCGGTGCGCTATGGCAAACTTTTCTCCAAATTGGACCTAAAGGATGCATATCTTCAAATGGAGTTGAACGAAGAATCCAAGAAATATCTGGTCGTCAACACACCAATGGGATTATTCCAGTACCAGCGGATGCCGTATGGTATAGCTAGCGCTCCAGCTATATTCCAAAGATATCTCGAACAACTTCTTCGAGGCATTGAAGGCTGTGGAAATTACTTCGATGATATTATAGTGACCGCGCCGACTCACAGTGATTTGTCCCATAGACAAAATTCAGAAAGTTTGATGTCATCAATTATATAAAATATGGTATTTTTGGAAAGATAATACATTGACTAAAAAGAATATGAACTTTTTTATTTGATTAAAATTTTTTTGACGTCCGTGGATTATTTTCAAATTAGGGAAATTTGATAACAAATGCTGGAACAAAAAAATTTATTTTTGATAACTTGGCGAAAAAAATTGCCCAAAAGGCATTTTTAACAAGAATGATACAAACTTTACTTTTTTATAAATGTTATTATTGTATTAAAAAATTAAAAATAAAAAAGTTGTCATTAAACTTCGATGTAAAAATTCGTAAGTACCATGAAAAAAAAAGACAAAAGTACACTATCAAGTACACCAATCCGTGAATACCCCTAATAGTAGAATATACATAATATAATATAGTATAATATACATTTTTCTTTACAAAGTATTCAAGATTATAAAAATGTATTGATCTTTTCAATAGTTATAATATTAAATTTATTAAAAAGATTTGTTAATGTATTTGCATTAATGTACCTGCTAAACTACAACTGCTAGCCAAAAACGGTTACCAAATTTAAAATCAGCTAATCAAAAACCACTAGAATCCGTTATTAAAGCTAAGAAACCTTTTTCGAAATATAATTGTAGAGTAAATAAGAAAATCAAGCATACAATTCTGGATTTATTCAAAAACTATAAGGGTTACGGAAAAACCGATTACATTTTTGAAATCAGCGGGCCAAAACACATTTAGAAACTTAGTTTCAATTAATTCAGAAGACTCCTTCGATTTTTGTCCCAAGCTCATATGGAGACAAATCACTGTGCGACTGGGAGCACATCTGCCGTCTAGAGAAGGTTCTTACAATCCTACGTGAAAGCGGCTTGAAATGCAAGAAAGAAATGTGTTTTTTCTTAATGGCGCCAAGGGAATCTTGCCTGATGGAGCTGGGGTAAGAGCAGTCAAGGATCTACGCCGTTCACAAGATCTAAAAGAGGTAGTAGCTTTCATGGGTAAGGTAAACTATTACCATAATTTCATATTGCGGCACCAATTAATATGTTACGCCGGAAAAATGTACCTTTCAAATGGGGCAACAATCAAGATCTTTCTTTTCGATTTTGAAAACCAATATTCTTAACGCCACTGAGCTGGCTCATTATCAGGAGCATTTGCCTCTCCTTCTGGCTGCGGACGAATCGTCGTATGGCATAGGTGTTGTATATTTATATGCCGATGGTACCGAGAGGCCTATAGCCTTTGCTTCAAAAACTCTGGACCAACATCAAGTTAGGTACAGTCAGATCGAGAAAGAAGGCCTTGCCATCGTTTACGGGGTACAGAGATTTTATCAATACCTGTCGGAGCGGAAGTTCACGCTCATTAGTGACCATAAGCCGCTTGTAAGCATCTTCAGCCCAGACAAGCAGTCGCACTCTCCCGCTTGCTTATAGGACCTAACGTCGATTTTGATAAGTCTGACGCTTGCTATCAGGTGGAAAACTTCGAGACGCCAATCAATGCTAAGTTAATATCCGCGCACGCTAAAGACCCAACTTTGGAAAAAGTAAGATTTTTTATAAATAATAGCTGGCCAAAAAGCTTAAATGCTCACGACAGTGATATTTTACCCTATTTCTACCGGAAATTGTCACTAACCACTGTCTTTACGCCCCCAGATTTTGGAGCTGTTACACTATGGCCATTGGGGTATAGTTCGAATGAAGCAGTTAGCAAGGCAGCATTGTTGTTGGGCAAATATCGACAAAGATATCGAAAAGTTGGCAGCAAACTGTGAAGTATGTCAAGCAGCTGGCTCTAGTCCTGCCAAAATCTTCAGCAATTGGGCAGAGCCTCAACGTCCGTGGGAGAGAGTCCATATTGATTTTGCTGGGCCTGTGTTTAATTCGAAGTGGCTAATTTGCGTGGATGCTTATTCTCAATTTCCGTTTATAAGCCAGCTCTCGAATACGGCTACCGCTGACACAGTAGGTGCGCTTTCCGCCATTTTTGCTATAGAGGGATTTCCTGAAACTCTAGTCAGTGATAACGCCCACAACTAACTTCGGATACGTTCAAACAATTTTGCAGTAAACACGGAATAAAGCATCTAACCACCGCACCATTTCAGCCAGCGTCAAACGGACTCGCTGAGCGATTTGTCCGGACCTTCAAAACTGCGGTTCGAAAGAACATCGAACAAGGTTTGACACTCACCGCCGCTGTGGTCAAATATTTGGCAACGTATCGCTTCATGCCCAATCCCAACGGGAAAACTCCGGCCGAGCTTATTCACGGTCGAGCAGTTCGTACGCTTTTCACTCAATCATCCGAATCAGCAACAACAAAACCGGTTCCTACAACAATGTTAATTCCAACGTCAACACGCAAACCCAAGTTTCTAATAAATCAACCTGTATATCTACGAAACTACGCACGTGGCCTGAAGTGGATTAAAGGGATCATCGAAAGACAACTTGGCCGCATGGTGTACATCATTCGAACATCTTCCAGAACGTGCAAACGTCACGAAAACCAGTTAAAGTCTCGACCCGCACGCTCACCGCAGTCAATTACTTCGACCCCTCACTTCGTTCCGATTCCTGTTCCGAATGAATCTGAAATGGGATTTCAATCGTCGCTACCATCCCCTGAAGATACTACGTCAGAGAAAACAGATACACTGCAGCCAATCTGCAGAGGTTCCCGTAGTCGTACTCTTGTGCATCGTTTCATATGTACTGTTATAAATATGTATACCTACTGTACATATTATGAAATAAAGGCAGTTCCACTTTAACCTGCATCACGAACGTTTCAGGTCTGGTTCTCGAAGTTTTTTCCGTGGAAGCCGATAAATAAAATGAAGGAGTGGTTTCCGTAAACTTTGTAATCATTAGGTTTTTTTTCGATGTGGCATGTTCGATTGGCGATCTTACCTCTTTGCTGGTTATTCTAATACAATTGAATATTTTACTTTGGTGCCTTCGGTGTAGCCGAAGTCGCTGCTTTTTGAGTTTGACAAGAGAGTCAAACGCCATCTACATCTCAAAAATAAATATATATACAAATCACAGAACAGTGGGCTCTTGGCGTAAACATAAGAAAGGGCGTCCAAATCGATTAAGTATTTCTCAAGATAAAGGAAAATAGTACAAATTTGTCGGCCGTTCTATTTTGTTCTATTAAAGTTGGAATTACAACAAGTTCCTTAGCGGGATCTTTGTGTAAAGCTGGCCATTAACTAGTTAATTAGTTAATAGTTAATTACCGAAGTTAAGTTTTTGATTAACTTTTAACGTTTCAGTTAATTTCGGAAACCATTAACTTTTGCATTAGTTAACTTCAAAACTACAACATTTTTTTATTATTAAATGTACATAAAAAAAGTAAAAATTAGGAATTTATACTATTTTTGACATTTAATTTAAAAATTATATCACAAAACAATTAAATACATTCTATTTTTATGTATGAATGGACCATTCTAAACACAATGGCGTTCTCAGCCATCATGTGAGGCTTACATCGTCAGGATGTTCACATCGTATTTTCCATTTATCCAATTTTTCAAAATGGCGAAAAACTGAGAACGCCATTGTGTTTAGAATGGCCTGTGATTTTTGCTCTTAACCAAACTTCATTTGTTTCATTATTATTATTTAATACTAGTAAATTTGCCCGTGCCATGCACACACTAATTTCAAAAAATTAAATGTTTACTAAATATATTTTAAATGCAAAAATATTTTCTATGTTTTTAAAATTTAAATGTAATTTTTGTTTATAGAAATTTGTGAAATATGTAATTTTTTATTAAACTTTGTAAAGAATAGAAAGAAATTTAGTTCGATGATGTAATTGTGTAAAGTTGAACTGTTACATTAAAAAATAATTTAAAAAAAAGATTGAAAAAAAAGAATATCAAGCAATGGATTAAAAAAAAAATAGCTCTAACCAACAGACCACAGCCAGCTATAAAATAACTTCAGCTAATGGCGATATAGTTCAGCAAGCTGTATAGTGAATGTGTATATACACACAAAAAGTAACAAATATATATGTAGCTTTGATTTACCATTGCCACCTTTAAGGAAATAACACTGCCAAAAGGCTAGCGTTGCCACCTAACAATGTTTTCACCTGTTACGGCTAAACATTATTTCCGATTGTCGATTATTTTTATTGCAAAGCGATTTATTCATGGGATTTCAATTTTTATTTTCGTATTATGTATTTTGACGTACTAAAACCGAATCTGAACCTTTTTTTGTAGCAAAAATCTGCTTTCCGAGATACAAATTTTTTTAAGTTTTGATTTCCCCTTTTACAATTTCTTGAGTGACTTCTAAGAAAGGTGTTCATTTTGTAGTATTTTTTATTCGGGAATTTTAATTTTTAAGTGCTTCACATTTTTATTTGTTTTTATGAAATTTCTCACCTCAAACAAATATTTTTTTATTAATGTTGCAAATATGTAATGTAATAGGAAAGTGTAATTTTACCTCTACAATCGCATCTACATTTTCAAATTGTCACCATTTATGATCCGATTTTAAAGTATAATATATCAATTTGTTTATTTTTGTCTCTATAACAATGCTTCAGAGGTCCATGCCCTTAAGTACACCCTTCTAGTACTTACCTACCAGATCTCAGTTAGTACCACCCTAATGTACCATTCCAATTGCAGAAAATAAAAGCTCTCGAAAAATCATAAAACTCTTGCAAAGGAAGTATACCAATTATTCCATTAGAACTATTTAAAAAAAATATAATAAATATTTTTACCGAACGCGCATTGACATATTTCCAAAACTGGGCATAGTTAATCGAGAATTTAACTTCGTTAATCCGGAAATAGTTAATCAAAAATTTAACTTCGTTAAATTAAAAAGTTAATTGCGTTGAAAAGTTAGCTTTGTTAAAAGTTAAATTAAATAGTTAAATTCTTTATAGAAAAAATTTTTTTTTTCCAAAAAACGCATAAAAAAACATTTTAACTATATACAATAGAATGCCTGCACTCACAGACCAATTTCGATCGATTTCAGAGGGCTGCAAATATGCAAATTTAACTTAAAAAATGAAAACTTTGTAAAAATTTTACAAAACGAATTTGCCGACGCGCTTTTTTTTTATTGTCACTACGCAGAGTTCCAAGTTGATTGGAAAATGTCGGTGGCGGCTAAATAGTTTCGCGCCGACCATAATCGGCTTCAATCGGCGTGCGAACAAATCGATGTCAATATCGGTTGAGCCGACACAATCGACTCAATATTTCGCCGCCGACCAAGCCGATACATTTGACGGCAGGCTAGGCACGGAACTTTAAATTTTTGTCAACAACACGAAAGAGTTCTGTGTTTACAATTTTTCAACAGTGTGGCTAGGTAGATTATTAAAAATAGTATGAATTCTTTTTTTTTTACATTCAATAATAAAAAAATTTGTTTCGTTTCAAAGTTAACTAATGCTAGTTAATCGAAGAAATTTAACTTAACTAAATGAAAAAGTTAATGGTTTTCGAAATTAACTGAAACGTTAAAAGTTAACCAAAAATTTAACTTCGTTAATTAACTATTAACGAATTAACTAATTAATGCCCAGCTTTGCATATTTCATCATATTGTCACCATTTATGATCCGATTTTAAACTGTAATATATCAACATTTTTGTGTCGAGGAGACCTACAATTGGCTGATTGTAGAGTTTGCGCATCGACATTTTCATATTGTCACCATTTATGATCCGATTTTAAAGTAAAATATTTCAATTTGTTTTTTTTTGTCTCGAGGAGACCTATAATAATGCTTCATAGGTCCTTGCCCTTAAGTACACCCTTCTAGTGCTTACCTACCAGATCTCAGTTAGTACCACCCTTATCTACCCTAATGTATACATAGGTGTGTTTGGTTTTTCAACTTCTCAACTTCTACAACATAAATTAAAGAAATTAAAGTAAAATCGAGTTAAGTGTTTTAAGTCGAAGCCCAGCCACTCGAAGGACCTCCAATTTAATTATTTTATTAATTATTGTAGGTCTCTTCGAGACATAAATTTTGATATATTATACTCGGACCATAAATGGTGACAATATGAAGAAATATGTTGATGCGCTACCTCTACAAACGGCCAACCAAAAAAAAAATTTTTTCGGAATCTCTTTCCAACTATGCTTAAAAATAGATGATGTGCGGACAAATTTATTTTTTCGAGACTCTAGTCTACAAGCTTCATCTTTGGAGCCTGGTCTGTGCTCCACTACGTAATTGTATTGTTGTAGATCAGTGTCGGGCAAACCAATACATAAAAATGCATACTTGTGTGTGTGCCTGAGAAAGCGGCACACACGTTTCGCGCGTTTCACTAAGATGCTTATAGTGTACGTGTGAAAGCATTGCGTTAGCAGCGAATCTCGCAACTCGCAATGGTACGTCTTTCTTTTTCATTGTCGTCTCAAACGCTTTACAATCTGTCAAAATCTTAAATTTTATGCCTTTTACATAGACATGCCATTTTTTCAGAGCCTCAATGATTGCTAAAACTTCGAGTTCGTAAGAATGATATTTCTCTTCGTACGGCTTAGTCTTCCAGCTCATGTTATGGATGGGGTGTAATTGTTGGTCTTCGTTATCCTTTTGCAATAGTACTGCTATATAACCGTGCATGCTCGCATCCTTGTGAGCATTCCGTTACTGTCTGAGGATCAAACAACTTCAGGACTGGTGGGTTTATCAGTATCGTCTGGAGCTGTTGAATCGGTGATAGAAGCTCCTCCTCTAGTTGATACTTCGCGTTCTTTTGTAATAAATCTGACAATGGTTTAGCTATGATGGCGTAATTCTTCACAAATCGTCTAAAATATGATGTCAATCCGAGAAATCGCTGCAATGATTTATAATCGGTCGGTAAGGGTAAATTCTTTATTGCCCTTGTCTTTTCATCTAATGGCTGTATGGTTCCCTTCTCTATAATATATCCAAGAAAATCTACCTTTCGTTTTAGGAATTGACAATTGGCAAACTTTATGAGTAAACCATACGCTGCTGCTCTCTCTAACACGCATCTCAACTTCTCGATACCCTCCTCTTCATCCTTAGCGGGAATAATGAAGTCGTCCATATAAACTACTACACTCAGGGAAAAAAACATAGTAAAATCAAGTACGATCGTATTTACTCCTTCATTTTTTCAACTTAATGGAAACAACTTTGAAATAAAGAGAAAAATACTTAAAATAACTATTGTCAACGTTGAAAAGTTGAAATGAAGTGAAAAATACTTAAAATAACTGTTGTCAACGTTGAAACCGCGAATTCTCTTCTGATGTGGTCGCAAAATTTTCCGCTCCACACAAAAGAAAAAATAAACTCGAAAGTGTTTCCCAAATCAAATACAAACTCCGCGAAAAAAGAAAATAAAGTGATCGCCACTTTTTACACGCAGTCGGCATCGTCGGAGCCGCTGCAAAACACTAAAAAAAAACAATTATAAATATAAATTATTTCTGCAAAAAATGGGAATAAAGCATTCCCCGAAAAAATCGAGCGCGTCTCTCACGCCGTTTTCTGCTTCCGCTCAGACGAAAGCGAAACAGAAGAAAGTGCGACACAATTAAAACAACAACAAGAAAGTGCTAGAGCGGCGAAAATTCATGTGTCCCCGCTTGCCCCCAATAGCGATGACGCTCTTCGTCCATCATTGCAGAATGCAACGCTCTCTAAGCATTCTGTATCGCTAATGTTACCAACTACTCCCGTTCAATAGCCCGCATTGATGACATCACACGCTGAATCTCTCACGCCTGCTCTAACATGGAGTCAAGAGTGTGTTACTCCAAACACACACACAGGTAACTCTGTTTCGCCTTTTGTTCTAGAAATCCCATTTCATCACAGCATGCAAATTCCCTTTTGCGTTACTCCCGCTCAGAACTTAAATGAGCAAAAAAAAATTTGTCGATAAGTTAAAAACAACAAAACTTCAAAGTAGCTCTATCTCTAGAGAGCAAAATATAAAGGCAACGGCAGCGCAGACAGGCATTGACGCCTACTTCAAACGAAGAGGTTCTCCTCCTGGAAATGTGAAATCTTCTAAAATGCAAAAGACTAATCCCAAAAAGTCTATTGAGTTAGGGCACAACCGATTTGCCATTCTGGCCGAATCCACAAGTTCGGAACCGATTCCGAAATTCCAAAAACCCCCACCAATTTACTTACGTGAAAAAAACTCAAATTCCCTAATAAAAACAATTTCTCAAATAATTGGTGATCACACATTTCATGTAATCCCTATTCTTAAGGGAAGAATCCATGAGACTAAAATTCAAATCTATAACGAGGCAAATTATAGAAAAATTATCGAATCCCTCGATAAATCAAAAAAGAGCTATTACACATATCAGCTCAAAAGCTCTAAAGGTCTCTCCGTTGTCATAAAAGGCATTGACTCGTTTGTTGAATGCAATGAAATCAAAAGCGCTTTAATCGAAGAGCGCTTCCACGTTAAATCCGTTTTTAACATACAAAATCGAGATAAAATTCCCCAACCACTATTCCGAGTGGAACTGGAATTTGATCCGAAGTCCCTAAAAAAGGGGGAATCTCACCCAATTTACTCACTGCGGTATCTCCTCCATCGCAAAATTACAGTGGAAGAGCCTCATAAGCGCCGAGGACCAATTCAGTGCCAAAATTGCCAAGAATACGGCCACACAAAATCGTATTGCACACTTCCCAGCGTGTGCGTAATATGTGGCGATCTCCACCCCACAAACTTGTGCAAAAAAACTAAAGAGGACGCAAATGTTAAAAAATGCAGCAACTGCGGAGGCAACCATACAGCAAACTATAGAGGCTGTCCAATCTACAAATCCTTCAAAAGCAATGCTATTCCCAAAGCTGATGTTTTCCCTCCAAAACAGGATTTAAGAAAAATCCCAACAAATCCCTCACAATCCATTGTCCCTACTTATGTAAATCCCAATATAAATCAAGGCGTTTCCTACGCCAGTGCTTTAAAAGGACTAAACTCTGTCCCCGAGTTCACACAACCTGCTCCTCCTAGCAGTTCTCTCGAACAAACTCTGCAAGTGTTTATACAAAATATGTCACAATTTATGTCTGGTATGCAAAATATGATGCAAGAAATGATTAAAAATCAAAGTCTTTTACTGCAACATCTCATGTCTAAACCATGAATGGTTTAAAAATATCATTTTGGAATGCAAACGGCCTGTGTCTTCACAAACTAGAACTTCTCGAGTTCTTGAAAGAGTCCAGCATTGACGTTATGCTAATTTCTGAAACTCACTTCACCGAAAAACACTTTTTCAATCTTCCGGGATATAGACTCTATGACACAAAGCATCCAAGCGGAAACGCTAGAGGTGGTTCCGCTATTCTCATAAAAAGCCGAATAAAGCATTATGCTCTACAGAATTATTGCACAGAATACATTCAAGCGACAAGTATTTCTCTCGATGAATACTTAAAAGGCCTAACATTAACAGCTATATACTGCCCGCCCAGACACAAAATAACTGAGCAACAATTCCAGACTTTTTTCAATTCTCTTGGATCAAAGTTTCTCGTTGCCGGCGACTTCAACGCCAAACATACATACTGGGGCTCTCGGCTTATATCACCAAAGGGCAGGCTCCTGTTGAACACTGTCAACAGCCTCGGCCTTGACGTTGTCTCCTCTGGCACTCCAACTTACTGGCCAACTGACAGCCGAAAAACTCCCGACGTCATTGACTTTGCAGTATTTAAAACTGTAAGAAGGAGCCAATTGACTATAGAATCTTCTCTAGATCTCTCATCAGACCATACGCCTACTATTATCACAATAAAGTACATCCCAAGCTCTGAGGTCAACCCACCAGATAAATTGACTAGTAAACTCACAAACTGGCTCAAATATCGGAAGTATATAAGCTCTCACATTAACCCTAAAGTGTCACTAAAAACGAAAAACGAAATAAACACAGCTGTTAGTAAATTCACACTTTTGCTTTCCAAAGCAGCTGCAGCGGCCACTCCCTCCCAAATCCAAAATAGCTCAACCCGAAGCTATACAAAATGTACTCCAAAACATATAGAGCAGCTTCTAAAAAATAAAAGAAAAATACGTCATGAATGGCAAAATCACAGATCGCCCACCTTGAAAAAACAGTTAAAAGATATCACTCGAAATCTACAAAAACAGCTTAAATGGAAATCCGAAAGAGACTTTCAACAACTCGTTGAACATCTCGCACCCACAAAATCAACAAATTACTCTCTCTGGCGAGCTGCTAAAAATATGAAAAAACCGGTACTGGCAGAACCTCCCATACGGCTGCCAAACGGAAATTGGGCCAGAAGCGATTCAGAAAAAGGTGCTGCTTTTGCCAACCACCTAAAAACCGTATTCACCCCGAACGAAACAACTGGTGATATCCCATTACCAACAATAATCCGACTCAATAACACCTGTACAGTCGCGATGAAAAAAAATGAACTAATGGAGGCAATAAATAAATGCCTGAACCAAAAAAAAGCACCAGGACCGGACTTGATAACGCCCACAATGATAAAAGAACTGCCATCAGTTGCAATAACCCATTTATTGCACATATTTAATGCAATCCTTAGAACATGTCACTACCCAGATGATTGGAAACTTTCTCAAGTTACAATGATTCCCAAACCTGGAAAAAATCTCAGCAATGTGACCTCATACCGCCCCATAAGTTTGCTCTCTGTGTTATCGAAACTCTTCGAAAAACTACTAATAAAATTGATTTTACCCAAAATTACAGAAAACCAAGTGATTCCCGATCACCAGTTTGGCTTCCGCGAAAAGCATGGCACTATCGAACAAGTGCACCGTATTGTAGACTCAATAAGAAAATTGGTAGGCGCCTCAGTTCTTTACAAAATAAAAAAAAAGTTTCAAAAAATATGCATCTATTCAAAAGTTACAGATTTTTTGCCACCTTTACATAAAAAAAAGTGCTGTGCAGCGGCCACTCCCGCCCAAATCCCAAATAGCTCAACTCGCAGCTAAGCAAAATGTACCCCAAAGAACATAGAGCAGCTAATAATAAAAAAGAGTAAAAAACAAGTTTTTTAAAATATAACCCTTTAACCGACTAAAAAGCAGAAAATAAATTTCATTTAAATTAATTTCCGCAATTTTGATTTAAAATTAAGGGTTTTTGGCTAGTTTGTTCATAATATCATTGCAGAAACCCTCAATTTTAAATCGAAATTGCGGAAATTAATTTAAGGGAAATTTTTTTTCTGCTTTTTAGTTTGTTAAATGGTTATATTTTAAAAAACTTGTTTTTTACTCTTTTTTATTTTCTTTACGCGGTTAAAAGGTTATATGTTAAAAAAATTGTTTTTTACACTTTATTATTTTCCTCTTTTTTTAAAAAAAAAAAAAAGTTTCTTCCCCCTTTTCCTCCTCTTTTTCCCTTTTTTACTCTTTGTCCCGAATGCGAAGCGATGCAGAAAAAGGTGCTTCTTTTGCCAACCACAAAAACCGTATTCACCCCAAAAGAGAAAACTGGTGATATCCCATTACCAACATTAATCCCACTCAATAACCCCTAACCAAAGCACCACAATGATAAAATAACTAATAAAATTGATTTCACCCAAAATTACAGAAAAACAAGTGATTCCCGATCAAAAGTTTGGCTTCCGCTAAAAGCATGGCACTATCGAACCAGTGCACCGTATTGTAGACTCAATAAAAAGCACTTTTGAAAAGAAACAGTACTGCTCCGCTGTTTTCCTCGATATCACCCAGGCCTTCGATAAAGTCTGGCACGAAGGACTTATTTACAAACTACAGCATATTCTCCCCGCTAATATGCACTGCCTACTTAAAAACTATCTCACGAATAGAAAATTTGTAGTAAAATATAAAAGCTTTGTCTCCCAAAAATACGATATACTGGCCGGAGTACCACAAGGTAGTGTCCTCGCGCCCCTGCTTTATATTATATATACTGCAGATATGCCCAAAAGCGACAGAACTCTTTTATCGACTTTTGCTGACGACACTGCTATCCTGTGCTCCCACTCAAACCCAGACATGGCAACTCTTTACGTGCAAAAACATTTGGACTCTCTAAGCAATTGGCTATCACGATGGAAAATCAAAGTCAACGAATCCAAAAGCTGCCACTTAACCTTCACCCTAAGAAGGGGCACGTGTCCTGCTCTGAAGATAAACGGCCAAGTTGTGCCCGAAAGCACCGAAACAAAGTACCTTGGAATGCATCTTGATCGCCGTCTCACATGGCACAAGCACATCCAATCTAAAATCACTCAGATTAAGTTAAAACAGCTGGAGCTAAATTGGCTAATCGCAAGGGCATCAAAGCTTAATCTCACATATAAAGTCCAAATATACAAAAGTATAATAAAACCCATATGGACATATGGAATTGAACTCTGGGGTACAGCCTCTCCCTCTAATGTGGAAAAACTCCAGAGAGTCCAATCTAAAATCCTGCGACAAATTACCAGAGCCCCTTGGTTTATAAGAAATGCAAACATCCACAATGATTTGAATATCCCTGCAGTAAAAGACGAAATTCCGAAACTTACCTCGAAGTACAAGCAGAAGCTTATGTTTCATACAAACATTCTATCTAGAAATTTACTGAGACCTCTGAATCCCTCACGTCTTAAACGAAGCTAATATATATCTCATATATTAGATATGCTAACTCCACATTGCCTAAATCAATGGATGTAGGGCAATTTTTACATCTCATAGCATAGTTTAAGCCGAATTTTTCTTTTTTTTTTAGAATTAAGTAGAATTATTGAATAATCATTGTTAGACCTAAGTTAATATTGGGTGATTCAAATGAATAAATGTACATTATAAAAAAAAAAAAAAAACGTTGAAACAAAGTTGAACAATTTTAAATCAAGGTCTGGCAAACTTAATATAAATTGGAACCTTTTTGAAATAATCGGAAAACAACTTGGAAATAAGTTTGTTTATTTTTGAATTTAAGTTTTAAATTGAAAACAAGTTTGTTCGTAGTTGTTTCTAAAATTTCCAACTTTACCAGACTTTCATTAACGTTTCTACTTCTTTTAAGGTGGTTATTTTTGATTTTAGGTTGTTTTTTCTCTGGGTGTATGGTGTTGGCATTGATTAAATCTGTAAACACAGCCAAAATGTATCGACAGAAAACTGCTGGTGAATTGCATATCCTAAATGATACAAATAAGAATTCATACAGTCCGTTATGTGTAAAAAAGGATGTATATTTTCTGGAACCTGGTTCCACAGGAACGTGGAAGAATCCATTTGCTAGATCGGGGAGTCGTATACACCTTCGCGCCAACTAACGTCTCAAGTACCACGTCGATTAAAGGCATAGGAAAGTTGTCTCGTTCTATCTTTTCATTAAGTTTTTGATAACCACAGCATAATCTCGTACTTCCATCTTTCTTCGACGCTAGCACCACAGGTGCTGCATTCTCCGACGTATTAAGCGGTATTATCCCCTCTTCTACCCATTTTTCGATATGCCCGTCGATAAAAAGCTGATCTGCATACGGTATTCGTCTCGGTCTTTGATAAACAGGTACATCATTGTTTACTATGATCTTCATTTCAACTGGTAACTCTGGGTTCCTCTCTGGTCTTTATTCATCTATCATCGTTGTTATAATTTCAAACTGTATCATGTTCAAATGTGTGAGGTCCATCTTTGTTGAATTTTCCAACTATCTGTTTTCTGCAGCCAAACATAAGCTGTCGAACTCCTTCAAAATGTCGTTGTTTTCACTTCTTGCACTCTCCTTCTCCTCCTTCTTGACTTCTTTAACCTCTTTAGTTTTAGCGTCTTTAACACCTTCGTCCGGAACTTCTTTAACATCTCCGCTCTTGCTACTCTTCTTTCTAAATTCACCACCGTCTGCCCGCCCAACGATTTCAACATCCTTCAACACGGAATTTCCAATAATGGCGTCTTTTGCAATATTTTTTTCTCGCACCACATGAAAAATTATGTCCAACCAAAGATTGTCGATTTCGATTTTTGCTCTAAAGCTGCCAATGGTCGTTATTGCGCCTTCACCAATACCTACGTCGTTTTTTCTCTTTCGTTTTCTCTCTTTTGTCAATTCTATATCGCCTAGCATCATCAAAGTGTCCACCAACGCTATCTTCGTCTCTCAATGTTAATGTAGACCGCTGCGTTATTACTTCGTGCTCTATGTTCGATGCAACCTCGTCATATTCTGAAATACTCTCATTACCATCTTCTCGTTGCAGGCCATAGTGTTCGATAGGTCTGTCTTATAAAATATTCTTCCGTCCGGTCGTCAAAAAATTTAGTTCAGTCAATTTCGATTTGAGTCCGTCGACTGTCAAGGCAAGAATACGGTTAATGTCCATCTTTACTTCGATTTATCAAAAATATATCAATTTCAATATGTCTTTCATTAAAATATATCTTAAAAGCTTCTTTAAATTCTTCTTTCAAAAATCAAATTAATTTCAATTTAATAAACTTCGCCTTTTTCCAACCTCTTAACAATTTCTTATTGGAATTTATTTTTTGCACTCATCTTAAAAATGATTTTCTCTTTCAACTTGTTTACATTCAAAATTTGTATTAAAAATTTTTTCTTTTAAACAACTTCTTCATTTTTATCTATTCTTATTGAAATTTTCTTCTTAAAATCTTCTTTACTTCTTTTCGTATTTACTTCTTTATTTTACTTTTCCTTTTTGTTGGAAATCCTCTTAAAACCTTCTTTACTTCTTTCACATTACCAACTTCTTTACGTCTTTACAAAGCTGGGCACAGTTAATCGAGAATTTAACTTCGTTAACCCAGTAATAAGTAATGAAAAGTTGAAAAGTTAACTTCGTTAAAAGTTAAATTAAATAGTTTAATTTCCTATAGAAAACAAAAAAAATATTTTTTTACAAAAACACATAAAAAATACTTTTTAATACGCTTTGCGTCTCTACTTCTTTATTTGAATTCTTCTTTAACACAAAATTCTTAATGGAAATTTTCTTCTTAAAATCTTCTTTACTTCTTGGATACAAAATTCTTTTGGGAGTTTTCTGCTTAAAAACTTCTTTGCTTCTTTTCGAAACAACTTCTTTACATCTTTTACTTCTTTTCTTCTTTTTAAAACATCTTTACGTTCTTTGCTTATTATTTAATTTAGTGATCAAAAGAAAATAGCAAAATTCTTTATTTACTTCTTCTTATAATTTGCTGATCAAAACAAAATTTATTTGCATGTCAATTTCTCACCACTCCGTGTACAAATATAAGGGTGGTTTTTATTCTTCGTTGCCGATCTTTACTCTTGTTGCTGCGTGCATATTCCAGCACGTCATTGGACATTTTTTGGGGGAATCATGTCAGTTGGGATCAGGCCAGCTTCTAAGTGACATTATTCACCCACAAAATGTACAAGGACCAAAGCTGGGCATTAACTAGTTAATTAGTTAATAGTTAATTAACTAAGTTAATTAACTAAGTTAAATTTTTGGTTAACTTTTAACGTTTCAGTTAATTTCGAAAACCATTAACTTTTTCATTTAGTTAAGTTAAATTTCTTCAATTAACTAGCATTAGTTAATCTTTGAAACAAAACAAAAATTTTTATTGGATGTAAAAAAAATTACAAATTAAGAATTTATACTATTTTCAGGATGTTTACATCATATTTTCCATTTCTCAAAATTCTCAAAAAGGCGAAAAACTTAATTTAGAATGGCCTGTGATATTTGTTTTTAACCAAACTTCATTCGTTTCATTATTATTATTTAATATTCTAATAAAATTTGTATGCCTTTATATGAATATAAATAAATTTCGCTTTTGATAAAAATTTTTATCATTTATTTTAAAGCAAATTTGCATTTGAAGGCTGAAACCGATCGGGAAAAGGGCATTTGAATTAAATATAGTTAAAAAATTTTTTTTTTGTTTTTTATAAAAAATTTAACTATTTAATTTAATTTTTAACAAAGTTAACTTTTCAACGAAATTATCTTTTTAATTCAACGAAGTTAAATTTTTGATTAACTATTACCGGGTTTACGAAGTTAAATTCTCGTTTAACTATGCCCAGCTTTGCCAAGAACGCACTCAGGAACTGGCCGAATCCCAACTGACATGATTCACCCAAAAAAAGTCCAAGGACGCACTCAGAAGCTTACCTGATCCCACCTGACATGTTTCACCCAAAAAAAGTAAAAGGAAGCATTTAGAAGCGAATCCGATTTGACATGATTCACCCAAAAAATATCCAAAGACTCACTTAGAAGCTCGCCGAATCCCACCTGACGTGATTCACCCAAAAAAAGTCCAAGGACGCACTAAGAAGCTGACCTTATCCCACCTGGTATGTTTCATCCACAAAAAGTCGGAGGTAATTAAGTATTGGTTTAAAATGGATTCGTTTTGTCCGAGTTGAGATTTGACATCAAGTACTTGGTGTACTTGGTATATTTTGTGTTGTTATTGTTGTCATTGTGTTGATCGTTTTAAGCACTCGATGTTTTGGAGAAAACGAGTACAGTACTTGTGTTGATGAAAACAAAACAAATGTTGTAAAGTCATTATTTGTCATGAGATAGTATGCTACCGACAGTGCTTGTGTTTAGATGAATGAAGTAAATTTTGGACATTGATATAGTGTACAGTTTACTGAAATATAAGTAAGTACATTTGTGCAGATGTCTACACTAAGGGAAAAAAATCCAGAACTGCTTGATTATGATTTGAAACGGGTATCGCTTTGACAAAATTAAAACTGCTCAGTTGTAAAATAGAACGTGAAACAGTGTCAATATTTGAATGTGGATTTTTTTACGTAGGAATATAATTTTTTTAATTATAATCCCTATTCTGAAGGATGAATTGTATGAAATTGTATAAGAAAAATCAAAGACAAGTCAAAATCGGATTTGTATGAAAAACTATTGATCGAATGGGCAAAATTATTAAAAATTTGTTTAGAGAATTTTCCATGAAACCAAATTGCATAATTAATAAAAAAAGTTGATTAGATATTTTTCGATAAAATTTGATTTAATAAAAGTTGAGGAACAAAAACGTAGCCGTCTCAAATCATTAACATTTCAGTCAGAAAACATTACGATTTCAGTCGTGAAACAACAGTATTTGAGTCTCAATTCATCAATGTGCCGTTACAATTCATCAATAGGCAGTTTAAAAAAAATTTAAACGTTTTGTTGTCTAAATCAGAACAATCAGTTTTTGCTGGAAATTGACAACGGTTCGGAACGTTTTGACAAAGTTTCGTTTTGATTTTTTTCTCAGTGGCCCGTATGCATAAAAAGTAGTGAAAAGTTTTCACTCAAATATTCACAACAGAAATGTCAAATTACATACAAAAAAGTAGTGTGCTCTGAAAGTATTGTTCACTCCTTATGAATACAGCCCATTTAGTAGAACAAATTTCGTAGAATAAAATTTAGTTTTCAAGTAAATGAGTCATATAACACGAATTCGGTACTGATTTTTTTTCTTTTATCAAGATCCTTGTAGGTGACCGTCTCAGGACCGTCGTATGCACTACATCCACGGATCCCGGGATTTTTCGGGATCGAAAGCCCTAATGAGTATGTGTTACAAGTAAAAAGTCGGCTATGTGTATTTATACTCAAATTCTTATTTTTTTTTAAATTTATTTCTACATGAGAAATATTCTACCAGTGAGCATAAATATTGTGTGCGCGAAACATGTACCTATCTTGCAATATGGTGAAAGAGAATGCAAGAAGTGTACTCAAGAGAGCGACAGTTACATAAAACCTGGTTACTAAACGTAATCCAAACTTTCCAAAAAAAATGAACATGAGAAAAATGAGTCCTACCTGCCAGCCTTGCTACCTGCCCACGTATTTACGGTTTGCATGCAACGTTCATATTGTCAGAAGAGCAGATAACTAACCATGGTTCTTCCTCAACTCTTTCTTTCAAGTCGGTGCACTAGCGCCACTAATTTAATAACTGCCTCACCGCTCATCCTTAGCAATAATCTGAATCAAAGCAATTCAACCAAATTCACTTTGTTGCATGAATATGATGAGTACTACCACTGAGTCCGCTACTACACTCCACGGTATAAATAAAATATGTATATTAGGGTGCTACTTATTTCAAAGCTTTTGAAAAATTTCGAAAAAAGTTCTTGAAGTTTGAAAAAAATCGGATACATTTAAGAATTTAAAATTTGTATGGGGGCAAAAAAACCTTTCAGAACTTGAAAAAACAAATTGCATGAATAGTTGCGTTCAAAAAAATAGTAGCGGAAAAATAGTAGATGAAGTTTATATTTGTTTTCAAACATTTTATAGTGTCGATATTGGGGCCATTGGAAAGGCCGCTTAGATCCCTTTCGAATGAGAACCAAACTAAATTTTAAGTAAGGTTTTGTTGTTCATAACTATTTTTTAAAACCGTTTGAAAACGAATTTTCTCGATATGTACTTTAAAGATACAAATGTATAGGTACTCATTGGAAAGGAATCCTTTCCAATGGTACCAATTACAACAAAAAATTTTAAATATTCGAAAACAAATAAAAATTGCATATATGGCCCGCTACTATTTATTTGACCGCACCTGTATGTTCTCGATAATCGACACCCTGAGATAAATAATGCCTGTATTTATTATGTTATACCACGCACTAGTCCAATAAAAATAAATAGGAGGTTTATTGGTCCCATGATTTTGAAAAAAATGCGCCCTCGTTTGGTTTTTATGTAGCTAAGTGCATATTTTGCCAACTGTGATTACTTAGTTTTCCTTGTATTCCATCTTGTCTTTGACAACTAGTCGATGCGGACTTCTCAAAAACTAGATTATTAGCACGCTCGCCCATGCCCAAACCCGAGTAAATATGCAAAAAAATATCGTTTGCCTCAGACAGAAGTCTGGCAGGTCGGGACAAAATATTAAAATAAGTGGCACCCTAATTTACCTTGTATATACATGGTTTCTTGATGTCTCTTCTTAACGATCAAAATTTCTGTTTCACTCACAGAAGACATCAACATGCATGCAACCAGACCGCAATAAGACTATATAAGATATAAAAGCGTTGGTAGAATTGAATGCGCTTTAGTTTATGATCCAGTCTCAGCGTGTACGAGTTTTCGACTGCGGTAAAAAGCAAACAAAGGATACTCGGGGGAAAGAGTGAACTTGAAAGTCGTCGGTTGTTGTGGAATTTTATTGCAGCGCCGGATAAGTGAGAAGATAAAACAAATAAACTAGTTTAAATAAGAAGTACATATATAATGGCTTTGATTTTGGGAATATTGCTTGCAATTATTTGCATTTTATCCCTTTGTGCTTATCTTCGAGTTGTCTATGAGTGTGTACGTAAAGTGCGTATAATTCAAGTGGAAAATGCATTTAAGAAATCGTCAGCATCGAAGTCTGGCTTAAAAAATCAAACACAAAGTGATAATAATATGAGTCGGCACCATATAGAAGAATTCCAACAGGCACCGGGACCAATGCCATGGCCAATATTGGGTAATTTAGGTCTGCTAGGACGACACGCAGTTCCGTTCCAGGGATTTACAGAGCTAGCGAAGAAATTTGGCGATGTCTACTCCCTCACCCTTGGAACAACACGCTGTCTCATCGTCAACAACTTAGATCTGATTCGAGAGGTGCTCAATCAAAATGGAAAATACTTTGGTGGACGTCCAGACTTTCTAAGATTTCATGTACTTTTTGGTGGCGACAGAAACAACTGTAAGTCGAAAATTTTAATTCTAATGGGTATTTTTATAAAATTCAAAAGTTAAACTTTCAAATTCCAAAACTCAACAACAACTAGTTCGATTTTCAATTCCTTTAAACTGGAGGAAAGATCAAGAAATTACCTAACAGTTTAACCACTAAAAAAAACAACAACCTCGAGGTTTTTTTGAAAATTCATTTATTATATCGTCTAGTCAGTAGGCTCAAGTTTCCTGGTGGATATTCAATGAAGAGTGCTGAATGTCGCTCATTTGAAGTAGTAAACACTGAGATGGCCGCCGGTTTTTTATATCTATAAAATGTTTATCGGCTCACTTGCAATAAAGAACTAATAGAGAAAATAAAAATAATAAGTCAAACTATCAGCGTGTAGATAAATATTTGAATAACCCCAATTCACAGCTCAATTATACCAATATTGTGGAGTTATTGAAGCTCAAAAACTTCAAACGCGGTTTTCACGAACAAAAAGAATTTTGACCAATACAGCATTTTGAATCAAACCTACAATATTCTCATTTCCCTGTATCGCCTGAATAAAAAGGAATTCTCTGCATACATTTTCCAGTAAAGGTTTTTACAATAAATTCGAATTTGAAAACAAAACTTGACAATATGTTATATTTGTTGATAAAAAAAAAACACCGAAAACACCCCTTGGCGGCGGCACTGATGTACAGTAAGTAAGAAAAATGTTTAATTTACAAAACTTGTAATTTTTTACGACTTGTGAATATTTAAAAAACCACAGAATGCGAATCATTACAAAGATCAAATCCATATCTTTGGCATGAGTAACTGAAGGCCTTAATGTACATCTTGATATGTACATATCGAGTTAAGGTGTTCAGCTATAGTAAAAAATTTAAAATTTTGGAAACCAAACCGGTTACTTACTGTAGATACATAAATCACATTTTGTACTGATACAATCTTACTCTAATTTTCTGGTTTTTTCTTTCTCTGCACATTTAAAGGCTTTTTGAATATCCTTTTCAAAATTGGCTTCGGTATAGCCAATTCTTACCGTATAAAATGTTGCAGAAGTTCATCAGTTATTTGAAGTTTTTTTTTGTCCTCGGTAATTGTATTGCAGTAAAATGTTCGTTGATATCATTCTTGGAAGAGCTTTTACAAGTCAAACGGAACTAATAATGTTTCGCACTATAGTTATTTGATAAAAGTATAGGTTTCATTTCCTTCTACTTCACCTTCAGTTATTTGAAATTTTTTAATCAGAAGTTTTTCTTTTTCTTGGTGTATAAGAATCCTCATGGGACATTCGACGTCAAATTTGCACTTTTTCTTTCGTGGGCTTCTTACATTTGAGATGGGCTGTCGGTCCCATCCCAAATTTACATGCGTTTTAAAGAAGACAAAAGGAGTTACATTTGAAGCTATCGTTGAAAATCGATAATGCACTGAAAAAAAAATTTAGTACAATGGTTTTTAAAATAGAGCTTACCACCATTTTGTTTAATTTTAAAACACGTGCTTTCAAAACAAATTTTAAAACGCAATCATTCAATTTTAAAACTTTGTGCTAAAAACCAATTTGAAAGCAAACTTATCAAATTTAAAAAAACAATTTCATTAAATTTTAAAATTTTTGTTTTCAATTTTAAAAAAAAATTTCAAATTGAAAGCGCACGTGTTTTGAAATTGAACAAATCTGTACAAAGCTCTATTTTAAAAACCAAATTATCCTCTCAGTGTGGCTAAATAACATTGCAATTCAATTTAACACTTTAAAGACGAAAAACTTTTTTAAAAAATTCTGTTTTTTTGAATTTTTTATTTTTTTTGAAAGTTTTTTAAACTACCTACAAAATTCAAATTTCGAAAAAATTTTCTAACGCTATTTAAATTTACCAAACAATTTAGAAAAAATCATGTTTCGCAAAATTGTGAAATTTGCATCTCGTGCTCATCGGCCCCCCTGTTAGTTGGGGGAAAACTAAGTATGAAGTTAGGTGGCAGCCGTGGTGCAGTTGGTTAAAGGGTTCTACTGTGTCACGATCGGAAGGCATGAGGTTCAATCCCTACCCGGGGCAGGTCAAGGAAAAGTGTGTGTGACATGTTTTTCTGGAAAGATCGTGACCGGAGGGGATGAGGTTCAATCCCTACCCGGGGCAAGATACAGAATTAATTTGTGTGACATGTTTTTCTGTAAAGACCGCCACCTCTCGTATAACTTGACAAGGAATGCAACTATCATATACTTGCCCATGATAATTGCACCAAGAAGCATGTGGTATCACAATGGACTTAATTTGGTCTAAGTGTGTCGGTGTTCCGGCAGCCACCTTAACTTAACCTAACCTAAGTATGCAGAAAGTTGTAAGCTTATTACCCCTACAATCGTTGGCTTGGCCTAGAAAAAAAAAAGTTACAAGCAAACAAAAATAAAATAATAATAAAGAAATTTATACTTCACATTTTTACAGTGCACTATGGTTCCTGCGACCGAGTTTTCTGGCCAAAATTCAAATATTTATGATATTTAAACGAAACTTGGTATCCTGAGGGTTTTTGGGGTCGCTGAACTCAAATCTGACATTAAAATTTCAAAATTCAAGATGGCGAATTGAAAATCTTATTGTAATTTTACGAAACTTGTTATGTGGGGTTTTTTGGAGTCGCTGATTTCAAATGATATCGAAATTTCAAAATTTAAGATGGTGGATCCAATACGGTGGCTGAAATTTCAAAATCTTATTTTATCTTTACGAAACTTGGTATACGGGGATTTTTGGGTTCGGAAATTTTATTAACGGCAATGTAAGTGTTAAAATGTTTTAATTATATTTATAACAGTGTTAAACAATTTTATTAATTAATTCCAAATTATTAGAAATAATATGAAACTAAAGACAATGCAATTCGTTTAAAGAATGGAAAAAAAAAATATTATCAATTTAAAAGAAAAAATTTGTGTTACTCTAAGTAATTCGTCATGGTGATTAGAATAAGTCCGGTTTTTATACCCTACACCTCATGAGGTATGTACTCAAAGAATTAATATGTTTGGATAACGTTTGCTTCAAACAAACTTAAACGAAAAAACAAACAAAAAACATTTCCTCCAAATTAAGTCGTTTTGCCACCAATAATAAATAAATTTGCAACAATTTAGAAACGTTTCCAATAAAAGTATTGCATTTTACTTTTATTGGAAACGTTTTTAAATTCCTGCAAATTAAAAACTAATTTCTAATAAACGTTTAAATTGTTAAAATCGAATTCGATATAGGCTTTGTTTTTATTGACCAGAACGAAAGTAGCTCAGAGGCACAGCGTGTATGTGTGCAACTTGTAAACCTTACGTCCCGCGTTCAAATCCTGGCTGACCTGAATTTTTTTTTTTCGTTACTCAAACGTTGGTCGCAAACGAAACCACAAACGAATGTGGTATCGCGCTATTTTTAACTAAACTTTATTTAAACTAACTAAAATCAAAAATCCCCACGCGATAATTAAATTCCCTATTTGCCCGAATAGCACAGTCGCGAAGCGTGGGATTTAAGACGACCCTCGCGGTATGGTATCCCCGGACGAACGAACAACACAAACACACGAAAACCTGATAAAAAAACTTCTTTTAAAAAAACTACACCGAAACTGCCGCAATAGATATATATATAGGTATATATATAACTATATATAAAAGAAACGGAAATTTTCCCGACACAAGGAAAATAATACCGCACACAAACCCTTTTTCAAAATCAACACAAGCCGACAATCACCCAAAAGAAATTATTCGTACACCAAAAATTAAATCTTTTTAAACGCAATTGATTTGCGGGACCAGACCAACCTGTCTGAAATCCCTCGCACGATTCTTTGCAGAATCTATTCACCAGCTGGACTTCGATAAAATTCGATGTCCAGCAACAACTTGGCTCTGATGCGGGACAACACAAACAAAAAAAAAGGAATAAGGAAGAGGGGGGAAAAACGGCCAAACAAATCCCAAGAAAACTACTTGGACGGAAACACTTCACCAAAATAAATCACGACCGAACACAATCTGTCCAACTCTATTCAATTCCTCAAAAACAAATCACTAAATGGCCGACTGCCACAAATAAAACAAAGTAAAATAAACACTAGCTGGCAAAACTAAACCAGCGCGCAAAAATACTCCCTTTGGAACACTTGTCCTCCAGCCACAGTCCGACGATGGCAACAGCTCCACTTCACCACTCAAAAAAACACAATTAAAAAAAAAAAAAGAAAATTATCCAAATTTTGGAACCAAATAATTTAAGATTCAATTAATTTTAAACAAAACCAAAGCTTCGACACTCTCCTTCTTCCCTGCTCAAAAAGAACTAAAACGAAATTAAAAAATATGAGCGCCTATGACGCTCACTTTCCATTTATCTTCCCACATACATAGAGTGCGGCTTACGCAGAAACCAGTGTCCGCAGTCGGGGCTTTACCCATACCTATATGCGAAAAATCTCTTCAGATTTTTCTAGGTGTGTTTGGCAAATTTACATATACCCCCCTGCACCCACCAAAATGAAATATACATTTTGGCGGCACTCATGTACGTATAGGCGAAAGCATAAATGTTCTCAAATTCCTCTCCCTCAAACAGGTTTAAAAAGTACAAAAGCTTTAGTCCAGGTTTTGACAATTTACTATTGTAATGGCGAGGCTGGCAATACCCTCATCGGATCGCCGCCGCTCACTGAGCTAACTTAACGAAAGCAAAAGCGAAAGAAAGGAGAAGAAAGCAAGAGAACTTTGACAGCTCAAACAAAATATTCAGTTTTCTTCTTCCGCGCGCCGGCCGCATTTCGCCCGCGAGTGTCGTATTTGTTTTGCTTAGCAAATTAAGCAAAACAAATATATATTTAAAAAAAAAATCAACATTCAATAAAATCGTGCAGTGCGTTCTTTCGGTTAGTGCGTGTGAAATTTTGTTCCTTCGATTTTGTTCGCCCGTCGCCCCGAACAAAAGGGAAACAAAAAACATAACAAAACAAACAATACAACAAAACAACAACAACTGTGCCGCGAATTTATACCGCGACAACCCCACCTCCACCTCCGCGAAAGTTGCTTGGTCTCCTGAGACCAGCCAACTTTCGAATCTAACCGGAGAAAATCACCCTGAGTCGATGTGCGGCCTAAGGTCCCGCACATGCCATGTCCCCTTTTCTCGTCCGTCTTCGTCTTCCAAAACATATGTCCACGGAGACACCCTCTTTTTAACCCTAAACGGTCCAACAAATTTCGGAGCTAACTTCGCTGCAAAATAGTTTGCAGCATCGGACAAAACAAAATTACGTCTCCATACTAACTCGTGCGGTAAATACTGCACATCTCTACGTCTGAGATTGTACGTTTTCGCTGTCTTGGCACTTGCCATTTCTAACTTTTTCCGTATGTCTTCCCTCAAGTCTGCCATTAACTTGGCCCGGTCCTCACTACTACTGTCCGGTTGGTCTGAGTCTCCCACTCGTCTATAATCTCTATCACCCCTGACCGCCATATTTCGGCCAAAATTCACGAAGTATGGAGACGCTCCCAAAACCTCATGCTGCGATGTTCGAATGCAGCACGCCACCTTTGAGAGATGAGAATCCCATGTCCGATGGTTTTCTGAAATATATGCTCTCAAAGTGGTCTTAATTATTTGGTTGATCCGCTCGGCCGGATTGGCCTGCGGATGATAGTGTGCAGTGTACCGCATCTGCACACCATACGACGCGCATAAACTCTGCAGCTCCTTGCTGCGAAACTGTGGCCCATTGTCGCACACAATGGACCTCGGAACTCCAAAGAGCAGGAAAACATTGTCTTCCAACTCCTTGCAAACACTCTTTGCCGTTGCATTTCGCAACGGAAACAACAATGGGAATTTGGTGAAGTAGTCAACCACCGTTAAAATATAACAAAATCCCCGACTAGACTTCACCAAGGGTCCCACCAGATCTACGCAGATCATTTCCCAAGGTTCTAACTTCTTTGTCCTCTCTACCATACAACCAGCTGGCTTATTGTTGTCAGGTTTCACCCTCTGGCAAACCTGACAACCTTTAATATATCTAGCTATCTCTGCCTTCATTTTCGGCCAATAATATTTCTCAATTACCCTAGCGTATGTTTTCCTAACGCCCATGTGCCCCGATAATGGATTATCGTGACACTCAAATAAAATACTGCGCCTATCACTCTTGCCCACAACTCTCTTCCACTCGTACCCAGCACTAAACAAACTATTTGTCCCTGCCTTTATGTGTTTATATAACACCCCATTTTCAATTCTCCAAGCTGGGTACGAGTGGAAGTGCTCTACCGGCTAGCTCAGTCGGTAGAGCATGAGACTCTTAATCTCAGGGTCGTGGGTTCGTGCCCCACGTTGGGCGCCAGCTTATCGCGCTATTTTTAACTAAACTTTATTTAAACTAACTAAAATCAAAAATCCCCACGCGATAATTAAATTCCCTATTTGCCCGAATAGCACAGTCGCGAAGCGTGGGATTTAAGACGACCCTCGCGGTATGGTATCCCCGGACGAACGAACAACACGAACACACGAAAACCTGATAAATAAACTTCTTTTAAAAAAACTACACCGAAACTGCCGCAATAGATATATATATAGGTATATATATAACTATATATAAAAGAAACGGAAATTTTCCCGACACAAGGAAAATAATACCGCACACAAACCCTTTTTCAAAATCAACACAAGCCGACAATCACCCAAAAGAAATTATTCGTACACCAAAAATTAAATCTTTTTAAACGCAATTGATTTGCGGGACCAGACCAACCTGTCTGAAATCCCTCGCACGATTCTTTGCAGAATCTATTCACCAGCTGGACTTCGATAAAATTCGATGTCCAGCAACAACTTGGCTCTGATGCGGGACAACACAAACAAAAAAAAAGGAATAAGGAAGAGGGGGGAAAAACGGCCAAACAAATCCCAAGCAAACTACTTGGACGGAAACACTTCACCAAAATAAATCACGACCGAACACAATCTGTCCAACTCTATTCAATTCCTCAAAAACAAATCACTAAATGGCCGACTTCCACAAATAAAACAAAGTAAAATAAACACTAGCTGGCAAAACTAAACCAGCGCGCAAAAATACTCCCTTTGGACCACTTGTCCTCCAGCCACAGTCCGACGATGGCAACAGCTCCACTTCACCACTCAACAAAAAAACACAATTTTTAAAAAAAAGAAAAGAAAATTATCCAACTTTTGGAAACAAATAATTTAATTAAATTTAAGAAAAAAAAACCAAAGCTTTTGCCACTCTCCTTCTTCCCTGCTCAAAAAGAACTAAAACGAAATTAAAAAATATGAGCGCCTATGACGCTCACTTTCCATTTATCTTCCCACATACATAGAGTGCGGCTTACGCAGAAACCGGTGTCCGCAGTCGGGGCTTTACCCATACCTATATGCGAAAAATCTCTTCAGATTTTTCTAGGTGTGTTTGGCAAATTTACATATACCCCCCTGCACCCACCAAAATGAAATATACATTTTGGCGGCACTCATGTACGTATAGGCGAAAGCATAAATGTTCTCAAATTCCTCTCCCTCAAACAGGTTTAAAAAGTACAAAAGCTTTAGTCCAGGTTTTGACAATTTACTATTGTAATGGCGAGGCTGGCAATACCCTCATCGGATCGCCGCCGCTCACTGAGCTAACTTAACGAAAGCAAAAGCGAAAGAAAGGAGAAGAAAGCAAGAGAACTTTGACAGCTCAAACAAAATATTCAGTTTTCTTCTTCCGCGCGCCGGCCGCATTTCGCCCGCGAGTGTCGTATTTGTTTTGCTTAGCAAATTAAGCAAAACAAATATATATTTAAAAAAAAAATCAACATTCAATAAAATCGTGCAGTGCGTTCTTTCGGTTAGTGTGAAATTTTGTTCCTTCGATTTTGTTCGCCCGTCGCCCCGAACAAAAGGGAAACAAAAAACATAACAAAACAAACAATACAACAAAACAACAACAACTGTGCCGCGAATTTATACCGCGACAGTGGGTCTGATGTTTTTAACACCAAGAACTAGACGTGTCCAGTATGGGAAATTATATATATTGAGTTGATTTAGCACTATCCTTCTGTCTGTTTGTCCGACTGTCCATCCTCTTTTCTTGTAAACTCGATTGCAGGATTTAGAAGAAAGCTAGGGATCTAAAATTTTAATTGATCTTCATATCCGTCTGGATTTTTGTGCTAAGGAGAGAGCATACTTGTTGAAAACATATTTTTTAATGTATTTTTGTAACAAATAATTGAAAACAACTATTTCTTCCATATCCTTGTTGGGCATAACTTGCCAAATATCGAATACATCAGCGAATCGTACATTGAAGTTAATTGAGATAAATGTGGATTATTCATTTTACTCCAGCTCTACAAAAAGTGGAAAATTAACTGCAAATTGTGTTTAAAACGATTTTCTAAATGGTTTGTATTATTTTTGTATTTAATTTTCGAATGCAAATGATACAAGTACATGATTAAGTAATAAATGATTACAAGATAAATGATAAAAGAAATTGTACAATAATTGCAAATACATATACACATTAAAACATAATTTCATTTGCATATTTTCCAATTTCTTATTGCAAACAAAATAAAACAAAACACTACCGATTCACAAATTATTGCCTCTTTGGGAGTCGAAATTCAATTGGTTATACATTTTCTTTCTTATAAACTTTCTTATACATTTTATATAATTATTTAATAAAAACTATCGTTTATAATAATATAAAATACATTTTATATAAACAGCACAATACACACCACAAATAACACGTCTACGCTCAAAGAAGGCAGCTGAGAACTGATAGAAACTGTGTTCGCTTTGTTTAGTGTGGAGAAAATCACACAAGTTTTTGTGTTTTTGAAATGTTTACATATTTTATCAGCATTTTTGTGGAAAGTTAAATAGTTTTGATTGCATATTTTAGATTTGCAATATTTTGTATCTATAATTAAACTATTTCTCCTTTTTTGAATTCAATGAGCAGAAATGCCACTAATTTTAGGCCACCACTGAAAATTCAGCAAAAATTTACTGAAATTTTGATAGGAATTTTCAACAAATAATTTATAATGTAAATAGAGAAAGTACAAAAAAAAATTTTAAAATCTAAACTTAAAAGAAAACCTGGTCACAGGAACCATAGTGCAGTGGCTTACAGCACCCTAAAGGTCGAAATAATAATAAAATAACATAGGGTGACTCGAATACACATTCTTTTTATTTTCAAATGTTTAATCAAAATAAATTTTGACAAAATTTTTAAAATTAAAAAAAAATTACTAAAGCTAAGATTACACGATGCGTGCAATGCATGAATAATTCGATACAAAAAATCGTTCAAAATGTGGGCAAATTTTGTTAAAAACCAATTTTTTGTTCTAACATATTACACGATGCGGTTAATTTCTCGAATTTCGATGCGAACCAAATTTTTTAATGCGTGCACGAATGAATAAAATTTGAACAAATTTTTATTCGAGCATATTCTTACATATTCTTACATATTGCTTGGACAAATTTTATGCGTAGCGAACATAAAAAATGTGTTTTGGAAGTTTTTTTTTAATGTGTACACATTTTTAGAAACTTCTTCACATTTTATTGAAAATAAAGAAAAAAAATGCTTAAGGAATCTGTTTTTTGCGCAGCAGCAACACTATTTCTGCTCAAGGATCAAAATTGTGAGAAGAAAAATCGTGATAACGAGCATGGCGCATATGACAACCTATTGCGGGAGTTGTCCGGTGAGTCCGGTGATCGCATTGAACAACGTTTGTTTGCCATTTTTCATCGAATGGTCAAGAATGCATTCGATTCAATTAAAACAATTTATGTTTATTTTTAAAATAAATGCATGTAAAAATATACTACATTAAAAATTTAACCACAAGCGTATCTTTTTTAAACAAATTTATGTCCATGAAACTGGACTCATCTATCGTGCTTTTCAGTTCAGCTTGATTTCTTACTGAGGTTGCTGATGGACGTCATTTTAAACGAAGATTCGGCAGCGGTGATGAAGGACATGGCATTGTAGTAGCGTAACATCGGATTCTGTGTAGCAGCTTGTCCGGACTTTACCTTTTTTCCTTGGCTGCAAACATTGCGGAAAGCCGACCTCAAGTATTGCCATTATTTGCTACAGTCGGTCGAAGTGAATTGGCCTTCGAAAACTCCTGCAATGCCTGGCTGGCCAACTCGGCGATTGCGGTCTTTGCTTTCTGCACTTGATGTATTCCATATGCAAGGATGCATTTCCGCTTGCCGTATGAGCGTTTCTCTATCGGCGTGGACCTACTTTTCCTCCATTTGGACGATTCAATAATTCAACAATTCAATAAAATTTTCAGTTTGGAACAAAATTTGTTGACAAATTTTTGAACGAATCAAAATTTTAATTCGTACAAATTACGAATTTGAAATTTGAACAAATTTGTGCACATTTGTCAATATATTATACCAGGGTTGGCAACCGAAACCGTAACCGAAACCGAAACCGAATGAAACCGATTCATTTTAGGGAGCGAAACCTAAACCGAAACCGATTCGTCGCAACCGATTGAATGGGTTCAACCAAAACCAATTGAAAAGGTTACGGGTTTTTAATCGGTTTTCAAAAGGTTTTCGTACACAAAATTGACTTGAAGTATTTTTTCCTAAGAAAAAATTCATCGTATTTCATTTATTTATTTCATATATTTTTAAAATATAGGAAATATTTTTTTTAAATATTCAATAAATCTTTTTATAAGGCCGGCGCACACAGAGGTGATATTCGCTATATAATTTCAGAACCATTTCGATATTTAAAAAAATCTAGCTTCGAAAACGCAAAGTGCCTCACACAGGCAGCGATTTCATCGCAGTAGATTTTGTTTGTTATTTATTATATTGCTATGGAAACAACCAAAAAGTCTGACTGAAATGGTTCTGAAACTGACTATTTTGTTTGTTATTTATTAGACTACTATGGAAACAGTCAAAAAGTTTATTTTCAAACTGAATTGATTGGTTTTGAAACTGGCTTTTTGTGTTTGTTATTTATTGTATTGCTATGGAAACAGGCTGTATAAAAAACGCTATATCATGGCTGAAGAAAATAAGGTTGATCCACTTCATACAAAATGACATAAATAAGGATTCTGACGTTTCCTTTAATGTTCCAAAAGCTGACACATTGTTAAACATTTTCTAAGAAACGTGGTGGAGTTGCCAGATATTTTTTATAACTTATCGGCATTTTACTCTTTCCAAGTTTTTTTTTTAGTGTTCCTAGCATAAAATAATTTTTAAGAGTCAGATTTTACAAATGCAACATCGTTTCATGTCGCCATTGCATAAATTCGTCACAAAATCGGGGTTTAAATTGGGACTAATTGCCACATCTGGTAGCCCTTTTCTTGAGATTTTTTTAAAATATATCTGGTAGCACAATCCTTATTTATGTCAGATGGTTAAGATGGCGGATAGTGTCAGAAGCGGCACTACCTTATTTTCTTCTACCATGCGCTATATTTTCAAAAATACAATTATTTGTGACAAAATTAATTTCGAAACCGCCTGCGGCACGAATAACGCCTCTGTGGGCGCAGGCATTTTTATGGTTTTTGAAAAGACTTGGAAAATTTTCACTATTTTTTCGTAGTTTTCGTCCGATTTAGCTGATTCTCGAACTTGATCTCAATTCGGAGATAAAAACGTAAACCTAAAGTTTCACATCGATGTCTCAAAAAAAAAAAAAAGTCTGGTGACAGACAGACGGGGATATGGCTAAATCTGTTTTCGATGCTGATCATGAATATATATACTTATCCATACCGGACATACGTCCTTATGGACGTTTCAATCGTTGTGTAGGGTATAAAAACTAAAAATTTAAGCAGAAATTTGTTTGAAAATGCGATTAGATAAGGAAATTCGGTAAATGTAGTTAGATTCAGCACCCTTGATTTATATTGAATTGATATAAAATTTCCTAATATTGGGCCATCTAGAAACCTTTGAAAACCTAAACCGAAACCTTTTCAATCGCTCCAACCAACCGAAACCTTTTCAAAATCAAGGAGCGAAACCGATAACCAAAACCGATTGGCAAGTGGGAGTAAAACCGAAACCGAAACCTTTATTCGATTCGGTTGCCAACTCTGTATTATACGATAAACGAATGAAATTTGTGAAATTGGAGGCAAAATTCTAGCATTGCACGCATCGTGTAATCGTACCTTAACACTTTGAAAAAACCGGAGAGCATTAAAAAAAAAAAACGTAGACGTGAGAAACGTTCAGATTCCCGGAGTCTCCGGGCAAAAACCCTGTGTGTGGCAAGCCTAGATAATTACGAAGAAATGCTGACGTTTACGAAATTTTGGCCTGCTGGGATGTCTTTTACTATACATTTTATTTCCTTACCTAATTTGTTATCAACATTTCATTTCATAACTAGCACGCTTAAAAATCACCAGCAAACTAAGCACCAGAACATGAATAACAATTTTTGTCACAATAACTGTTCTTTAACGCACGAATTAATTCAGGTTTTTCGTTTAACCTTACATCTTCGTTTACTAAACAATGCAAACTAGGTTTTTCAGATTAAAGTTCTTATTCCCATTATGATTTCGTTTACTAGGTAATGCCAAATATTTTCTACAGATTAAAGTTTGCATTACCTCTTCCCTGACTCGAGATGGCATGTTTTTGCCAAAGTTTGTCTATCTATGAATTCGTCGATCTTTTTGGTAATGCATTCCGTACATTCCGGTTGAAATATATTTTTTCAAAAATGAATTCAATATAGGGTTGCCACACTGTCTGGGTTGTCAGATTTTTCGTAATGTGTTCAGATTTTCAAAAATTAGTCCAGATAAAATTCCTGATATTTTTCAGAAAAAAAATACCTAAATTTTTCAAAAGAAAATAGTCTTGGGCTATTTCGGTTAAGGGTGGTATTAAAATATTGAATGATATATATAAATTTTTTTTTTTAAATTAGATTATTTATTGAATCATCTAAGAATATTTACATAGATCTAACAATAGTATTTCAATGTTTTTTTTTTAATTCTCTTAAATCTATATCGCGTGTTGACATCGCCTAAACTCCATTGAATTTGGCAATGCGGAGTTGTCGTAACGAATATATGGAGAATACATTAGTTTCGTTTGAGATGTGAGGTATTCAGAGGTCTCAGTAAATTCCTAGCTAGAATTTTTTGATGAAACGTGAGCTTCTGCTTGTACTTCGAGGTAAGTTTCGGAATTTCGTCTTTTAGGGGCTCTGGCAATTTGTCTCAGGATTTTATATTGGACTCTCTGAACTTTTTCCACGTTCGAGGGAGAGGCAGTGTCCCAAAACTTAATTCCATATGTCCATATGGGTTTTATTATACTTTTGTATATTTGGACTTTGTATGTGAGATTTAGCTTAGATGCCTTTGAGATTAACCAATTTAGTTCCAATTGTTTTAGTTTAATCTGGGTTAGTTTGGATTGAATGTGCTTATGCCATGTGAGGCAGCGATCGAAGTGCATTCCAAGATACTTTGTTTCGGAACTTTCAGGGACAACTTGGCAGAGCAGGACACGTGCCCCTTCTTAGGGTGACGGTTAAGTGTCAGCTTTTGGATTCGTTACTTTGATTTTCCATCGTGATAGCCAATTACTTAGAGTATCCAAATGTTTTTACACGTAAAGAGTTGCCATGCCTGGGTTTCAGTGAGAGCACAGAATAACAGTGTCGTCAGCAAAAGTCGATATAAGAGTTCTATCGCTTTTGGGCATATCTGCAGTATAGAGAATATAAAGCAGGGGCGCGAGGACACTGCCTTTTGGTACTACTGCCAGTATTTCGTATTTTCGGGAGACAAAGCTTTTATATTTTACTACAAATTTTCTATTCGTGAGGTAGTTTTTGAGTCAGTGAGTTTTTGAGACAGTGCATATTAGCGGGAAGAATATGCTGTAGTTTGTAAATAAGTCCTTCGTGCCAGACTTTATCGAAGGCCTGGGTGATATCGAGGAAAACAGCGGAGCAGTACTGTTTCTTTTCAAAAGTGCTTTTTATTGAGTCTACAATACGGTGCACTGGTTCGATAGTGCCATGCTTTTAGCGGAAGCCAAACTTTTGATCGGGAATCACTTGTTTTTCTGTAATTTTGGGTGAAATCAATTTTATTAGTTATTTTATCATTGTGGTGCTTTGGTTAGGGGTTATTGAGTGGGATTAATGTTGGTAATGGGATATCACCAGTTTTCTCTTTTGGGGTGAATACGGTTTTTGTGGTTGGCAAAAGAAGCACCTTTTTCTGCATCGCTTCGCATTCGGGACAAAGAGTAAAAAAGGGAAAAAGAGGAGGAAAAGGGGGAAGAAACTTTTTTTTTTTTTAAAAAAAGAGGAAAATAATAAAGTGTAAAAAACAATTTTTTTAACATATAACCTTTTAACCGCGTAAAGAAAATAAAAAAGAGTAAAAAACAAGTTTTTTAAAATATAACCATTTAACAAACTAAAAAGCAGAAAAAAAATTTCCCTTAAATTAATTTCCGCAATTTCGATTTAAAATTGAGGGTTTCTGCAATGATATTATGAACAAACTAGCCAAAAACCCTTAATTTTAAATCAAAATTGCGGAAATTAATTTAAATGAAATTTATTTTCGGCTTTTTAGTCGGTTAAAGGGTTATATTTTAAAAAACTTGTTTTTTACTCTTTTTTATTATTAGCTGCTCTATGTTCTTTGGGGTACATTTTGCTTAGCTGCGAGTTGAGCTATTTGGGATTTGGGCGGGAGTGGCCGCTGCACAGCACTTTTTTTTATGTAAAGGTGGCAAAAAATCTGTAACTTTTGAATAGATGCATATTTTTTGAAACTTTTTTTTTATTTTGTAAAGAACTGAGGCGCCTACCAATTTTTCAAAACAAAAAAGAGTGACCCCAAACTGAAAAAAAAAATTATTTTCTCCTTTCGAAGTACAACATTTAAGAAATTTTAAGTTTTAAGTGATATTTAAAAAATAAAATTAATGGCGTAAAATATAAATTAAACAAAAGCAAAAAAAATTTTAAAAGGCCTGCGCACACAGAGGCGATATTCGCTATCTAATTTAAGAACCATTTCGATATTTAAAAAATTTAGCTTCGAAAACGCAAAGTGCCTCACACAGGCAGCGATTTCGCAGCAGTAGATTTTGTTTGTTATTTATTATATTACTATGGAAACAACCAAAAAGTCTGTTTGAAATGGTTCTGAAACGGACTATTTTGTTTGTTTTTTATTTTTTTACTATGGATTAAGGCATTCAATCCCGGGATCCCGAATCTCGAAATCCCGGACGTTTTCTCAATCCCGAAAACCCGGGATTTTGAGTCCGGAATCCCGGGATTAAAAAAATGCATTGTTTAAGATATTTTTGACGTTTTTCCACAAAAATACTTTCGTGTATTTACTTTCAATCTAACTGGCAAATTAAAAAAACCCACTTTTGTAGATTTAGTGCTACAAACACACAAAAATTTACAAGATTTTTGTCAATAACGGTTAACAAACAATTTTTATCGATCTGAATAAAATTTTTTCAATTTAAACCACTTTTTTTTTTTCAAAAAAGATTTATGTTAAGATTATTTTGTTGACCGTATATTGAAAACTTTACGAATTGGATAAATGGTTTTGTGTGTGTTTTACTTTTGAATGGACACCAATTTTAATAGTTTTAAACAACAATTGGTGTATCCGTTCCCGCTATGATACTAAAACTACTGAAAGTAAGTTTTTCGTGTTTAGCATGAAATGGAGCTGGCAGAATTTTATGATTATATTCGGATTCAGCGTGGCAAAAAAAATAATTTGTTCGATCAATCTAATTTAAAAAGACTATATTTATTTTGACTATATTTATTTAAATATTATTCGTTTTGTTTAACGTAATATTTATTAAATATGTTTTCTTTGTCGAATTAAACTTAAAATATTGTTGCAACAATTTTTTCTTTAATTTTATATTAACTATTGTATTTAATTGGAAAATCCCGAACAAATCCCGGGATCCCGGGATTGTGATTTCAAATCCCGAAATCCCGGGATTTTCAAAAACACTTCGGGATTGAATGCCTTACTATGGATACAGTAAAAAAGTTTATTTTCAAACTGATTCGAAATGGTTCTGAAACTAGCTTTTTGTGTTTGTTATTTATTGTATTGCTATGGAAACTCTGTGTGCGCAGGCCTTAAATTAACATTTTTCCAATTAAAAAAATGTTGTTCTACAAATATTTTTTATAACTTTTAACCAGAGCTGTGCGGTACTGATTACTTTTGTAATCAATTACACAAAGAGTACTCAACAGTTGATTGCAAAAAATTTGATTACTTTAAGCTTACTCCAAATTTGCTGAGTACAACTTTTTACTGTAATTGTATTGTAAATTTTCCATGAATCTAAAACAGACATACAGTGCGACAACACCAACTCATTCAGTTTGCAGAATTTAGAAGGTTTGTGTCCTAATAAACATAAAAGGATTTTCATATAAAAAAATATCCATCTAAATGCAAGTAGATCAAACTAGCATTTTCGGTTTGTTTTTATAGTACGAGATTAGAGAACGACAAATAACGTATTGACTAAGAAATTAGCTTACTATATTGCTTGAGTGAGCTATATAGTAAGCTTACTGAAGCACCAAAAATGCCCCAAATGCAAACAATTTTACATTTCTAATAAAAAACTTTTTTTTTGAAATTTTAATAATTTTTGTGTTTGTTCTGGGTGATTTATGAAAAGTAAGTATTGACTTCAGCGAATTGGGATGTTTATCAACATTATAGATAGGGTTAAGTTGAATACTTCTGTTGAAGATACAACATGATATCGCTTACCATTGAACATTTTTTTAAGAAAAGTGAATTAACCATGTTTTGATTTTTCACCTCGAATAACTCTCTTATTCCAGCTAATACAGAAAACCCCTTTGAGGGAGTTATTATATTGACCAAGACCATTCAGAATCTATTATCAGATCGGCAATCAGAATTTGGTGTTGCACAGTAAAAACTATTTTTACTAAATAAAAATACACCTGTTTCGACGTTTTGAAAAAAGTTGTTCCGGTGGCGCAGTAGGGCGCAGCAAATTATAGTCAGATTTCATATAGGGATAATTAAGGAAGAATGCGGTGCTACTCCCGGCTGATTCCCTCTGATTCCTTAGAGCAAAAAATAAAACTAAAAAAATGTTTCATTTTTGTAATTACTATAGACACTATAGACATACATATTGAATTTTCACCAGTTTACATTCATTCGAAAGATAATGAATACATCTATCAAATAAAAAAAACCAACATGAAGAATCTCAAAGCGTTTATCCATAACAAAACTTTAAAAATAACACTTTTTTAAAATTTTTAAAAAACAAAAAAAATAATTATAATTGCCTAACTTTCAGCTATTGTTTCTGCTAAACCACAAAAGATACACCGAAATCGAAACCATACTTGAAAAATTCAGGGAATCTATATATATAAAAGAGATGTATGTTTGTCACCAGTAGACGCGTAAACTACAGCACCGATTCTCACCAAAATTTATATATGTGTTCTAGGGGTCGTGACATAGGATAGGTTTTGACACGCCCACTTTTACCGCCCATAGGTTAGTAAAAACTGCTATATCTCAGACGTTTTTGATCACAAGAAAATGAAATTTGCCATGAACATACTATAAGACCCCAGCCATAATCTGGGCTACAAATGGCCGGGAATAGACAATGGGGCGTGGCACCGCCCATACAAGTCAATATTTGAAAATGCTGAAATAGCGCTCCCACACAATGTTTTCCAACGAAATTTGGCAAATGGCTTCATGGTTTCAACTCTAAGCTAAATGCGGCACATCGGCGTAATTGGACAAAGGGGCGTGGCACCGCCCATACAAACCAATATTTAAAATTGCGACAACTGGCCTCTAATTTAAAATTTGGAAAATGGTTTTGATGGGGCGTGGCACCGCCCATACAAGTCAATATTTGAAAATGCTGAAATAGCGCTCCCACACAATGTTTTCCAACGAAATTTGGCAAATGGCTTCATGGTTTCAACTCTAAGCTAAATGCGACACATCGGCGTAATTGGACAAAGGGGCGTGGCACCGCCCATACAATTCAATACCTCAAAGTGCCATTATTGGGCTCCCATTGAATATTCTTCAACGGGAAATGGTTCTATACATTCAATGCAACATATTGGAATTGGACAGAGGGCGTGGCACTTCCCATACAATTCAATATTTTAAAAAATGTTACACTTGGGCTCCCAATAAAAATATGTTACAAAAATAACTTTTTTAGGGGCAGCAAAGCGGACCGGGCCCTGCTAGTTTTCAATAAGAATCACAACACAAATTTTTAAAATAACCAAATTTTTCAAATTTATTTGAACTATTTTTTGCCACTTTTCAAGTAGAAAAAGTGCACAGTGCGCTGTAGCTGCTTGGGAAAGCAAGAGTGTGAAATTACAAACAGCTCTGTTTATTTCATCGTTTTTAGTGACACATTTGGGTTAATGTGGGAACTCACAAACTGCCGATATTTGAGCCAGTTTGTGAGTTTACTGGTAAATCTATCTGTTAGTAGGCGTATGGTCTGATGAGAGATCTAGAGAATATTATATAGTCAATTGGCTCCTTTTTACAATTTTAAATACTGCAAAGTCACTGACGTCGTGAGTTTTTCGACTGTCAGTTGGCCAATAAGTTGGCGTGCCAGTGGAGACTACGTCAAGGCCATGTCTGTAGATGGTGTTCAACAGGAGCCTGCCCTTTGGGTAATATTTGGCGAGAGCCCCAATATGTATGTTTGCCCGTGAAGTCGCCGGCAACGAGAAACTTTGGATGATATTTGGGTTGTTCCATTTTGTACAAAAAAGCAAAAAATCTGTCGAAAAAGTACCAACACTTCAATGCCCCAATTTTGTAATAAAAAAAATAGTTTATAATATAAACAGAAAAGTTTATTAATATTCAAAAACGTAAACAAGTTACATATATTTATAAGCATACTTTAATTCTTAAAGCTTTTAACAAAGAAAGTTTTATAAAAAAATAACAATTACACTAAATAAAGTTACTTTTAACCTTACATAACAATACAACTGCCACTCTGATAGAATTGAATCGGTTCAAAAACAATTTTTATTATTTGCTTTAAGAAACCTTCGCTGGAATCCGAATCAGAACCTACCTCCATACGAAAATCGTTTAAAACTCTTGGACATCCCTACTCTAAAAAATAGAAGAACGATGCTTAATGTAACATTTTTGATTAAATTGATAAATGGCTCTCTGAATTCTACATTTTTGCTTCAAGAAATTGATTTTAATATCCCAACCCGTCGTTCCAGATCTTTCATTCCTTTGATATTAAGTATGTGCCGCTCTAATTACGCGCAGAATGAACCTTTTCGTTGTATTTGTAGCGATTTTAATAGCCTGTATTCTGTCTTTGACCTGTCAGATTCACTTAATAAAACTAAAACTTTTATTTTAAATGCACTTGATCACACTTAAGCCTTTGTTGCTCTTTGAGTTTTTGGACCTCTTAGGGTCTAATGAAATGACAGGGTTGCCAAACTCCACAAAGATCGGCATTGTCGATTTTTTGAAAGTGTTGTATTTTTGTTGTATTTTATATTTATATTTCAGCAGAATTTTGTTTTTTACTGTATATTGTATACAAATAAAACAAAATTTTTAGCTGAATTCACATTCGTTCCGTTTACTTAACTGTTCTATTTGTATTTGATTTTTTATATTTCGTATAAAAAAACAAAATACTAAAATTAATATTTGTAATCTTTGTCGCGTAAATTAACTGTTTGGATTGTTTTGTCTTTGTATTTTTGTTAAGTCTAATATCGTAAAGTAGGCAAAAATCATATTTGATCAAATTCATATTCGTCGCATGAATTCTGATGCTTCATAATATTTTCTTTTAATTCTATTGTTTATTATCACGTTAATCTTATATTATGTTATGTTTGGAAGAATTCTCTCTTGCATTCATAACCTAATTCGCGTTTTATTAATATGCGTTTTATCAGCTGATGATTTTAATCTGTAGCTGAAACGAATTTCCAAATATGTTTGCCCGCGATCGGTTACACAGCGTAATCCGGATTACGGCTGTTCGGTCACCAAATCCGTGCGTCATGCGGATGTGCCCCTCGGTCGGTTGGGCGGGTTAGTGGGACCGTTGGGATTCGTGGTAAAAAAAAAAAAAAAAAAAAAATAAATGCAATGTTAAGCTTCGTTTCCAACTCTAAACAAACGACTCATGAAAAATTTGGTCAATTTGGTCTTAAGCTGTAAAATTATATTAGGGCAGAATCGATTGACAGATGACAAAGCAAAACTTTGCATTGCGCTTTTGCTTTTGCACCATGTTTCTTCACCCACTTTTGGTTTTTGTTTTGGTTAGTGCTCTAAATTTGACAGCTGATTATGTCAGCTTTTGTAAAGAAATTGGAAACAATTCAATTTTATCGAAAATATTTCGTATTTAATCGATATTTTATTGATAAATTTTCGATTGTTTATCGATATGTTTCATTTTCAATTTATTCCCGGTCCATTTCAAAATGTTGTTCCAATTTCATTTTTTTTTCGGTCAAATTCCATTTTATTCTAGTTCCATTTTCATTTCGTTCCCGACATAATTTCCAATGCAAGAAACGGCGTCCAAATCGGTTAAATATTTCTCAAGATAAAGGAAAATAATGAAATTTGACGACTATTTTGAATGGCAGGTATGACAATTTTTCGACCTTTTATCAAACATTTTTCAAAAATTTATCGATTTTTGAGTAATAATTTTTTGATATTTTATTGATAATTTTTCGATTATTTATCGGTTTTTTTATCGATAATTTTTCTATAATTTATCAACTTTTTGTCGATAATTTTTCAATAATTGATCTATCCGGTCCATTTTGTTCCGGTACATTGCCATTTCGTTCCAGTTTCACTTCCATTTCGTTCCCGACATAATTTCCAACCAAATAAAAAAACCGCGTCCCAATCGGTTCAGTGTTTCTCAAGATAAACGAAAATAATACAACTTGGCGGTCATTTTGTATGGGAAGTAGGCGTGGTTTTTATCTGATGTTACCCATTATCAATACCGTCACAAAATTTGAAAAAATTTCACATGAGACAACATCTCACAGCATTTAAAAAATCTCACACTAGTTAAAAAATCTCACATTTCCTATTGATAGGGCTTTTGTTCCTTCCTTTTCATTCTGGGCTTTGGTTTACAGATTTTAGCATTGCCGCTGCCCCCTTGAAATTTGCTATAGTGATAATAAATAAATATACAAAAACTCGTGCACCGAATATAGTTCCAACTTAAAGCCCGACATCAGATACAGTATTTGGTCGCGAAAGCAGTTGTACAACACCCAAGTCGCGAATTGCGTGCCGCCTCGGTGGCTAAGATGCTCAGGTGGAGGCATCCACTTGAATGCTATCAAACGTCTCGATGAAGCGGGCTAGCTTGTCGTGCTCAGATATGCCGGCACCGGCGTCATCAGAGGTTTGCAGATCTAAAACAAGCAGCGCTTTTGCTAATTACACTGGTCGACAAAACTGAACTTTTTGTGTGTTAAATGAACTTGATGGACAAATTCTTATGTATTTTGCCACGCTGAATCCGAAAATAACCATGAAATTTGTCCAGCACGCACAATTTTTCCGCAAACGCCAAAAATTACCTTTTTGTGGTTTTTATACTGTAACTTTAAAACGGATTCATTGATCCTAAAAAGATTTAGAAGATTTTTTTAGAAAATTTCCAGACCTACAAGTTTGTCCAACATACCTTTTTTGTATATTTTATGGTTTTTAAGATACAAGAGCTCAAACGCAGAAAATACAAACAATTTGTCAATTGCTGTTTTTTGTCGACAATTGTTGCACTCCAAAATATTCCTTAAAACTGGAGCATAGATCAAGAAATTAAATTTCCAACAAAAAATATTACGCGAGTTCAACCGCTAAACAGTTTTTACTAATAAAAACCTGTAAAAAAGCGTCTAAAAAAATTGTGATGAGGTGAAGCAAAACCCAGATAGGGTTTTTCTCCCACATACAATAATATCATCCCACAAAAATTTTGTTGAGTCCCTAAAAAATTTGCCCCAAATTGTTGCACAGTGTTATCATATCGAAACGATGCCTGCTGAAATATTCACTATTTCAAAGTCAATTTTGTCACTTAGATATACCAAAAATACTTAATTTTATTTTAACATGAATCTCTGATTATTGCATCATGAATGTATCGCATACATTTTTATACCCCCACACTCACTGTGGCAGGGTATACTCACTTTGTCACAACGTTTGTAACGCCCATAAGGAGGCGTGTCCGGTATGGAAAAGTATATATATTCTTGATCAGCATCACCTCCTGAGTCGATTTAGCGATGTCCGTCTGTCTGTCCGTCCGTCTGTCCGTCTGTCCGTCTGTCCGTCTGTCCGTCCGCACGATAGCGGTCGCAGTTTTGGAGATATCGACTTGAAACTTTGGGTACATGTTTTTCTCGTGAATACTGAGATCAAGTTCGAGAATCAGGCAAATCGGACAAAAACTGGGCGTGGCTCCCATACACCGAAAAAAAAGGTAAAAATTTTTCAAGTCTTTTTTATTGTTGTATTCGATTTGAAATGTTTAGAAACGTATTTTTGACATGGCCCGAGTTTCCGAAGCCACATATATAAGGTCTAAATGGGGTCTTGAGACCAATTTTTTTTTTTTGGTGGATTTAATTGGAAATTTTTAGAAATGGATTTTGGACATGGTCCGAGGTTCCGAAGCCACATATATAAGGGTCTAAATGGGGTCTTGAGACCAATTTTTTTTTTTTGTTGGATTTAATTGGAAATTTTTAGAAATGGATTTTGGACATGGTCAGGGCTCCAAAACCACCTATAATTGCCTCAAAATAGGGTCTTGAGACCACATTTTTTTATGATCGAGGTACTTCTTCCTACTGTGTGGGGGTATTTCAACTTCGGTATAGCCGAAGATAGTCCACTCTCTAGTTTTATCACATTTTAGGACCCCAGGGGAAGGTATCAAAACTAGTAAGAAAATTATCTTCGGTCTGACCGAAGCTAAACTACCCTGCGAGTACGATATATTCTGCGACCATCTGTTAGTAAGTTTATCGAAAATTAGTATTCGGTATTTTATCGATATTTTATGAATCATTCATAATTTTTCGATATTTTATCGAAATTTTCCGATTGATTATCGAAGAATACAGTACTCTTTTTTAGGCCCTCCTCTTTATTACTCTCACTTTTTCCCCAAATGTACTATTAAGTACTCCTTTTCTTGTTTCTGGAACTTTATCATATCGCAACTGAATGTATCGGCTCTGTAAGGTAACCAATTTTTATTATTCGCCAGAATTATAGAAACCCGTTTAAAACATGAGGTTCGTTAGTTTGAAGCATCTTTCGTCATATTGCATTCAATAAGTTACAAAAATTATTAAATACTAGGATTAAAATAAATTTGAGTACCTTTTTAACCGAAATATTAGAAATAATTTTGAATATTTTTATCGAAAACAATATACAAATATATATCTAAATTTTAAATTTGCTTTTGAAACCTTGAGTTTCTAACACATGAAAAAGTATGGTTTCGATAAAAATGATTTTTGTTTTGTCTTTTTTATACCCCCACACTAACTGTGGCAGGGTATACTAACTTTGTCACAACGTTTGTAACGCCCATAAGGAGGCGTGTCCGGTATGGAAAAGTATATATATTCTTGATCAGTATCACCTCCTGAGTCGATTTAGCGATGTCCGTCTGTCTGTCCGTCCGTCTGTCCGTCTGTCCGTCTGTCCGTCTGTCCGTCTGTCCGTCTGTCCGTCTGTCCGTCCGCACGATAGCGGTCGCAGTTTTGGAGATATCGACTTGAAACTTTTTTTACATGTTTTTCTCGTGAATACTGAGATCAAGTTCGAGAATCAGCCAAATCGGACAAAAACTGGGCGTGGCTCCCATACACCGAAAAAATAGGTAAAAATTTTTTATTGTTGTATTCGCTTGGAAATGTTTAGAAACGTATTTTTGACATGGTCCGAGGTTCCGCAGCCACATATATAAGGGTCTAAATGGGGTCTTGAGACCAATTTTTTTTGTGGATTTAATTGGAAATTTTTAGAAATGGATTTTGGACATGGTCCGGGCTCCAAAACCACCTATAATTGGCTCAAAATAGGGTCTTGAGACCACAATTTTTTATGTTCAAGGTACTTCTTCCTACTGTGTGGGGGTATTTCAGCTTCGGTATAGCCGAAGATAGTCCACTCTCTAGTTTTTCCTTGAAAAGCATAAATATGATAAATATGGTAACCGATTTTGAAAAAGTTTTGATGCAGAGCTAGTTATTAAATGGAGATGCAGAAAATGTATCCAACGAAAAAACATGACTATGATGTGTTTTTTTCATAGCAGGGGAGTATTATTCGTTTCATTTGTTTGCCATTTATACCACAGAGTATACAGAGGCGACATTCTCTGTAAATCGACTGAAATCCAATATGGCCGACCATTTTTTTTGATTTTTTGTTTTTGCTTCACACTGTATATGTGAGTTCACCACGAATTGTTGTTGTTTCGCGTGTAATACGAAGAAGAATAAGACAAAACGAATTAAATAGTGTAAAAAATGTGGTAAAAATGTTAAAAAGGTGGTGAAGTGGAAAATGTAAACAATTTGTAAATTGGAAATTATTTTTTGAAAATGTGAATTTCTACGGCTCAAAAGAGTTGGTGGCTCTTGCATATAACATTTATGCAGTTCAATTATTCAAAGCCGAGGACAGGGAATAAAATCGAACTGAGCAACACAATTGAGGGCAGATCGCAGGTCAGTTTCGGGCCGGCTCTATGCAATTAATTCACGCACCTAAGAGGATTTTGGATTTTCACATTATCGACAGCTGCATGGTTCGTACGAAACGTCAGAGGACGAAACCAGTTACGGTCTGAAACTCAAGATATTCAGCCAAATACACAGGAAATCCCGCCGTGGGAATCGCACTAAGTTCTGAAGAACTAAGTGCATGTAAGTGGTGGTATGTAAGTGGATCAAATCATCTCATTAACAATCACCAGCTGCACTCAACGCGTATATCATCGTCCAGTAGTAGAAAACGCAGCACAGCCACCACACACGGTGGACTCTTGACATTAGTCGTCGAACATTAGTAATCACGAGGTCCGATTTGGATGCCACTATTATTTTGTATGCCACACGTCTCAATTGCTTAACCGGCTCGATTAGGCCACGTTCCATGATTTCGACATGGGTGACAGTGAGTCCATCCTTGCAGCTTATGTATTCCAATTTATCGAACGTCAGAAGAGCAGCTCCGCATGGTCCTTATGGAACGCCAAGTAATTTCATATCTGCTAATTGGTTTTAAAATACAATTAATAAAATAAAATTATTGCACGCCGATATTTTCACTCACTTTTGCAAGGGGGGTAAAGAATATTTGTATCCACGCTGATTGTAGAATTTTCAACGAAGAAATTGTGCAAATATTGAAAATATTAGTCCACGTTATAATTTTTTATCTCTAAAAACGTTCCGAATTTTACTTTACAAACGTGTTGGCGCTCAAAATTATGTAAACATTATATGAAACTGGTGGTGAATACGAACAAGAATCAAAACAAAAGGACCGAGTACCGGTGGTAGGTCTATCAGCTGTGAGGGTCTGGTGGTGAATAAAAGCCACAAAATATCAATGTATTCACGCATACCAATAAACAAATTTCTCGCTCAAGCAGAGTGTCGCCTCTGTATACTCTGTGATTTATACCCTTTCGAGTCAATAATTCCAATTCATAATGTCTAAAAAAACCTATGTAGTTAGGAAATTTTAATTTTGAATCGGCGTATACGTTGGTAGGTACTAGGGCTTTTGATCCCGAAGCCTTTTTGCAATCCCGGGATTTTCGGGACTGAAAATTGCAATCCCGGGATTTTTCGGGATTTGTTACTTTTTTAAGCAATAAACGTTTTCAAAAACATAAAAAATTTGTTTTTGCTTAAAAACAAAAAGACTATAGACATTAATTTCAATTTAAAAAAGGTGCAAATGAATGAGTTAATTCATTTTCAGTAGTTGAGTTTCCGTTTCTTTAGAAAAGACAAAATTCAATTTAAAATATGCTTAAGTAAGATTTATGAAATAAGCTGCCAGTTTAACTGAATTATTTTTATAAATTAATTAACGCTGAAAATGCAAATTTTCTTCTGAAATAATTGTAAATTTATTTTTTTTTAAAGAAAAAGTTGTGGACACAATAAATTTTATTGGCATTATTATTTGTTTTGTATTCAAAATATTCCGTAATTTTTTTTTGAGTTTTTTAACTTGTTTTTTTTTATTTTTGGGTGGTAAAAATGTTGTGAAGAAGTAGTTTTCTACAAACATGTTCTTTTTTATTTTTTATGAGCCATGAAAAGTTATACTTTTCTTGTATTCATCTTTTTTATGAAGAAATTTATTTAACAATTATACCGAAAATCCCGGGATTTTGCAAAAAATATCCCGGGATTTTCGGGACTAAAAATGGACCGGAATCCCGGGATCGAAAGTAGTGAGTTTTACCAATTAAAAAAAATTTTTTTTTAATATTTCTGCTTCCAAAAAAAAATTTTGTGCATAAATCATTGTATTTTGTTGCATACATTTTTGTTTCTTAATTTTTTTAAAAATAGTTTTATTTTTAATTAAGGTTGAATTTTGGAACTTTTTTGAAGAAATTTTTATCGCCTTCTAACAATTTTTTATAAAAAAGAAGTGGCTTAAAACCGAGGAGTTTGGGACCCCCTGCAACTCTGTACTCTTTCCTACTCAAGATAATCTGGTAACCCTAATTTGTATTACATTCCCGATTCATTTCACAATTTTGTTCCTATTCCATTTTGTTCCAGTTTTATTCCCATTTCGTTCCCGACATTATTTTCAATCGAATGCAAGAAACGGGGTCGGTTAAGTATTTCTCAAGATAAAGGAAAATAGTATAAATCTGGCGCCCATTTTGTATGGGAGGATTTGCAGATATATTATCGAAAATTTTTCTATATTCAATGGATAATTTTTCAAAATTTGCTCGTAATTTTTTAATTATTTATCTATTTTTTATCGATAATTTTTCAATATTTATCAATAAGTTCCACTCCCAATACATTTCAAAATTTTTTTCCAATTTCATTTTGTTCCGGTCTTACTCCATTTCGTTCTAGTTTCATTCCCATTTAGTTCCCTATCTCATTTCCAACCCAATGCAAAAAACCGCGTCCAAATCGGTTTAGTATTTCTCAAGATATACGAAAATAAGACAAATTTGGCGTGGTTCTTATCCGATATTGCCCATTTTCAATACCATTCGGCAAAAAAAGAGGTGTGCCAAAATTTGGAGTCGATACCTCAAAAGCTATGACAGTTATCGTGTGAAATGACAGACAGACGGACATGGCCTAATCGACTCAGGAGGTGATTCTGATCAAGAATATATATACTTTCCCATACCGGACACGCCTCCTTATGGTCGTTACAAACGGTGTGACAAAAGCAATATACCCTCGGACACTAGTGTGCAGGGTATACAAATAAAATTAAGTAAAAAACTAGAGAGTGAACTATGTTCGGTTATGCCGAAGTTGGTCTAAAGACCCCATTTATAGGTGGTTTTAGTAATTTTAGTGGTTCAAAATCCGTTTCTAAAAATGTTCAACCCAATACACAAAAAAAAAATCTTAAGACCAACCGTTACAAACGTGGTGTCAATGTTAGTATTAGAGACCGACCGAAATCGCTTTTTTTAATTTCGGCCGAAACCGAAATGGCCGAAATTTTCTTCTTTTTTTTTCGGCCGAAACCGAAATGGCCGAATTTTTATTTTTTTAATTTCGGCCGAAACCGAAAAAATAATAGAAAAAATTGTGAATTTAAATGTAATAAAGTAGTACATAATTAAGCGCATCAGTAGGGTAAAATCGATCATTTTAAAGTTCAGATCATGAATTAGATGAATTTAGAAGCAATGAATTTGAAGGGGCAGGGTTCCTTTTGCTACGACGAGAGTAGTAGATATTCGATTTTAGGGGAATATATTTAAAGAAAGGAGAGTAGATTTAGTTTTTTTTGCGTAGAGTAGTAGAAATTCTGTCAGGGTAGTAGATTTACATAGATATGCGTTTCTGCGTAGAGTACTAGAAATTCTACGAGAGTAGTAGAAATTTCTGCCGGGGAAGCAGATTTGTTGAAAGAGTAGTAGTTTTGCATTGTATGAAACTCACATAATATTTTGAGGAGTAGATTTCTTACAATAGTAGTAGAACATATCTTGAGGGAAGTCGAAATTTTAAAATCATCGCGAGAGTAGTAGATCTACTCTAAAGTTTTCCATTTTTCCTTTTTCAATACAATTTGGGGTCATGTCTTCTTTGTCGCTTCTGATTCCTCGAAACTATGATCAATTCTTAAATTTGTGTTACATACCGATTGTATCCACTTGGTTGTTCCTTGAGTATTAATTATTATTATTTTCGTATTCAGCGTGGCAAAATACAAAGGAATTTGTCTATCAAGTTTAGTTAACACATAAAAAGTTCAGTTTTGTCGATATGTATAATCTTTGTTATTTTCGGCGGAAATATCGAAATTTCGGCCGAAAACGAAATTTGGCCGAAAACGATATTTTATTTTTCGGCCGAATCCGAAACACGGCCGAAACAGCTTTTTTTGGCCGAAAAACCGAAACCGAATTTATAGTATGCTTCACATTGAAATCTCCTCCCATGATAAATTTGTTTTTATGTTTCTGTATAAGATGATTTTATTGATCATATGATATAGTATGCCTCGGTGGACTGTAAAATGCAGTTAGGGACATAGAATATGTTATTGTTTTCATTGAAATTGTTGTCGCCTGAAATTCAGCTGAACAATATTTCTCCTCCTCATAATGCTCTATTCATAATTGCACAATTAGTGCGCTCTCGCCCCGTGCATTGTTATTAGGATGGTGCAGTAAATATCATAATTTTTCAATGTTATGTAAGATTGGTTTGAAAAGTGGGTCTCAGATATTAGGCACACATACATTTTTTCTAAATTTAAGATTACTTGTAGCTCGTTTGAAGAGATTTGTTAAATTCGGCTTGTTGGTTTAGTTTTGCCAGAATTTGATGGAGCAAGAATTTATCGTCAGACTTATTACTATTGCTGGACTCCGATTTGCACTTTGATACTTTTGCGAAAGTTAATTTATGCTGCTCAGCATTTTTTGTAAAGGTATTTCGCTCGCTAGTGGATAAGCGAGCGCTTTCCTCTTCCGGTTTTGTGTTGGTTTTCTTATTTCTTGTTTCGAATTTGTTTTAGTTCTTTTGCTACTAAGCATCCGCGATAGTTAGCCGGATGAGGTTTACCGCAATTGCAACACTTTGGCGGTTGATTTTCGGGTTTAGTACAATCGGTGGTATTGTGCTTCACTGCTACCCTTAACATTACGAGGCAGTTTGGAGCAGTAATTTAAAGGAAATTTATTTTCTGGTTTTTAGTCGGTTTAAGGGTTATATTTAAAAAAAATGTTTTTTACTCTTTTTTATTTACTAATAGCAGGGACCGGTCCGCTTTGCTGACCCTAAAAAAGTTCTTTTTGCCTTTAAGGTAATAAATATAATAAATTAATGAAAACATTTGTCACATATTTTTATTGGAGCCCAAGTGTAGCATTTTGAAATATTGAATTGTATGAAAAGTGCCACGCCCCGCTGTCCAATTCCGAACATATGTAACATTCAACTTAGAATTAAAAGCATACAACGATGTCCCGTTGAAAAATGTCCAATGGGAGCCTAAGTGTAACATTTTTAAAATATTGAATTGTATGGGAAGTGCCACGCCCCGCTGTCCAATTCCAATATGTTGCGTTGAAGGCATAAAACCATTTCCCGTTGAAGAATATTTAATGGGAGCCCAATAATGGCACTTTGAAGTATTGAATTGTATGGGCGGTGCCACGCCCCTTTGTCCAATTACGCCGATATGTAGCATTTAGCTTAGAGTTGAAACCATGAAAACATTTGCTAAATTTTGTTGGAAAACATTAAACAGTTACAGCAATTTTAAATATTGGTTTGTATGGGCGGTGCCACGCCCCTTTATCCAATTACGCCGATATGTTGCATTTAGCTTAGAGTTGAAACCATGAAGCCATTTGCCAAATTTCGTTGGAAAACATTGTGTGGGAGCGCTATTACAGCATTTTCAAATATTGACTTGTATGGGCGGTGCCACGCCCCATTGTCTAATCCCGACCATTTGTAGCCCAGATTATGGCTGGGGTCTTATAGTATGTTCATGGCAAATTTCATTTTCTTGTGATCAGGAACGTCTGAGATATAGAAGATTTTACTAACTTGTGGGCGGTAAAAGTGGGCGTGTCAAAACCTATCCTATGTCACGACTCACGACCCCTAGAACACATATATAAATGTTGGTGAGAATCGGTGCTGTAGTTTTCGCGTCTACTGGTGACAAACATACACGTCTCTTTTATATATATAGATTTTTGAAAGGTGATTGGTGTTGTTTGGAAGATGAAATCTGCTCCAAGTAATCGAGTGAAAAATGGCCAAGTTATTTGCAAAAACATGATTAGAAAATTTAATTCTTTTCTTTTGTTTTTTTAAATAGAGCTTTGTACAGATTTATTGAATTTTTAAAACGTACACTAAAATCAATATATAAAACAAAATTATTTAAACTTAACGATTTTGTTTACAAAAAAAATAGTCGTTTTAATTTAATGACTTTGATTTAAAATTCAATGTCGCATAGTCAAATTTAGTAGCTGCTAATCCTCAGTACCAGCATAGTAGCGTACTAAAATAATAAGGAACTTAATTTGACTATGAATATGGGTCAATGGGTGGTGGTATAGCATTAGAAATTTTTGCAAAATTATATGCAAAAAGCATTTGCTACTTATTTATTCACACAACACAATGATTTGCTTTAAATTTGTTTTTAGCGCACGTTATTTAAAATTCAATGAATCTATACAAAGCTTTATTTAAAAAAAAAACGTTTTTTTTTCTTTAGGTGTAAGTTTTGATTACAAGATTTCAATTGTTTTAGTCAAAAATCTAAAAATAAAAATTAAAAATACCCACTGATTAAATTTTATCAAAAATCAGTCGTTCATATGCCTGTCTTGGGAAAAGTAATTCAATTTCCTAGAAAAAGATGGAAAAACCCTAAATCACTTTTTGTTATTATTGGGATCATTATGATATCTGTTTAGTAAAAATTTTTCGTAAGTGATAGAAAATGAAAAATTTTTTTAAATTCAGTTTTTGCACAATATATTTTGTTAATTTTCAAAACTCTATACATTTTGGACTTGGAGCAGATTTTATCTTCCAAACAATACCAAATACCTTAAAATCGGAAAATTGATAAGCTACGATCATCAGAGAAAAGTTTTAAGTCTATAATTAAAAAATTGATTTAAAAAAATTGGTTTGATAGTAATATTCTGTAAACGCAGAAAGTCATTACTTTGGAGTGCCAAACTAACTAAGGTGGAGCAGCCTATAAGAAAATAATTTTTTTTTAAAAAATATTTTTCAAATTTGTACCGAAAAATCAAAACAAATTAAAACAAGTGAGTAAGTTTCAGTCGGGCAAGCCGACTTATATATACCCTACACCTACTGGACCAAATTGGATTCGCCATCTTGAATTTTGAAAATGCGACATCAAATTCGAAATCAGCGACCAAAAGCCCCATTATACAAAATTTCATACTGTTTTGATGAAATCTTAAATCTTCAGCCGCCATATTGGTTCCGCCATCTTGAATTTTTAAATTCCGACATCAAATTCGAAATCAGCTACCCCGAAAACCTCACTATTCAAAATTTCATACTGTTTTGATGAAATCTTAAAATTACGGTAAAACACGATTTTCACTTATTCACGATAAGTGAAACGATAACGAACGGATAAATCCAAAATTTGGTATCCCTAGCTTTCTTCTAGCCCTATACGTCTGTCCGTCCTCTTTTCTTGTAAACACGATTGCAGGAGCTAGAAGAAAGCTATTGATCCCAAATTTTGGATTTTTCCTTTTTAGGCCCTAGAAGGAGTTGGTATTGAAAATGGGCGGAATCGGTCGAATGCCACGTCTACCTCTCATATAAGTGAAAATCGTGTTTTTACCGTAATTTTAAGATTTCATCAAAACAGTATGAAATTTTGTATAGTGAGGTTTTCGGGGTCGCTGATTTCGAATTTGATGTCGGAATTTCAAAATTTTAAGATTTCATCAAAACAGTATGAAATTTTGTATAGGGGGGGTTTTTGGGGTCGCTGATTCTGAATTTGATGTCGCATTTAAAAAATTCAAGATGGCGGATCCATTATGGTAGCCGAAATTTTAAGATTTCATCAAAACAGTATGAAATTTTTATAGGGGGTTTTTGGGGTCGCTGATTTCGAATTTGATGTCGCATTTTCAAAATTCAAGATGGCGGGTCCAATATGGCCCAGTAGGTGTAGGGTATATATAAGTCGGCTTGCCCGACTGAAACTTACTCACTTGTTTTAATTCATATTTCATTTTATTAACTGAAATTTAATTTACAATTTATAGTGATAACAAATATGTACTTACGATTTCACTTCGGTGGGATTCGAACCTGCGACCTTTGGCATTAATGACAAGACCAATCAACAGACTGTGCTATAGACATCATAATTGCACTGGCGTCTAATTTTCACTACGTTTCACACCAGTGGCGGTCGTGGTGCAGTGATTAGAACCTTTGCTTCACGATCAATAGGTATCAGGTTCGACTCTCGCCTGGGGCAAGCAGAAATTTATATTCATGCCAAATATTTTTTTTATTTATATCAATTCTATTTCTAGAAATTTCTAAAAATTTCGGAAAACTACTTTAGACGTATACTAAAACAATTTTATTTTCCTTATATTAAAAACGAATTTCTTTAAAGTTGAATCTTACTTTCAATTTATAAAAATATCTTTCTTAAAAACAAAGATTTTTACTAGAAGTAAGTATAATTTTCTTTGAATTTAAAATAGGGAAATGTTTCTTAAAATTGAGGAATAAATGCTAGAATTGAGGACAAGTATAATAAAAACTAGAGAGTGAACTATCTTCGGCAATGCCGAAGCTGAAATAGCCCCACACGTATTCGCCGATTCAAAATTAAAATTTACTACGTAGGTTTCCTTGGACGTTAATGAATTAAATTGTGAAACTCCAAAGGGTCTAGGTGAGAAAGAAATTAAACGGATAAAAGGTATAACACCAAATTTTAGAGTCTAAGTGCTACTGTTCAGATCCTTTTTCAAGAAATTGAAAAATTTAGATATATATTTGAATTGTTTTCGATAAAGACATTCAAAATTGTTTCTAATATTGCGGTTAAAGTTAGGTTAGGTTTCATACTAAACTTTTTGTTTTAATCCTAGCATTTAAGAATTAGTGTAACTTTTTGAATGCAATGTGACGAAAGAAGCTTCAAGCTAATAAACATAATATTTGAAGTTTTTTATGTTAATTCTAACGAATAATAAAAATTGGTAACATTACTGAGCCGATACATTCAGTTGTTATATGGTAAAGTCACAGCAATAAGAAAGAGTACTTAATAGTAATTTCGCTAAAAAAGTGAGAGTAAAAAAGAGGAGGGCCTAAAAAAGAGTACTGTGCTCTTTAAAAAGAGTACGTCTGGTAACCCTATCCCTATATCCCTATATCCCTATATATATTATAAAACTGATTGTGTGTCTGTCTGTCTGTCTGTTTGGCCGAGCATCACGGCTAAACGGCTGTACCGATTCTCTTGAAACTTCAGGATAAATTCTATAGGTATCGACATGTAACATAGGGTATATGCGGTTGGGATTGGACAAAGGGGCGTGGCACCTCCCATACAACACAAAATATGTCTACAAGGTAATTTAGTAACTATTGAATTGAATTTGAATTGAATATTGAATAATAAAGACGAAATTTAGCACGAAGTTGCATAATAACTTTTCCAAGCTTTATGCCAAATATGAGCATAATTGGACAAGGGGCGTGGCACCGCCCACACATAACTTAAATACCAGCTAATTAAGCAACGATTGAATATATTCTAATGAAATTTAGCATGGAGTTGTACAGTATCTTTTCCAACTATGTGTTGAATATGGGAATAATTGGACGAAGGGGCGTGGCACCTCCCACATAACTTAAATACCAGCTAATTAAGCAACTACTGGATATATTTTAGTGAAATTTGGAATGGAGTTGTACTGCTATGTGTCGAATATGGGAATAATTGGACAAGGGGCGTGGCACCGCCCATACAATTTTCTACCCCATATCATGGTTAAACGGCTTTACTGATTTTATTGAAATTTTAAGGTAAAATTGTGTTAGTAATGGAATTTGCAATAGGACATAAGAGGTTGGATTTGGACAACGGGGCGTGGCACCTCCCATACAACAAGGGTCACCAACTGCGCCCTTGCACATTTTTTGAGTGAATCATAACGGGTGGGATTACAGCTGCCGCCAAGGCCGTCCTTGGCCATTTTTTTTGGTGAATCATGACTGGTGGGATTACAGCTGCCACCAAGCGAGTCCTTGGACATATTTTTGGATCAAACATACCGGGTGGGATTACAGCAGCCACCAAAAGCGTGCTTGGGCATTAACCATGCCGGGTGGGATTACAGTAGCCACCAAGTGCGTTCTTGGTCATTTTTTGGGTGAATCATACCGGGTGGGATTACAGCTGGCACCAAGTACTTCCTTGGTAATTTTTTGGTAAAATACCGGGTAGGACTACAGCTGCCACCAAGTGCGTCCTTGGACATTTTTTGGATGAACCATGCCGAGTGGGATTACAGCTGCCACCAAGGGCGTCCTTGGCCATTTTTTTGTGAATCATGACTGGTGGGATTACAACTGGCAAAAAGTTTCACAGTAGTCAATTTCGCAAGGCCTCTCCGCTAGAGACATGCCTGCACGCCTGCTATGGGAAGAAATTGCACATTCCATCCTTGCTTCTAGTGGAGGCATGCCGGTATGCCTGCGCTAGAAGGGAGATGGGATGGTGTCAATGGATTTTCTACGCAATGTGCTTAAATATTTAGAAGATATTTTATGTTTTTCGGAACGTGGGTTCAAATCCTGATTTTTTTAATTTTTTTTTTTTTTTTTTAAATTAATTTTTGAAAGTTTATTTCAGATCTTTGGTTATATAAATTTTTATTTACTTACTTGCGTTTTGGTCGAGCTGAGAATTGAACCCGGGACACTTGGCTACTGACAAGGCGTATGCGGCCTTTTAGCACGTTCGTCTACTGATGGCATTTTTTTACTACGATCTAACTGCGTATATTAGATCTTATGTATTTTTTGTAAATGGGTGTTTTGACAGGTATTTAAGCATTTTATTTACTTCAAACATAAATTTATTTTATCGTAATAATTCGAATTAAAAAACCATACACATTATCAACTCCTTAATGCGGCTGCATAGAAAATGGCATGTTTAGAGTTAATTCAATTTGATTTCTCCTCCTCTATAAAAGGATGTAGTAATTATCATAGATGGGCACTTTGCAGTACCAGTAAAATTTCAGTAAAAATAAATTATTTTTGCTGTTAGCTTTCTTAAAAGAAGGATTTCAAAATTTACATCGCTGAGTTTTTGCCTTCTGGAACTATGCACAATCACAGCGAACGAAAACAGCAACAGTTCCATTCTCAGTGATGAGCTTGAGTACTTGGAGTAATGCCTAAAGCTTATGGGCCCTATAGCAGAAGCGATCGATTTTCTTCAGGGAGAAAAAAACCATGTATTTTGGCTACTTTTCCCCTGGTATAGTGTCTTTATATTTATATTAATATTTATTACTAATTATTTAAACAAAATTTTTATTACAATACACTTTCTGGTGTTTGTGATTTGATAACTGATTCATGGATGCGCTGATTTCATGGTAGTTAACGGTTTTTCGGATTTTGTACCACAACTTTTGAACGGATTAAATTTCAAATGTTCTATAATATAAAGTGTAAATTTTTTTAGCAACCGAAATTATTGAAATTTCTTTTGGGAGAATGTAGAGTATTTTATGACCTCTTTTAAACATATTGCAATTTGCAAACCAAAAATACAAAAAAAATTATCTAAATTCCAGAAACAAGTTTTGGGTATTTTGGTATAAATGTTTATGTAAAGTTATTAGATTTGCATTAAATAACTTTCGGCATCCACAAAATTCTTTCAAGCCTCCAAAAACGAATTCTAAAATGTCGGTATAGAAAAATAAATCAATTTTGCAAAATAAAATAAATCATATTCCTAAAATATTTCCAAATCAATATGTGATATTGTTGGAAATTTGAATGTTTTAGAAAATTCAAGAGATTTTCTTTAAATCAATCTGGAAATCAACTATTTTAATTAGATTGATTAATTCAATATTTCTAAAAATATTTGAATTTGGAAAATAATCAACATTGTTGAGTGTAGGTATTCCATTTTATTTCATAATCTGAAAGAGACAAAGCAATGTGCCACAATATTGTGTTCCTTTAAAAAAACTTAAAAAATATAATACTAATCAAACAATTCGTTCAAAAATTGTGGTTTTAAATCTGCTCAAAGCTTCGTTTTCACAATTTTTACTACAACTAAACAAGAGCTGATAACGGCAAACCGTTATCAGCGGTTTATTAGCAAAATTAGAGTACAAAAATGTATTAAAACAAGTGAGTAAGTTTCAGTCGGGCAAGCCGACTTATATATACCCTACACCTACTGGGTCATATTGGATCCGCCATCTTGAATTTTGAAAATGCGACATCAAATTTGAAATCAGCGACCCCAAAAACACACTGTACAAAATTTCATACTGTTTTGATGAAATCTTAAAATTTCGGCCGCCATATTGGTTCCGCCATCTTGAATTTTTAAATTCCGAGATCAAATTCGAAATCAGCGACCCTGAGAACCTCACTATACAAAATTTCATACTGTTTTGATGAAATCTTAAAATTTCGGTAAAAACACGATTTTCACTTATATGGGAGGTAGGCGTGGCAGTAGACCGATTCCGACCAATACTCCTTCTAGGGCCTAAGAAGGATAAATACAAAATTTGGGATCCCTAGCTTTCATCTAGCTCCGGCCATCGTGTTTACAAGAAATGAGGACGAACAGACGGACATGGCTAAATCAACTCAGGAGGTGACGCTGACGGATATGGCTAAATCAACTCAAGAGGTGACGCTGATCAAGAGTATATATACTTTTCCATACCTGACACGTCTCCTTCTTGGTGTTACAAACATCAGACCAAAGTAAATATACCCATACCTCATACGGTGTAGGGTATAAAAAAAACGAAAAAAAATTGCCATAATCATGATTTGAGCCCACGATACAAAAAAACTTAAAATATCTTCTAAATATTTAAATCCATTGACACCATCCCCTCTCCCTTGTAGCGCTGGCATACTGGCAAGTCGCTGCTAGAAAGGAAGCTCAGTTTTCACGATTTTTACTACAACTTAAAATCAAGGGCTAATAACAAAAAACCGTTACCAGATCTGAAATAAACTTTCAAAAAGTAATTGAAAAAAAAAGAATTTGGAAAAAAAATTTCCAAAATCAGGATTCGAACCCACGTTCCGAAAAACATTAAATGTCTTCTAAATATTTACGCACATTGCGTAGAAAATCCATTGACACCACTCTATCTCCCTTCTATCGCAGGCATACCGGCATGCCTCCACTAGAAGCGAGGATAGAATGTGCAATTTCTTCCCATAGCAGGCGTACAGGCATGTCTCTAGCGGAGGGCCTTGCGAAATTGACTACTTGGTATGTATGTAGTCAATTTTGAACGGATTTAAACCAGTTTTGGCTCATGTAAAGCAAAATTAAATGTATTTTAAATTCTTGTAAAAAAAAATTTTTGAATTTAAAAAAATTCTAAAATCGAAAAAAACGTTAAAAAAAAGTTCAACAAATGGTGTCTGCGCGGTGTTCACTGTAACAAATCTGTGATTTCCATCACACAAATTAAATTTATACACTGGTTAAAGCGTATGTTTCTTTTTAACAAGCTTTAGTTATTGCATATCAATTTTATGCCTCTAAAGTTATCATTAAAAACCGACAAAAATTGATTTTTCTCTCAAAATTCCTAGTATACAGTTGTAATTTTTTTGGACAGACCTGCAACGTTTTTCAGGTGGTGCCCCAAGTTCTGGCCTTTTTTTTTACCGCAGTGTAATGATCTACAATCTTCTTTATGCAACTCAAATCTGCTGACTCCACTCAAATTTACAGTGAAGTACTGCAAAATTTCGAAATTAAACACAACACGCAGCTTTGTACATTACCACATTATCTAATTTGAAATTGATTTGGCAGCCGTAAAGCTCTTGCATCCCACCCCGACTTAACAATAAGACAAAAACAGAAAGTGAAGGACCGAAAACAAAAAAAAACCAGTGAGTAAGTTTCAGTCGGCCAAGCCGACTTATATATACCCTACACCTACTGGGCCATATTAGATCGGCCATCTTAAATTTTGAAAATGCGACATCAAATTCGAAATCAGCGACCCCAAAAACCCAACTATACAAAATTTCATATTGTTTTGATGAAATCCTAAAACTTCGGCAGCCATTTTGGTTCTGTCATCTTGAATTTTGAAAATGCGACATCAAATTCGAAATCAGCAACCCCGAAAACCCCAGTATACAAAAATTTCATACTGTTTTGTTGAAATCTTAAAATTACGGTAAAAACACGATTTTCACTTATATGAGAGGTAGACGTGGCATTCGACCGATTCCGCCCATTTGCAATATCAACTCCTTCTAGGGCCTAAAAAGGATAAATCCAAAATTTGGTATCCCTAGCTTTCTTCTAGCTCCTGCAAGCGTGTTTACAAGAAAAGAGGACGGACAGACGGTCCGACGGTAAGACGGTCAGACGGACAGACGGATAGGGATAAATCAACTCAGGAGGTGACGCTGATCACGAATATATATACTTTTCCATACCGGACACGTCTCCTGCTTGGTGTGAATATACCCATACCTCATGAGGTGTACGGTATAAAAAAATATCCATAATCAGGGCTGAATTTTATATGGACGAAAAACTTGAAAATATGTATAGAATATGGACGATAAAATAGGCGAAATATGGACGAAAAGTAAGAAATATTGACGATAGATTTCATTATTTTTGTTTGTTTTTTATTTTTTGACATGTTAATTCATTAATTGATTGTTATAATACGGGGAGAGTGCTCACCTAGTGGCACCCTAAGGTCTTAAGGCCATACACTGAGAGAAAAAAAATTCAAAACTGCATGGTTATGATTTGAACCGGGTACCGCTTTAAAATAGAACGTGGATATTTGAATGTAGATTTTTTATGTACGATGATACCTTTTTAGGTAAAATCCCAATTCTTCAGATGAATTGTATGTAATTGTATACGAAAAATCAAAGACAAGTTCAAAAATCGGATTTGTAAGTTTCGATAAATTTTGATTCTAAAAAAAGTTGTGGAACAAAACCGTAGTCGTCTCAAATATTTTTCATTTCAGTCACAAAACATTACAGTTTCAGTCGTGAAACAACCATATTTCAGTCCCAATTCATCATTTCATGTGCCGTTTCAATCCATCAATTGGAAGTTCAAAAAATATTGAAACGTCTTGTTGTCAAAATCAAATACAGTTTTGGCTGTAAATTGACAACGGTACTTAATAATTTCGAAAAACCATTTTGGCAGTCAATCTAGCAAAAGTCTCGAAAATAGGTGCGCAGCTACTGGCACCCATTTACAATTCACTGTAAAAATTCGAAAATTAAGCATAAACACAAGTTTCTTAATTTTTATCTGTTGTTTATACTTTCAGCGGTCCACACTGACTATTGCAATGATCAAAGCTGGGCATTAACTAGTTAATTAGTTAATAGTTAATTAACAAAGTTAAATTTTTGGTTAACTTTTAACGTTTCAGTTAATTTCGAAAACCATTAACATTTTAATTTAGTTAAGTTAAATTTCTTCGATTAACTACAGATGTCACCTCTGGAGTTCCTCAAGGAATTCACTTAGGTCCTAATCTGTTTAATCTTTTTATAAATGATCTACCTTCTGTCATTAAACATTCGAATGTACTGTTGTATGCTGATGACGTTAAATTGTTTCTATCCTATGACATCTTAGATCAATATAAGTGATTACCAAAGCTGGGCATTAACTAGTTAATTCGTTAATAGTTAATTAACGAAGTTACATTTTTGGTTAACTTTTAACGTTTCAGTTAGTTTCGAAAACCATTAACTTTTTCATTTAGTTAAGTTAAATTTCTTCGATTAACTAGCATTAGTTAACTTTGAAACGAAACAAATTTTTTTACTATTGAATGTAAAAAAAAAAATTTAGAATTCATACTATTTTTAATAATCTACCTAGCCACACTGTTGAAAAATTGTAAACACAGAACTCTTTCGTGTTGTTGACAAAAATTTAAAGTTCCGTGCCTAGCCTGCCGTCAAATGTATCGGCTTGGTCGGCGGCGAAATATTGAGTCGATTGTGTCGGCTCAACCGATATTGACATCGATTTGTTCGCACGCCGATTGAAGCCGATTATGGTCGGCGCGAAACTGTTTAGCCGCCGCCTACATTTTCCAATCAACTTGGAACTCTGGGTGCGTAGTGACAATAAAAAAAACGCGTCGGCAAATTCGTTTTGTAAAATTTTTACAAAGTTTTAATTTTTTAAGTTAAATTTGCATATAGAGGGCTGAAATCTATCGAAAAAAGGGTCTGTGAGTGCAGGCATTCTATTGTATATAGTTAAAATGTTTATTTATGCGTTTTTTAGAAAAAAAAATTTTTCTATAGAGAATTTAATTTAATTTTTAACGAAGTTAACTTTTCAACGCAATTAACTTTTTAATTTAACGAAGTTAAATTTTTGATTAACTATTTCCGGATTAACGAAGTAAAATTCTCGATTAACTATGCCCAGCTTTGGTTATTACAATCAGATCTGACCAGTAAGCTATCTGGTGTGATAATAACTTAATGGAACTGAACTTGAAAAAATGTGCATTTGCTAGAAGACACCAACTTTCATCGCTGTATCATATAAATAATTGTAATCTAGAAAAGGTTTTTACTTTTGTGGACCTGGGTGTTACTATGGATCCAAAACTTCGCTTTCATCTACATATTGATTTATGTGTGAATAAGGCGAGGGGTGTTCTAGGTTCCAGATCTTTCATTCCTTTGATATGAAGTATGTGCCGTTCTAATTACGCGCATTGTATTTGTAGCGATTTTAATAGCCTGTATTCTGTCTTTGACCTGTCAGATTCACTTCATAAAACTAAAACTTTTATTTTAAATGCACTTGATCACATTTAAGGCCTTTGCTCTTTGAGTTTTTGGACCGCTTAGGGTCTAACGAAATGACAGGATTGCCAAACTCCACGAAGATCGGCATTGTCGATTTTTGAAAGTGTTGTATTTTTATTGTATTTTGTATTTGTATTTCAGCAGAATTTTGTTTTTTATTGTATATTCTATACAAATAAAACAAAAGTTTTAGCTGAATTCACATTCGTTCCGTTACTGTTTACTTAACTGTTCTATTTGTATTTGATTTTTTATATTTCGTATAAAAGAATAAAAACTATGTTTTAACTCCAGAAATTTTGGGTTTGCTTAGTGTCTCAAATATTTATAATGATGAGAGCCATCAGCTAGAGCTCGGCTTTAGATTAAGTAATAAATTCGTACGTAGATATACATATAAATTTGTCAGAAAAAAGGGAAAAGTTAATAAATTTCAAGGAAAACATTACACATTTTACATAAACAATATACATACAGCTGATCCACTGACAGCTAAGTCAACACAGCATTGACGTTTAAATTTCCCTCGAAAAAAATTCCCAAAAGCGATACACAAACCTCCAACTATATAGTGGACACCATCCTGTGCGTGTAGCCACACTCTTAAAAATGCGAAATCAGTACCAGTGTGATGCAAAGTACCCCTCCGTCTATAGTAGTCAGTAGACGACATGATTCGGCATATCAGCATCAGCAACAGTTACAACAACAACAACTGCAATCGCAAATGATGCACCAACTGCATCCAAAACAACAGCAATCACAACTACTGCAGCAACAACTTACACAGTTAGACTGTGTACAATAGCAAGCAAAATTTTTTGCAGCAACAGCTTCGACAGCAAGACCTTGCGCAGCAGCAGCTTCCGCAACAAAAATAACAGCAAACTCAACAGCATCTGCGTCATATTGAAATTCCTCCACCGGTTCTACAGTGGAGTTCGCAGAGTGACTCCGCACACAAAAAATCACAGGTAACTCTGTATCGTCAATTTCCTTCATTGATACCCCTAGCAAATATATCGGATTCCCTCCTTGCCATATTTCCTTTCCTGATTCAAGTGACACGAATAGTGGATTTTCTAATATCGCTAATCGCATAAAAATGGTCGCTACTCGCTCCAATATTACAGCTCAAACTAGCAAAATGCCGACAGTGCAGACAGGAATTAACATTTAATTCCGAAAGCGAGGACTTTCTTCCCCCACTAATGGAGATAAGAATTCCGCAAAAAATCAAAAGACGAATCGAAAAATTCGAAATACTGGCCGGAGTACCACAAAGCTGTGTCCTCGCACCCTGCTATAGATTCTCTACACCCAGAGAAATACTTACCTCGATTGAGGAAAAACGGCTATCAAATTGAGGAAAAATGTGATTGATTTTTCGCCATAGAAAATTTTCATCATTTGAGTGAAGAAATTTCTTTAATTTAAGAAAATTTTTTTCTTTGTTTTAGAGAAAAAATCTATGAAAGGAAGAAATTTTTCTACAAGTTTAGGAAATTTTTCTATAATATTCGGAAAATGTTTGCCTTTGTGTTAAAGAAAATATTTTCTGAAAGAAAGAAGTTTTTCCATAAATTTAGGAAATATTTCTTCAATTTGTAAATGTTTTTTTTATCAAAACCATTGTTTAATATTTTTTGTATACATTAATATGTATATCAAAGTATAAACCACTTCAGAACTCGTTTCCTCACTAATTTTGGAATTTTGAAATGTTTTGCGCGTCGACTGATAAATTCAAAATTCGACTGATAAGTACAAAAATTTACAACGAATTCTGTGAATGCAGTTTTTTGATATAACCCTACACTGAGAAAAAAATCAAAACTAAACGTTGTCAAAACGTATATTTTTTGATATTTCATTGTTATATTTTATTTATGAAATAAAGAAATGGTATAAATTTTTGTTTACTTACCGAGATTTGAACCCTGGCCATTCGGATTCATAAACGCGCCTCTTAGTACGCTTGCCTACCGCTGTTTATTTTGCAATGTTTTAACGGTGGGGTGCAATAAAGCCGAGTGAAATAAGGCAGTACGGCCTTATCAAAAGGCCTTCAAAAGGGAAATAAAGCCGTATTTTTCATTTGGCCTTATTTCACTTTCGAAAATGAAATAAAGCCCAATCATTTTTGGAAATAAAGCCGTACGGCCTTATTTTCAATAACACCCATTCGGCTGTGAAAAAAGGCCGTATTCTCGATACGGCCTTTTTTCCAATTCAAATATGAAATAAAGCCGAAAGACAAATATTTATATTTAATTCCAATCATAATAATGTAAAATATTTTAAATGTTGGTAGGCAAATTGTCCGGTTACCGTTGCTGTAGATTCAAACAACCAACAATACTGTCGAAAAGTACAATAAAATCTTATCCAAAATCATGAGCATCAAGTAGATGTAATCAAGTAAGAATTACCCAATTCCATAAAAACTAAATGTCCAAAGGTTTATTAAAAAGAGACTTGTTTAAAGAGGAATGCAAATAATTTAAAGATTGCTCTAATTTAGTACAGTTCGATACGCATAGCTCATGTTGAACATGTAAGCTAATTATCCTTTTGTTCTCAATGTAAGCGCTGCAGTCGAAAATTTGGTACGAAAACTCGCGCGATTTTTTGTACCAAATTTTCATTTAAAAATTTTTTTTTTGTCTGAAATGGGTGAAATTCCTATACTGTGTCCAATTTGTCGCCAATTGTTCAAAATTTCACCGATATTTTTGCTTAAATTTTCATGTTGTTGTTTTTATGTGTTCTTTAAATTTTTTATCATAAAATACCGTACGTCCTCATTTCTCTTTCAAAGTACGGCCTTTTTTCACATTTCGCAATCAAACCCCTCCTTTAAGCATATTTTTTTTAAAGTTAAATAAGCCGAGCGGTTTTATTTCTTTTTTCATTTGGAAATAAGGCCGTACGAAAAATACGGCTTTATTTCTCTTTCACTTGGCTTTATTGCACCCGTTTTAACAGCATACTGCAAACTGCATTTGAAACGGTTTCAGTTCTGAAATATAACTGAAAACAGTTTTACTTTTTGGGATCGTTGGTTCGAATCTCAGTTGGAGCCATTTGTTTTTGTTTCCTTTTTTAATAAAAAAATAATTTTTAAAAAACTGAGATTTGAATCTACGCTCCAGTAACTCATACCATCTTAAAAAAGTAAAACTGTTTCAGTTGTGTTTTAGAACTGTGCGGTGTTGAATTTTTCGTAACGATACCCGGTTCAAATCATAACCATGCAGTTATGATTTTTTTCCCTTTGTGTAGGTCCCATATAAATCGAACTTTCGCACGCGCACGTCCAATTTCTCGACCATTTTTTGATGAGAGTTGTTAGTGGCGGCCTTTAGCTATCCTTTAAATATAAATATCGGACAATTCTTGCAAATTTTTGCAAAAAGTCCCATATAAATTGGTTAATGCACTTTATCTCAGTCGCATGTAATTTATTGCTAATTTTTTAATGAAGGACTATAGTTTGGACTGCCTTCTATCGAATTGTCGTTGTCGGAGCATTTTGCGCGTAACAGAAGTGACATATTGTGGACTTAGTCACTTTTCACTGAACAGAATTTGAAGATATTGGTAGTTACGTACTTTTCATTCTCTATATCTTCGGGTTTATAATACATATGGCTTGGCGGTTAAGACATAATGTAGATATATTATATATTACCAACATGGCATACTTTGTAATGAGGGTATGCTCAGCGGCTAGCCAGGGGTCGTTACAGCACTTTCCGCTTAATAAATAAGACTGGTTTTATATTGCGGCTATTTTCCATAATTTGTTTTATTTGTACTAACTTTAAACTATGATAATGTTAAAAGAGGGTAAGCGCTCTCACTAGTATAATTGTAAAAGAGAGGTAAGCGCTCTCACTAATATAATTCACAACGAGAGGTAAGCACTCTCACTGTTTCTAATTCTTGAAGAGAGGTAAGCGCTCTCGCTAATATAGTTCGCAACGAAAGGTAAGCACTCTCAACTACTCTTTTGAAAATTTATTCGAGGCATGATGTAAGCAGTGTTGCCACTGCCCATAAAAATTTGATACCAAAATTTTCTGTAAAAGATACCAAAATAGGAAAAAAGATACCAAAAAAAAATTTCATATACAAAATTTTTTCCTCAAACAATAAAATAAGTTTATTGGGATTCTTACAAATATTTTTTGACATTGGATATATTCGTTTGTTCGTTTGTTTAGAGAAAATAAACATGTATTGTCATATTCTCTAAAAGTATTCAACATTTGCTGCAATTACTCCTCAAAAACATTAATTATTTGAGTGTACTTACCCATTTTCCTAAATAGAGAAAAAACGGTAAATTCGAGAGGCGAGTACTCAATAACATCGCATTTAATGCTAATTTAAAAATATCTTTGGCCGACCATACATAGTGTTCTTCGTTTTTGTTGAGACATAATTCTTTTTACAACATTATGTTTTTTACAGTTTTAAAATCTAATTTATTTCTTAACTTTGATTTAATTAAAGATAAATCAGAAAATTTTCAAATAGTTTTTGTTTAACAGAGGCCGTATGCTTAAAAAGTAGTAAACGCTTTTTCAGTAAAAATTTTTCAAATTTTCGCAAGAATTACTACGTACAAAAAAATGTTTACTACTGAAAAAGTTTGTATGGCCAAAGTGTGAAAAAGGATACCAAAACGAGAAAAAAAGGTTCCAAGATACCAAACGCAAAAAAGGATACCAAAACGGCAACACTGGATGTAAGCTCTCACACCGAACCAAAAAAATGCTAAAACTACCATCAAATCTTCAAATTTCGTTGACAAAATATGGCCGATAGTGATACATATCAAATTTGATACTATATCTTTATCATTTATATGGAAGAGTGGGGAATTGATGGGATACCAACTTAATTTTGATAAGGATCCAGCGTAAATTTACAGGAGAAAATTCGCTCCAAAAAAATAATTACGAAAATGGAGAAAAAGAAAATAAGAAATGTATTCGTTTTAGAAACGACAAAAAACGAACACATAAAAAAAAAATATGTTTCAATTTATGTATGATGTCACAATTGATATGACATGTGATGCTTATTATGATGCCTGAAAATGTCGAAAAAGAAAGAAAAATAGATGCGAATTGCATTTCACCGGCTAATATTTCAATCTACCTCTTTAAAAATTTATGCCCTTCAATAATTTTGGAAATTGAATAGAATTTACAGAGCTTGAATTCACTGTAACTACGTCACTACCAGAGATCCTCACTGAAAGACACTGTTTCATGAAACACAGTAAAAATTCATTGCCTTTCTTCAAGTTCAGACACATTCCCATTCACAACTTTGAATCTGAACAGACATTCGCGCACAGCGCACAAAGGCAACGAGCAACAGTGAATATTCATCAAAGGCAGTGAATATACACTAATGGCAGTGAATATGCATTGCCTTTCTGATGTCTCGTTGCCTTTGAACGAAAGAAACGAACTCGAGAGAATTATTCGTTGTTCGTCGCACGTTGCTCGTTGCTTCAAGAAAGGTTTTCACTCAGTGTTGCATTGGAGATTCGATGAATAACACTTTAAGTAACCAATATTTGAAATAATATAAAAACAAATTTTACCTTTTGGAATAATTCGTTGAGTCAGCAATGTAAATAAAACAACACATATCAAAAATATTTTCATTTAAATTCATTTAATTATTAAATTAAAAAAAAACATTAACACATCAAAAGTTCTTTTAAAAGTTAAATAGCATCACTGCCGAGAAGTGATGCAAATACATTACTGCGTAGTATTGCAGTATAAAATTACAAGAGTCCGCCTTCATGTTTTTTGCAGTTGTTATTAAAAATAATATTGTAGCTATTGTGTAATCAAATTAACAAAAATATAAATATTTAATAATTAAACTGAGGTCATTCGTATTTAAATTTTCGTAATCCGCTTCTTTCTGGCAGAAAAAAGTAAACAAAAAACAAAAAGTCTTCAGTGACGTCACGACAAAGTCACTGTTCACACGAAGGCGGCGGCATCTTTGTGTATAACCATTTTTGACGCATCAGGTGTGTAGCCTTGAAGTATGTGAAGTATTCTATGCCTGGCACTATAGTCCAACCGCGGCCATTTAAAGTACATTTAGATGCGAATTGTGAAACTCGATTTGACATTTAGGCACAATTTAAATAGGAAATGCCATTTAAGTGACGACTGTGAAACCGAACCTTAAAGTTTTATTCATAAAATCTACAATGCAACACTGAGTGAAAATCTTTCTTGAAGCAACGAGCAATGAGCAACGTGCGACGAACAACGAATAATTCTCTCGAGTTCGTTGCTTTCGTTCAAAGGCAACGAGACATCAGAAAGGCAATGAATATTCACTGCCTTTGGTGTATATTCACTGCCTTTGGTGAATATTATGAATATATGTGTCTGTTGAGAGTGAACTTCGGAAGCATTCGCGTTGATGAGCCTACTGCTTGCTTGCCTTTTCGGTGTGTATGCGTAAGGCACATTCTCATTCATTTTTTGATAGTGTGGCTCAAAACTAGAAAAGTGAGCATTCATGCCGAACTAGAATTTGACGAACACTAGAATTTGATGAAATTGAGCATCGAAAGACTATAATCACTTTCACATGCATAATTTTACATGATTTTTTTTATTTCAGTGCATGCATCGACTACGCTTCCTGGCAGTGCTCCGTGAAGTGACTTTTGCTTTCGAAAATCCTTCCTTATATCGACGCCCGTTAAGAAAAGTATAATGTTTCAATTGCCTTACGAAAATTATTATGTTTCAATATTCCGAGAAAACTATTATAATTTAACTTGTTTGTCGAAAATTATTATATTTCGGGTTTTCCAGAGAAAACTATTATGATTCACAGTTTTGCTACGAAGACTATTACATTCCAAGTTTTCTAACGAAAAGTAATATATTTCAAGCTGAAAAAACTTTGATTTGTCAGTTTAAAAAAATCAAATTTTCAGAAAATGTATGTTTTTGGATTGATTTGAAGGCGGAAATGTGTCTTCGGAAGCATGTTTGGAAATATGATGGTCAACAGTACATGACCAGGACCGAAATGTGTGTGTGTTTGTGTGAAAATGCAGTGGCTCAATTTGGCTTAAATGGCATGAAAAGTTGGCCCTTCCATATCAAAACAATCAATTGTATTAGTTTTCGTCGCAATGAGCGAAACATCATAGTTTTCGTAACAATACAGTGAAACATAATACTCTTCTGTGTATTAAGCTAAATATCATAGTTTTCGACAAAAGTTATTGAAATATAATATTCTTAACGAAACATACTACTTTTCCTTGCAAAAAAATAAAACATCATATTTTTCGTAAGACAAATGAAACATTATACTTTTTTTAAGGGGCGTCGATATATCCGAGTCCCATCATGGTGCTTGTACACTGCACGAAGTAATGATAATGATAATGATATTGCATTACTGATACAGCGCATATTTATTGCCAAATATTAAGTTGTACTAACAATTAATTAAATTAACTTAAAGAAGACTAAATTCGTGCACTCAAATATTTTTGATAAATAAATAAAAATCATTTCATACGAACAAATGATAAGACCAAACTATAAAAATTTCGGAAATATTATAAATATTATTTTTGTTTAATTGTTAGTTGTTAGTATATGAACACTTTTAAATTATAGCATGTTGAAAACGCATTGAGTTAATTAAAGAATTAATACAATTTTGCTAAATTTGTTTCCATTTAGCAGTAATGGCTCTTTTAAGGCATTTTACATTGTCAAATTGTCTCCCATTCTTGAAAATCCACTTGGATAATATTGCCAAGTGTTAATATTTAAATATCAAAAACAATTTTGAATGTCTTTATCGAAAACAATTCAAATATATATCTAAATTTTTCAATTTCTTGAGGAAGGATCGAAACATTACCACCCAGAGTCTAAAATTTAGTATTATACCTTTTATCCGTTTAATTTGTTTGTCACCTAGACCCTTTGGAGTTTCAAATTTAAATGCATTAACGCCTAAAGAAACCTAAGTAGTAAATTTTAATTTTGAATCGGCGTATACTTTGGTACTTGGTGATTTAAAAAAATACTTTGGGCATAAATTATTGTATTTTGTTACTTAAACATTTTTTTTAATTTTGAAAAAATTGTTTTTTTTTTTAATTTTAACAAAGGTTCTAAAATCACTTTTTGTTCTACTTTTTTTTTGTTTTATTAAAAATATGTGGTATAAAACCGAGGAGTTTGGGACCCCCTGCAACTCTGTACTCTTTTTTACTCAAGAGAATCTGGTAAATCTATGTTTGTGTCCTGCACCTGCTTCACCTCTATCGATTATTTTGCTGTTTGTGCGCCACGATTGTACTGTTGTTGTTTGAGTGGTTTGCTGTTTTCTTTGTTTGTGCCTATGTTCTAGTGGGAAGTTGTTAATAATTATTATATATATTTGTCCAGGTCTTTCTGTCTGTCTGTCTGTCTTTCTGTCTGTCTGTCTGTCCGTAACACTAACCTATTCAAAATTTACAACTTCACTTAAAACATTTTTTTAAGTTGTTAACCTTCTTTTTTTTTTAATGTTAGCCATTCTGGTGGTTTGTCCACACGACATTCGTGAGAAGGAACCAGAGAGCCACTTACAAATATATTCACACATATATTTATTCTTATAAATGTTAGCCGCCCATATAAACAAAAATAGCTTCGACTTAAAGCTGCCACCTTTAAGAAAATAACACTGCCACAAGACTACCGTTGTCACCTAACACTATTTTCACCTATTACGGTGGTGTATTATATTTTCATATTACACTTTCATATTACACTTTCCTATACACTGCATATATTCCCAGTACAATATTAAGGTCCGCACACATCAACGCGAAGTACCGCAGCCGCAGCGAAACTTACTCAAAAATGTTTCTTGCAAATGCGAAAATATATTTGTTTGAGGTGAGAAATTTCATAAAAACAAATAAAAATGTGAATCATTTATAAATTAAAATTCCCGAAAAAAATACTACAAAATGAACACCTTTCTTAGAAGTCACTCAAGAAATTGTACAAGGGGAAATCAAAACTTAAAAAAATTTATAACTCGGAAAGCAGATTCTTGCTACAATAAAAGATTCAGATTCGGTTTTAGTACGTCAAAATACATAATACGAAAATAAAAATTTAAAAAATCCAATGAATAAAACGCTTTGCAATAAAAATAATCGACAATCGGAAATAATGTTTAGCCGTAACAGGTGAAAACATTGTTTGGTGGCAACGCTAGCCTTTTGGTAGTATTATTTCCTTAAAGGTGGCAATGGTAAATCAAAGCTATATTTTTGTGTGTATAAACACATTCACAGCTTGATGAACTATATCGCCATTAGCTCAATTTATTTTATAGCTGGCTGTGGTCTGTTGGTTGGAGCTTCGGCCTATGACTGCGGCAGTCATAGGTTCAAGCCCGCCACCGGTCGTATTTTTTTTTTGAATCCATTTCTTGATATTCTTTTTTTTTTTTTTAATGTTGTTTTTTAATGTAACAGTTCAACTTTACACAATTACATCATCAAACAAAATTTCTTTCTATTCTTTACAAAATTTAATAAAAGTTCACATATTTAACAAATGATTTTCATATGTATATATAAATTATGGAGTTCACCATACGGGTTGGTTTTCCTAACCGCCATAAGCTGAAATTATTTTATAGCTGCCTGTGGTCAGTTGGGTAGAGCTTCCGCTTTGTCTGCGGCAGTCTTGGGTTCAAGCCCGTCACCGGTCGTATTTTTTTTTTGAATCCATTGCTTGATATTCTTTTTTATTTTTTTAATCTTTCTTTTTAAATTCTTTTTTAATGTAACAGTTCAACTTTACACAATTACATCATCAAACAAAATTTCTTTCTATTCTTTACAAAATTTAATAAAAAATTACATATTTCACAAATTTCTATAAAAAAAAATTACATTTAAATTTTAAAGACATAGAAAATATTTTTGCATCTAAAATAAATTTAGTAAACATTTAATTTTTTCTAATTAGTGTGTTTTTTTCCCGTTCATGGCACGGGCAAATTTACTAGTATTTAATATTTACTTATTGTGTTTATTTAAATTCGATTTCAGTCTTTGTAAGTTCATTTTAATTCATTTTGTACTGGCACAATAACATAATAAGTGTAGTGGAATTTGGCACAAATTCCATCCTCACAACTTATCTCGTTTTTGCCCCAAATTGGACTTAGTAACTTTTCACTGAACGACCACAATATATTCTTGATCAGCGTCACCTTCTGAGTTGATTTAGCACTATCCGTCCTTGTAAACACGATTGCAGGAGCTAGAAAAAATGCAGAGGGCCCAAATTTTGGATTTATAATTTTTTGCCCTTGAAGGAGTTGGTATTGAAAATGGGCGGACTTGGTCGAAAGTGATGGCGGATCCAATATGACGGTCGAAATTTTAAGATATCATCGAAATAGTATGAAATTTTGTATAGGGGGTATAGCGTAGGCAAATTTTCCCAAATATCTTGCAAAGATTTCGAGAAGCTGATTATTCTTTTCGGAACTTCCTTACACTGATTTCCCAGCATAGATCCGCCACGATATCCAACACGATCCGTTTGAATGCCTCATCCTCTCCCCATGCTTCATTAAAGTCGTCGAATATTTTGTTTGTTATTCCCAGCTATAAATGTAATTCTGGAGGGGGGGGATTAAGTCTAATATCGAAACGATGTCACCTGCATTAAGTATAGGTTAATGAATGCAGTTTAAAAAATTAGATGATGCTTTTGCCTTAAGTAATCCTAAGGTAATCATGCAATTGTCCTAACAGGCTCCATTTCGCGGTCATCTCAAAAAACAAAAGTGCTTAATTGCAACTTAAATGAAGAAATTTAAAATGCATTCTATAGCCCGGTATGCAATCCAGCAATCCAGAACTGCGTGGTTATAATTTGAAACGGGTATCGCTTTGAAAAAATCCACACTGCTCAGTTCTAAAATATAACGTGAATCAGTGTCAATATTTCAAAATCAGCCCAGAAATGCAAAAATATCGCTGTCTCTTTTCTTTTTTGTTCGAATTGTATAAAATTGTATAAGAAAAATCAAAGAAAAATTAAAAAGTCGGATTTATAGGATAACACTGGTCGACAAAACTGAACTTTTTGTGTGCTAAATTGACTTGATGGACAAATTCATATCTATTTTGCCTCGCTGAATCCGAAAATAACCATGCAATTTGTTCAGCACGCACCATTTTTGCGAAAACTCCAAAAATGGTTTCATACTGTAATATTGGGACTTATTTCATTTAACTCTTTCTATAATTTGGAATTTTTTTGTTATTCGCATCAGTGAATGAAATTTTCGAGATTATATTAGGAAAGAGGAGAAACAGCCAACTGCTATATTTTGTTGCTGAAAAGCAATTATGTGTATTAAAAATTCGAATTAGAACAGGTTTACTAGTCGATCTGGGACGAATTTTTAACATTTTTTCTTTGAAAGTAGTTTTTCGTCTACTAAAACGATATCCGATAGAGTTTTGTCAGATTCGCTTTCCGAGATATTTGTACTTAAAGTACCAAAATTTTCCATGTACATTTTTTTGTGACATTTCGAAACTGTGTACGAACTTTTGGGATATTTTCGAACAGCACCACAAATTGCAATTTTGTTATTGTACATATCGCTTATTCCCTGCAATAAAGACATAACTCAAAAAATTTTTTAATAAAAAAGCATTCAGGGTATTCCTTTAAAGTGGGAAACCCCTCGAAAACGCGCAGTTGCTTTAAAGAACTGTCAAATTACATATGTTTTGACTGCTCATCTTCACAACTGAATTGTTTCCAAGTGTTTTCCCACTTTAAACGAATCGCCCTATTGTTTGTTTCGAAAATTTCTGTGAATGTGTGCGTTTTTTTTTTTTTTTTTTTTTTTACGACGAATCCCAACGTCCACTTACCCGCCCAACGACCGAGGGGCACATCCGCATGACGCACGGATTTGCTTCGATTTTTGTAAATGTAGTTGTAGTTTTTTGGAATTGTTTTTGTTGTGCGTACAAATGTTTTTCATGTAAATATAACATGAATCGTGTTAATCAAAATACATGTAGATTTCTCTGGGTGAATAATCGATATAAAGGCCTGCGCACACAGAGGCGATATTCGCTATCTAATTTCAGAACCATTTCGATATTTAAAAAATCTAGCTTCGAAAACGCAAAGTGCCTCACACAGGCAGCGATTTCACCGCAGTAGATTTTGTTTGTTATTTATTGTATTGCTATGGACTAAGGCATTCAATCCCGGGATCCCGGACGTTTTCTAAATCCCGGAAACCCGGAATTTTGAGTCCGGAATCCCGGGATTACAAAAATTAATTTTTTATGTATTGTTTAAGATATTTTCGACGTTTTTCCACAAAAATACAGCAGTGCATTTACTTTCAATCTAATTGTCAAATACAAAAAGCCCACTTTTATATATTTAGTGCTAAACACACAAAAAAATTAACAACATTCTTGTCAATAACGGTTAACAAAACATTTTTATCGATCTTAATAAAATTTTTCCAATTTTAGGAAATTTTTTTTTGTTCCACAAAAACGATAGATTTAATTGATAAAATTATTTTGTTGATAAATGGTTTTGTGTGTATTTAGCTTTTAAATGGACACCAATTTCAAAAGTTTTGAAAAACTTTTAAGATTGGTGTATCCGCTATAATACTAAAACTACTGAAAATGAGTTTTTCATGTTTAGCATGAAATGGAGCTGGTTGAATTTTATGATTATATTTGGAATAAGTGTGGCAAACTAAATAATAAAATAACTCCATTTATCACATAAAATGTCAAACTTGTTCGATCAATGTAGTTTTAAAAGTAATAACTTTTTGTTTGACTTTATTTATCTTACATATTATTTGTATTAAACAAAACAAATAATATTTATTAAATATTATTTCTTTGTTGAATTAAAATTAAACTTAAAATATTGTTGCAAAAGTTTTTTCTTTAATTTTATATTAGTTATTGTATTCAATTGGAAAATCCCGAAAATCCCGAACAAGTCCCGGGATCCCGAGATTGTAGTTTCGAATTCCGATATCCAGGGATTTTCAAAAACGCCTCGGTATTGAATGCCTTACTATGGACACAATCAAAAAGTCTGACTGAAACGGTTCTGAAACTGACTATTTTGTTTGTTATTTATTAGACTACTATGGTAGCAGTCAAAAAGTTTATTTTAAAACTGATTCGAATTGGTTTTGAAACTGGCTTTTTGTGCTTGCTATTTTTTGTATTGCTTTGGAAACAGGCTGTATAAAAACGATATATTTTCTAAAATACAATTTTTTCTGTAAAAATTAATTTCGAAACAGCCTGCGGCACGAATAACGCCTCTGTGTGCGCAGGCCTTAATGTTGTTTCTGTAATGTTGTTACTATATTTCGTTGTTGCGATTTGGTATTAATTACTTAACAGTCATGAAGTTCGTTTGTTTTTTTTATTAAAATTGTGAATGTCTAAGGAGATGTGATTTGACATAATGTCAAATCGCCCAAAAATAAAAAAATATTGGTTTCTTGTGTGATTTGATATTTTTTCTTAATTTTATTGAGCAAGAAAAGTAACGGTTATATTACGGTCTTTATCGAAAACAATTCAAATATATATCTAAATTTTTCAATTTCTTGAGGAAGGATCGAAACATTACCACCCAGAGTCTAAAATTTAGTATTATACCCTTTTATCCGTTTAATTTGTTTGTCACCTAGACCCTTTGGAGTTTCAAATTTAAATGCATTAACGCCTAAAGAAACCTAAGTAGTAAATTTTAATTTTGAATTGGCGTATACTTTGGTACTTGGTGATTTAAAAAAATACTTTGGGCATAAATTATTGTATTTTGCTACTTAAACATTTTTTTTTTAATTTTGAAAAAATTGTTTTTTTTTTAATTTTAACAAAGGTTCTAAAATCACTTTTTGTTCTACTTTTTTTTTGTTTTATTAAAAATATGTGGTGTAAAACCGAGGAGTTTGGGACCCCCTGCAACTCTGTACTCTTTTTTACTCAAGAGAATCTGGTAAATCTATGTTTGTGTATTGCACCTGCTTAACCGCTATCGATTATTTTGCTGTTTGTGCGCCACGATGCAAAAATATCGCTGTCTCTTTTCTTTTTTGTTCGAATTGTATAAAATTGTATAAGAAAAATCAAAGAAAAATTAAAAAGTCGGATTTATAGGATAACACTGGTCGACAAAACTGAACTTTTTGTGTGCTAAATTGACTTGATGGACAAATTCATATCTATTTTGCCTCGCTGAATCCGAAAATAACCATGCAATTTGTTCAGCACGCACCATTTTTGCGAAAACTCCAAAAATGGTTTCATACTGTAATATTGGGACTTATTTCATTTAACTCTTTCTATAATTTGGAATTTTTTTGTTATTCGCATCAGTGAATGAAATTTTCGAGATTATATTAGGAAAGAGGAGAAACAGCCAACTGCTATATTTTGTTGCTGAAAAGCAATTACGTGTATTAAAAATTCGAATTAGAACAGGTTTACTAGTCGATCTGGGACGAATTTTTAACATTTTTTCTTTGAAAGTAGTTTTTCGTCTACTAAAACGATATCCGATAGAGTTTTGTCAGATTCGCTTTCCGAGATATTTGTACTTAAAGTTCCAAAATTTTCCATGTACATTTTTTTGTGACATTTCGAAACTGTGTACGAACTTTTGGGATATTTTCGAACAGCACCACAAATTGCAATTTTGTTATTGTACATATCGCTTATTCCCTGCAATAAAGACATAACTCAAAAAATTTTTTAATAAAAAAGCATTCAGGGTATTCCTTTAAAGTGGGAAACCCCTCGAAAACGCGCAGTTGCTTTAAAGAACTGTCAAATTACATATGTTTTGACTGCTCATCTTCACAACTGAATTGTTTCCAAGTGTTTTCCCACTTTAAACGAATCGCCCTATTGTTTGTTTCGAAAATTTCTGTGAATGTGTGCGTTTTTTTTTTTTTTTTTTTTTTGACGACGAATCCCAACGTCCACTTACCCGCCCAACGACCGAGGGGCACATCCGCATGACGCACGGATTTGCTTCGATTTTTGTAAATGTAGTTGTAGTTTTTTGGAATTGTTTTTGTTGTGCGTACAAATGTTTTTCATGTAAATATAACATGAATCGTGTTAATCAAAATACATGAAGATTTCTCTGGGTGAATAATCGATATAAAGGCCTGCGCACACAGAGGCGATATTCGCTATCTAATTTCAGAACCATTTCGATATTTAAAAAATCTAGCTTCGAAAACGCAAAGTGCCTCACACAGGCAGCGATTTCACCGCAGTAGATTTTGTTTGTTATTTATTGTATTGCTATGGACTAAGGCATTCAATCCCGGGATCCCGGACGTTTTCTAAATCCCGGAAACCCGGAATTTTGAGTCCGGAATCCCGGGATTACAAAAATTAATTTTTTATGTATTGTTTAAGATATTTTCGACGTTTTTCCACAAAAATACAGCAGTGCATTTACTTTCAATCTAATTGTCAAATACAAAAAGCCCACTTTTATAGATTTAGTGCTAAACACACAAAAAAATTAACAACATTCTTGTCAATAACGGTTAACAAAACATTTTTATCGATCTTAATAAAATTTTTCCAATTTTAGGAAATTTTTTTTTTTGTTCTACAAAAACGACAGATTTAATGATAAAATTATTTTGTTGACCGGATATTGACAAACATTTTATCAATTGGATAAATGGTTTTGTGTGTATTTAGCTTTTGAATGGACACCAATTTCAAAAGTTTTGAAAAACTTTTAAGATTGGTGTATCCGCTATAATACTAAAACTACTGAAAATGAGTTTTTCATGTTTAGCATGAAATGGAGCTGGTTGAATTTTATGATTATACTAGCTGGGCCCGGTCCGCTTCGCTGGGCCTAAATAATTTTTTGTTGTTGCATTGTCTGCAATGTAATGGATGAAAGTAATTTTTAAATATATATGTTTAATTGGTGTTTATACTGTGGAGTTAATTTTGTACAATTTTATAGAAAGGAAAATTGATGTAGCGATTCGTATTGAAATAGGTTTTGATGCATGAATGAATGATTCGTATTGTATGTATGTATGTAGCGCAGTAAAGTATGTTTGGAAGATTATTGAAATTAAATAAACCGATGCTGGTGCGGGAGGGAATATTCAGTCAGTGTAAACGGTTGCACGAACGGAATTTCGTTTACGATTGGAGTTCGCGACAAAAGTTGTGTTCGCTCCTACGGTCTAAGTGCACCTTCAAATTAAGTAAAAATAAGTACCTTTATCCCTTTTAGACAAAATTAAACCAAAAATTCCCTTAGGAAGGGAAATTTGCCTAAAGTTGGCTGCACTGGTTGAGCGCCCAGTCTGTGAGGAGTGTTGCCACATTGAGAGACGTTCTGCTGTGTTTTTGTAAATTTTTCTTGTGGGAAGAAAGTGATTTCTATAACTTGTTGGGACAATTTTGCAGTGCTTATTTGCCGAAAAGGCCAATTGCAGTGTTTAAGTCAAGTTTAATTTAATTTTCATTCGCAATGGACGTCTTCTCGTAATATTAATGGCGGTTTTCCTGCATTTAAGCCAACGCGAAATTCCGCAGCCGGTACGGAACTTGAACAAAAATGTTGCTTGAATATGCGATACTGCGTTTTTTTAAAGAAAATTTATAAATGATACACATTTTTAGTTGTAGCTTGTTTTTGTTTTTGTGAAATTTTTCAGCTCGAAAAAATTTGTCCGAGCCGAATATCGCCTTGCAATTTTTGGGGAAATTTCGCGGCATTGTGTGGGGAGCTTTAAGTTGGGTATAATTTAATTTCCATTCACAATAGACATTTTTCCGTAGTTATTTGGAATGTAAATGGCAAATGCATTTAAGTGGAAATGAAGTACTGTGAAAGTGGGCGTAAAATGTGCACTGGGAGATTGGGGCAAATTATGGAATTGCGAATATGTAATACTCAAGGAGAAGCCGTGTTATTTTGGCATTGCCTTAGGTTATTTCCATTGTTGAAAAGTTACATGCAATCAAATGGAAATAACCTTAATTATTACTCCCTGCTGCATTTAATGTTGAAAATACACGAAGTTGTTGAAATTTGTGATCGGTACATCGACGTGAAATACTTTAGCAAATCGATTTCATACTTTGAAAGAAACCGAAAGGTAAAAACCCCGCAGATATGGTAACACTGCTTGGGTGGGGAAAAATTAAGTCCTAGGTGGCAACCAAGTTGATTGTTGATCATATGGTATTTGATTTTAAAGATTCACAAATGTGAGAGAAATTCGTATTTTCTAACTTGTGGGCGGTAAAAGTGGGCGTGTCAAAACCTATCCTATGTCACGACTCACGACCTCTAGAACACATATATAAATTTTGGTGAGAATCGGTGCTGTAGTTTTCGCGTCTACTCGAGACAAACATACACGTCTCTTTTATAGATTTGGAATAAGTGTGGCAAACTAATTAATAAAATAACTCCATTTATCACATAAATTGTCAAACTTGTTCGATCAATGTAGTTTTAAAAGTAATAACTTTTTGTTTGACTTTATTTATCTTACATATTATTTGTATTAAACAAAACAAATAATATTTATTAAATATTATTTCTTTGTTGAATTAAAATTAAACTTAAAATATTGTTGCAAAAGTTTTTTCTTTAATTTTATATTAGTTATTGTATTCAATTGGAAAATCCCGAAAATCCCGAACAAGTCCCGGGATCCCGGGATTGTAGTTTCGAATTCCGATATCCAGGGATTTTCAAAAACGCCTCGGTATTGAATGCCTTACTATGGACACAATCAAAAAGTCTGACTGAAACGGTTCTGAAACTGACTATTTTGTTTGTTATTTATTAGACTACTATGGTAGCAGTCAAAAAGTTTATTTTAAAACTGATTCGAATAGGTTTTGAAGCTGGCTATTTGTGCTTGCTATTTTTTGTATTGCTTTGGAAACAGGCTGTATAAAAACGATATATTTTCTAAAATACAATTATTTCTGAAAAAATTAATTTCGAAACAGCCTGCGGCACGAATAACGCCTCTGTGTGCGCAGGCCTTAATGTTGTTTCTGTAATGTTGTTACCATATTTCGTTGTTGCGATTTGGTATTAACTACTTAACAGTCATTAAGTTCGTTTGTTTTTTTTATTAAAATTGTGAATGTCTAAGGAGATGTGATTTGACATAATGTCAAATCGCCCAAAAATAAAAAAATATTGGTTTCTTGTGTGATTTGATATTTTTCTTAATTTTATTGAGCAAGAAAAGTAACGGTTATATTACGGTCTTTATCGAAAAAAATTCAAATATATATCTAAATTTTTCAATTTCTTGAGGAAGGATCGAAACATTACCACCCAGAGTCTAAAATTTAGTATTATACCTTTTATCCGTTTAATTTGTTTGTCACCTAGACCCTTTGGAGTTTCAAATTTAAATGCATTAACGCCTAAAGAAACCTAAGTAGTAAATTTTAATTTTGAATCGGCGTATACTTTGGTACTTGGTGATTTAAAAAAATACTTTGGGCATAAATTATTGTATTTTGTTACTTAAACATTTTTTTTAAATTTTGAATAAATTGTTTTTTTTTTAATTTTAACAAAGGTTCTAAAATCACTTTTTGTTCTACCTTTTTTTTTGTTTTATTAAAAATATGTGGTGTAAAACCGAGGAGTTTGGGACCCCCTGCAACTCTGTACTCTTTTTTACTCAAGAGAATTTGGTAAATCTATGTTTGTGTCCTGCACCTGCTTCACCGCTATCGATTATTTTGCTGTTTGTGCGCCACGATTGTACTGTTGTTGTTTGAGTGGTTTGCTGTTTTCTTTGTTTGTGCCTATGTTCTAGTGGGAAGTTGTTAATAATTAATATATATATTTGTCCAGGTATGTCTGTCTGTCTGTCAGTCTGTCTGTCTGTCAGTCTGTCTGTCTGTCTGTCTTTCTGACTGTCTGTCTGTCCGTAACACTAACTGATTCAAAATTTACAACTTCACTTAAAACATTTTTTTAAGTTCTTAACTTTCTTTTTTTTTTAATGTTAGCCATTCTGGTGGTTTGTCCACACGACATTCGTGAGAAGGAACCAGAGAGCCACTTACAAATATATTCACACATATATTTATTCTTATAAATGTTATCCGCCCATATAAACAAAAATAGCTTCGACTTAAAGCTGCCACCTTTAAGAAAATAACACTGCCACAAGACTACCGTTGCCACCTAACACTATTTTCACCTATTACGGTGGTGTATTATATTTTCATATCACACTTTCATATTATACTTTCCTATACACTGCATATATTCCCAGTACAATATTAAGGTCCGCACACATTGTAGGGAAATGTGTTTGTGTTTTGAAGATTTAAGCTTCTTCAAGCATATAAAGGATTGGCGCTAGGCACCACAATTAATTGATAATGTACAAGAACAGAGTTCCAATTCAATCTGGTTTTATTAGTGGCCAACGCGGCTCTTTTATATCTTTACTTATAACTGTTATACATCAGTTCATAATCTATCCTACTTACTTACACTACAATAATATAATTATACTTATGTTCTGCATTTCATTTGCACCCGTTGCCCTGACTACGCTAATTTGGTCTTGACGAATGGTGTCGAAGGACGGTCACCGAAATTGAGTGCATTTCAATATACACTCAATTGTTGTTGACAACATCCAGAACCATTTGTGTATATTGGGTCAGCGTACTCAAAAGTGCAGCGCTAGCATGTCGATACATTGTCGGTGCATTTGTACTAATGAAATGCAGGGGTAGGTAATGTAGACTTGTATGTATACACTACACCCTTACCCTTAAGATGAAAATTATTTGAAGAATAATGATTTTTAAAAGAATTTTCAGAGAAGATTGTAGTTATAAAATTGTTAGGTGATATGATTAAAAATAATATTTTTATAGAATATTGATTTATATTATAAAATTCTTAAATAAGCAAATATATGATTATAATTAATAATTTACAGTAAAATACAATTAAAATTTATTTTTGTGTTTTTTTAAATTTGTTTTTAAGTGTAAAATTATTATTTTTATGAAATAAACTAGTATGATTTATAATAACATATATGTAAAAAAGTTTTTAAATTTAATAGTTATTTTCTTATTGCTGTATTGCTGCCTTGTAAGGTATCAGCTGATTGTTATGAATAATTTTTGGTTTCCCATTATATTCTATTTTTGTATTAACTCCTAATTTATCTAGTACTATAAATGGTCCCTTATATGGTTTTTCATATTTCTTCTATTTTCTACTTTTAATAACACTAGGTCTCCTATTTCTATATTAAGTTTTTGTATATTATTTAAATTTTTGTCAGTTCGTTTCTCCTTAGCCTTAATTAACATTTCTTTGGCTTTATTTAGTGAAAAATTTAGTTTCGTACGCATCTCGCTTCGATAGCTGTCGAGATCATAAGTTTTGGTTTCAGTTTCAAAAATTTGGTTGTTTTACCCATGGTAATTTTCCGTATACAAGTTCAAAGGGTGTGTGTCAGTGTCAACGTGTGGAGTCGTGTTGTAAGCAAAAGTAAAATACGGTATCCACTTGTCCCATTCATGGTCATTTGTTGATGTTAAGAGAAATTCGTTAAGAACTCTGTGGTTCCTTTCAAGTGACCCTATCGTTTGATGATGGTATGGAGTAGAAAATGTTTGTTTTATTTTTAATAGTGCATTAACTCATTTTTGAATTCAGTACCATTATCAGATTTTAGTACTTGAAAATGGCCATACTTTAAAATTATTTGTTCTACGAGTGTTCTTGCGACAGTGTCGGCGTCTTTTGTTGACATAGGGTATGATATTACAAATTTTGCGAGATCACATTGCATTGTTAGTATGTACCGAAATCCATTGGATATACGTAACGGTCCTACGGTGTCGATTGACAATGTTTGGAAACTATTACTAGGCGTGTCTGTTATCGTTAGTGGTTCAATAGTGTGGCGTGTTTGTTTACTTTTCGCGCATATGTCACATTGCGATACAAATTTCTTTACCATTTTGTACATGTTTTTCCACACGTACCTTTGTTTTAGTTTTATCACTGTCCTTCTAACTCCTAAGTGTCCTGTTGTGTGGTATTCGTCAATGAGTTTAAATTTCGTAATGTCATCTTGTATTCTTTTTGGTTTGTCATAAATTAAAATTTTTTAGTTGAGGACTTTTTCTATTTTGAGGGCTTTGTTGTATGTTTATAAATATGTTTTTGAATTCTTCTTTTGAGATTCTTTGGAATATTTTATCATTGTTGGCTAGCGCTAGCTCTACTATATCCTCTTTTTTCATTTTGGATATCAGTTTCTTCATAATCGAATCTAGATTCGTTGAATTATCACTGTATCTCGCATGCGTATTTAAATTATTTTGTTGGGTTAGCTTCTTCGAATACGAAACTGGTTTCGTTGAATTATCGGTAAATCCCACGTGCACAATATTATTTTCAATATATATTTTATTTTCTTTGGCCATATAAAATTTTAAATTCTTCATATTCCTGACGTCACTAACGGATGTGCAATCCCATATCGGAAGTTGATCAGACTTCTGGGTTTTGTCACTATCCACAATGATTTCTTCATCATTGTTTGCCTCTTTATTTTTAATGGCTTCTTTATTTGCCATGCCTCTTGTAATTATAAGTGTTTTCTTCGCATTTTTATCATCTTCTTGCGGTATCATATTTTTTAAAATTTCTGAATTAATTTGTATTCTGGATAATGCATCGGCATTAGTGTTCATACTACCCTTTTTGTAAATTATGTCATAGTCGCAATCACTCAAATCTAGACGAATTCTAGTCATTTTTGATGAAGGATTTTTGTGCGAAAATAATGAGACTAGTGGTCTGTGGTCAGTTACCACTGTAAATTTTCTACCGTATAGGTATGGTTTGAAAAAATTTATCCCCCAGTGAATAGCTAACAGTTCCTTTTCTATTACTAGTTTATTCAAATCATGCTTTTGCAGCGATTTACTTGCATACGATATAGGTAAGTCATTGCCTATGTCGCCTTGTGACAGTACTGCGCCTAAAGCATAATTTGAAGCATCAGTCGTTAAAATGAAAGGTTTGCTAAGATCTGGATATTGTAGCAAAGGCGGAGTAATTAATTTTTCTTTCAGTGTATCAAAAGCATGTTGACATTCTTCCGTCCAAACAAATTTACAAGATTTCTTCAAAAGTGCATTTAGGTTTTTGCCAATATCTGCAAAATTTGGAATAAATTTTCTATAGTAATTACAAAATGCAACAAATTTTCTAACTTCGTCCGCATTTTTCGGGACGGGGTAATTTTTTATAGTGTCATATTTGGCAGGGTCAGTTTTAACACCATCGCCAGTAATTAGGTGTCCCAAATATACTACTTCTGGACACAAAAAACAACATTTGGCAGCATTTAATTTTAAATTATACCGTTGCAGCCTGTCTAATACTTTAATCAGATTTTCATTATGGTGATTTCTGCTACAACCATGAATGATTATGTCATCCACGTAAAGAAATGCATTTGAATCTAAACCTGCAAGTGCAAGTGTTAGCATACGTTGGAAACTATTTGATGAGATTTTCAGTCCAAAAGGTAATCGTTTGAAGTGAAAATGTCCGTTCGGTGTAGAGAAAGCTGTTAAATTACGTGAGTTTTTGTCGAGTTTGATTTGATGAAATGAACTGGTCATATCGAGTGTTGAGAACCATTTTGCTCTTCCTAACTTGTCCAGAACGTCTTCTAGTCGAGTTAACGGAAATTTGTCATTAACGATTTTATCATTCAGTTTTCTGAAATCCACTACAAGTCTCCATTTTCTTTTGTCATCAATGTTCTTTTTAGGTACTAAAAGTAATGGGGAATTGTAAGGACTAACTGATGGTTCAATGATATCGTCCTCAAGCATTTTCTTGACTTGTTCATTCATTACGTCAGTGTGTGTGTGTGGTAGTCTATAGTTTTTAATGTAAACTGGTGTGTTGTCTGTTGTCGTTATGTTTTGAGTGTAAAAATCATTTGTTGTCAAGGGTTCGTTATCCAAGTGGAATACGTCCTGGTATTTTTGGAAAATGTTTGTCAAGTCGTTTTTAATTTTTGTGTCATTACACTGTATGTTTAATGTTTCTAAAATCTTATTCAATCGTTTTTGCGAGTGTTTTGGTTTTGTATTGTCGTAGGTCAAAATGTCGTAATTGTTCAAAGAATCAGTTTCCAACTGAATACCATTTAAAACTAGAGAGTGAACTATCTTCGGCTATACCGAAGTTGAAATACCCCCACACAGTAGGAAGAAGTACCTCGAACATATAAAAATGTGGTCTCAAGACCCTATTTTGAGCCAATTATAGGTGGTTTTGGAGCCCGGACCATGTCCAAAATCCATTTCTAAAAATATCCAATTAAACCCCCAAAAAAAAAAAATTGGTCTCAAGACCCCATTTAGACCCTTATATATGTGGCTTCGGAACCTCGGACCATGTCAAAAATACGTTTCTAAACATTTCCAATCGAATACAACAATAAAAAATTTTTACCTTTTTTTTCGGTGTATGGGAGCCACGCCCAGTTTTTGTCCGATTTGGCTGATTCTCGAACTTGATCTCAGTATTCACGATAAAAACATGTACCCAAAGTTTCAAGTCGATATCTCCAAAACTGCGACCGCTATCGTGCGGACGGACAGACGGACAGACGGACAGACAGACGGACATCGCTAAATCGACTCAGGAGGTGATACTGATCAAGAATATATATACTTTTCCATACCGGACACGCCTCCTTATGGGCGTTACAAACGTTGTGACAAAGTGAGTATACCCTGCCACAGTGAGTGTGGGGGTATAATTATTTCCTTATCCGTTGAGTTTAAAATTTTTATATGTGTCATGCCGTTTTTTGGTGCGATTGAATTACTCAAAAAATGCCTTCTTGTATTTCTTTATTTAGAATAACTGTATCTTCTGTTAGTTTGATACGAATTGGTTGTACGATTTCAGTTCTTGGTGGAACTTTTATTGTCATTGTATTAAAGGATTTTGAATGCATAGGTAAAATGATTAGTGATTCGTTTATCAACACTGAAATTGTAAAAGTTTCGTAATCTATTTTGCAAAGAAATTTCTTCAAAAAGTCTCTACCTAATATACCATCAGTTTCAATTGGAAATTTCGAATTGACCAGTTGAAACTCATGTTTGCTGGATTCCTCCCCAAAATTAAGTGTTAGGGTTATGCTACCTAGTGAAAAAATGTCTTCGTTTGTAATGCCCGTTAATTTGCATTTTTCATCTGGATTATAAAAATCGTTATCTACATGTTTATTAATTTTACAGAGTGAAATGTCTGCGCCAGTGTCGATTAAAAAAGTCATAAAGTTGTTTTTGTACTTAATTTTTATGAAATTGGAATTGTCATCCGAGATTTTATAAATTTTTAGTTTTGGCTGTCCGGAATAACTTTGTTTTCCGAGCCCTGATCGTTTCCCTGATCATTTCCTTCAATGTTTATGATGTGTACCTTTTGGTTTGTGTAATTGGAGTAGCGTTTCTGTTGTTGTTATTTTTCATATACAATAATAATATGGTAATATATGTATATATGTATAATTTAGTTAATATTTTGTAAATATTTCAAATGCTTTAATTTTTTATTTTTTTTGTTATTTAACAATTAAATTAGCCTATTACTTAATTTAGCGCGTAAAATTTATTTAGAAATTGTAACTTTAAAAATGAAAATTTAATCAATTCGGGTTTATTTACAATTTATTTTTTTTTTTTTTAAATATTTTGACAAATGCAAATTTAGTAAAAATCGTAAAATATAAAAAAAATGTATAATAGATAGTAGTTTCAGAGGATGTTGATGGCAAAACAAGTAATTTAATATGGAACGTTAAAAAAATGATAAAAGACATTTTCGCCATTGTGTGTCCTCCTAACAGCTTCGGCGAACATCATTGACATATCAATGCAGTGATCATGACAATCATCATCATCATCGAATTGATCGGCGCCAATTGTTGGTGCTTCCTCGGCGTTCACGGGTACTTCAACCCTTTGCATCGCTATGGTTTCAATGCTTCCCAATGATACTGGCTCAGAGAAGGAAAATGGTTTCGAGATGCACACCGGTGGTGATGCCAACGTTATAAAACCCAGAATTTCGTAAGAATCGTCTTCCGAGTCACTGAGCAGATGCATGATTTCTCCGTTTCGTAGCGGTTCATTGGCTTTTGCCACTTTTGGTTCGTTGGCCACCTCCTCTGCTACGGACATGGTGGCCTTTGCCATTGCCGCATCTTGTTCATCATTAAACTCGAAAATTTTCATTTTGCTTGGTTCGTCTTCAGTAAAATAATAGTCCATGTTGATGATTTTTATCTTAACCTAACTATGCCCATTACAATGGACTCGCTACGCTGGATCGTCTCAGTAAAACTCCAAGGTTGGAGTGGCAAGATCGCCATGTAGGGAAATGTGTTTGTGTTTTGAAGATTTAAGCTTCTTCAAGCATATAAAGGATTGGCGCTAGGCACCACAATTAATTGATAATGTACAAGAACAGAGTTCCAATTCAATCTGGTTTTATTAGTGGCCAACGCGGCTCTTTTATATCTTTACTTATAACTGTTATACATCAGTTCATAATCTATCCTACTTACTTACACTACAATAATATAATTATACTTATGTTCTGCATTTCATTTGCACCCGTTGCCCTGACTACGCTAATTTGGTCTTGACGAATGGTGTCGAAGGACGGTCACCGAAATTGAGTGCATTTCAATATACACTCAATTGTTGTTGACAACATCCAGAACCATTTGTGTATATTGGGTCAGCGTACTCAAAAGTGCAGCGCTAGCATGTCGATACATTGTCGGTGCATTTGTACTAATGAAATGCAGGGGTAGGTACCCTGCAAGAAATGGGTCTAGTTCCAAAATGGTTCCGAACTAGTTATGCAGTAGGGGGTACTGGTCGCACCCAAATCTCTTTCACATGTAGTGAAGTGGCGAATTTAACATGGCGTTGTCATTGGAGGAAGCTACCCGCTTCCACCTCTGCATTACCTCCGGTCAGCTCGGAAGTAGCCACTACGATCTAGCTCCTTCCTAGCGGTGGAAAATTGGCCCCTATACAATACTTGTAGCCAGTTAAGAACCAGTTACAACGACTTAGCTACATACTAGCTTTCGGTAAATCTAAAAACTATTTTCGCAAAAAAAACCCAATCTTAATATTTTTTAAGTAGCACTTTATTATTATAAATAGTTTTGTATAAATGAAATTATGCTAATAACTTTTAATAACATCGGTCAATGAATGCATTCATTAGTCGTGTTTTTGTTGCAATCGAAATCTTGTCGAAACTTGTCGTTTATTTTTTTATTCGTTTGCAAACAAAACACGACTACTGGTTTCGAAGGTATTACCTGAAAACATAAAAATGAAAAATTGTAAAAATATAAAACTGTAAAAAAAAAGATAGAAAGAAAAAAAAGGAAAATTTTAAAAAAAAATTACATAATGAAAAATTTAAAATCTGCAAAAAAAAGTAAGGAAGATACGGTATAAATTAAAAAAAAAGATAAACGAAAATCTGTAAAAATAAAAATATGGAATTATGTAAAAATAAATATAAAAACAATTCTCAACAAAATTAATTTTTTACCCTTTTATGCATTTCATTCTTTGACCATACTGTACGCACTAATTTTAATACTCCAATGCCAAAACCAAAATCGTTGCTTTTGTATTTATGTCGCGCATCGGCGTGCTTAAAAATATAGGTAGTTTTGAAAAAAGTTTCTATTAGCATTAAATCACTCACAATCACTATTTTTCACATTTTTGTTTATTTTTTCACATTTTTATTAAATTTTATTTAGAAAATTCAAAATTTTTTCAAACATTTTCAATTATCAGAAAATATTTCACTTTACACAAAACGAATGCCATTTCTCCAAAAGAATATTATTTTTCATATGCAAACCGGCTTTATGACAAAAAACACGCTTTCGTGATATTAACCATTGTTTTTTAACTTTATTTAATTTTTTTGAATTATTCCTTTTTTATACGAAAACCAAACAAAAATTGGAGCGCCACCTTCTAATTCACTTCACAAATGGCAACTGATTAGAAAAACTGGTTTCCTCACAGATTACTCGGGTTCGGCAATCTTCTCTCAAAGATAAACGAAACAAAGCCAAGCGCAAATCACTGAGTTTGGTTTGAACATACTACCCCTGCATTACCTGCGATTAGTTCGGAACCAATCTACAGCTCTACAATTTCTTGATTTACCGATTGTAGCTATAAAATAACTATATACCCTATAGATCCAGTAAATTGGGGGTCAGTTTTTTCTTGCAGGGTAATGTAGACATGTATGTATACACTACAACATCAACGCGAAGTACCGCAGCCGCAGCGAAACTTACTCAAAAATGTTTCTTGCAAATGCGAAAATATATTTGTTTGAGGTGAGAAATTTCATAAAAACAAATAAAAATGTGAATCATTTATAAATTAAAATTCCCGAAAAACTAGAGAGTGGACTATCTTCGGCTATACCGAAGTTGAAATACCCCCACACAGTAGGAAGAAGTACCTCGATCATAAAAAAATGTGGTCTCAAGACCCTATTTTGAGCCAATTATAGGTGGTTTTGGAGCCCTGACCATGTCCAAAATCCATTTCTAAAAATTTCCAATTAAATCCAACAAAAAAAAAAATTGGTCTCAAGACCCCATTTAGACCCTTATATATGTGGCTTCGGAACCTCGGACCATGTCCAAAATCCATTTCTAAAAATTTCCAATTAAATCCACAAAAAAAAAAAAATTGGTCTCAAGACCCCATTTAGACCTTACATATGTGGCTTCGGAAACTCGGACCATGTCAAAAATACGTTTCTAAACATTTCAAATCGAATACAACAATAAAAAAGACTTGAAAAATTTTTACCTTTTTTTTCGGTGTAGGGGAGCCACGCCCAGTTTTTGTCCGATTTGGCTGATTCTCGAACTTGATCTCAGTATTCACGAGAAAAACATGTAAAAAAAGTTTCAAGTCGATATCTCTAAAACTGCGACCGCTATCGTGCGGACGGACAGACGGACAGACGGACAGACAGACGGACATCGCTAAATCGACTCAGGAGGTGATACTGATCAAGAATATATATACTTTTCCATACCGGACACGCCTCCTTATGGGCGTTACAAACGTTGTGACAAAGTTAGTATACCCTGCCACAGTGAGTGTGGGGGTATAAAAATACTACACAATGAACACCTTTCTTAGAAGTCACTCAAGAAATTGTAAAAGAGGAAATCAAAACTTAAAAAAATTTATATCTCGGAAAGCAGATTCTTGCTACAATAAAAGATTCAGATTCGGTTTTAGTACGTCAAAATACATAATACGAAAATAAAAATTAAAAAATCCAATGAATAAAACGCTTTGCAATAAAAATAATCGACAATCGGAAATAATGTTTAGGTAAAACATTGTTAGGTGGCAACGCTAGCCTTTTGGTAGTATTATTTCCTTAAAGGTGGCAATGGTAAATCAAAGCTATATTTTTGTGTGTATAAACACATTCACAGCTTGATGAACTATATCGCCATTAGCTCAATTTATTTTATAGCTGGCTGTGGTCTGTTGGTTGGAGCTTCGGCCTATGACTGCGGCAGTCATAGGTTCAAGCCCGCCACCGGTCGTATTTTTTTTTGAATCCATTTCTTGATATTCTTTTTTCTTTTTTTAATCTTTTTTTTTTAATGTAACAGTTCAACTTTACACAATTACATCATCAAACAAAATTTCTTTCTATTCTTTACAAAATTTAATAAAAGTTCACATATTTAACAAATGATTTTCATATGTATATATAAATTATGGAGTTCACCATACGGGTTGGTTTTCCTAACCGCCATAAGCTGAAATTATTTTATAGCTGCCTGTGATCAGTTGGGTAGAGCTTCCGCTTTGTCTGCGGCAGTCTTGGGTTCAAGCCCGTCACCGGTCGTATTTTTTTTTTGAATCCATTGCTTGATATTCTTTTTTATTTTTTTAATCTTTCTTTTTAAATTCTTTTTTAATGTAACAGTTCAACTTTACACAATTACATCATCAAACAAAATTTCTTTCTATTCTTTACAAAATTTAATAAAAAATTACATATTTCACAAATTTCTATAAAAAAAAATTACATTTAAATTTTAAAGACATAGAAAATATTTTTGCATCTAAAATATATTTAGTAAACATTTAATTTTTTCTAATTAGTGTGTTTTTTTCCCGTTCATGGCACGGGCAAATTTACTAGTATTTAATATTTACTTATTGTGTTTATTTAAATTCGATTTCAGTCTTTGTAAGTTCATTTTAATTCATTTTGTACTGGCACAATAACATAATAAGTGTAGTGGAATTTGGCACAAATTCCATCCTCACAACTTATCTCGTTTTTGCCCCAAATTGGACTTAGTAACTTTTCACTGAACGACCACAATATATTCTTGATCAGCGTCACCTTCTGAGTTGATTTAGCACTATCCGTCCTTGTAAACACGATTGCAGGAGCTAGAAAAAATGCAGAGGGCCCAAATTTTGGATTTATAATTTTTTGCCCTTGAAGGAGTTGGTATTGAAAAGTCGTCGAATATTTTGTTTGTTATTCCCAGCTATAAATGTAATTCTGGAGGGGGGGGATTAAGTCTAATATCGAAACGATGTCACCTGCATTAAGTATAGGTTAATGAATGCAGTTTAAAAAATTAGATGATGCTTTTGCCTTAAGTAATCCTAAGGTAATCATGCAATTGTCCTAACAGGCTCCATTTCGCGGTCATCTCAAAAAACAAAAGTGCTTAATTGCAACTTAAATGAAGAAATTTAAAATGCATTCTATAGCCCGGTATGCAATCCAGCAATCCAGAACTGCGTGGTTATAATTTGAAACGGGTATCACTTTGAAAAAATCCACACTGCTCAGTTCTAAAATATAACGTGAATCAGTGTCAATATTTCAAAATCAGCCCAGAAATGCAAAAATATCGCTGTCTCTTTTCTTTTTTGTTCGAATTGTATAAAATTGTATAAGAAAAATCAAAGAAAAATTAAAAAGTCGGATTTATAGGATAACACTGGTCGACAAAACTGAACTTTTTGTGTGCTAAATTGACTTGATGGACAAATTCATATCTATTTTGCCTCGCTGAATCCGAAAATAACCATGCAATTTGTTCAGCACGCACCATTTTTGCGAAAACTCCAAAAATGGTTTCATACTGTAATATTGGGACTTATTTCATTTAACTCTTTCTATAATTTGGAATTTTTTTGTTATTCGCATCAGTGACTGAAATTTTCGAGATTATATTAGGAAAGAGGAGAAACAGCCAACTGCTATATTTTGTTGCTGAAAAGCAATTATGTGTATTAAAAATTCGAATTAGAACAGGTTTACTAGTCGATCTGGGACGAATTTTTAACATTTTTTCTTTGAAAGTAGTTTTTCGTCTACTAAAACGATATCCGATAGAGTTTTGTCAGATTCGCTTTCCGAGATATTTGTACTTAAAGTTCCAAAATTTTCCATGTACATTTTTTTGTGACATTTCGAAACTGTGTACGAACTTTTGGGATATTTTCGAACAGCACCACAAATTGCAATTTTGTTATTGTACATATCGCTTATTCCCTGCAATAAAGACATAACTCAAAAAATTTTTTAATAAAAAAGCATTTAGGGTATTCCTTTAAAGTGGGAAACCCCTCGAAAACGCGCAGTTGCTTTAAAGAACTGTCAAATTACATATGTTTTGACTGCTCATCTTCACAACTGAATTGTTTCCAAGTGTTTTCCCACTTTAAACGAATCGCCCTATTGTTTGTTTCGAAAATTTCTGTGAATGTGTGCGTTTTTTTTTTTTTTTTTTTTTTTGACGACGAATCCCAACGTCCACTTACCCGCCCAACGACCGAGGGGCACATCCGCATGACGCACGGATTTGCTTCGATTTTTGTAAATGTAATGTGAGGAGTAAAGCCTTGCCATCGTTTTCCACCCACATCCGACGGCAGCACCAGCTATTTTTCTTTTCTTATCTTTATAATTGATACTTTTCTTTTTACTTTTGAATTTTTGTTATTATACTTTTATTTTTTTATTATTATTCCGAACTCTCCATTTATTCTGGCTCCTGAATTCCCGGCCAACAGAATAAATAAAACTTACGATCTCAAAACGATAGTATTAAGTAAAATGTCCGTGTGGCATCTGCACGTTAGGTTTAGATTTCCCGAGTACTGGCAACACCACCCGCACTAAGTGTGGTGAGTGGTAAAATCACAAGTGGTGAACATGCGCAGGAGTCTGCGCTGAGGTTAGTTAGAAATTCAAAAATCAGAAAAGGTCAGTTCTTGATCAGCGGTCAAACGGATAAGTCGCACCTCGACTAGACCAAGAAAACGTCACACCGAGATTCGGTGATAATTCGACAGCGGCATTGGGTGAGTGTTCCGATATTGAGTAGGCAAGCCTGAGTAGAGATAGCGTAGAATTGTCCCCCTTCTCACCAGCGCGTTCATCGCTCGTGATGCATAGCTCCCGCATAGTAGACCTAGTTTAGTTTTCTCTTGCCAGCGCACTTATTGCTCGTGGCACATAGCTTTCCGTAAAGGACATAGCGTAGAATTGCCCCTCTCTCACCAGCGCATTTATCGCTCGTGATGCATAGCTTCCGTATAGTAGATTTAGTTTAGTTTTCTCTGGTCAGCGCACTTATTGCTCGTGGCACATAGCTTTCCGTAAAAGACATAGCATAGGATTTTTTTTTACTCTCACCAGCGCGTTCATCGCTCGTGATGCATAGCTCCCGCATAGTAGACCTAGTTTAGTTTTCTCTTGTCAGCGCACTTATTGCTCGTGGCACATAGCTCTCCGTAGAGGACATAGCATAGGATTTTCCCCTCTCACCAGCGCATTTATCGCTCGTGATGCATAGCTCCCGCATAGTAGACCTAGTTTAGTTTTCTCTTGCCAGCGCACTTATTGCTCGTGGCACATAGCTTTCCGTAAAGGACATAGCGTAGAATTGCCCCTCTCTCACCAGCGCATTTATCGCTCGTGATGCATAGCTTCCGTATAGTAGATTTAGTTTAGTTTTCTCTGGTCAGCGCACTTATTGCTCGGGGCACATAGCTTTCCGTAAAGACGTAGCATAGGATTTTTTTACTCTCACCAGCGCGTTCATCGCTCGTGATGCATAGCCCCGCATAGTAGATCTAGTTTAGTTTTCTCTTGTCAGCGCACTTATTGCTCGTGGCACATAGCTTTCCGTAAAAGACATAGCATAGGATTTTTTTTACTCTCACCAGCGCGTTCATCGCTCGTGATGCATAGCTCCCGCATAGTAGACCTAGTTTAGTTTTCTCTTGTCAGCGCACTTATTGCTCGTGGCACATAGCTTTCCATAAAAGACATAGCATAGGATTTTTTACTCTTACCAGCGCGTTCATCGCTCGTGATGCATAGCTCCCGCATAGTAGATCTAGTTTAGTTTTCTCTTGTCAGTGAACTTATTGCTCGTGGCACATAGCTTTCCGTAAAGGACATAGCATAGGATTTTCCCCTCTCACCAGCGCATTTATCGCTCGTGATGTATAGCTCCCGCATAGTAGACCTAGTTTAGTTTTCTCTTGCCAGCGCACTTATTGCCCGTGGCGCATAGCCTTCTGCACAGTGGACATAGCTTAGGATTTTCTCTGGCCAGCGCACTGATTGCTCGTGGCGTACAGCTTTCTTGCAGTGGGAACGCAATACCAACCGTCCCATTTATAGATCCTCTCCCCTCATAATCCCTTTCCCTGTAAAACTTCTGTTAGTTCTTCTCCTGCGCACGGACGCATGGTTGCAACCCCCCTCTCGTTTGATTCTCCTCTAACTGGTGAAAACGGACACCCCAACAGTCGCTCCGCGGCCAGTACTCTGGGTAGGCAGGCGATTTTGAACGTGAAGGGAGCAGAAGAATTATAATAGATAATAAACCCAAGAAAATATAATTAAGAGTGTACATTAATTAAGAAATGAATTAAAAATTAAATTAAATAAAATCCCGGAAACCCGGGATTTTCAGTCCGGAATCCCGGGATTCAAAAAAAGCTTTTTTTTTGCATTGTTTAAGATATTTTTGACGGTTTTCTACAAAAATACAGCCGTGCATTTACATCCAATCTAATTGGTAAATTAAAAAAACCCACTTTTGCAGATTTAGTGCTACACACACACAAAAATTGACAACATTTTTGTCAATAACGGTTAACAAACAATTTTTATCGATCTGAATAAAATTTTGTGAATGTAAAAAAATTTTTTTTTTTTACAAAAAAGATATATGTTTTAAACAACAATTCGTGTATCCGTTCTAGCTATAATGTAACTTTTTCGTGTGTAGCATGAAATGGAGCTGGCTGAATTTTATGATAATATTCAGATTCAGGTGGCAAAAAAAAATTGTTCGATCAATGTAATTTAAAAAGAATTACTTTTTGTTCGACTTATTTATTTTAAATATTATTTGTTTTGTTTAATGAAATTAAACTTAAAAAATTGTTGCAACAATTTTTTCTTTAATTTTATATTAATTATTGTATTTAATTGGAAAATCCCGAAAATCCCGAACAAATCCCGGGATCCCGGGATTGTAATTTCAAATCCCGAAATCCCGGGATTTTCAAAAACACTTCGGGATTGAATGCCTTACTGCGCACACAGAGGCGATATTCGCTATCTAATTTCAGAACCATTTCGATATTTAAAAAATCTAGCTTCGAAAACGCAAAGTGCCTCACACAGGCAGCGATTTCACCGCAGTTTTGTTTGTTATTTATTGTATTGCTATGGACTAAGGCATTCAATCCCGGGATCCCGGACGTTTTCTAAATCCCGGAAACCCGGGATTTTGAGTCCGGAATACCGGGATTACAAAAATTAATTTTTTATGTATTGTTTAAGATATTTTCGACGTTTTTCCACAAAAATACAGCAGTGCATTTACTTTCAATCTAATTGTCAAATACAAAAAGCCCACTTTTATAGATTTAGTGCTAAACACACAAAAAAATTAACAACATTCTTGTCAATAACGGTTAACAAAACATTTTTATCGATCTTAATAAAATTTTTCCAATTTTAGGAAATTTTTTTTTGTTCCACAAAAACGATAGATTTAATTGATAAAATTATTTTGTTGACCGTATATTGACAAAAATTTTAAAAATTGGATAAATGGTTTTGTGTGTATTTAGCTTTTGAATGGACACCAATTTCAAAAGTTTTGAAAAACTTTTAAGATTGGTGTATCCGCTATAATACTAAAACTACTGAAAATGAGTTTTTCATGTTTAGCATGAAATGGAGCTCGTTGAATTTTATGATTATATTTGGAATAAGTGTGGCAAACTAAATAATAAAATAACTCCATTTATCACATAAATTGTCAAACTTGTTCGATCAATGTAGTTTTAAAAGTAATAACTTTTTGTTTGACTTTATTTATCTTACATATTATTTGTATTAAACAAAACAAATAATATTTATTAAATATTATTTCTTTGTTGAATTAAAATTAAACTTAAAATATTGTTGCAAAAGTTGTTTCTTTAATTTTATATTAGTTATTGTATTCAATTGGAAAATCCCGAAAATCCCGAAGAAGTCCCGGGATCCCGAGATTGTAGTTTCGAATTCCGATATCCAGGGATTTTCAAAAACGCCTCGGTATTGAATGCCTTACTATGGACACAATCAAAAAGTCTGACTGAAACGGTTCTGAAACTGACTATTTTGTTTGTTATTTATTAGACTACTATGGTAGCAGTCAAAAAGTTTATTTTAAAACTGATTCGAATTGGTTTTGAAGCTGGCTTTTTGTGCTTGCTATTTTTTGTATTGCTTTGGAAACAGGCTGTATAAAAACGATATATTTTCTAAAATACAATTATTTCTGTAAAAATTAATTTCGAAACAGCCTACGGCACGAATAACGCCTCTGTGTGCGCAGGCCTTAATGTTGTTTCTGTAATGTTGTTACCATATTTCGTTGTTGCGATTTGGTATTAACTACACAACAGGCATGAAGTTCGTTTGTTTTTTTTTATTAAAATTGTGAATGTCTAAGGAGATGTGATTTGACATAATTTTATTGAGCAAGAAAAGTAACGGTTATATTACCAATGTAAAATCTTGCTTCGATTTATAGTTGTCGTTGGCTTGATCGGATTACTATTGCAATTACATAATTAGTGTAAAATCAGCAACGAGATATTAAATATTGGGGAAACTTTAAACGAAAAATTAAATTTGAAAATAATAAATGGGAGGGAAAATAAATTAAATTACTAAAAATTAGTAAATGAGTGAAAAACCTAACCTAGAAAAGCGGCTATTACGATTATAATTAGAGTACCTGAATTAGTTAAAGCCACCCCGGAGCCAGGCCCGTAACATTTTTTTTTAAAGTATATTTTTATACCCTACACCTCATGAGGTATGGGTATATTCTCTTTGGTCTGATGTTTGTAACACCATGAAGGAGAAGTGTATATATTCTTGATCAGCGTCACCTCCTTGATTTAGCCCTATCCGTCTGTCCGTCTATCCGTATGTCGGTCTGTCCGTCATCTTTTCTTGTAAACACGATTGCAGGAGCTAGAAGAATGCTAGGGATCCCAAATTTAGTATTTATCCTTCTTAGGCCCTAGAAGGAGTTAGTATTGAAAATGGGTGAAATCGGTCGACTGTCACGCCTACCTCCCTGTCTGTCCGTCCTCTTTTCTTGTAAACACGATTGCAGGAGCTAGAAGAAAGCTAGGCCCTAGAAGGAGTTGGTATTGCAAATGGGCGAAATCGGTCGACTGCCACTCCTACCTCCCATATAAGTGAAATCGTTTCATCAAAACAGTATGAAATTTTGTATAGTGGGGTTTTCGGGGTCGCTGATTTCGAATTTGATGTTGGAATTTAAAAATTCAAAATGGCGGAGCCAATATGGCGGCCGAAATTTTGAGATTTCATCAAAACAGTATGAACTTTTGTTTAGTGGCGTTTTCGGGGTCGCTGATTTCGAATTTGATGTCGGAATTTCAAAACTCAAGATGGCGGAACCAATATGGTAGCCGAAATTTTAAGATTTCATCAAAACAGTATGAAATTTTGTATAGGTGGGTTTTTGTGGTCGCTGATTTCGAATTTGATGTCGCATTTTCAAAATTCAAGATGGCGGATACAATATGTCCCAGTAGGTGTAGGGAATATATAAGTCGGCTTGCCCGGCTGAAACTTACTCACTTGTTGATTCTAGTTTTGACATCATCTATTATATTGATAACCTTTTGGAGGTGTTTTATTGTACGTAAATATGTACCGCCGCAATACAGCAGCACTTTCAAAACTTCAGTGGAAGCATCAATGAATAAAAATAAACAAAAAATCGCAGTTTCCTTCTATTTTTTTTTTTTTAATAAAATGTGGATTTTTAAACTTTAAAACAAACCAACATAACATTGTCCACAAATCGCCAATATCTAGCAAGTGGTCGAAAATCATATTACAAAAGAATCTCTGCTGCATCTTTCCACATACTTAAAATAAGCAAATTGTACATAAAACAGTCGGAACTGAAATAAGGCCGGGATTCCAACCCCTACATTGATATTTTATCGTCCAGATATTCCATTTTATTAACACGGTTAGGTCACAAAGACCAACGGTTGCAGTGTAAATCCAAATATATCAAAAATTAAATATTTGAATTCTGTCTTTTGACAGCATGCCGATAAATATCTAAGGATTCTTGTGGCATTCATAACTCCAAAAATCCGAATTTTGAGTTGGCCAGTTATGGCCACTTTGGTCCCTTTGTATATAAAAATGACTTATATATGTGAAGTTTGGAGCCATTCGGATAAAGAAAAGTCGGCGAGGAATGCACTTCTTTTTCCCCAAAAATGAAAAACATTGGAGATAGGGCTCGGATTTGATTCGTTCCAAACTTGACATAAGGCATTTTTATATACAAAGGAACCAAACTAACCCAATCGGACGCTCGATGGCTCATTTTGAAGAAAGCTTCTAATTTCATAAATGAAATAACAATTTTTAAATTTTAGTTGAATTTTTTTGTCATCCAGTTTTTTTTTAATAACTTTTATCTTTTTCACTTTCACTTTAAAATTTAAACTTTTTGACTTTATGGCACCGATATTTTAAAATTTCTGGGAACCGGAATTGAAACCGATATATTTTTATCGATATTCGTTTCGGTTCCAGTCCCTGCCTATGATATATTTTGAATTAATCCTCAAGATATACAATATCCTTCAACGGATGAAGTGTCAGGATGTGAACGTGATGTCTGCTTGGGTAATTTTGGAAGCTGTAGGTCCGTTTGAAAAATATTTACACCCAGTTTCGAAGCAAAAAATGTTGACTCTCCAAACATTGGTTATAAAAAATAAAAAAGAGTAAAAAACAAGTTTTTTAAAATATAACCCTTTAAAAAAGCATTTAAAATTAAGGGTTTTTGGCTACTTTGCTCCTAATATCATTGCAGATTTTGATGTCGCCAAAAACCCTTAATTTTAAATCGAAATTGCGGAAATTAATTGAAATTTATTTTCTGCTTTTTAGTCGGTTAAAGGGTTACATTTTAAAAAACTTGTTTTTAACTCTTTTTTATTATTCTCTTTTTTTTAAATCGAAATTGCGGAAATTAATTGATTTAATCAGCCCTGTAGCTTAAAAAATACGAAAGTTAGAACTTTAAATTGGCCCCATCCCGCTCCGCTTTGCCCCCACACTTAGGGTTACCAGACGTACTCTTTTAAAGAGTACAGTACTCTTTTTTACTCTCACTTTTTTCCCGAAAGTATTATTAAGTACTCTTTTTCTTATTTCTGTGACTTTACCATATAACAACTGAATGTATCTGCTCAGTAAGCTAACCAATTTTTACTATTCGTCAGAATTAAAATAGAAACCTTCAAATATTATTTTTGTTAGTGAAGCATCTTTCGTCACATTGCATTCAAAAAGTTACAAAAATTCTTAAATGGGATTAAAAAAAAAATTTAGTAAAAAAATGATAGAAACCTATCATTTTTTAACCGAAATATCAAAAGCAATTTTGAATGTCTTTATCGAAAACAATTCAAATATATACCTAAATTTTTCAATTTCTTGAGGAAGGATCGGAACATTAGCACCCAGAGTCTAAAATTTAGTATTATACCTTTTATCCGTTTAATTTGTTTTTCACCTAGACCCTTTGGAGTTTCAAATTTAAATGCTTTAACGCCTAAAGAAACCTATGTAGTAAATTTTAATTTTGAATCGGCGTATACTTTGGTACTTGATGATTTTACAAAATTCTAAATTGATTTCTTTAGTATTTCATATTAAAAAAAAACTTTGGACATAAATTATTGTGTTTTGTTACATAAACATTATTTTTTAATTTTTTAAAAAAATTGTTTTATTTAAAATTTTAACAAGGGTTCTAAAATCACTTTTTGTTATAATTTTTTTTGTTTTAAAAAAAATTTGTGGTGTAAAACCGAGGAGTTTGGGACCCCCTGCAACTCTGTACTCTTTTTTACTCAAGAGAATCTGGTAACCCTACCCACACCCCCCTTTCCAAAGGGTATAAAGTTTCATTTTGTCAATAAGAACCCACCTTCATCATTGTAGCTTGAAGGAATTGGAAGTTATGCCATGTTTAAAAAAAAAGGGGTTTGAGTCCCCCCCCACGGCCCCCTACGCCTCTGATGGACCCCAACTAGAATGCATTGTCACCGGAGTTCTATCAGTGTTCCAAATTACAGCTCTCTAGCTCATATGGAAGTGTATGAAAAAGCTCGCAGCAGATTTATGGAAATATATATATATATATAGTCCACCAGGGTTATAAAAAAAACAAAAGGATTTTTAGAGGCTTTTTGTGGGAATTTCAGTACGAATATACTGGCAACAATGGTTTAACGATAATGTTTGAGTCCCATTACTTCCTGATATTCAAAAAAAAAATCGAAATCATTTCGGGGAAGCTTCAGCCCCTCAAGCCCCCCCCCTGGATACGTGCCTGCCCGGAGCACAGTCTGTTCTAGTTGGTGCAATTTTATAAAAAAGTAAAATGAAAAATTTTAACAAAAATCGCGCGATTTTTTGTTAAAATTTTTCGCCTGCGCCACTCTTTCCCTCTCGTGCCTTATCTTTATTGTTTCATTTATATTTCTTAATTTTTTATAATATATATAAGTATATATAAGTGAAAATCGTATTTAAAATCACTATTACATTAGTTATTACAAAACCAAACATTCTACCTAAATTATAAAATTATATTTCGGACGAAAATAAAAAACTTTCTCATATTGAAAGGAATTTAGAAATATTTACCACATCTTTCATATATCTTTTCCAAAATAAACAACAAATTTTATCAAAATGTTTAAATTGCATTTTTGGGCGAAATCTAAAAAGTTTCTGGGCGTTTTGTTATAATGACAAAAGATAAAAAAAATACGGCGTTTTGACATAATGTCAAATCGCCCAAAAATAGTCATTTTCATATTGGGAGAATAAACATTTTATTTTTGGGGCGATTCGGTTTTGGGCGATCTGACGCAGATCCGCAATGTGTTTGCAATAGTTGCAATGTACACTGTTTTCCTCTGTTTCAGTATTATTGTTACAACATCAATTACAACAACAAATATTACAATAACTTACTTGTCATGTGTATCATGCAATTTATATTTTTATTATACTACTTTAATTTTTAAATGAGAATTATTTTGTTTTAAGATTTGCATATTTTTATAATTTTTTATTTTTTATTCACCTTTTACAGATGTTAATGTGATCTAACGGACAGTTGGGAGTTATTTCATTTCAATTGGGAGTTGTTTCTTTTCGATTGGGACTTATTTCATTCCATTGGGACTTATTTCATTCCGGTTGGGACATATTTCATTCCATTGGGACTTATTTCATTCCGGTTGGGACATATTTCATTTTTTTCAGTTGGGAGTTATTTCATTTTTATTGGGAGCTATTTCATAGGGAGTTATTTCATGGGAGTTATTTCGTTGGGTGTTATTTTGTTGGGTGTTATTTCGTGGTGCCGTTTCAATTCGTCAATGGGTAGTTTAAAAAAAAATTAAACGATTTGTTGTCAAAATCCGAACATTTATTTTGGCTGGAAATTGACAACGTCTCCAAAACGTAATTTCGTCGCATCTGCGTACCGGGCTTATAATGGGAAAACGGCTATTGTGAATGAAAATTAAATTAAAACCAACTTAAATGGGCACTGTGATATTGGCCCTTAGGGCATAAAACCCGCCAATTAAATTCCGATTTAATATGGGAAAACTCTATTGTGAATGAAAATTAAATTTTAACCAACTTAAATGTGCACTGTGAAATTAGCCATTAATATTAACACTCTAAAAATTTTTTGTATCTGTTTTAGTTATAAAATTAGAGAGCTCTAACTCAGAAAATTAGGAAATTTTTTTAATTTTACCACTTTTGAAAGCCTTGGATTTTTTTTCTAATCCACAGAGAAACTAAAGCTAAAATACAATCAAAAAATAAAAATTCATATTAAGAATACATAAAAAAGCTTTGTTTCAACCCATTTCCGTCCACAGTCACGTTTGTGCAACGTTACGGCGAAAAAAAGATTAAAAAAGGATAAAACAATTTTTTTGAAAAACCAAAGATACCACTTCGGTAATTAATCTAAAAAAGATTAGATTCATAGACTTTTAACCACTCCCGCGACCCCACCAAGTTCATAAGAATTACCTAAAAAAATTTGCTTTTTCAACGATTTTAAAAAAATACAAACAACAAAATTTTTAATGAAAATTGTTTGGTTTTATTTAGTTTGAACCTTTATCTGTTGAAGAAAAAAAAAAGCAATCGCTAAAAGCAAAAAAAATACTTGCATTTCAATTCCCGAACAACGTTGCGCAAAGGCATCACATTTTGCAATTGCGCAACCTATTCTTATTTCAGCTTCGGTATAGCCGAAGATAGTTCATTCTCTAGTTTTACTGTGTTTTTGGTTTTTCTCAGAAACTATAGGCGATCTGTGCAAAATTTTGTCAGATTCAGTCAAAATACCCAACACAAAAATTAAAAAAGCGCAAAAAATTCAATTTTTTAGAAAAAGTTGTTGAAAACATCCGCATCCGGCTCCGCATCCGGCTCCGCATCCGCGGATGTCATTTTCAAACATCCGCACCCGCCTCCGCATCCGCAACGAGGCTTTTTACAGCTCCCCATCCGCCTCCTCAAAACTCACATCCGTCACACCCCTACTCTTTACATATGAAAATATCTGACCCGTGATGCGTTTACGCAACAGGCTGGTACACCGAAACCGAAAGTCCAAAAAATTTTAAATTTTACGTGGAGTGTTTTTTGACAAAAATAAGCAATCTCTCTGAAAATTCGAACTTTTTTTGCTCTGGACGGCTTTGAACCAAAATTGTATTTGTTTGTGCATATTTTTTTTCATAATAAAATGCTTACCTTTGTACAATGTAGGGGGTTATAATTACCGTAGAATTACCAAAATCTTAAACTTTGTGCTAATGGTTATATCCAGATTCAGCGTGGAAAAATACGTAAGAAGCAGCTTTTATTTTTCGTTTAGAAAATGTTATTTCGATTAGAAAACCAAAAGTATTTTTACAAAATGTTGAAAAACTTTAAAAATTGGCGAATCTGTTCAAAAGCTACACTCAAAGAATTATTATGTTTGGAGAACGTTTGCTGCAAATATACTACTTTTGAATACAAACTTAAACGAAAAAACAAACAAAAAACATTTGATCCAAATAAGTCGTTTTGCCGCAAATAATAAATAAATTTGCAACACTTTAAAAACGTTTCCAATAAAAGTATTGCATTTTACTTTTATTGGAAACGTTTTTAAATTGCTGCAAATTAAAAACTAATTTCTAATAAACGTTTAAACGAATTCGATATAAGCTTGGTTTTTATCGACCAGAACGAAAGTAGCTCAGTGGTATATGCGTAACTTATAAACCTTACGTCCCTCGTCCAAATCCTGGCTGAGCTGAACACTTTTTTTTCTTCGTTACTTAAACGTTAGTCGCAAACTAAACAACAAACGAAGTGTGTTTGTCTAATTTTTCGTTTCTTACAAATGAAAAAATTCTTTAAAATTTATTTTTTATTTGCGGCAAAACGACTTTGGCGGGATCAAATGATTTTGTTTGTTTTTTCGTTTAAGTATGTATTCAAAAGTAGTATATTTGCAGCAAACGATCTCCAAACATAATAATTCTTTGAGTGTGCACTCTCTTTTCCTGTCCAAAAAGATCTGAAGAATCTTGTCCATGTAAACGCTCCACCAAATTTCGGATTAGTCTGCGGATAATAGTGTGCAGTGTACCTCATCTGCACAACATACATCGCACATAAACTCTGCAGCGCCTTGCTGCGGAACTGTGAGGTCCATTGTCGCATAACAGTGGACCTCAGCCCTCCAAAGAGCAAGAACAAGTTGTCCTCTAAATTTTTGCAAACGCTCTTTGCCGTTGCATTTCGCAACGGAAACAACAAGGGAAACGTGGTGAAGTAGTCAACTACCTTATTGTGATCAAGTTTTACCCGCTGGCAAAACTGGAAACATTTAATATATTTAGCTATCTCTGCCTTCATTTTTGGCTAATAATACTTTTCAATTACCCAAGCGTATGTTTTCACAACGCCCATGTGCCCCGATAATGGATTATCGTGACAATCAAATAAAATATTTTGCCTATCACTCTCTTCCACTCGTACAAGGGACGTAACCAGGAAAAAATTTGGGGGGCGGGTTGTCATAAAAATTTGTTTAAGAATACTGATGAAAAAAACTATAAAATGCAAACAAAATTAAAATCAACAAAAAATTATAAAAACAAATTTTGCGGAGAAAACCCGAAGAGGAGTTTATGAAAAATGGATTCATTCCACCCTCTAACCTAACCAAACCTAACCTAATTTGTTTGTATTATTTTAGAGATATAGGGGGGTTCGACAAAACCAACCCCCACCCCCACCTGATTTCATTTTAAAAACACTTTCATTTGATTTCGAAAAACTATAAACTTCCACAAGATGTTTCGCTTTGATGTAAATGTCAACCGTGATATTCGAAGCTTTATATCAAATGCCAAACCTGCAATTTTAAAATTGTTTTGGTGCACGGAAGTTTTTATAAAATAAAATATAAAGGAGATTTCTCTTGAATTCTGTTAAATTTCATAACAATTCCATACATTTTTCTATTACTACATAGATTCCGGGGGGTTACGTCCCTGAACATCATGTCCACTCTCCAAGAAAATCATTTAAATTGCTAATTTTGGGCATAATCTGTGCTTTGGTCATTATTCGCCCACGCCTCTTGCATGTGTCCAATTTAGCAATGCTTATCGGAACAAAATGAGACCAAATTTTTTATGTTGAGGTATTTCTAAATACCTACTGTGTGGGGGGTATTTCAGTTTCGGCATAGCCGAAGATAGTACACTCTCTTGTTTTTTGTAATTCAATACAATTAAATTTTTTTTAAGTTTTTTTGTGTTTATTAATTTTTCATAAAATATTATTGGAAAGGAATTGAAGCATTTACAGAAATTTAAAAAACATGAAGCTAATTACTAAATGGCCTTTGTTTTTTTGTATAGATAAAATGTTACAAAATAAGGCGCGATTCATATTTATAAGGTAACCTCAAATTTTGAGATACTACAAATGCAATGGATCATTTCTTTTTTAATGTTCATAAAAAATTATCTGCAGTAAAAATACTTTCTAAATATACTGTAGTTGTGTTGCAATTTTGTTGTTGTTGATACCAAATTTTTTTTCATTTTTGGTGTTTTATATTTATAAGGTCACTTTGAAAAAATTGAAAATTCTGACTGACATTAAAATCACGAGTTTTCATACCAACTACCAGGTTTTTAATTGAATTAACACTAGTTATCGTAAAATATTGAATTTCAACTCTAAAACTGTTTCATCCTGGATTTTTCACGGTAACCTTGACCAACCAAAGTGCCCTATAGATTCTCGACAGAGCTACAGTGCGAAGAACAAGCAGACAAGTCCAAAACATCGATTCCGGGAACAGAATACCCATTTTTTAATTCAATGTTTTTTGAATTTGAGCGTTGTCTTCTTGAAATGTGAACTTTTCGGAAGCATTGGCCCGGATATAAGGCTTTAAACTCATCTCTATATCTCGAAGGTACGCTCTTCATACGGATCGATGTAAATTCCAATTTTGAGGTGACCTTATAAATATGAAACGCACCTTATTTTTGAAAAATAAATATTTACTTCAACAGGTCTATTCTGGCCCTGTTCCGGTAACAAAATTTTACAAAAATTGTTACCTGCTAATGAGGACAAGCAGGTAACAACCTCAACAAGGGACTCACAGCGCCATAATAGCCTTGCAAATGTAAATTTGATAAATATTTAAAAAAACAAAACATAAAAGAAAAAAGGAAAAAAAAATTGTAAAACGAAAAATAACACTGTAACAATTTGAGGCAAATTTTTTAGGGCTTCAACCAAATTTTTGTGGGATGATAGTATTATATGTGGGAGTAAAACCCTAGCTGGGTTTTTTTCCATCTCAACACAATATTTTTTAGACGTCATAGTTTTTTAAACAGCTTTTCATTAGTAAACATTTTGTAGCGTTGGAACTAATTGAGATAAGCTCGTAATATTTTTTTGAAAGGTAATTTGATCTTGATCTTTCCTCCAGTTGTAAGTTAGATAGTTGTTGAGAAGTTGTATATTCAACGTTTGAATTTTTGTACTTTTACTTTTATATACTACTAGTAAATTTGCCCGTGCCATGCACGGGAAAAAAACACACTTATTTGAAAAAATTAAATGTTTACTAAATATATTTTAGATGCAAAAATATTTTCTATGTTTTTAAAATTTAAATGTAATTTTTTTTTATAGAAATTTGTGAAATATGTAATTTTTTATTAAATTTTGTAAAGAATAGAAAACAATTTTGTTTGACTATGTAATTGTGTAAAGTTGAACTGTTACATTAAAAAAGAATTAAAAAAGAAAGATTAAAAAAAAATATCAAGCAATGGATTAAAAAAAAAAATACGACAGGGGCTTGAACCCAAGACTGTCGCAGACATAGGCCGAAGCTCTAACCAACAGACCACAGCCATCTATAAAATAACTTCAGCTAATGGCGATATAGTTTAGAAAGCTGTATGGTGAATGTGTATATACACACAAAAAGTAATAAATATAGCTTTGATTTACCATTGCCACCTTTAAGGAAATAATGTTTTCACCTGTTACGGCTAAACATTATTTCCGATTGTCGATTATTTTTATTGCAAAGCGTTTTATTCATTAGATTTTTTAAATTTTTATTTTCGTATTATGTATTTTGACGTACTAAAACCGAATCTGAATCTTTTATTGTAGCAAGAATCTGCTTTCCGAGATATAAATTTTTTTAAGTTTTGATTTCCCCTTTTACAATTTCTTTAGTGACTTCTAAGAAAGGTGTTCATTTTGTAGTATTTTTTTTCGGGAATTTTAATTTATAAATGATTCACATTTTTATTTGTTTTTATGAAATTTCTCACCTTAAGCAAATATATTTTCACATTTGCAAGAAACATTTTTGAGTAAGTTTCGCTGCGGTTGCGGTACTTCGCGTTGATGTGTGCGGACCTTAATGTTGTACTGGGAATATATGCAGTGTATAGGAAAGTGTATTATGAAAGTGTAATATGAAAATCTAATACACCACCGTAATAGGTGAAAATAGTGATAGGTGGCAAGAATAGTCTTGTGGCAGTGTTATTTTCTTAAAGGTGGCAGCTTTAGGTCGAAGCTATTTTTTTATATGTGAAATGATTTTTTTGTGTGTGTATATACATGAAAGCGTTTTGCATGCGGCTTGATGAAGTTAATCGATATTAGGTAAAGGCATTGTATGAGCATTAGTGGCTCTGGTGAGAAGGCGCTTAGTTCGCTACTTCATCTTACTTACAATCGCAGCGTTGTGGGTTCGATACCTCACCAGGGCGGCTAACATTTATAAGAAAAAATATATGTGTGGATATATTTGTAAGTGGCTCTGGTTGGTTCCTTCTCACGACCGCAGCGTCGTGTGGACAAACCACCAGAATAGCTAACATTAAAAAAAAAAAAGGTTAACAACTTAAAAAAATTTTTTAAGTGGAGTTGTAAATTTTGAATCGGTTAGCGTTAGGGACAGACAGACAGACAGAAAGACAGACAGACAGACAGACCTGGACAAATATATATATTAATTATTAACAACTTCCCACTAGAACATAGGCACAAACAAAGAAAACAGCAAACCACTCAAACAACAACAGTACAATCGTGGCGCACAAACAGCAAAATAATCGATAGCGGTGAAGCAGGTGCAGGACACAAACATAGATTTACCAGATTCTCTTGAGTAAAAAAGAGTACAGAGTTGCAGGGGGTCCCAAACTCCTCGGTTTTAAACCACATATTTTTTAGAAGACAAAATTTGGAAAAAATTTCTTCAAAAAATACCAACCTTTGTTAAAATTTTTAATAAAGAAATGTTTTAGTACAAATAACTAAGTAACAAAATACAATATGTACAAAGTTTTTTTTTTGATCTGAAATACTAAAAATATGTATTTAAAATTTTGTAAAACTCACCAGATACCCATGTATACGTGTACTAATTAGGTTTCTTTATGCGTTAATGAATTGAAATGTGAAACTCCAAAGAGTCTAGGTGAGAAAGAAAGTACACGGATAAAAGGTAAAACACAACATTTTAGACACTGGGTGCAAATGTCCGATCCTTCCCTAAGAAATCGAAAAATTTAGCTATATATTTGGACTGTTTTTGATAAAGACATTCAAAATTGTTTTTAATATTTCGGTTAAAAAAGTAATAGGTTTCATACTAAATTTTTGGTTTTAATCGAACCATTTAAGAATTTTTGTAATTTTTTGAAGGCACATCCGAAGCTGAAATACCCCCACACAGTAGGAAAAAGTACCTCGAACATAAAAAAATATGGTCTCAAGACCCTATTTTGAGCCAATTATAGGTGGTTTTGAAGCCCGGACCATGTCCAAAATTCGTTTCTAAAAATTTCCAATCAAAACCACAAAAAAAAATTGGTCTCAAGACCCCATTTAGACACTTATATATGTGGCTTCGGAACCTCGGACCATGTCAAAAATACGTTTCCAAACATTTCCAATCGAATACAGCAATAAAAAAGACTTGAAAAATGTTTACCTTTTTTTTCGGTGTATGGGAGCCACGCCCAGTTTTTATCCGATTTGGCTGATTCTCGAACTTGATCTCAGTATTCATGAGAAAAACTTGTACCCAAAGTTTCAAGTCGATATCTCCAAAACTGCGACCGCTATCGTGCGGACGGACAGACAGACGGACATCGCTAAATCGACTCAGGAGGTGATGCTGATAAAGAATATATATACTTTTCCATACCGGACACTCCTCCTTATGGACGTTACAAACAGTGTGAAAAAGTTAGTATACCCTGCCACAGTGTGTGTGGGGGTATAAAAAAAAAAGTCAGGTGGCGGGCTTGAACCCAAGACTGTCGCAGTCATAGGCCGAAGCTCTAAGCAACAGATCACAGCCAGCTATAAAATAACTTTAGCTAATGGCGATATAGTTCAGAAAGCTGTATGGTGAATGTGTATATACACACAAAAAGTAACATACATATATGTAGCTTTGATTTGCCACCTTTATGGAAATAATACTGCCTAAAGGCTAGCGTTGCCACCTAACAATGTTTTCACCTGTTACGGCTAAACATTATTTAAGATTGTCGATTATTTTTATTGCAAAGTGATTTAGTAATCGGATTTTTCAATTTTTATTTTCGTATTATGTATTTTGACGTACTAAAACCGAATCTGAATCTTTTTTTGTAGCAAAAATCTGCTTTCCGAGATACAAATTTTTTTGGGTTTTGATTTCCCCTTTTACAATTTCTTGAGTGACTTCTAAGAAAGATGTTCATTTTGTAGTATTTTTTTTCGGGAATTTTAATTTATAAAAGATTCACATTTTAATTTGTTTTCATGAAATTTCTGCAATATTTTTGCAAGAAACATTTTTGAGTAAGTTTCGCTGCGGAATATATGCAAATATGAAATGTAATGTAATAGTAGAGTGTAATCAGAAATTGTAATAGGAAAGTGTAATAATATGAAAATCTAATACACCACCGTAATAGGTGAAAATAATGTTAGGTGGCAACGGTAGTCTTGTGGGAGTGTTATTTATATTAGTTCGAAGCTATTTTTGTTTATATGTGAAACATGATTTTTTGTGTGTACATGAAAGCGTTTTGCATACAGCTTGCCGAAGTTAATCGATATTAGGTAAAGGTATTGTATGAGCATTAGTGGCTCTGGTTAGAAGGCGCTTAGCTCGCTACTTCATCTTACTTACAATCGCTGCGTTGTGGGTTCGATACCTCACCAGGGCGGCTAACATTTCTAAGAAAAAATATATGTGTGAATATATTTGTAAGTGGCTCTGGTTCTTTCTCACGAACGCAGCGTCGTGTGGACGAACCACCAAAAAGAAGGTTAACAACTTACAAACATTTTTTAAGTGAAGTTGTACATTTTGAATCGGTTAGTGTTAGGGACAGACAGAAATACAGACAGAAAGACAGACAGACAGACAAATATATATATTAATTTTTTTCCTTTTATAAAAAAAATTGAAAAGTTCAACTTTCAAATTCCATGTTCTCTAAATCAGTTCAACCGCTAAACAGTTTTTACTAATGAAAATCAGTAAAATTGTGATGAGGTGGAGCAAAACCCAGCTAGGGTTTTACTCCCACATACAAAATTACGGAATATTTTGAATAATGGGGTCTATATAATGGTAGGTGACGGGACGGTGGCGGGACGTCGCCCATCGTAGGAAACGTGAAGGTGGGTATAATGCTACGTTCCGCCACGTTCAAACGAACCGCTGTTTTCTGTTTACAATTAAAATGTAATTTCCAGATGGAGTGCAAAAATGCACGGGATGTAGCCGCACAAGCTTTATTAATAGTTCTCAATATTTTTTTTAAACATTTCATTTCAATTTTCTTTTTTTTTGCGCTTTTTATCAAAGATTCGTTTGAGAACTAACAGTTTGACCAGCTTTTGGTTGTCAAACTGTAAGATGCTTACGGAAATATCTAATATCATTAAATATTAACGGAACGACAACGTCATGTCCCGACCATTAAAACAGCCTCCATTGTTTTTCACACAGAACAGATGCTTATGTGACAGTTCTTGCGGTCGTCACCGTCTATTGTACCTGGCTTATAATACCAGAGCTGGTAGGTATTGATTACTTTTATAATCAAATACAAAAAGGTACGATTACAAAGTAATTACTTTGTAATCGTACTCAAATTTTTTTGAGTATCGTAATCCTACTCAAAATTTTTTGAGTACGATTACAAGTAATTGATTACAAATTTTTAGAGTACGATTACAAGTAATCGATTACATAATTTTGTATTACTTTCACTATTGGATCAACAAGAAGTAATACTATATATTACCGCTTATTACATTTGTATTTCTTTTTGGCCTGATTATCTTCTTTAGAGCCTATTTACACTATCATTTCAGTGTAAATTCTAAAAACGGCATGCCCATGCGGCATAAAAAAGATAGTGTAAATAGGCGCTTATGAAAAAGCTACTTACAGTGATAGACAATAGCCATTAAATAGTAAGTAAAACAAAATACAATTTTTACAAACTTCACATTTATAAATAAGTATTCATAAGAATTATTGACTTTCTGGTATCATCGAAATTATTGCAAAGTAGTTTGGAGTTCATTTTGTTTGGACTCCAAGTCATGTGGGCATCTCTTTCTATAAAAAAAGTTGATTTTTTTGCTAAGCAGGCTGTTTGTTCTGGTGCTCCAGTAACTTTTGAATTGACACCTAGTGAGGCTCTAATGAAAATTCACAAGGTACTGCTTAATGAATGGAATATCAGATACAGACAATTTTCACAAAACACCGGACGTAACTTTTACGAAATTTATGATAATATTCCATCTAAGCCATGGCATTGGGACTCGTGACTTTCAGCTCCTGATATCAAATCCATTAATAGACTATTTGCGGGCCACTCGTATAACAGGCCATACCTCTATAAGTGTCGAGCAGTTGACTCGGACTTGTGTGAGGTGTGTAATGTTCGCGAAACACTCCAGCATCTGGTTTCCGACTGCCCTCGTCTTGTGAACGTTCGAAATAAGTTCAATATGATTTTTTCACAGCTTAACTAGCTTTTGGATTTACTAAAAACGAAAATTTTTGATTATGTTTATATGCTTCTTCAATTTATCAAAGAAGCAAAAATTGATTTTTATATAAAATTCGTTTCGCATTTTCTTCCTGTGAGATATCAATCACCAGTATTCCTATCCAACGCAGGGTACAGTAATACTATAATCCAACTCGGAAACCCCGATCTTGATTCAATTACTTTTCGACTTGTGGGATACCCTGGCAATTTGTGGGCATTTGTACTCCGCCAACACACTAAATAAATAAAAAAATAAAAAATTTGGTATTTAATTACGTGTAACCGTACTCAAAACGAAATTGTAACCAATTACTTTTAATCGTACTCAAAAAAAATGTTAATCAAAATTTCAAAAACAGTAATCAAAAATTTTTCATTACGATTACCGTAATCGTACTCAAAACTTTTGTGTATTTGATTACAAAAATTATCAATAACGCACAGCTCTGGTATTATTCAAAATATCATGTATTTTTTTTTTTTTAATTTTTAACTTACTTTTTTTTATTTCTGTGTGGTCAAAATGTTGTATAAAACTAGTTTCCTACTAACATGGTCTTTTTTTATATTTTATGAGCGATGAAAAATTATACTTTCATTGTATTCAACCTTTTTTATGAAGAAATTTATTTAAAAACTAATTTTTGGGACTAAAAATGGACCAGGATCCCCGGATCAAAAGCCCTAGTTCATACACAAAGCTAAATAAAATAATTTTTGAAAAGTGTTTATATGAAGCATTTAATGTCTTTAATCTTTACCCAATAAGCACTGGGACAAGCCTTTGAAATTTGGCCGAACTCAACTCGCATTCAAGTGAATTCCTCAACTTGCCTACAAGTGTTATTGTCAACTCGCTTTCTAATGTATTTGGCAACTTGATTTCGACTTGACACATGGTGAAATCCCGTTTCGACTTGACACATGGTGAAATCCCGTGTATGTAATTTCACCATGAATTTGAGTATACACACTCGACTGGTGTGAAACTCTAAAAATAGATTTGATTTGGGGAAAAGAAGCATTTAAGCGCTAATAGAATAATGCTAGTGATAGATGAGAGTGCTAAAATGTCACCGATTGTCATCAGTCAACGATAAAGGGTTCGAGTCCCGGCGAACCCAATTGGAAATTTTTATAAAATCGTGAAAAAATATGAGTTTAATAAATATAAATTTAATAAATAAATGATATTAATAATAAATTAATAACACTGTGCGACATTTTCAAGGTTATGGAATCCGACCTGGTTATCGGTCAAGGTGGGTCGAAAGTATTCATACACAGTAGCAATTCCCTCAATGGGTTTTGCAAGGTTAGTTTCCTTTCCAAAGATATAGCGGTTTAAAGTTTGCATGTTTGGCTGTATTTTTCAAATTAATTTTTCGGCCACAACTTTCAACTTTTGCAAGTGATAACGGGTTGATTTAAAGCCATTGTACCTTTAACATAGCTTTTTTTGACAATAGCTATGCTTTTTATAGAACAGAAATTAATATTAAACCGAAAATTTTTAAGTGAAAAATTCAAAAAATTACTGTTTTTATAACCCTTATATTAACTTGCTTTGGGTGGACTATAAACTTATATATATGTCACCATCAGAATAAAAAAAAATGTCTGTGCAAAAAAAAAGGAGAAAAAAATTGAACGAAAAATAAAAGAACAAATTTAATGATATGGAACATGAAATGCACGAACGCTGAGGAAAAAAGAAACAATTCAAGTTATTTCTGTTTAACGCTGACTTCTTTTGTTTTTTCGCTAAAAAATGTTGTACTTTTTTCATAAGAGTTTTGATTTTCGTTTTACAAAATAAATTTGGGAACTACGGTTTTTGATAAACTTTTGATATATTTGTAAAAATTAAGATTTTTGGCAATTATTTTTTTTATATACTTTCCACATATTTCTACCCCCACACTCACTGTGGCAGGGTATACTAACTTTGACACAACGTTTGTAACGCCCATAAGGAGGCGTGTCCGGTATGGAAAAGTATATATATTCTGGATCAGCATCACCGCCGGAGTCAATTTAGCCATGTCCGTCTGTCTGTCCGTCCGCACGATAGCGGTCGCAGTTTTGGAGATATCGACTTGAAACTTTGGGTACATGTTTTTCTCGTGAATACTGAGATCAAGTTCGAGAATCAGCCAATCGGAAAAAAAGATCAACATTTTTCAAGTTTTTTTTATCGAATGCAGCGCATTCGATTTGAAATGTTTAGAAACGTATTTTTGACATGGTCCGAGGTTCCGAAACCCACACAAAATGGGGTCTTCAGGCCAATTTTTTTTTTGGTCGATTTGATTGGAAATTTTTAGAAAAGGTTTTTGGACATGGTTTGGGCTCCAAAACTATTTATAGGTGGCTCAAAATGTGGTCTTGAGACCACATAATTTTATGTTCGAGGTACTTCTTCCTACTATGTGGGGGTATTTCAGCTTAGGTATAGCCGAAGATAGTCCACTCTCTAGTTTTTTGTTGTTTTAGTTCTTGGTGCGTAGTTTGATGCGATTTACAATTTCTATGCATTGAAGGGGTTTCTTTTGCATCTGATAATAAGAAAAATATTATTGTAGCGGCATTTGTGTTATTTGTATGTACATATTGTACGTATGTTGTGCGTGCAATTATAGAATATATAATATAATAATATATAATCCTTTTTTGTATACTCTTTTCCATGGTATATTGAGACAATACAAAAAAGGATTTGCAATATCTTCAGTTGACCATTATATGCAAAGCTGGGCATAGTTAATCAAGAATTTAACTTCGTTAAATTAAAAAGTTAATTTCGCTGAAAAGTTAACTTCGTTAAAAGTTAAATTAAATAGTTAAATTTCCTATAGAAAACAAAAAAAATATTTTTTTTTACAAAAAACACATAAAAAATACTTTTTAACTATATTCAATTGAATGCCTGCACTGACAGACCCTTTTTCCAATCGGTTTAAACAATGCAAATTTGCTTTAAAATAAATTATACAAATTTTTATCAAAAGCAAAATTTCGTCTATGAAACAATTTATTTATATTCATTTGAAGGCATACAAGTTTTATTAGAATATTAAATAATAATAATGAAATTAATGAAGTTTGGTTAAGAACAAATAGCACAGGCTATTCTAAACACAATGGCGTTCTCAGTTTTTCGCCATTTTGAGAAACTTGAGAAATGGAAAATACGATGTAAACATCCTGACGATGTAAACCTCACGTAATGGCTGAGAACGCCATTGTGTTTAGAATGTTCTATAGAATATTTAAGAAAAATTAAGACAATTTTTGTCAATAACAGTAAACAAAACATTTTTATCGATCTGAATAAAATTTTTTCAAATTGAAACAATTTTTTTTATTCGACAAAAGAAAATAAAATTTTTTTGTGACAGCGTGGCGAAATAAATAATAAAGCAACTCAATTTAACACATAAAATTTTTAAAAAAGAATAAAAAATTTAAAAAAATGGGAAAATAAAAAAGAGTAAAAAACAAGTTTTTTAAAATATAACCCTTTAACCGACTTAAAAGCAGAAAACAAAATCCCTTTAAATTAATTTACGCAATTTTGATTTAAAATTAAGGCCACTTCAAAATCTGACATAAGGAACAAACCAGCCAAAAACCCTTAATTTTAAATCGAAATTGCGGAAATTAATTTAAAGGGAATTTATTTTCTGCTTTTTAGTCGGTTAAAGGGGTATATTTTAAAAAACTTGTTTTTTACTCTTTTTTTTATAAAACACACTGCTGCAGTAAGTTCATTGAGCTACATACTTTTTGGCGTTGGCGCGCCGAGGCATTTTCGGTTGTTGTTGTTGTTTTTCAACTATGCTGAATAGCTGTTCATAAATTTTTTGTGTGCTTGTATATACATAAACCGGTTTTAAGAATAGTAGAAATTATTTAATTATTCAATTTTACAAAAGCAATCGCATTTAAAAACCACAGCAGCTTTATGAGTTGTGTGCGCATGCTTTTGCTAGTTGGGATATTCGGCGTTTGCCATACACCTACTAGCGAATTCTTTGAGTTTTGTGTGGAGATTTTCGACTGCTTTTGCAGGTTGCTTTTGTTGTTACGCGTGTGTTTGGTTTTTTGTGAGTAAGAAGGCTGGTTGCATTTCGCGCATGGTCTCATTCACTCATACTATAAGCAATATTTGAATTTCTTTTGTCAATTGTATGTTACTTTGGTTTTTGTTTATATTTTAGTTTCTTTTTTGACGTTTTCACATTTTTTGCAGCTATAAGGTCTCATTTGTGAACATTCTATCTTTTATTTTGTGATATTTGTAGACTTTATTGCCGTATTCAAAAGTGTCATAAAAGCCATAACATTTACATTAAATTTGATTTTTTTCCGGCAATAAAGTTAAATAAAAAAACATGAAATTTGACCGTTTCGTTATGCAAGCACAATTTAATTACATATAATGGTCAACTGAAGGTATTGCAAATCCTTTTTTGTATTGTCTCAATATACCATGGAAAAGGGTATATTGAGACAATACAAAAAAGGATTTGCAATACCTTCAGTTGACCATTATATGTAATTAAATTGTGCTTGCATAACGAAACGAAATACCATGGAAAAGGGTATATTGAGACAATACAAAAAAGGATTATATATTATTATATTATATATTCTATAATTGCACGCACAACATACGTACAATATGTACATACAAATAATGCAAATGCCGCTACAATAATATTTTTCTTATTATCAGATGCAAAAAAATCCCTTCAGCGCATAGAAATTGTAAATCGCACCAAAAACTAAAACAACAAAAAAATATTTGGAAAGTATATAAAAAAAAACAATTGCCAAAAATCTTAATTTTTACAAATATATCAAAAGTTTATCAAAAACTGTAGTGCCCAAAATTATATACATATATACAGGGTGTAACAGTCGAGATTGGCCAAAAGGTAGGAATCGATTGGGGACCCCAAAATATAAAGAAAATGTTATGTGCACTTATGGCGAATTCCCCACCCACTTCATTTTAAAAATCAAACAACTTTTTCAATGATAAAAAAAAGAGTAAAAAACAAGTTTTTTAAAATATAACCCTCTAACCGACTAAAAAGCAGAAAATAAATTTCCTTTAAATTAATTTCCGCAATTTCGATTTAAAATTTAGGGTTTTTGGCTACTTTGTTCCTAATATCACTGCAAATTTTGAAGTCGCCAAAAATCCTTCATTTTAAATCGAAATTGCGGAAATTAATTTAAAGGAAATTTATTTTCAGCTTTTTAGTCGGTTAAAGGGTTATATTTTAAAAAACTTGTTTTTTACTCTTTTTTTATTTTCCCCTTTTTTTAAAAAAAAATTTTTTTTTCGGTATATTTCTTTCTAATTTATATTTTGCCCGTATAGTTTTTCTTCTTCAATTTTTACATTTAAAAAATTTTTTTGATTTAAAAAAAAAAATTGTTCCCCCTCTTTTCCCCCCTTTTTTTTCCTTTTTTACCCTTTTTCCTCAATGCTAGCCTAAGTGAAAAATTTCAGCCCTGTAGCTTAAAAAATACGAAAGTTAGAACTTTAAATTGGCTCCATTCCGCTCCCCTTTGCCCCCACACCCCACTTTCCAAAGGGTATAAAAAATAATTTTGTCAATAAGAACCCACCTACCAAATTTCATCATTGTAGCTTGAAGGAATCGGAAGTTATGCCATGTTTAAAAAAAAAGGTTTGAGTCCCCCCACGGCCCCCTACGCCTCTGATGGGCCCCAAATTTAATAGAATGCATTGTCACCGGAGTTCTATCAGTGTTCCAAATTTCAGCTCTATAGCTTATGTGGAAGTGTATGAAAAAGCTCGCCGCAGATTTGAGGATATACATATATATATATATATATATAGTCCGCCCAAAGCAAGTTTATTATAAGGGTTATAAAAATAGAAATGCACCCTTGGGCACATTGGAAAGGTAATAAAATTTCCTTTTAAACTGTGAATAGTTCACATTTACATTTGTATTTTCAAAGACGCTGTTGTGTTTCAAAATGTAATGTTCTCAATTTTAAAAACTAAGTTTGACTTAAATAATTTTTTTTCTTCTATTATCACCCTATTTACACTAGTTTCTTTTTAAATATAATTATTGCTTGTGAAATTTCCTTTTTTTTGATACTATGGTTTGTCATAATATGACAAAAAATGCCCAAGGCGTTTTCTTTTTAAAAAAAAAGAAAACGCTTCTTAAATACTCCCGAAATTCCTGCATTTTTACAAAAAAAAATCACAAACAATTTTTTTTTACTTTGAATTTAAGAGATTTTTTTATATATCAAATAAAATTCTTTCTTTCCGTAATTTAAAGTAAATTACATTTTCAAATTTTTTTTCTCTAATATCGAATTTTTTTGATAATTAACAAAATATTTTCTATTATTAGTAAATCTTTAAGTATCATACTATAACAAACCATGTTATCAAAAAAAAGAAAATTTCACAAGCAATAATTCTATTTCAAAATAAGCTAATGTTAATCTGGTGAAATTAGGAGAACAAAAATTATTAAGTCAAACTTTAGGTCATAAAATAGAGAAGATTCCACTTTGAAACACAACTGTTGTGACAATCTTATATGGTTGAGAAGTTATTCACAAAACAAAAATTTGTATCATTAAAAAAGTTGTCTGATTTTTAAAATGAAGTGGCGAATTTGCAATAAGTGCACATAACATTTTCTTCATATTTTTGGGTCCCCAATCGATACCTACCTTTTGGCCAATCTCGACTGTTACACCCTGTATATATATCAGACTTGTAAAGTAATTAAATTTTCATTACGCATTACCATTACCATTACAGGTAATGAAATTTTATTTCATTACCATTACCATTATGCAATGGTAATTGTAATGGTAATGGTAATGAAGTAATGAAAATTTCATTGCAATGGTAATGAAATTACCATTATTTCATTGCGATAGTAATGATAATGAAGTAATGAAATTTCCATTACTTCATTACTTCATTACCTATCTGCCCCAATTGCGTTTTTGCCCTTTTTTGGGCGAATCATGCCAAGTTTAATTGTAGCTTGTATGATTCATGTCAGTTGGGATTAGGCCAGCTTCTAAGTGCGTCCTTCCAAAAAATGCCCAAGGACGCACTCAGAAGCTGTCCTAATCCCACCTGACGTGATTCATCCAAAAAATGTCCAAGGACGCACTCAGAAGCTGGCCTAATCCCACCTGACATGATTCGTCCAAAAAATGTCCAAGGACGCACTTAGAAGCTGGCCTAATCCCAACGGACATGATTCACCCAAAAAATGTCCAAGGATGCACTCAGAAGCTGGCCTAATCCCACCTGACGTGATTCATCCAAAAAATGTCCAAGGACGCACTCAGAAGCTGGCCTAATCCCACCTGACATGATTCATCCAAAAAATGTCCAAGGACGCACTCAGAAGCTGTCCTAATCGCAACTGACATTAATCATCCATAAAATGACCATGGACACACTTGATGGTAGCTACAATTAAACTTGGCATGATTTGCCCAAAAAGTGGCAAAAACGCAATTGGGGCAGATAGGTAATGAAGTAATGGAAATTTCATTACTTCATTATCATTACTATCGCAATGAAATAATGGTAATTTCATTACCATTGCAATTAAATTTTCATTACTTCATTACCATTACCATTACAATTACCATTGCAGTAATGGTAATGGTAATGGTAATGAAATAAAATTTCATTACTTGTAATGGTAATGGTAATGCGTAATGAAAATTTCATTACTTTACAAGTCTGCCTATTACACGTGGCAAAAAAGAGGAAAAAAGGGAGAAAAAGAGGGGAGGAAAAATTATTTAAAAAAAAAAAAGTAAAAAAATACAAAAAATAGTAAAAAACAAATTTTTGAAAATATAACCCTTTAACCGACTAAAAAGCATAAAATAAAATCAACAGTTTCGATTTAAAATTAAGGGTTCAAAATCTGAAATGATATTCGGAGGAAAGTACCCAAAACCCTTAATTTCGTAACGTAGCAAACATTACAGAAAATTATACATATGTATCATTATTATTAGTAGAGCCCGACCGATTAATCGGCTTCGGCATCGGCTTCGGCTGTTATCGGCCAAAAATGCACATTCGGCTTCGGTTTTTACAAAAAATGGCCGAAGTTTTTCAATTTTTTTTCTTGTTTTTGCGACACTGAAAACCAAAAATTGTGTAATTGATGGAATTTCCAATGGGACATAAGAGGCTCACATAACAAAAAATATGATTAAAATTTAACTTAGTAATCATCGAATATTGAGTGAATCTCGCCTCAAATTGCGTGGCACGGGGTTACAGCTGCCACAAAGTGCATCCTTGGACATTTTCTGGGTGGATTACTGAATTTTAAATACGATTTGGAAGCTTAATACTCGCCCTGATTTCAATGTTAAAAGGAGTCGTGGTGAACTGTATGAAATTTCAAATATAGGGGTAGGAGGCTCACGGAAGGATTCTACCTTTTACAAATGTAGCCCAAATTGCTGATCCAACATATATGAAAAGTAGTTCTGGTGCTCAAATCCGGGACCGATTTTGGTAAAATTTTACATTTAAAGTTAAAAGCTTTACCATCAACTAGAACATCTTTTGCCCATCACCTGACGGATTTGGGGAGTCCTTAAAAAACAGCTACTTAGATGGATTTATTCTTTGAAGAATTCTCTACCATTTCTACTAAATTCCCATTATTTTATGCTTTACTCCAAAATTTTAGAAATGATTTTAAAAAAATCCAATTTTTCTTACACGGGATATATGGGATAATCCGAGGCTCCTGTTAGTTTTGACGTAGGAGGCCCAAATTTCTTTGTGAATTCTTTTGGTTACTTTTATTATTTGTTTAAATAAAATTTTAGTTCCTTAAAAAACTAAATGTGTATTTATACACTCGAATTTGAATGAAAATATACGAAAAAACAAGTTTTTAATGGTTTTTTATTAAAGTATCGGCTTCGGCCTCGGTATAGACCTTCGGCGTCGGCCGAAGTAATAGGCTGTCATAGTTTCCCTTATCATATTTTATTAGTATAGTACATTACCCATATGCACACGAATTACCCTATATTATATTTTAGAACATAAGTAAATACACACATTTGGTTACATGCGCTTACATTGCCACCGGCACTGTAATTGGATTTGTCATTCCCCGTAGGTTGCACAATTGGCAAATTGGCAGTTTTGCAAAGCAATTCGCATGTCGTTTATACAATCGTACCCTTAAGTACTCTTTGCTTGGCAGAGCAAAAGTGTGTCTGGTGGAAGTAAAATAATCCTCAGACCAAAGCACATTTTTGAACCAGAGGTTGCTCCAGGGCTGACCTCTGAATACATGTAGTTAGATTATTTTTAAGTATTTTAAAATTATTCAACGCTTCGGCGTTCGATCATGGGAGCCACTCCCAGTTTTTATCCGATTTTGCTGATTCTCGAACTTGATCTCAGTATTCACGAGAAAAACTTGTACGCAAAGTTTCAAGTCGATATCTCCAAAACTGCGACCGCACGATAGCGGTCGCAGACGGACGGACAGACGGACGGACAGACGGACGGACAGTCAGAGGGACATCGCTAAATCAACTCAGGAGATGATGCTGATCAAGAATATATATACTTTTCCATACCGGACACGCATCCTTATGGGCGTTACAAACGTTGTGACAAAGTTAGTATACCCTGCCACAGTGAGTGTGGGGGTATAATAAAGAGAAAACTATATTGTACAACCACATATTTCATTATTTTCCTGCCGAAGTTACTTGGTTCTTCGGTAAAATTCTGGATCGACTTGAGCTCTACCTCAGCCTTTGACAAAAACCCTAAAACAGATGGTTTCCCCCGACGACATCATCACAATGGCGCTCGAGCTGGGACTTGATTCCAAATCGAATTGTGGAAAAGCAAAAGACACCACCAACGATTCTGGAATAGGGAAAGCGCACACCAGCACTAAATCAACAAATGAATCACTCGGTTTGATATATTTACTGCGAAAGGAGAAGCTAATAAACGAATGTCAAAAGCACGACCTAAGTGTCAGCGGCCGCACGGTGGAGGACCTGCGCCGCGACTTAAGCAGCTTCGTGAAATTAAAAAGAAATAGAAAATCAACTGTTGAAGGACATAGAGGTGGAGATACGACCGGAAGAGAAAGAGGTTGTTGTGGGCCCTGTACCCGAGAGAACGACGAGCACAATGCAACAAAATCAAGCTGAAATCGAGGTCATGAAAACTGTGAGGAGGTGGTACATCCACTATGACGGAGGCGAAAATTTAATTGATTTTCTAGAGCGATGCGAAGAGGTGGCCGAATGCTGCCATTTATCGCCTGACAGGCTAATAACAGCATTGCTTGAAATTCTTCATGGCAAGGCTTTACAATGGTACCGAATAAAAAGAGACAAAATTACATCGTGGCGTACTTTTCGGGAAGAAGCCGAACGTTTTTTCCTCCCGAGGAGACACCTCGCGCAACTAAAGGAAACGATTCATCACCGGAAACAAATGGCGCCAGAAAACGCGAAGGACTATGTAATGGCGGTATTAACATTGATCCGACAGCATCCAAAACTCAAATCATTAGATCACACCGATATGATATACGACGGCTTGCGAGTGGAGTATAGACACTATATCCGGCGAACAGACTTCCAGACGAAATGACGGAAATGAGCGAGAATTTTGTGTGGCTGAAAAGAGACGAAGCTCGAAATACTCGGTCTGCAAACCATTGCATAGCTGAGACAGGACCGCCGCCATATACCAGAGACACACATTGCTGGCGCTGTAAGGGATTCGGTCACCGAAGATGGAGGTGCACAGGAATACCGAAATTATTTTGTTCTCGATGCGGACAACTCGGGCGAATGTCCAAAGAATGCCGCTGTGATATTGCACCCCCAGCAGAATCAGAAGACGATAGTCGTTACTATATAGATGTATATATAAACAAACACAAAATTCGGACACTGGTAGACACGAGGGCCACATTAACGTCTATAGGTGATGAAGCACGAAAGTATGTCGAGCAATGCGGAATCCGACCACAACCGCATAAACGACACATTCAGCTGGCCTAACCTTACCTAACGCTAGTTAGGTAACTGGTATATTGACTACACATGTATTCGCGGCTACGCTAGCCTCTTTAGCCGAACCGATGATAGTCGGTACGGATTTTTTGCGAAATCGTGGTCTAAGAATAAGCTTGGACGGAAACTACTTACCTTCGGGAATCATCACACAGCCACATAACCCACTTCACCGCCTACATGCCCTAATAAGCCGAGAATTTCTTTCAACTGAGCAAAACGAATGTCTAGAGAATTTTCTAACCGAAAACAAATGTAGATTGGCGAAAGTCACAGGACAATGCCACGCGACCGAACACACAATACGATTAAAGCACACCGAGCCCATTAAACAACGATACTATCCGTGTAATCCTGCCACGCAGAAAATAATTAACACGGAAATAGACGAATTACTTGCCTCTGATCGAATACAGCCCTCCCGAAGCCCATAAAGCTCCCCAATCGTACTAGTGCGCAAAAAGCAGGGCACTTGGAGAATGTGCGTTGATTATCGACAACTGAATGCTGCCACTGAACCCGATGCTTATCCGCTACCGCAAATTAATGCAATTTTAAACCAGTTACGTGAGGCCAAATATATATCGTCAATTGATTTGAAGAATGGATATTGACAAATCCCCATGCATAAATCCTCGAAACCATGCACCGCATTTACGGTACCAGGTCGAGGATTATTCCAGTGGAAGGTAATGCCATTTGGATTGCATTCGGCACCCGCAACTTTTCAACGAGCGTTGGATAACATAATCGGACCCGAACTCCATCCTCGAGTATTCGCATACTTAGAGGACATAATAATACTGGGAATAACATTTGAAGAGCATATGTCAAATCATAATGAAGTTTTGAACCGTTTAAAGAACGCAAATATGCAGATCAATTTCGAAAAATCAGATTTTGTTCGGACCAGCGTCAGGTATCTGGGTCACATAGTAAGCTCTGAGGGCATTCATACCGATCCTGCAAAACTGGAAGCGCTCCGTGAAATTCCAACGCCAACTAATTTGAAGCAACTTCGGCGAGTCCTTGGAATTACGTCATGGTATCGTCGCTTTGTTGCCAATTTTTCTACCCTTGTTGCACCCCTGAACCGTTTATTAAAAAAAAGGTTGCAAATGGGAGTGGACGGAGGAACAGGAATATGCCTTTAATAGCATCAAGGACCACCTAACTAAAGCACCAGTACTATGCTGCCCCGACTTTGGCCGACCGTTTATTCTCCAAACCGATGCCAGTGGGGAAGGGTTAGGTGCAGTTTTATTTCAACGCCATGATGACCAAGAGCAGGTAATCGCGTATGCCAGCCGAACACTCACAGCTTTGGAAAAAAAATATTCTGCAACAGAACAAGAGTGCCTCGCGATTTTGTGGGGAATTAGGAAATTGCGCCCATACCTTGAAGGGTACCGATTTACTGTATTCACCGATCATCACTCATTAAAATGGTTGCACACGTTGCAAAATCCTTCGGGCAGGCTAGCACGATGGGCCCTTGAGTTGCAGCCATATGATTTTGAAATAGAATACCGCAAAGGCAGCTTAAATGTGGTTGCCGACGCACTCTCACGTGCTCCTTTGCCTAACGCTGAACACAACTCGCTCTACATGTGCACTACAAAAAAAACGGACTGGTACGATATCAAGCGAATTGCTGTACTTCAACATCCGGGGAAATTTCCCGATTATCAACTTGTAAATAATCGGCTGTTTCGGCACATTGCACGAAAGACAAAATTATCGAGTAGCCCACAATGGAAACTATGCACACCTGTTGCAAAACGTAAAGATGTACTTCGAGAGGTGCATGATGCACCATCGGCGGGACACATGAGGGTAGCGAAAACACTAAAACGGGCGCAGGAGCAATATTACTGGCCTGGAATGTATCGAGATGTGTGTGGGTATATTCGAGAGTGTTTAACATGCGCACGATATAAAGCCGGATTTATGGCCATAATGCAATGCAGCCAACCCTGGGAGTTGGTCTGCGCAGATTTTGTTGTTCCGATTCCACGGTCGTCATATGGGAATACTGCTTTACTCGTGTTGGTAGATAAATTTAGTAAGTGGGTGGAATTAGTGCCTGTACGTAAGGCTACTGCTTCTTGTGTCGTTACTGCCTTAAGGGAGCGAATAATATATCGTTTTGGTTGTCCAAATATATTTCTGTCCGATAATGGCAGACAATTCGCGAGTCGAGAGGTAGGAACATTTCTAAAAGAACATGGAATCGCACACAAGTTTACAGCCCCTCACACTCCACAAGAAAATCCTACCGAACGCACCAACAGGGTTGTGAAAACTATGATTGCGCAACGATGCGAGCACAACCATAAAACTTGGGACACACAAATCCCCGAAACCGCCTTCGCCATCAACTCAACCACCCACGAGTCAACTGGGATATCTGCGGCCGAATTAATATTTGGGAAAATTCCTTCTACTCCTCACCGCTTGCGAGATCAAGACGAAACCCCGAAAGAAGTCAATGAAACTCAACGCAATCTACAGGAGCTATGGGCAGAGGTGAAGAAGAATGCTGAACGAGTAACACAGCGTCAGCGCAAACACTACAATCTACGACGTCGTGCATGGAAACCTGTTATCGGTGACTTAGACACGGCGATCAGACACGGAACGACCGCCAGGCGACACACCTACACAGCCCTTGTCCAGCACACCACCACCATTAACACCACTGACAAGGCCAATTCCCACCATCGTTACCGCAGCCGCACAAATGCCCAGATTGCTAAGCACAAATGCCCAGACGTCGGCTCCAGCAAGCGTAAGCAGCAAAGTTTCTTCGGCTGGCGGCGGTCAGCGCAGCGCAGTGCTCGTTTCATGCCCAGCAACAACGAGCAAAGTTAAGAGACGTGGCCTACAGGGGCTAAAATCACGATGCATGCGGATGCTGAGGGGCCTCGTGGTACGCAAGCCGATGGGATCGGGATCGCACAAGTGGGATTTTGTTCGGCAAGGCCGACCAACGATTCACATCGCTACGATCAGCGAAACTACTGCCCGACTGCGCTGCGGTGAGTTCGTGTACGACACCGAAATGGTACCGTAAGCAGATGAGGAAGCTGGCGATAATTTGGTAAAGCTGTAGAACAGCTAAAATAATTATTTGCAACCATTTATAAAATTATTTGCAACCATTTATAAAATTGTATTGAATTATTATCATTATTATTTAAAATAAACCTGTAGAACAAAACCCTGATTATAATTAAAAAAAAAAAAAAAAAATAAAACAGAATGTTGGTTTTTGTTTTCAAATATATAAGAACAAAATTTTTTATGAAAAGAGGGTTTTGTATGGTTTTTACAAAAGGGGAAAAAAAACCCAAAATATCTATAAAAATAAAAACAAAAAAAAGGTTAAAAAAATAATATATATAAAACCAAAAAAAAAAGAAAAACCACAAAAAAAAATATATAAATAATTTAGGAAAAAAAATTTAAAAAAGTTAGGGGCTGAGCCAACCTCTTCCGACGGTTTGGTGCGCTTTAAAATCCGATCATCGCTTCGGCGTTCGACCGACCACTACCGCTTCGGCGGTAGACTCGCTACCCTTCGGGCGTTCGATTTAAAATCCTATCATCGCTTCGGCGTTCGACCGACCATCACCGCTTCGGCAGTAGACTCGCAAAGCTTCGGGCGTTCGATTTAAAATCCTATCATCTCTTCGGCGTTCGACCGACCATCACCGCTTCGGCGGTAGACTCGCAACGCTCCGGGCGTTCGATTTAAACTCCTATTATCGCTTCGGCGTTCGACCGACCATCACGGCTTCGGCGGTAGACTCGCAACGCTTCGTGCGTTCGATTTAAACTCCTTCATCGTTTCGGCGGTCGACCGACCATCACCGTTTCGGCGGTAGACTCACAACGCTTCGTGCGTTCGATTAAAAATTATTCAACGCTTAAGCGTTCGACCGACGCTGTGTCGTACGAAACCAGCAACGCATGTGCGTTCGCCTCCATTAATTGAAATTATTATCCAGCCGAAGGCTACATAGACTAGCCAACCCTACCGCTACAACCGAAGTACAACCGAAGTACAACCCGAAGTACTAGAAGGAAGAAGAAAACCAAATTACCATCCAACCGAAAGCGATTCGAATATTTAAAGCTAGTTATAGTGTGTAGGGAAAAGAAATAAATAAATAAAGAGAAAACTATATTGTACAACCACATATTTCATTCTTTTCCTGCCGAAGTTACTTGGTTCTTCGGTAAAATTCTGGATCAACTTGAGCTCTACCTCAGCTGAAATTAATTTAAAGGAAATTTATTTTCTGCTTTTTAGTCGGTTAAAGGGTTATATTTTAAAAAACTTGTTTTTTACTCTTTTTTTATTTCAACTTTGGTTACCTAATTGATAACACGTTAAAATTTGTTTGGTATAATTTGTTAACATAATCTGTTTATCTGTACATTACCGACAATTCTGCTGGAAAAGGTAACAACAAATATTGAAAATTTGTTTGGTATAATTTGTTAACATAATCTGTTTATCTGTACATTACCGACAATTCTGCTGGAAAAGGTAACAACAAATATTGATTTGAAAAATACAGTAAAGCAAGAAAACTTTAAACGACTGTATCTTTTGAAAGGAAACTAACTTTGAAAAATTCAATGAGGGTTTTGCTACTTTTTATGAAAAATTTCGACCCACCTTGACCGTTATCAGGTCGGAGAAATGTGTTGCACAGTGTAATTTAAATACAACATAACAAAAAGAATATAAAAATAAAATTTTTTAATGCGAAGGCAAGTTGAGGAATACGCTTGAGTTCGAGGGTTCCTTTTTTTATTGAGAAAGCTGTTGTTGAGAAAAGAAACACCGAACAGTTTCAATGTAATTTCAATTCTGATTTTATTATTGCCGAACGGCGTTATTTATATAAATACCTAAATCTAAAAACCTTATACAAGAAACCAGAGATATGAATACGCCATATGTAGCATTGGTCTTCTTGTGTACATTTTGAATTGTTATCAGTTATGCTTGCAACAGAATACCAAATATAGTGTTGGTATCCGTATGCTAACATTGGGAGATAACAATTTACAATTTGATTTTACGTCGATAAGAAATGAGCTGTAAGCCTCAAGTTGTGTGCAACAGTTTGTCAACAGTATCCTCAACAGTAACCCTCGCCTTTTGCTGTTGAATGCAAGTGCAAATGCTTACTGGGTACTCACACCATACACTCAAAGAATTTTTTCGTTCGTATGAAACGAAAAATTAGACAAACACACTTCGTTTGTTGTTTCGTTTGCGACCAACGTTTGAGTAACGAAAAAAAATGTTCAGCTCAGCCAGGATTCGAACGCGGGACGTACGGTTTATAAGTTACGCACATACACGCTGTGCCACTGAGCTACTTTCGTTCTGGTCGATAAAAACAAAGCTTACATCGAATTCGTTTAAACATTTATTTGAAATTAGTTTTTAATTTGCAGCAATTTAAAAACGTTTCCAATAAAAGTAAAATGCAATACTTTTATGTGAAACGACTTAATTTGGAGCAAATGTTTTTTGTTTGTTAGTTCGTTTAAGTTTGTATTCAAAAGTAGTATATTTGCAGCAAACGTTCTCCAAACATAATAATTCTTTGAGTGTAGGTTGATTGTGAGCTCCGAAAGGTTTATGTACTACTTTGGACTTAATTGGTCAAAGAAGCGTGATACCACTTATACAATTTTAGTATGACTTCAAATTACATCTGGGATACTTTCCAGGACACATTGTATTATGTTTCTTATTCCAAAAATGAAATTCAATAAGTGTAACTAAACATAAAATAAAAAGGAGTAAAAAACAAGTTTTTTAAAATACAACCCTTTAACCAACTAAAACGCAAAAAATAAATTTCTTTAAATTAATTTCAGCAATTTCGATTTAAAATTAAGGGTTTTTGGCTACTTTCCTACTAATATCATTGCAGATTTTGAATATATATATATATATATATATATATATATATATTTATATATAGTCCACCCAAAGCAAGTTAATATAAGGGTTACAAAAATAAGTTGAACGCTTAAAATTTCAAATGAATAAAAAAATTTTTCAAAAAAAAGTGAGTAAGTTTCTGTCGGGCAAGCCGATTTATATATACCCTACACCTACTGGGCCATATTGGAACCGCCATCTTGAATTTTGAAAATGCGACATCAAATTTGAATTCAGCGACCCCAAAAACCCCCTATACAAAATTTCATACTGTTTTGATGAAATCTTAAAATTTCGGCAGCCATATTGGTTCCGCCATCTTGAATTTTGAAAATGCGACATCAAATTCGAAATCAGCGACCACAAAAACATTTCATACTGTTTAAATAAAATCTTTAAATTTCGGCCGCTTAATATTAGTTCCGCCATCTTGAATTTTTAAATTCCGACATCAAATTCGAAATCAGCGATTCCGAAAACCCCACTATACAAAATTTCATACTGTTTTGATGAAATCTTGAAATTACGGTAAAAAACACGATTTTCACTTATAAGGGAGGTAAGCTTGGCAGTCGACCGATTCCGGCTATTTGAAATACCAACCCCTTCAAGGGCCTAAAAAGGATAAATCCAAAATTTGGGATCCCTAGCTTCCTTCTAGCTCCTGCAATCGTGTTTACAAGAAAAGAGGACGGACAGACAGGGAGGTAGGCGTGACAGTCGACCGATTCCGCCCATTTTCAATACCAACTCCTTCTAGGGCCTAAAAAGGATAAATCCAAAATTTGCGATCCCTAGCTTTCTTCTAGCTCCTGCAATCGTGTGTACAAGAAAAGACGACGGACACGCGGACAGACGGATAGGGCTAAATCAACTCAGGAGGTGACGCTGATCAAGAATATATATACTTTTCAACCGGACACGTCTCCTTCTTGGTGTTACAAACATCAGACCAAAGTGAATATTTCCATACCTCATGAGGTGTAGGGTATAAAAATTCAATTGCCTTGACGACGCACAGTATTTTGATTAGTTGGCTAAACAAAATAGTTTTATTACATGAATGCATAACAATATTCAAATGTCGCAATTTTCTAGCTATCGACTCCATCAAAGCTGGGCATTAACTAGTTAATTAGTTAATAGTTAATTAACGAAGTTAAATTTTTGGTTAACTTTTAACGTTTAAGTTAATTTCGAAAACCATTAACTTTTTCATTTAGATAAGTTAAATTTCTTCGATTAACTAGCATTAGTTAACTTTAAAACGAAAATTTTTTTTTATTATGGAATGTAAAAAAACTGAACTGGTTGACATTTAATTGAAAAATTATTTAACAAAACAATTAAATACAAAAGCCGATATATATTGTGATCTATATTCTATTTTTATGTATGAATGGACCATCCTAAACACAATGGCGTTCTCAGCCATCACGTGAGGTTTACATCGTCAGGATATTTAGATCGTATTTTCCATTTCTCAAATTCCTCCAAATGCCGAAAAGGTGTGTTTAGAATGGCCTGTGATATTTGTTCTTAACCAAACTTCATTCGTTTCATTCTTATTATTTAATATTCTAATAAAATTGGTATCCCCTTTTATGAATATAAATAAATTGTTTCATACACGAAATTTCACTTTTGACAAAAATTTTATTTTAAAGCAAATTTGGCTGAAACCGATCGGAAAAAGGGTCTGTGAGTGCAGGCATTTGAATTGAATAGAGTTAAACTGTTTTTTAAAGTGCTTTTTGTAAACTAAATTTTTACTATTTAATTTAACTATTTAATTTAACTTTTAACAAAGTTAACTTTTCAACAAAATTAATTTTTTAATTTAACGAACTTAAATTTTTGATTAACTTTTACCGGGCTAACGAAGTTAAATTCTCGATTAACTATGGGTTCGCTGATTTCAAATTTCTGATTTCCCGAAAATCCCGGGATTGCGAAAAGGCTTCGGTATCGAAAGCCCTAGTATGAACCTTAAGGAGCGACACTTTAAATACAATTTGAAAGTGTTCACATTTAATTTTTTTCTCAGTGTACCAAATGCACTAACATGTAGCCTATGTTTCATTTCAGCATTAGCACTCTGCGACTGGTCGCAGCTGCAACAAAAGCGAAGAAATCTGGCACGGAAACACTGCTCCCCACGTGATGCATCTTCATTTTTTCAGAAAATGTCAGATGTCGGTTGCTTTGAAATGGACGCGTTCTTGAATAGATTAGAGCAAATCGCTGTAACAGGCAAAGAGTTCCAACTGAAGCCAATTGTGCAGCAAACATGCGCCAATATGTTCAGTCAGTATATGTGCTCTGTACGTTTCGATTACGATGACAAGGAATTCAAAAGCATTGTTCGCTGTTTTGATGAAATATTTTGGGAAATTAATCAAGGATATGCAGTTGACTTTCTTCCCTGGTTGAGTCCATTCTATAAAAGTCATATGAAAAAAATTGTTTTCTGGTCGGAAACGATACGGAAATTTATTCTTGAACGAATCATTAATATTCGAGAAGCTTACGTCGATGTTGAGGAACGCGAACATGATTTTACTGACGCACTTCTACAGAGCCTTGCTGAGGACGATGAAGTATCGCGCGACACCATTATATTCATGTTGGAAGACTTTATTGGTGGTCATTCGGCCATTGGTAATCTTGTAATGTTGGCGCTGGCATATATCGTTCGTAATCCAGAAACCGGCTTTCAAATTCAAAACGAAGTAGATAGCGTCATTGGTGACTCCAAGCGTAATATAACTTTAATGGATACAGACAATATGCCCTATACATTAGCTACAATATATGAGGTGTTGCGTTATTCATCATCACCAATTGTGCCCCATGTTGCCACTGAAGACGTCGCTATTGCTGGATACGGGGTAACGAAGGGTACAATTGTCTTTATAAATAATTACGATTTAAATACCAGCTCTAAGTATTGGGATGAACCAGAAAAATTCAACCCCAACCGGTTCATCGAAACAATCACAATTCCTACAGTTCACCCAACGACTAAACGCATTCAAAAATTGCAGCTAAGGAAGAATATCCCACATTTTTTGCCGTTTAGCATTGGAAAAAGAACCTGCATTGGTCAAAATTTAGTAAAAGGTTTCGGCTTTATAATGTTAGCAAACATAATGAATAAATTCCATATAAGCTGCAGCGACATTTCACAGATCAAAATTTATCCAGCGTGTGTGGCAGTACCGCCTGATACGTTTTCGCTAAAACTAACGCCTAGGTGTGAAACGAACAAATGCACCTAATAAATGTCAATTAAAGAAATGTGGTTTCAAATTTAACTACACCAATTTCAACTGATATATTTAATAAGGCGATTCACTTAAAGTGGGAAAACCCCTGAAAACGAGAAGTTGCTTAAAAAAACTGTAAAAATTATCTTTGAAGTAACTGCGCGTTTTCGAGGGTTTTCCCACTTTAAATGAATGGCATTCATTTGTTTTGACCGGACGTCTGCACCACTTTACGGTTTCCGAGGGGTGTCCGACTCTTATGAGTCGCCTAAATATCTCATTATATTACCATGTAGTATAATAATTGAAATTTCTTTTCTACATACACGCAGAGAAAAAACATGGTTGACTCGATCATATTTTAAGGGGACCATATTATGATTGGCGAAATGATTTACATGATTGCAGCTAACCATTTACATGATTGAAAATAAACATGTAATGATTGCAGAAAAAAATTTGTATGATGGTTACAATCATGTTAACCAATTTTTAGTCAACTTTCAATTAAATTTCAACATTTACTTTTTAATTATTTTAAATTATATTATTAATATTTTAATGTAATGTTAGCTGATTGGTTATATTATATTTAAGAAATAATAGTTCATATACATTTTTCTCACTAGTGACTTTTGTCTCAATTTTATACAATTTGATATTCTGAACGATTTGAAAAAGCTCTTTTAGTATCAATTGTCATAAAAGTACTCCGGATCGTGAATACTCTTATTAATATTTAATATCCAATCATATACATTATTGCCTCCAGCATGTTTTTGGCAAGGTTGGAATCTAATCATAATATGATATCTGACATCATAATATGGTCTCTATAATCATTAAAATATAATTTACATGATAACCCCAACCAACTATGGTCGTTATAATCATAGTATTATTGTAGCAAGTATATATGGTCGCTGCAATCATGCTCCAACCATATTTTTTCTCTGCGTGTATAATTCGTATTTATTTTAAGTGAATCGACAAAAGGGATTCGAGAAGGCTTCTATATTAATTACTATTACATTACATTGGAAGGGTTTTATGTGATCGAAACCTTTTCCAGTAAACCACTTAAGCTATGTACTGTCAGATTATGCAAATATTTGCCCAAATGTGACTGAACCAGTATTTTATTTTCTGAATGTATTTTCCCAGTATTTGGGCAAATATTTGACTAATCTGACAGTAGATTTAGAAATACACAACAAAACTCCATTATAATGGACTTGGAGTTAATAACACTGTATAACAGTAAAACAAAACCCTGGGATTTCGCACATTTTCCTAGTATTTCCTGGTCCGTATTTTTGAAAAATATATATATTTAATACATTTATGTATGCATTTACAAATTTCAAAATTTCATCTTCATAACTTCATTGATTTTGCGAAGTTTCTCTCCATTAAAAAAAATTTCAGATTTTCGAATTAACAAGGATAGAACCAAAGAATCATATTCTATTTTGGAAAAATGTTGTTCGGGAGATTCGACGATAAATCCTATTCTCATACATGTTTGAGATTTTTCTCGCTGCATGAGAGAGTTCGAGTTCGAGTTTGTTGTTTAATACATTTTTGATATGAAAATGTGCATGACGGCTACCGAACTCATAATTTTGTGATTTGTTGCTTCAAAATCCGCAATTTTGAGTACTTCAACCATTTTTCATGAATTTTTCGAAAGTACCAAAACCATATTGTAGCGCAAATTGTGCACAATACCAAAACAATAAACTATGTCCGACTGTAAGGAACACTACATCCTATTGTAAAAAGTTTACATGTTTTTTCCTCTATCAAATGCATATTTAACAATTTGAATACACTCAAAACTGTAGCTTTGAAGAATTATTATGTGAATGGGAAAATAAAAAATGCAAAAACGCTATTGAAACGGTTTAACTCTTTCTTAATCCCCTCTAACGAATATAACGGTGTAATAGGAAATATTTGGTTATTTGACATTAAAAAATTGGATATTAAAAAAATAATTCTGAAAATTGAAAATTAAATAGATTTAAATTCAAAATAAAGGAAATTTAGCCAGCAATAATACCATTTGAAAATAAACTAGTATTAACAGGATGATATTAGCAGAAAACCAATTTTTCAAATCAAACTTTAGTATCCAAAATTTCACTTTAAAACCCAATTGTGACTGGAAATTAACAAATGTAAATTTAAGTTATACATCGTTAAAAAGGATTTGAGTACCTTTTCAATGAACCATTACCAAGAAAGATATAAACACAGATGACGACATGACGTTTACCGTTAGGATCGCCATTTTGCCGTGACGTCAGCAGATACTTCTTGTAACACGAACAGCTGTTCTTTGTTTACGTTTTTCTGGCAGCCAACTTTGCCTGAAAGATCTGAATTAAAATATTTTCTGCTAGATTGCATTATTTCGCTAAAGACTCCAAAACGAAAATAGATACAACAGAAATGTCGGAATTTGATAGAAATTGTTACATTATTGCAAATATGGTACGATAAGTTCTTAAATGTAATTTTTATTACTTGTTTTGAACAAGTATTTGTCAATACTAAACATTTTTGAATTTAAAATGTGATTGTATTTGTTATAAAACTTACGTGCCTATTTCGATTAATATAAAAAAATATAAATATTATTAAAAAAAAAGTGTACGTACATCAAAAGATTTAAATAAACCTTACATTTTCTTTTGTAGAAATTGGTTTTGATTTATAATTTCCAAAAGCTCACCTTTCGTCGACGAATACTTTCCGTAACTCACAACCATGGGAACGTCGCACACTGGAGCTGATGGTACTGAAAATGTAGATCAATTCACACAGGCTTCCTACGCATGACTTTAGTTTTGTTTTTGGGTTAGTACTATATACATAAGTGCATAATAATAATTTGTAGGCATGGTATTTGCCCACTGCCACGCCCACTACAACTACATCGGTAAATATTAATTGGTTTACGAAAAATGTCATAGCCCCGGCCCTGGTGGACCGATTTTGGGTGCGATTTGGCAATTAGGAGAGGTGGACTCGAGTACTACAACAAAAAAAATGGTGGATCCAAAAGGCGGAACCAATATGGTGGCCGAAATTCCTAAATCTAGTTTTATATTTACGAAACTTGGTTTAGGAGGGTTTTTGGGGTTGCTGATTTCGAATTTGAAGGTATTTATGATCAGGGAATTTACAGAGGGTTCACAGGAAAGTTCCACTACTGTAAGCACATCTCCTATTTAAATATATAAGTACAGTACCAAAATACCAATTTGTTTTTTTGAAATATTTCCATCGAATATTATAATTTGTCTGTATCTGTGAAATAATTTAAAACATTGTCGCACCGATGCTTTTTGTGTGATAAAAAAGAGATCAATCGAAGAATGTCGTTTTGTATTTTCAAATCAGGCCCTGAAGTCATTTGATAATTGTTTATATGTGTAAGTAGTCAAATATACACAGATACTAATACATACAAAACCTGAGCATGCGCACAAATATTATTTGAATAAACTTGTCTGAATTGAATTCGGAGTTCAAACACATTGCGCAGATAGGTTGCTAGCAATATAGAAGTATTAAATATATGCCTATAGTAGAATTTAAAAATTTCAATAAAAAAAAAAGAATTTTCATCTTTTATTACTGAAAATTCAGTTTTTTTTTTCAAATCTATAAAATTAAGTTATTGTTTTAATTACATATAAAAGTTATAACTAGGTACAATATTATTTAATTTCATTATGAGATATACACACTATTTGTACAAGCCCTTTCAACTATCAATTCGTATCACCTGTATTGTTATACAGCTAATACTAACTTTCGAAAAATTTATTTTTGGGAATTATGAGGTATATTCAATATCATTCGAATGATACCCACTTTAACCAGTTAATTTTTAGAAATTTTTATGAAATGTTTTAAAAATTTTAAAAATGGGCAAAAAAATAAAAAAAAAATTAAGAAAAATCCAACACGTTTCTTTTGTGCAACTCTAATTGTAGTTTTTAAACTCAAATTTTTTTTAACTCTAAGTTATTGCAATAGGTAAAATTAATATTTTTATTAATTAAATTTATGTAAATTCCGACTAATATATACCCTACACCTACTGAGCCATATTAGAAGCGCCATCTTTAATTTTGAAATTTCAACATCAAATTCAAAATAAGAGACCCCAAAAACACCCCTGTATCAAGTGTTGCACTATTTAGAGCGAAATTGGGTGACAATGTTAATAAACACGATTTTCACGAATATTGGATCACTTGACTTCGTTTAGGTTAAATAGCAATTTCTCCAAAAACGGCAAAAACCGACACTTAGATATTTTGACAGCACTTAGTTAGATACTAATGTTTTTTAATTTTGAAAGAAGTAATACCCGACCGATCATAACTATTTCTTTATATATATGCGAAAAATATCGCTATTTTTAACATTTTTTAATATTTGACTTACACAATATTTGTATACATTTTCCATAAATGCCTCATTGAAAATTATTCGTAGAAATACCTGCAGTTGACGCCTCAATTACACTTTAACACTTTTAAGAACAAACTATTACTTGAAAAAATATTTGAGTTAGTGAGAAATTATATTTTTAAAACTAACGCTCCCAAAAACGAAAAAAAGCGAATCTTTCGAAACTCTTAACGAAGAAACAAAAGCATGAAAACCTTTATTTTTTTCACGTATTGATGGGGAATTTCACGAACTTTAAAACTGGTTAATTGGTTGATGCCACATCTAAAATTAATTTTTTTAATTAAGCGACAAAAAGTGGGTAGTCTGCCCCAGTGTGCGTCGTCATTCTCGTTTTTATACGCTATTGGTCCAATTAATCGGCGCTTACTGGGGTTTTGTAGTGGCCACGAAGTTTTTATTTTGCAGACAATGGAAACTGTCATTGTCGCTCCGCCAGATTCTTGAGTTGTTTGCCTAATTTTAATAATTTAATGAAACCTATTAAGCTAAATTTGTGGCAACGCTTTCATTTTTCTGCCAAAGTGACAAGAAGTATCTGCTGAAGTCATTCCAGATAACGGTAAACGGCCTCATGTCGTTATCTAGTATTCTATGTATCGTGAACCATTACAAGCTTTCATAGCAGCTATTCACGGAAACCGGATTAAAAAAATTGAAGGGTTGTAAGCAGGGTTGGCAACCGAATCGAATAAAGGTTTCGGTATCGGTTTTACTCCCACTTGCCAATCGGTTTTGATTTTCGGTTTCGCTCCTTGATTTTGAAAAGGTTTCGGTTGTTTGGAGCGTTTGAAAAGGTTTCGGTTTAGGTTTTAAAAGGTTTCTAGATGGCCCAATATTAGGAAATTTTATATCAATTCAATATAAATCAAGGGTGCTGAATCTAACTACATTTACCGAATTTCCTTATCTAATCGCATTTTCAAACAAATTTCTGCTTACATTTTTAGTTTTTATACCCTACACAACGTTTGAAACGTCAATAAGGACGCATGTCCGGTATGGATAAGTATATATATTCATGATCAGCATCGAAAACAGATTTAGCCATATCCCCGTCTGTCTGTCACCATACAGGCTGGAATGTTTTTTTTGTAAAACATCGATGTAAAACTTTGGGTTTACGTTTTTATCTCCGAATTGAGATCAAGTTCGAGAATCAGCTAAATCGGACGAAAAAGGCTGCCATATAAAACTACGAAAAAATAGCGAAAATTTTCCAAGTCTTTTCAAAAACCATAAAAATGCCGGCGCACACAGAGGCGTTACTCGTGCCGCAGGCGGTTTCGAAATTAATTTTGTCACAAATAATTGTATTTTTGAAAATATAGCGTTTTTTATACTACCTGTTTCCATAGCAATACAATAAATAAAAACAGAGTAAAAAACAAGTTTTTTAAAATATAACCCTTTAACCGACTAAAAAGCAGAAAATAAATTTTCTTTATATTAATTTCAGCAATTTCGATTTAAAATTAAGGGTTTTTGGGTACTTTCCTCCGAATATCATTGCAGGTTTTATAGTCGCCAAAAACCCTTAATTTTAAATCGAAATTGCTGAAATTAATATAAAGAAAATTTATTTTCTGCTTTTTAGTCGGTTAAAGGGTTATATTTTAAAAAACTTGTTTTTTACTCTGTTTTTATTTTCCTCTTTTTTTGTTTTTTTTTTTTAAAATTTTTTTTCCCCCCTTTTTCCCCATTTTTTACTCTTTTTCCCGAATGCGAACCTAAGTAAAAAATTTCAGCCATGTAGCTTACAAAATACGAAAGTTAGGTCTTTAAATTGGCTCCATCCCGCTCCCCTTTGCCCCCACACCCCCCTTTCCAAAGGGTAAAAAATTTCATTTTGTCAATAAGAACTCACCTACCAAATTTCAACATTGTAGCTTGAAGGAATTGGAGGTTATGCCATGTTTAAAAAAAAAAAGTTTGAGTCTCCCCACGGCCCCCTACGTCTCTGGTGGACCCCAAAATTTAATAGAATGCATTGTCACCGGAGTTCTATCAGTGTTCTAAATTTCAGCGCTCTAGCTCATGTGGAAGTGTATGAAAAAGCTCGCCGCAGATTTGAGGATATATATATATATATATATATAGTCCGCCCAAAGCAAGTTAATATAAGGGTTATAATAACAAACACAAAAAGCCAGTTTCAAAACCAATTCGAATCAGTTTGAAAATAAATCTTTTGACTGTTTCCATAGTAGTCTAATAAATAACAAACAAAATAGTCATTTTCAGAACCATTTCAGTCAGACTTTTTGATTGTTTCCATAGCAATATAATAAATAACAAACAAAATCTACTGCGGTGAAATCGCTGCCTGTGTGAGGCCTCTGTGTGCGCCGGCCTTATAAAAAAATTTATTGAATATTTAAAAAAAATATTTCCTTTATTTTAAAAATATATGAAATAAATAAATGAAATACGATGAATTTTCTCTTAGGAAAAAAAAACTTCAAGTCAATTTTGTGTACGAAAACCTTTTGAAAACCGATTAAAAACCCGTAACCTTTTCAATTGGTTTTGGTTGAACCCATTCAATCGGTTACGACGAATCGGTTTCGGTTTAGGTTTCGCTCCCTAAAATGAATCGGTTTCATTCGGTTTCGGTTACGGTTTCGGTTGCCAACCCTGGTTGTAAGTATATTGTGTCTAAGCAGCGTTGCCAATTTGGTAGTTTTCTACCAAGATTAGTAGTTTTTTTTTGTCCCGAGTTGTTTTTGGCAGTTTGGTAGTTTTTTTTTAATTTTGGTAGTTTTTTGACTGATCATTAGAGCTCGGAAAAAACAGCACACAAATTTCCAAAACAAGCTAGCAAATAAGCACGAAATTCGGGCAAAATAAGCGTGAAAAAAGCACGAGAAGGCACGCTTAAGCACGCTTATTATGGCAAAAATATTTTATTTTAAAAAAGAAAAAGACAACATACCGACCGATAAGCATTTTCAGGCCGAAGCCGAATCCTTCCGTGATACAGTTCACCAGGACTCCTTTTAACATAGCCATCAGGGCGAGTAGTAAGCTTCCAAATCTATATTTACAATTCAGTAATCCACCCAGAAAATGTCCAAGCACGTACTTTGTGGCAGCTGTAACCCCGTGCCACGCAATTTGAGGTGAGATTCACTCAATATTCTATGATTACTAAGTTAAATTTCAATCATATTTTTTGTTTTGTGGGCCTCTTTTCGGTGTCGCAAAAGTAAGAAAAACTAGTAAGAGAATTATCTTCGGTCTGACCGAAGCTATAATACCCTGCACATGCGAGTACGATACATTCTGAGACCATATGTTAGTAATTTTATCGAAAATCGGTATTTTATTAATAGTTTTTCGATATTTTATTCATAATTTTTCGATATTTTATCGATAATTTTTCGATAATTTATCGATTTTTTATCGATAATTTTTCAATAATTTATCTATATTTTTTCAATAATTTATCGATAAAAAATCGATAAATTATCGATAAAAAATTTATAAATTTTCGAAAAATTATCGGAGTCCGGCATCCCGGGATTTAAAAAATGCATTTTTTATTCATTGTTTAAGATATTTTTGACGTTTTCCCACAAAAATACAGCCGTATTCAATCTAATTGCAAAATTAAAAACCCACTTTTTGAGATTTAGTGCTACACACAGAAAAATTTGCAACATTTTTGTCAATAACGGTTATCAAACAATTTTTATCAATTCTTTTTTTTTCAAAAAAGATCTGTTACAATTATTTTGTTGATTGTATATTGAAAACATTACGAATTGGATAAATGGTTTTGTGTGGGTTTTACTTTTGAATGGTACCAATTTCAATAGGTTTAAACAACAATTGGTGTATCCATTCCCGCTATAATACTAAAACTGCTGAAAGTAAGTTTTTCGTGTTTAGCATGAAATGGAGCTGGCAGAATTTTATGATTATATTCGGATTCAGCGTGGCAAAAAAAATAATTTGTTCGATCAATCTAATTTCAAAAGAATTACTTTTTGTTTGACTATATTTATTTTAAATATTGTTTGTTTGGCTTAATGTAATATTTATTTACTATGTTTTCTTTGTCGAATTAAATTTAAAGTATTGTTGCAACCATTTTTTCTTTAATTTTATGTTACCAATTGTATTAAATTGGAAAATCCCGAAAATCCCGAACCAATCCCGGGACTGTGATTTCAAATCCCGAAATACCGGGATTTTCAAAAATACTTCGGGATTGAATGCCTTAGTGCAGGGTATTATAGCTTCGGTCAGACCGAAGATAATTCTCTTACCAGTTTTTCTTTAATTCCAATTCCTACAGCAATCAATCTCCACAACAACCCTGATTATATTGTCATATAACATGTATTTATACTTCACTGGTAATAGTAAATTACAATAAATATGTAAATATTTATCACCATTCGTGTTTTATTCGAGAAAATTGGTTCATGTCATTTCAAAACGGGTTCACATCAATTCCTTTTTTTTCATATCAAAATTCAGTTGGGATCAAATCAATTGCATGTAGGGTATAAAAAAACCCTACACCTCATGAGGTTAGTCTGATGTTTGTAACACCAAGAAAGAGACGTGTCCGGTATGAAAAAGTATACATATTCTTGATCAGCGTCACCTCCTTAGTTGATTTAGCCTTATCCGTATGTCCGTCTGTCCGTTCTCTTTTCTTGTAAACACGTTTGCAGGAGCTAGAAGTAAGCTAGGGATCCCAAATTTTGTATTTATCCTTCTTAGGCCCTAGAAGCAGTTGGTATTAAAAATGGGCGGGATCGGTCGACTGCCACGCGCCTACCTCCCTGTCTGTCCGTCCTATTTTCTTGTAAACACGATTGCAGGCCCTAGAAGGAGTTGGTATTGCAAATGGGCGAAATAGGTCGACTGCCACGCCTACCTCCCATATAAGTGAAAATCGTGTTTTTACCGAAATTTTAAGATTTCATCAAAACTGTATGAAATTTTGTAGAGTGGGGTTTTCGGTGTCGCTGATTTCGAATTTGATGTCGGAATTTAAAAATTCAAAATGGCGGAACCAATATGGCGGCCAAAATTGTAAGATTTCATCAAAACAGTATGAAATTTTTACAGGGGGGTTTTTGGGGTCGCTGATTTCAAATTTGATGTCGCATTTTCGAAATTCAAGATGGCGGATCCAATATGGCCCAGTAGGTGTAGGGTATATATAAGTCGGCTTGCCCGACTGAAACTTACTCACATTTTTTCATATCAAATTCTAGTTGGTATCCCATCAATTCACCACTTTTTATATCAATTCTGCATTATTCATATCTAAATAGTTACTGATAACAAAATGATAAAGCAACAGCATCAAATTTGATATCATACACTATCGGCCATATTTTGTGAACAAATATTGAATTTGGTATTTTTTGCATTTTTTTGGTTCGGTACAGTCGAGCTCGCTTAAGTGAAACCCGTTCAAGTGAAAAACCCGCTTAAGTGAAACAAAAATTTTATCCCCATGATTTTATTTCTCTTTTTCATACAAATTATTTCGCTTTACTGAAACCCGCTTAACTGAAAAACTCGGTTAACTGAACCAAAGTTGCATTCCCAAATCAATAATTTATACCAATTTAGCTCCGCGTAAATGAAAAACGTCTTTAAAATTTAATTTTGATTGAAATTTTTATGAAATCCTGGCTTTGGTTCGGATTGCTATCCCCATTTATGAGAATACATTTTGGGTGAAAACTGATAATTTTGGCTAAAACCGTACTTGGTTTTAGTGAAAAATTTTTCTATTATGCAAAATTCGCTTAAGTGAAATATTTTTCAGTTATCCGAAATCGCTTAAGTGAAACCCGCATAAGTGAAACAAAATGTCTGACAAATTCGTGTTTCAGTTAAGCGGGTTCGACTGTACTGACTTTTTAAAAATAGTTTAGTTTTTTGAGAAACTTATAATAACAGCAATCAGTTATTGCTAAAACAATAAGAAATATTTCAAAACTTAACCAAAAATTCTTTTATTTCGGAGTTCTTAGGGTCATAGACTTGCTGTCTTTTCTTAAGGACGCTAATATCTAGTTTTGGTTTGTTTTGCATTTGTCGTTTCAATATATACCACAGTTATATTGGGACTGATGGATGCAAAAACTGTCCTATAGCTTCATCTTTTTACCAGGGGGTATATAATTTTTCGGATGCAAAAAGTGGCTCCGTTCAAAAAAGTGAAAATTAAGGAAAAATTCTGATCGAGTGCTGCCCTGATTCAAAAATCACAAAGCTGTTGAATTGCGGTAGGACGAAAGCCACTCAAATTTCAGAAATGTTGTGTAATCAAGGAATTCGTCATAAATTATTATTTATCATAGAATTTCCCACACAAAACTGAATGATAATTTATAATAAGTTCCCGTTTATGACAACTTGTCAATTTCTTTAATATTTTATTTTAATTTTAAAAAAATTGTATATAAAGTTATGAACTTTATATTGTTATATTTGATTTTGGTAGATTTTTTGGCTCTTGTACCAAAATTTGGTTGCAAATTTTTTGGTTGAGTGGCAACACTGGGTCTAAGTACCAAAAAAAACGAGTTAGCTAGTATATATTATTCCATTTTAGTAGCCCAATACTACTGTCAATCAATTTTTCTTATCTCTTCCCAAAAAAATACTAAAAAATAAAACAATGAAGGACTAATGGGTCTAAGTGCGGTAAAACATGATTATAGTTGTCAATAATATTGTTTGGCTACTTTCGAATGCATCCTAGCACTGGACTTAGACCCTTCTTAATGTAGCAAAGCAAGGCACTTAAACCCTTCCAAGAAGAGCACTTAGAATCTTTAAAATTTTCAAAACTAAATTTATTTTTCATTGTTATTGTTTTTTTGAGATTCTTTTCAATATTCAAAACAAATATTTTATATTATTTATTTTTAGTAATAAAATAATTACTAACCTTGTAAACATTTTTTTTATATCTCAGTTTCATTTTTTTGTTACTTAGACCCAATAGACTCACAACTAAGGCATTCAATCCCGGTGTCGCTGATTTCGAATTTGATGTCGGAATTTAAAAATTCAAAATGGCGGAACCAATATGGCGGCCAAAATTGTAAGATTTCATCAAAACAGTATGAAATTTTTACAGGGGGGTTTTTGGGGTCGCTGATTTCAAATTTGATGTCGCATTTTCGAAATTCAAGATGGCGGATCCAATATGGCCCAGTAGGTGTAGGGTATATATAAGTCGGCTTGCCCGACTGAAACTTACTCACATTTTTTCATATCAAATTCTAGTTGGTATCCCATCAATTCACCACTTTTTATATCAATTCTGCATTATTCATATCTAAATAGTTACTGATAACAAAATGATAAAGCAACAGCATCAAATTTGATATCATACACTATCGGCCATATTTTGTGAACAAATATTGAATTTGGTATTTTTTGCATTTTTTTGGTTCGGTACAGTCGAGCTCGCTTAAGTGAAACCCGTTCAAGTGAAAAACCCGCTTAAGTGAAACAAAAATTTTATCCCCATGATTTTATTTCTCTTTTTCATACAAATTATTTCGCTTTACTGAAACCCGCTTAACTGAAAAACTCGGTTAACTGAACCAAAGTTGCATTCCCAAATCAATAATTTATACCAATTTAGCTCCGCGTAAATGAAAAACGTCTTTAAAATTTAATTTTGATTGAAATTTTTATGAAATCCTGGCTTTGGTTCGGATTGCTATCCCCATTTATGAGAATACATTTTGGGTGAAAACTGATAATTTTGGCTAAAACCGTACTTGGTTTTAGTGAAAAATTTTTCTATTATGCAAAATTCGCTTAAGTGAAATATTTTTCAGTTATCCGAAATCGCTTAAGTGAAACCCGCATAAGTGAAACAAAATGTCTGACAAATTCGTGTTTCAGTTAAGCGGGTTCGACTGTACTGACTTTTTAAAAATAGTTTAGTTTTTTGAGAAACTTATAATAACAGCAATCAGTTATTGCTAAAACAATAAGAAATATTTCAAAACTTAACCAAAAATTCTTTTATTTCGGAGTTCTTAGGGTCATAGACTTGCTGTCTTTTCTTAAGGACGCTAATATCTAGTTTTGGTTTGTTTTGCATTTGTCGTTTCAATATATACCACAGTTATATTGGGACTGATGGATGCAAAAACTGTCCTATAGCTTCATCTTTTTACCAGGGGGTATATAATTTTTCGGATGCAAAAAGTGGCTCCGTTCAAAAAAGTGAAAATTAAGGAAAAATTCTGATCGAGTGCTGCCCTGATTCAAAAATCACAAAGCTGTTGAATTGCGGTAGGACGAAAGCCACTCAAATTTCAGAAATGTTGTGTAATCAAGGAATTCGTCATAAATTATTATTTATCATAGAATTTCCCACACAAAACTGAATGATAATTTATAATAAGTTCCCGTTTATGACAACTTGTCAATTTCTTTAATATTTTATTTTAATTTTAAAAAAATTGTATATAAAGTTATGAACTTTATATTGTTATATTTGATTTTGGTAGATTTTTTGGCTCTTGTACCAAAATTTGGTTGCAAATTTTTTGGTTGAGTGGCAACACTGGGTCTAAGTACAAAAAAAAACGAGTTAGCTAGTATATATTATTCCATTTTAGTAGCCCAATACTACTGTCAATCAATTTTTCTTATCTCTTCCCAAAAAAATACTAAAAAATAAAACAATGAAGGACTAATGGGTCTAAGTGCGGTAAAACATGATTATAGTTGTCAATAATATTGTTTGGCTACTTTCGAATGCATCCTAGCACTGGACTTAGACCCTTCTTAATGTAGCAAAGCAAGGCACTTAAACCCTTCCAAGAAGAGCACTTAGAATCTTTAAAATTTTCAAAACTAAATTTATTTTTCATTGTTATTGTTTTTTTGAGATTCTTTTCAATATTCAAAACAAATATTTTATATTATTTATTTTTAGTAATAAAATATTTACTAACCTTGTAAACATTTTTTTTATATCTCAGTTTCATTTTTTTGTTACTTAGACCCAATAGACTCACAACTAAGGCATTCAATCCCGGGATCCCGAAATCCCGGGATCCCGGCCGTTTTCTCAATCCCGGAAACCCGGGATTTTGAGTCCGGAATCTCGGAATTTTGAGTCCGGAATCCCGGGATTCAAAAAAGGATTTTTTATGTATTGTTTAAGATATTTTTTACGGTTTTCTACAAAAATACAGCCGTGCATTTACATCCAATCCAATTGGTAAATTAAAAAAACCCACTTTTGCAGATTTAGTGCTACACACAAACACAAATTGACAACATTTTTGTCAATAACGGTTAACAAAACATTTTTATCGATCTGAATAAAATTTTTTCAATTTTAATTTAAATATATGGTAAAATTAATTTTGAACACCAATTTGTGTATCCGTTCCCGGATAATACTAAAACTACTGAAAGTAACTTTTTCGTGTGTACACGCAGAGAAAAAACATGGTTGACCTGATCATATTTTAAGGGGACCATATTATGATTGGCGAAATGATTGCACCAACCATGCCATGATTACATACTAAACATTTACATGATTGCAGCTAACCATTTACATGATTGAAAATAAACATGTAATGATTGCAGCCAAAAATTTGTATGATGGTTACATTCATGTTAACCAATTTTTATTCAACTTTCAATTGAATTTAAACATCTACTTTTCAATTGTTTTAAATTATATTATTAATATTTCAATGTAATATTAGCTGATTGTTATATTATATTTAAGAAATAATAGTTCATATAAATTTTTCTTTACTTACTTACGTTTGGCCGTGCCGAGATTTGAACCTGGGATACTTGGGTTGCTATCGAAGCGCGTTAGCACGTTTAGCTACTACTGCCTTGCATTTCTTTTGTTCTAAATGCATACATATACTAATCATATCGATACCTTAAAGCGTAACCATCATATGTCCATTTTTCCCAAACTGTAGAAAACGCAAAACAAGTTTTGAGCTTAATCCATCTTTGGAGTGTTGAAAAAAAGTTTGAGTGAAAACTCGTCATGGTTTTAAGTTAAATGGAATTCTTCTGTGACATTCAAATTGGTTTTCATACAAAATTTCATTATTTTGAGTTCTAAGAGGCCCAACTATACTATGTCCAATACAATTTTCGGGACTTAGTATAACTGCGCTCTTTGAAATTGAATTTGTTTATTTATCAAAAACACAAACCAAAAATAATTTATTGCTTGAAACACTAGATGGAGCTGGTGTATTTTCATATCAAACAATCAAATTTCACAGTTTGAAAATAAAAATGAAGGAATTTTAATGTGTCAAAAATCTAATACAAAAACCTTTTTTTATATTTTTATGGAATAAGCAAAGACAACAACTCAAAATTCGGACATTACACATTTGGGCCGCCGAAAAAAATCCTTCTGTGGACATAGAACTTTCTTATTTCCTTACAGGATGGTTGCGCTTTAAAGTATCCATATGTCATTTTTATGTGTATATTAATTTTTTATGAAATATTTTTGGAAATGAATTTAAGCATTTATATACATTTTGTTTGTATATTTTGGTGCTTATGTTTGCAGAAAAGTACAAATCTACCCAAGTACTCCAGATCGTGAATACTCTTATTAATATTAAATATCCAATCATATACATTATTGCCTCCAGCATGTTTTTGGCATGGTTGGAATCTAATCATAATATGATCTCTGAAATCATAATATGGTCTCTATAATCATTAAAATATAATTTACATGATTACCCCAACCAACTATGGTCTTTATAATCATAGTATTATTGTAGCAAGTATATATGATCGCTGCAATCATGCTCCAACCATATTTTTTCTCTGCGTGTAGCATGAAATGGAGCTGGCAGAATTTTATGATTATATTCAGATTCAGGTGGCAAAAAAAAATGATTTGTTCGATCAATGTAATTTAAAAAGGAAAATCCCGAAGAAATCCCGGGATTGTAATTTCAATGCCTTACTCACAACCCTTCAATTTCTAAAATGATTTTTTAATATCCTGTTCGGAAGAGTCATATTCATAAAATTTTTTTTTTATTTGTTGTATTTATTGAATTTTTTAGAACTACAGAATTAACAGTAAGTGTTCGATCCTTAATACTAATTACATTTGTTATTCCAAAGCAATGTTATGAATACATTTATATTAATCAAAGATACTGTTACGTTGGGGTGGACTTCAAAAGGTGTCCAACAAAATTCCGGAAGAATTCTTACGATTAACAATGAGAGCGCTAAAAACGACGATAGAACCCAAGTTCACTCGTAATTCGATAAAAAGCACTCAAAATCCTAATGGGCTCAACGCCACCTACACTGAGAAAAAAATCAAAACGTTGTCAAAACGTTCCGAACCGTTGTCAATTTCTAGCCAAAACTGAATGTTCTGATTTTGACAACAAAACGTTTAAATTTTTTTGAAACTGCCCATTAATGAATTGAAACGGCACATTGATGAATTGTGACGCAAATGTTGTTGTTTCAAGCCTGAAAATTTTTGTTTTGCGACTGAAATGTTTATGATTTCATGAATTACCTAAAAAAAATTTTAATTTTAAATTAATTTTGTATTTTTTTACTCTAAATTATTTTTTTAAACAACATTATTTATTGATATTTCATTGTTATATTTTATTTACGAAATAAATTTTTGTTTACTTACCAAGATTTGAACCCTGGCCATTCGGATTCAGCTGGGCATTAACTAGTTAAATCGTTAATAGTTAATTAACGAAGTTAAATTTTTGGTTAACTTTTAACGTTTCAGTTAATTTTGAAAACCATTAACTTTTTCATTTAGTTAAGTTAAATTTAAATTTTTAATTTTTAAATTTTTAATAATCTACCTAGCCACACTGTTGAAAAATTGTAAACACAGAACTCTTTCGTGTTGTTGAAAAAAATTTAAAGTTCCAAGTCGAGACGGCGTGCCTAACCCGCCGTCAAATGTATCGGCTTCGTCGGCGGCGAAATATTGAGTAAATTTTGTCGGCTCAACCGATATTGACATCGATTTGTTCGCACGTCGATTGAAGCCGATTATGGTCAGCGCGAAACTGTTTAGCCGCCCCGACATTTTCCAATCAACTTGGAACTCTGGGTGCGTAGTGACAATCAAAAAAAGGGCGTCGGTAAATTCGTTTTGTAAAATTTTTACAAAGTTTTCATTTTTTTTGTTTTATTAAAAATTCAATGCCGCTACATGTCGTCGGATAGTGAAAGTGAAGTACAAATAATTGCTGTCGATCAGAATCCATTTCCCCACTTGAATTAAATGAAAACAAAAGAGACTCAACTACAAAACAGACACCGACAATTGCGCTCATATTTACAAACATTTAATTAGACAAAAAAACAGTTGACGAAAGTCACTCAGCGCAACAGGGTTGTTCAGTGTCACTGGTAACGAGTTTTTAATATTTATATTGTGATTTTTATATTTTTATATGTAGTCCTTTTCTTTATTATTTTTGTTAAATATGTTAAATGTGAATTCTTATAAAAATAATTTGTTATTACTGTTTCTACGTTTTAAATAGGTCCTGATGATGATTGACAACGTCAATCAAAATATCGAAAAAATAAAAAAAGCAAAAGTTAAAACTTGTTTTAATTTTTTGACACGGCCAAAGCCTACAACAACGATTAAATGAAATGTTTTTATTTAAAAGCAAGGACGGAAACAATTTTTCTTTTTTGTGCAAGTTGTGCAGGCCAAAGGCTGTGCAAATAAAAATGCATATATCAAGTTTCAATAACTTGAAGCAGCATATAAGTCGGGCCCACCCTGCTTCCCTGAAAAGGTTTCAAGAGAAGACCAAGCTGGGTACATCGATTCGGGGCAAGGCCAGAGAAAATCGGTTCATTAAGTACAACACAGCTTTTAAAAAAAATCAAATTTGTATGCCTTATGAATATAAATAAATTTTTTCATACACAAATCTTCGCTTTCTATAAAAATTTTTAGCATTTTTTTAAAGTTAAATTTGCATATAGAGGGCTGAAATCGATCGAAAAAAGGGTCTGTGTGTGCAGGCATTCTATTGTATATAGTTAAAATGTTTTTTATGCGTTTTTTAGAAAAAAAAATTTTTTCTATAGAGAATTTAACTATTTAATTTAACTATTATTTTGATTAACTAATTCCGGATTAACGAAGTTAAATTCTCTATTAACTATGCCCAGCTTTGCTCTTACATTACAAATGTCGAACCTAACCTAATTTGTTGACCCCGGAGTGCACGCCACCAATCGCGGAGGTGGTGATGCAACCCAAATCAACGGTCGGAAGTAATTCTGTGGTTCACGTGAGCTTTGTTTCAATATTTTCAAGCAGTCGCACATGTTTAATGCATTCAAAAAGCTTCCAAAATCCTCTGGGCCAAAGTTGATGGTCGGAAGAGTTTTGGTGGTCTCCACGATCTTTGTTGCAATATTTTCGGCAAGTTGTGCACGTTTTAAAAATAGTTTAAAATGAGAGGAATAGTGAGTATGAGAGTCGAAAAACACAGCTTGCTGAGTTGTATTGGTCGTAAAAATGTTTGTATAAAAAAAAGCAACCACATTTATATGACTATTGTATATTTATACAACAATATGACTTTATGACCAATATGACCAATATGAGACCTTTGTGAACTCCCTTACTATGAAACTGCTTGGTTAGGATTTGAAACAGTATCAGTTCTGAAATATAACTGAAAACAGTTTTATTTTTTGTGATAGTGGGTTCGAATCTCAGTCGGAGCAGTTTATATTTTGTTTCCTTTTTAACACATTACTTTTTGTATTCTTTTTTTCGAGGGGTCGCTGGTCACGAATCGGGGGTTTGTTTTGCTGCGCAAAGTATAGATTTCTTGAAATCGACGTTCAGTACCTCAAAAATGCAACAAAATTAAATCGGCAAATGCAGATCGGTTTTTTTGCACAAATATATAAAAAAAATTTTTTTTTAAAAATAGAATCGAAAAAAAATTTGGTCCTACTGAGATTCGAACCCACGCTCCAGTAACTCATACCATCTTCAAAAAGTGAAACTGTTTCGGTTGTGTTTTAGAACTGTGCGGTGTTGAATTTTTCGTAACAATAGCCGTTTCAAATCATAACCATGGAGTTCTGATTTTTTTGCTCTGTGTATGTTTCAACTTAAAACTAACAATTTCGAACTTAACATTAACAGGGTTGGCGTAAACATTATCCCCCCCCCTTGCAGTGTCACTGCAAAAAACTAACTTAAAATATTACATTTCAAAAATCAAAGATATTACAATACTATTTAAAATTAAGCTTAGCAATCATTTTGGCTTCAATACCTATGGATTTTTAAATTAAATAAATAAATTAATCGCAATGGCATCAAAGCTTAATCTCACATATAAAGTCCAAATATACAAAAGTATAATAAAACCCATATGGACATATGGAATTGATCTCTGGGGCACTGCCTCTCCCTCGAACGTGGAAAAACTCCAGAGAGTCCAATCTAAAATCCTGAGACAAATTGCCAGATCCCCTTGATATATGAAAAATACTAACATCCACAGAGACCTGAATATACCTGCAGTAAAAGACGAAATTCCGAAACTTACCTCGAAGTACAAGCAGAAGCTTATGTTTCATCCAAACATTCTAGCTAGAAATTTACTGAGACCTCTGAATCCCTCACGTCTTAAACGAAACTAATATATATCTCATATATTAGATACGCTAACTCCACATTGCCTAAATCAATGGATGTAGGGCAATTTTTACATCTCATAGCATAGTTTAAGCTGAATTTTTCTTTTTTTTAGAATTAAGTAGAATTATTGAATAATCATTGTTAGAACTAAGTTAATATTGTGTGACTCAAAAAAATAAATGTACATTAAAAAAAAAAAAAATTCATTAAAAATAACTGCTACCACCACTGAAAAGAAAGAAAAAATAAAAAGAACAAATTAATTGTGTGGGCACAAAGTCCCGTGCACGAATGTGGTGCTTCGCGTCGTAGGGTGTCTAAAAATGCTAATGACGCCGCTCTATTGAATCTTCTTCGGGTATACGTCTACCCTTATCATAAATTGGACTGGCGCCGAGTAGTCTCGGATGCACTGAAGACAGAGCGCATGTGATTCTGCCTGGGCTATATAATGGCTGATGAAATACTCCAGAGCTTGTGTCTTGCCAGTGAATAGGTCTCATTGGACGTCGGGTCAGACGAGGTCCCCTTGATGGCTTTTGCTGAACACCTGAGCGCCAGGACGGACTAGGTCCTATTCGGCTTATGCTGAGCACATCGAGACGAACTAGGTCCCATAAATGTCGGCTGCTTCAATTGGCGGGACGAACGAGGTCCATCGACAAGTTGTGATTTTGCGAAAGTCGGAACGGACGAGGTCCCATTGACAGTTCGCGACGAGTTGCTTGCCGGGACGAACGAGGTCTCATTGGTGAGATGTGCTGCTGGCACGAGCGTCGGACGAACGAGATCCCATTGACGAATCTCGTAGCAATGACCTCGATCTACAGAGGGATACCATCGACCTCTCATGGCTTCCCATCACATCCATCACATCCATACCGAACACCTGTCTATCGTGGTTACTTATTGCAAAGATTACATTCTGCAAAGAAACTTTATTAGAAATTGGAAACCAAGAAAAAAAGAACGTAAAGATAATTTTATTGGCTTTCTCTCCAATGAGGTCCGAAATTCAATGCGTTTCACTATCCAAGTTGTATATTTTGAAATATTCTCCGGCTTATCTAAAAAATACGGAGCCAAAATATTGCTCACACCAAGCTCTAAAAATCTCGTTAACAATTTATTGTTTTTTAATCCAATTGGCGGCCTACACAGAGATGATTTATCTCTTACTTATATAAAATTCTTTGTGAGTAGGTTTGTATGTATGTTTGTTCCCTTAAAACTCAAGAAATACTTGACCGATTTTAATGAAACACATAGCAAAATGTAGGCCATTTCATTACATTTGGGCGTTCGAGGTGGGCGTGGCAAATATTATTCTAAAATGCTATAGTTTATGCAGTGTTTAACCGATTTCGCTGAAATTTTATATGTGGTTTTGGGTAATGAATTGATAATATGTTGATTCTGAAAATTTGCAGTCCGCCCACTGCCACGCCTTAAAATTTCTAAAGCTCTGTCACTCGGGTCCTATTCAAGGGATTTCGGTGAAATTTTGGATTTGTCGCTGGGAGGTGAATGGGCAGAGGGATGACTATTGAAATTTAAGATCCGCCCACTGCCACGCCCTAAAATTTTTAAAGCTCTGTAACTCGGGTCCTATTCAAGGGATTTCGGTGAAATTTTGGATTTGTCGCTGGGAGGTGAATGGGCAGAGGGATGACTATTGAAATTTAAGATCCGCCCACTGCCATGCCCTAAAATATCTAAAGCTCTGTAACTCGGGTCCTATTCAAGGGATTTTGGTGAAATTTTGGATTTGTCGTTGGGAGGTGAATGGGCAGAGGGATGACTATTGAAATTTAAGATCCGCCCACTGCCACGCCCTAAAATTTTTAAAGCTCTGTAACTCGGGTCCTATTCAAGGGATTTCGCTGAAATTTTGGATTTGGTGCTGGGAGGTGAATGGGCAGAGGGATGACTTGCAAAATCTATTTTTATTTCAGTTGCTTAAATAATACATATAACATTTCTACGTTAACATGAAATAACAAAATTATTGCGAGCGAAGCTGTGGGTATAAGCCAGTGGCGAATAAATGTCTTGTGAGCTACTTTACTCGTGTCATCATTGTCTTCTTCGTTTTCTTCTTAGTGTCTTTTTCTAATTTCCGAAAATTTGCAGTCTGCTAATCCAAAGTCACAGAATTGAAATGCGATACGCAAGTGGTGAAGCTAGAAATGTTGTTGTACGAGAGTGGTCCAGTCAGAATCCATCCAAAAACCGTTTCTTGCGCCATCAGAGAACCTAAAATGTTGCGTTGGATGCCGTCAAGAACAATTGCTGAATAGATGTGACCACCTATCAAAACATCAACCTGGTCACTTTTCATAAAATTTGCATCAGCAAGTTTCATGGCAAGGATGCTTTGGTCTATAGAAACATCCATTGAGTGGGTGGGAAGATTTCTGAATATGTGCTGAAATGGCATCGTTCAGACCAGAAACTTGTGCATGGACGCTGCTAACTGGTAACTTAAGAATTTTCTGGAGGCGCTCCGAAATTAAGGTTCCTTCATATCCAGAATCTATTAACGCCCGTGCTTTGTACAATGAACCCAAATGACAAATGTTGACCATTGCGGTTCCCAGCAGTACATTTTTGGTCGTAGTACAAAAATTAGATTGTACATTTTCAGCATCAGAAACAAGAGGAATGGACTGTATTTGCATAGTGTGCGATTTTGAGAGAAGAGGAAGTAGAGGGCGAGCTATCGGGTTCCATACTAGGGGCAGACTTGGAACTAACTGCAGGTGTACCCGATTGTTCCCGATGCAACAAAGTATAATAACGTTTGTTGCACGTCGAACAATTGTATTTACTATTGCAGTCTCTTACTGCATGTCCATATGCTAAACAATTTAAGCATAACTTAATCATCTTAACTTTGAAAATCGTTCAGAAGCATCCATTTCTAAAAATAGAGGAAAGAATAGAGCAAAGACGACAATTAGTATTTGAAAATTTGGTTTGGAAAGTATTCACCCTTCTGCTAGTTGACTCTATGGGTGTTGACAAATTTTGATCCTTCAAAGTGGTCACAGAGGATGATGTACCTCTGAAATCTGAAACCGTTTCCAGAGTCTGAAAACGACCAGTTAAAAATGCATCAAAATTTGTCCGCTTGGGAATTTTAGTCTTATTCGTAACTGTTAACTGTTCCCATAACGATAAAGTTACATCCGGCAATCTGGTGGAGCAAAGATATACCAAAATAGCATCTCAATTATGCATATCGAGTTGTACGTATTTAAAGCGGCTATACAATTATTTATATCGCGCTGTAGTTTCTTAATAGCGCCCCCAGATTCGACCAAAACCACCGGAAAGTTAAACAAAACTATGAGTTGAGAATTTACAAAAATCCGTTTATTTTCGTAACGGTCCGACAGGTTTTGCCACGCATGCACTGAAAGAAAAAACATGTTTTTAAATTAAACATTTTTTTTTCAATTTGCATTTTAAAACACAGTTTTTTCTGCAATACATTTATGTTTTCATTTTTAAAACAAATGCTTTCAATTTCAATCGTCTTGCTTTTTCGTCAGTCGTTTGAAATTGATAATACAGTTGTTCTTTTCTATTTCAAAAAATCAAAGCATAGTTTTGAGACTTAATACCGAAAATTAAGATATTAACCTTTCAAAAATAAAAAAAAAAAAGTATCATATTCTCTTCCTTGGCACAGATATGATGTTTTAAAAAATAAATTATGAAAATCGGTTGTCTAGTTTTTGCTCCTACCCGTTACAAAAAAATTTGCGTTCTAATTAATAAATAATGTTAACAGTAGACCAACCTGTTGAGCGTTTAGCAAAAAATAAACAAAACAAAAAATGTTTTTAAAATTTCGTTTTTAGCACACGTGTTAAAATTGAACAAATCTTTTAAAACATTTCCGTTTAATTTTAAAACATTTTCCTCTCAGTGTGGGCGAAACCATAATTTGTAAGTGTCGAATTCCGTGAGTCTTTTGGTTTAAATAATACAGCTTTTCCACGGCAGACAGACCACTATTCAAAATATAGATTGCTGTGAACATGTCACTAAAAGAAGGCCATATGACGTAATCGCCATAGAAAATTTCAGTGTCACATGGCACATGAACACGAAAACGATGAGAGGATCATTAATGTTCATTATAGAGATACCCGATGGTTGAGAAACTGCATTGAAAACCGCAGTTTGCTCTCCCAACTAGGGATGGATAGCAAAAGCAAAAAGTCGACTTTCGACTTTTGAAATTTTTGAAAAAAGTCCTGTAGTCAGTTTTTCGACTAGTCGACTATTTCTTATTCAAAAGTCGACTAAAATCGACTTTTCCGAGAAAAATGCAAAAGAAACCTTTAATTCAATATACAATTTTAGTTGGTATAGGTACATTGTATTAAAACGGTACATAGTATACAAACGACAAAAAAAACAACACCCCCCCCCCCCAAAATCGACGAAGTAATAGAAAAATGTATGGAATTGTTATGAAATTTAACAGATTTCAAGAGAAACCTCTGTATCTCCTTGTTATTTTATTTTATTAAAAACAATTTTCAAATTGCAGTTCGGACATTCGATATAAAACGAATATCACGGTTCACATTTACATCAAAGCGAAACATCATGCGAAAGTTTATAATTATTCCAAATTCTATGTGAATCAAATAAAAGTGTTTTTAAAATAAAATCAGGAACGTACCCAGGAAGGAATGCGGGGGCTTTTGGGTGTCGAACAGCCCTTAAATCTCTAAAATAATACCCAACAAATTATGAAATTTGACAGAACTGAAGAGAAACTTCAGTATGTATTTTTTAATTGAAAACTTTCGTGTACAAAAAAGAATATGACGATAATAATTCAAAAAGTTTTTTTTTTCAATTGGATATCAACTGTCGTTCTCAAATCCAAAAAGACATGTATTTCAATAATATACAGTCGAACTTCCCTACAATGAATTCGTACGGGATCAGGAAATCACTTCATTGTATAGAAGTTCACTATAGAGAAGTTCGACTGTATTTCAATACAGTTTAAGGTTTATTTGAAAAACAATAAAAACACTTCGGTTTAGTTTTTAAAAAATGTTCTTTAGTAATTTGATATGCAATAAAACTAAAAATATATGAACACAATACGTCGATTTTAGAATGAATCCTTTTTTCATAAACTCACCTTCGGGTTTTCTTTGCAAAATTTTATTTGCAAAGTGTCGGCTTCGCAGTTGATTTGCAATTAGACCAGCGTGTGAAAATAGACGTTCACACGGAACGGATGTTGCGACATAGCTGCAGCATAGTTTCTTACTGACTTACTGACTGCATTTTTTTGAAGTGCAGCCAAACAGCACTTGGCGGCATTTTTATACCATGCACACTAGTGTCCAAGGGTATATTGTTTTTGTCACACCGTTTGTAACGCCCATAAGGAACAACTCCGGTATGGAAAAGTATATATATTCTTGATCAGCATCACCTCCTGAGTCCATTAGTCCATGTCCGTCTGTCTGTCATTTCGCACGATAACTGTCGTAGCTTTTGAGCTATCGACTCCAAATTTTGGGATTCCTCTTGTTTTGGCGAATGATTGGACGGTATTGAAAATAGGCAACATCGGATAAAAGCCACGCCTACCTCCCATACAAAATGGCCCCCAATTGTATATTATTTTAGTTTATCTTGCGAAATACTTAACCGATCGCCTCCAAATTTTAGGATTCCTCTTATTTTGGCGAATGATTGGACAGTATTGAAAATGGGCAACATCGGATAAGAGCCACGCCTACCTCCCATACAAAATGGCCGCCAATTTTATATTATTTTCGTTTATCTTGAGAAATACTGAACCGATTTGGAAGCGGTTTTTTGCATTGGGTTAGAAATGAGGTCGGGAACGAAATGGGAATGAAACCGGAACGAAATGGAATTGGACCGGAACAAAATGGAATTGGAATAAAATTTTTAAATGGATCAGTAAACTAAAATTATCGATAAATATTGGAAAATTATCGATAAATTATCGAAAAATTATCAATAAATTATCGAAAAATTATCAATAAATTATCAAAAAATTATCTATAAAAAAATCGAAAAATTATCGATAAAAATCGATAAATTATAGAAAAATTATCGATAATAAATCGATAAATTATTGAAAAATTATAAATAAATTATCGTTAAAAATCGAAAAAGTATCGATAAAAAATCGAAAAATTATCGATAAAAAATCTAAAAAATATCGATAAAAAATCGAAAAATTATCGATAACAAATCGATAAATTATAAAAAAATTATCGAAAAACTATCCGATTTGCGATAAAATTACTAACATATGGTCTCAGAATGTATCGTACTCCCATGTGCAGGGTATTATAGCTTCGGTCAGACCGAACATAATTCTCTTACTAGTTTCAACTCAAAAATGTTCACTATTTTGTCAAATGTTGTCGTAAAGATAGTATTCACATGTTTTCGAAGTGAAAAAAGTAATCACATTTTGTCAGTGTTGTCAACAAAGCGAAACAAAAGGAAAAGTCGAAAAACGAAAACCAAAAGTCGATAGTCTACAGTAATAGTCGACTAGTCGATTACTTTCGAGTACAAAAGTCGACTTCAAAAAAGTCGAAAATTTCGATAAAAAGTCGACTGTCGACTTAGCCATCCCTACTCCCAACATCGCAGCACAACTTATATAGGCGGTGTAGACTTCCCGATATTTTGCCTTTGCTACCGCATTCCCTGGTCTCCCCCTACTGCGGTCACGGAATGCAAATACGTCCGATTAAGAGTTTTGACATTCGCCCAAAGCTCCTTTAATTCCTTCCTCTAGACGTCCAACTTATAAATGGTGTGGTTATATGCCAGGCTATACTCCTCTTCAAATTCCAAACGGGCATCGGCCGCTTGAATAAAACGAGCTAATTCAGCCATATCAATAGAATACCAATTTTTTCTTTCCAAATAAAAATTCCAAAAAAATGAATTCAAATTCAAAATTCTAGAGAAAAACCTCAAAAAATTGAAGAGAGCTTTTGAAAATATTCCCAGGAAACAAAATATAATAAGAGCACCAAAGGCGGCAAATTGACCAACCAAAGTTTCAAAACAAATGAAAATTTCCAAAAAAAAATTCAAATCAACGTGAACAAAATTTTCTCCAGAAAATTTATTGAACATAAATCATTTTAAAACACAATAAAAATAGAGTAGGGTAAAATATCGCGAACGTTTTCCCAATATTCCCAGCAACCATAAATGTTCAAAATAAAAATGCGCCAAAGAAGATTCCAAAAAGTACCAAAAAATCTCGAAAATTTGTGTGAAGTTTGTATTTTGGTGTCGTCACCAGCAAAGTACAATAACTTTTTAGAAAAACAAGTGAGTAAGTTTCAGTCGGGCTTATATACACCCTACACCTACTGGGCCATATTGTATCCGCCATCTTTAATTTTGAAAATGCGACAAATTCGAAATCAGCGACCCCGAAAACCCCACTATACAAAATTTCCCACTGTTTTGATGAAATTTTAAAATTTCGGTAAAAACACGATATTCACTTATTTGGGAGGTAGGCGTGGCAGTCGACCGATTTCGCCCATTTGCAATACAAACTCCTTCTAGGGCCTAAAAAGGATAAATCCAAAAAAGACAGACTGATACGGCTAAGTCAATTCAGGAGGCGACGCTGATCAAGAATATATATACTTTTCCATACCGGACACGCCTCCTTCTTGGTGTTACAAACATCAGACCAAAGTGAATATACCCATACCTCATGAGGTGTAGGGTATAAAAAATGTATAAAAAAATCAACAATTTATTTGGTTAATATATGCTGGTACTTCACAACTCTATTACCCAGCCGTGAAACAAAAAGTCGAAAATCACCTAATTCACAAAATTATTGAAACTACACAATAAAAAAAAGTAAATTGGAGACACATCACCGAATTTCACGAAAAATGTAGTTGTGGGCGTGGCAAAAACCTCCTTCAAATGCGGATCCACATTTGACTTCCGAAATCGCAATATATTGGTGTGCCTTTTAAATGCTGTGTTGTGTTGTTTTTCACTTGTTGCTTTGCCTTGTAGTTGTTTTCCTCTGATGTATTTCACAGTTGTTTTCCTTTGTTATTGTTTCACTGATTCTACTTGAGTTTACTTTACTTTAGTTTATCTTTAATTCAATTTCTTTTTAATAAAATTATCAAAACACCGGCACGGTGTGCAAAGAAAAATTGAAAACAAAAACAATGTGACCGAGACGTCAAAAATAACCAAAAGCTTATAGTTAGCCAGAGTGGCTATCATTTTTTTTTTACTACTTTCTTTTTTGTACTACTTTTTTTGTGTGGAATATATTATTCCAAATTATATCTTTTTTATGAAATAGTCACTCGAATGTAAAAAATACCGCGAAAGATATTGATATTTTTCACTTTTGTGAAAAAATGAAAACAAAAGATGTAAGTTGATAATAAAAAAGAGCAAAAAACAAGTTTTTTAAAATATAACAATTTAACCGACAAAAAACAGAAAAAAAATTTCCTTTAAATTAATTTCCGCAATTTCGATATAAAAATTAGGGTTTTTGGCTGCTTTGTTCCTAATATCATTGCAGATTTTGAAGTCGCCAAAAACCCTTAATTTTAAATCGAAATTGCGGAAAATAATTTAAAGGAAATTTATTTTCTGCTTTTTAGTCGGTTAAAGGGTTATATTTTGAAAAACTTGTTTTTTACTCTTTTTTATTTTCCTCTTTTTTTTTTTTTTAATTCTTCTCCCTTTTTCCCCCTTGTTTTACTTTTTTTCCCGAATGCGAACCTAAGTACAAAATTTTAGCCCTGTAGCTTAAAAATACGAAAGTTATAACTTTAAATTGGCTCCTTCCCGCTCCCCTTTGCCCCCATATCCCCCTTTCCAAAGGGTATACAATTTCGTCTTGTCAATAAGAACCCACCTACCAAATCATCATTGCAGCTTGAAAGAATTGGAAGTTATGCCATGTTTAAAAAAAGTGGTTTGAGTCCTTCTCCGGCCCCCTACGCCTCTGATGGACCTCAAAATTTAATAGAATGCATTGTCAACCGAGTTCTATCTGTGTACCAGCTTCAGCTCTCTAGCTTATGTGGAAGTGTATATATAGATATAGTCCACCCAAAGCAAGTTAACATAAGGGTTACAAAAAAGGCTATTCTCTTCCGATTTGCTGCCAGTCAGTAAATCTTAGTATCACAACGAAAATGTGTATCAAAAAGATATTTTGCACTTTCTTGTTCCTTTGACGAAGTAAGCAAAATAGGGGTCGAATCAACGAGAATTCGAACGAAAGTCAAAAAAAAAAAAGCGAAAGGAAAATTAAAATATTAATTTTCCTGCGAATCTTTGAAAACTTTAACCACAATAAGCGCACTTTATCACCAAACGGAATAAAAAGACGCACCTGGTATCCAATAAAAGTTCCAAAAATAAACTGCAAATCCAAATAAACTTCCAGTAGAAAAAATTCCAAAAAAATCCAAAGCCAATCCGGTTTGAAGGACCAAATGTTGCGTTGGGGTGGACTTCAAAAGGTGTCCAACAAAATTCCGGAAGAATTTTGGTCGATAAATATTTCCGCTTCAAAAATGGGGTGGTTGGCTGTCAAAATTCGAAAAAATAAGAAAAAGCCAAAGGATTTCCAGTATCGAGAATTCAGGTTTTATTCGTTTTAAGTATTACCTATTCGGCTTCCAAAATTCGATTAACAAGTTCACTCGTAATTCGATAAAAGCACTAAAAATCCTAATGGGCTCAGCGCCACCTATGTTTCAACTTAAAACTAACAATTTCGAATTTAACATTAACAGGGTTGGCGTAAACAGATACATTTAAATTAATCAAAGAGAATACTAGTTTGGTCAAAGAACATTAATCAAGGAATGCATTGAAATTTATCAAAGAAAATTGTGGCTATATAGTGTTATCTGGATATGTTTGAGGTGTAAAGTGTAGAATTTTAGTAATTTTAAGCATCGTAGTTTTGTTTTTCTGTGTGAGGTTTCCAGCTAAGCTATTGGGGTGCGCGGTGAGTTTTAATTTATAGGAGTTGATGTTAGTTTTGATTTCTTCGTCAACAGTTGCGATGTTGAGTTCAGAGTGCAATCTTTTATTTCTGAAGTACCAGGGCGCTCCTGTGATTGTTCGGAGTATTTCTGATTTAGAGCGTTGTATTAGATTTATTGTGGAGCTACTGGCAGATCAGCAGAGCTGTATTCCGTAAGGCCAGATGGGTTTGATTACCATTTTGTATAGCAAGATCTCATTGTTGAGATTCAGCTCAGATTTTTTGTTCAGAAGCCAGTACAGGCTATTTGTTCTAAGTTTTAGTTGCAGTTTTTTTGCTTCGACGTGTCTTCTCCATGTCAGTAGTCTGTCGACGTGAATGCTAAGATATTTAACGCATGTATCTTGAGGGATCTGAACACCATTTAAAGCGCTTGGGGAGCATATTTCACGGTTTAGTGTGAATGTGACGTGAATGCTTTTCGTTTCATTAACCTTTATTCTCCATTTATTCAACCAGTGTTAAAATAGTTTTACATGGTTCTCACGAGTACGAAATGCAATAACTGGGTTGGAGTGAGTACTTAATATGGCCGCATCGTCTGCGAAGGTAGACGTCGTTAGATGATCGGCGGTAGGGAGATCTGCTGTGTATACGAGGTATAGCAGAGGTCCTAAGCAACTACCTTGTGGTACGCCTGCCATAATGTTGTTAGTGGAAGATATATGGCTCTTATATTTTACTTTAAACAAGCGTTTGTTCAGATAGGATTTCGTAAGGCTGTGAATCTCTGGGGGAAAGGAATTCCTTATTTTATGCAACAGACATTCATGCCATACTCTATCGAACGCTTGAGCAATGTCTAAAAATATGGAAGAGCAGTATTTTTTCTATTCGAAGGCGGTTCTAATTTCGGACTCAATCCTGTGGACCTGTTCAATAATTCTGTGTATCGTTCTGAATCCTAATTGATGTTGCGGAATTGTGCCATTACTTTCCAAAGCGGGTAGTAATTTTAGAAGGAGAGCTTTTTCGAAGACTTTCGAAAGTATGGGGAGAAGACTGGTTGGTCTATACGACGATACTTGCGTAGGGTCCTTGCCGACTTCCGGTATCATAGTGATTATTGACAATTTCCAAGAGCTTGGATAGTAGCTTAGTCGAAGTATTCCATTAAAGATGCGCATCATGTGTGTACCAGCACATCCTGGAAGTTCTTGGAGCATTTTTCGCGTAATGAGCTCATGGCCAGGAGCCTCATTTGGTTTTATGTGCTTTTTTAAGATGTGTTCTAAACAGGGACCGTAACGGTTATACCATTTATCCGAAAAAGTTAAAATTTAACTGTTATTTTTTTTTCCCACAAAAAGTTTCAGTTATGTTTTGTGGGATATTTTTCACTCAAAAAATAACGGATATGTTTTGTGGGATATTTTTTCCCACAAAATATCGCACATTTGGATATATCTCAAAAGCAATACAAGCTAGGATTGTGAAAAAACAAAACCAAACTAAATACATCAAATCGTGAATACCCCTATTCTGGTTCTCGTTTTATATTTCTCAGAACTAAAGCTTAGAATAAGCCCAACCAACCAAAAGCAAAGGCTTCTTTACTTTTATTGTAGGAAACGATTGTGAGTTTTAATGTACTAAAGTGGTACATAATTAAGCTTATCAGTAGGCTGAAATCGATGGCGCATATTCATAGTCAAATTTAGTAACTTTAGAACCAGCTTAGTAGCTGCCAGTTCAGTGTATTATCTGTCAACTTAGTAGATTACTAAACTTAAGTTGGAGCTTAATTTGACTATGAATATGGGCCGATCATTTTAAGTTCAGATCATGAATTAGATGAATTTAGAAGCAAACTATCAAATGCGTGGAAATCAAGAGTAGTAGAAATTACTGTCAGGGAGTAAATTTCAAGAGATAGGAGTAGATATTGTTTTAAATATGCATTTAAAAACAGAGTTTTTTTTCCAGTACATTTTTGGTTGATTTTTAAAACAAATGTTTTCAATTTCAATTGACTTGCTCTTTCGTTAGTCGTTTAAAATTAATAGCATTGTTGTTCTTTTCTATTGTTAGAGCATGTGTTTTCAAATTGAACAAATCTGTACAAAGCTATATTTCAAAAAACAGAATCGTTAAATTTTAAAACATTTCCGTTTATTTTAAAACATTTTCCTCTCAGTGTAGTATTGATGGCCGCTGTTGGACATACTTAAAGTTTATGAAATTATTGCTTATGAAATTGGGGCTTCTGTATTTAGGGGTTTCGAATCCAACCCTCACTAGAGTAGACTACTGTTGCAGATGGCAAAAGCATCGTTCTTGTCTAATATGTTTGATAAATATATGCGGAGATCAGTGATACTATTATACGCGCATTGTTCGGTACCAATCTAAAACGCCATTTGGAAAAAATTCATAACGAACTTCATAAAGAATATGAAAAGCGGATTAAACTGAATCAAGCTGAAATGCACAAAAGTTATGTTAAAAAGAAAATTAATATTTTCATATCTGCAAACGAAGTGATCAACGCATGCGTTGCTATGGTGACGAAAAACTCGCTACCGCTATCATTCTTTGACCAAACATCATTTCAAACTATAACGAAACAAATTTTTGGTAGTTTAAAAATTACGAAAGTTAACTCGCGTAATGTTATGGATTTTGTTAAAGAAAAGTGCGAAAATGTAAAATCCGAAATAAAAGACAAAATAGAAAACTAGATACTGCAACACGTAGTGATCGTGCCGTATTAGGAGTAAATGTTCAATTCATTGAAAATAATTGTATTGAAATATGCACACACTCCATGATGGAGCTAAAAGAAAGGCATACAGCAGAATACTTAAAGAACGAAGTAAAAAACATTTTAAGTGATTTCGACATAGATAAAAAACAAGTGTATTCCGTAACTACCGATAACGGACGAAATATGTTAAAAGCAGTGCAACTTTTATCCATGCAAGAAATCGATGAATCCGAAGCTCAAAATCAAAGCGACACTGACTTGTATGAAAACATTGTGAGCGGTATCCAATTTGAACACAACATTTCCATAAAATGTGCTGCACATACTCTGCAGCTGGCTGTAAAGGACTTCTTAGAGGAGTTATGTTCAGCAGACGTTCACAAAGCTCGCAAACTCGTAAAAACTTTAAGAACACCAGCATTTAAGTACGAATTTTGCACAGATTCAATTTCTTATCATATTCCCTAACATTATATTCATTACATTAGGAACAGTGTGGATAACTTGAGCATTCCAAAGCCTCCAATTGACATAGTTACGCGTTGGAGTTCCACGTACAATATCTTGAAGGGACTTATGCTATGGAAGGAGTTCAGCATGCAACATCACAAAACATCCGATATGCTGAACGGTGATGACTGGATTAGAATTAAGGATATTTTGGGAGTTCTTACAGCAGTGCATTAGCTGACATTGCATCTGCAAAAAAAATCACTTGTATTAGGTGACTTTTATAAGTTTTGGCTGGAGTTCATGTTTCAATTAAAGGCCATAAGGAGCGACATTAGCAGAGAAATCATACCCCATGTCGAATCAAGGATGACTTTTTTTGCTGGAAAATGCAACCATGTATGTAGCATTATTTTTGGACCCTTGATTCAAGCGCCTGCTGTCAAAAGAAAAAAATTGAAGCTGCCAAAATGCATCTGAAGCAAATAGTTCACCAGATAATGAATGCACAAAAGGTAGAACATAAGATACATTTTTTAAAATTATAATAAGGGAGTTCACAATGGTCTAATAAAGTCCTATGGCGTATAATCATATTTGAATAAATATTTCATTTGTGACCCTTGTCATATATCAATGTGTTATTTCTACATTAATCAGCTAAAATAAAGCAAGGAAAATTAAAGCTGATCACAAAACCAAAGTAAAGAATTTAAATTTTTGCGTGCACCAAAATGAAAATAAATAAATTTGACTTCTGATTCAATACAACCTTCAAAAAAGATATAGCGGAGTTGTATTGGTCCTAAAATTTTTTGTATGGAAAAAAGCAACAACATTTTTACGGCTATTGTACATTTTTACAACAATATGACTTTATGACCAATATGGGACCTTTGTGAACTCCCTTAGTATGTAAGTTTACTCTTTTATGTACTAACTGAAAATTACATTAATTCTTTAGGATAATACCCAAAATCAACCTTCACCACCCATCAATAGTCAGCAGGAGAAGTATTCAGAAGTTTTTTCAATAATTTTATGAAGCAACTCAATTATTTAAGTTTCGAACAACAGCTAAAAAACTATCTACAAATTTTTACGAATACGTAAATTTGTTTAAAATGACAATGACTTGTTTTTAAAAACTTTTGCATATTTTGTCAATTTCGTTTTTCGGTGCAATTTAAAATTTTTTAGTTCATAAAAATACACTATACAGTATTTATGTTCTTTTAAAGGAAAACAGCGAATAACGTTCTTCGACGTCACGCAATGCCGCCAATCTGTCATTTTTGATTGACGAAAGTTCCACCCTAAGCTCCTCTTCTCTGCTCAGAATCGGTCTTAGGGACTTGGAATTTCAGAACTCATCATTTGATGAAGACGAGAACTCAATTAACGAGAGCGTAAGAAAAGCATTTTTTGAAATTGACACGTACAAAGAGAAACGCCTTGATATTGATAGAGACTTGATGCTGTACTGGAACAGTAAAAGGCATACATTGCCATGGCTGCGAAAGCTTGCTTGCATCGTCCATGCTGTACCACCAACACAAGTTTGTGTGGAACGATCCTTTTCAGCTCTGAGACTGATTCTTGGAGACTTGAATTTATCGGAAGAAAATTTGGCTGCAATTATGATGGCGCAGATGGACCCCGATATCGTACACATACGTCCACTTTCCGTTCGCAGTGAAGAATCTTCAAGTACTTCTTAAAGGTTTGATAATAAATTCCAAAATCGTTCGTAACTTAACTGCCTATACGCCAATTTTCTTCAATATTTTACAGATTACCTTCTACTTTTTCATCTCAAGAGCTCGCAGATCTCTGGAATTCAAATATTTTGCATTTCTCTATATTATTATAATAAATAAAAGCAATCCGTACCAACTTTTTGAACTGGTTTGAATTAAAGCAGCTTTTTGAAAATGATAACTTCCCAGTAGTAAATTTTGCAAGGCCTCTCCGCTAGAGGCATGCCTGCACTCCTGTTATGGGAAGAAATTGCACATTCCATCCTCGCTACTAGTGGAGGCATGCCTGCGCTAGAAGGGAGATGCGGTGGTGTCAATGGATTTTCTACGCAATGTGCTTAAAAATTTAGAAGATATTTTATGTTTTTCGAAACGTGGGTTCAAATCCTGATTTCGGAAATTTTTTTTAAAAATTAATTTTTGAACGTTGATCTGTTTAAGGTTTTTTGTTCTTAGCTCTTGCTTTTAAGATGTAGTATCGTGAATCGTGAAAACTGAGCTTCCTTCCTAGCGGAGGCATGCCATTATGCCAGCGCTAGAAGGGAGAAGGGATAGCGTTAATCGATTTGCAACGCAATACGCTTAAATATTTTGAAGATATTTTATGTTTTTTGGATCGCGGGTTCAAATCCTGATTATGGCAATTTTTTTTTTTGTTTTTTTTTTTTAAAATTTTTTTTAATACATTTTTGTATTCTGATTTTAGATCTGTTACCGGTTTGCAGTTATCAGCTCTTGTTTTTAAGTTGTAGTAAAAATGGAGAAAACGAAGCTTTGAGCAGATTTATTATCTGTCAACTTAGTAGATTACTAAACTTAAGTTGGGCTTAATTTGACTATGAATATGGGCCGATCATTTTAAGTTCAGATCATGAATTAGATGAATTTAGAAGCAAACTATCAAATGCGTGGAAATCAAGAGTAGTAGAAATTACTGTCAGGGTAGTAAATTTCAAGAGATAGGAGTAGATATTGTTTTAAATATGCATTTAAAAACAGAGTTTTTTTTCCAGTACATTTTTGGTTGATTTTTAAAACAAATGTTTTCAATTTCAATTGACTTGCTCTTTCGTTAGTCGTTTAAAATTAATAGCATTGTTGTTCTTTTCTATTGTTAGAGCATGTGTTTTCAAATTGAACAAATCTGTACAAAGCTATATTTCAAAAAACAGAATCGTTAAATTTTAAAACATTTCCGTTTATTTTAAAACATTTTCCTCTCAGTGTAGTATTGATGGCCGCTGTTGGACATACTTAAAGTTTATGAAATTATTGCTTATGAAATTGGGGCTTCTGTATTTAGGGGTTTCGAATCCAACCCTCACTAGAGTAGACTACTGTTGCAGATGGCAAAAGCATCGTTCTTGTCTAATATGTTTGATAAATATATGCGGAGATCAGTGATACTATTATACGCGCATTGTTCGGTACCAATCTAAAACGCCATTTGGAAAAAATTCATAACGAACTTCATAAAGAATATGAAAAGCGGATTAAACTGAATCAAACTGAAATGCACAAAAGTTATGTTAAAAAGAAAATTAATATTTTCATATCTGCAAACGAAGTGATCAACGCATGCGTTGCTATGGTGACGAAAAACTCGCTACCGCTATCATTCTTTGACCAAACATCATTTCAAACTATAACGAAACAAATTTTTGATAGTTTAAAAATTACGAAAGTTAACTCGCGTAATGTTATGGATTTTGTTAAAGAAAAGTGCGAAAATGTAAAATCCGAAATAAAAGACAAAATAGAAAACTAGATACTGCAACACGTAGTGATCGTGCCGTATTAGGAGTAAATGTTCAATTCATTGAAAATAATTGTATTGAAATATGCACACACTCCATGATGGAGCTAAAAGAAAGGCATACAGCAGAATACTTAAAGAACGAAGTAAAAAACATTTTAAGTGATTTCGACATAGATAAAAAACAAGTGTATTCCGTAACTACCGATAACGGACGAAATATGTTAAAAGCAGTGCAACTTTTATCCATGCAAGAAATCGATGAATCCGAAGCTCAAAATCAAAGCGACACTGACTTGTATGAACACATTGTGAGCGGTATCCAATTTGAACACAACATTTCCATAAAATGTGCTGCACATACTCTGCAGCTGGCTGTAAAGGACTTCTTAGAGGAGTTATGTTCAGCAGACGTTCACAAAGCTCGCAAACTCGTAAAAACTTTAAGAACACCAGCATTTAAGTACGAATTTTGCACAGATTCAATTTCTTATCATATTCCCTAACATTATATTCATTACATTAGGAACAGTGTGGATAACTTGAGCATTCCAAAGCCTCCAATTGACATAGTTACGCGTTGGAGTTCCACGTACAATATCTTGAAGGGACTTATGCTATGGAAGGAGTTCAGCATGCAACATCACAAAACATCCGATATGCTGAACGGTGATGACTGGATTAGAATTAAGGATATTTTGGGAGTTCTTACACCAGTGCATTAGCTGACATTGCATCTGCAAAAAAATCAGCTGTTATTAGGTGACTTTTATAAGTTTTGGCTGGAGTTCATGTTTCAATTAAAGGCCATGAGGAGCGACATTAGCAGAGAAATCATACCCCATGTCGAATCAAGGATGACTTTTTTTGCTGGAAAATGCAACCATGTATGCAGCATTATTTTTGGACCCTAGATTCAAGCGCATGCTGTCAAAAGAAAAAAATTGAAGCTGCCAAAATGCATCTGAAGCAAATAGTTCACCAGATAATGAATGCACAAAAGGTAGAACGTAAGATACATTTTTTAAAATTATAATAAGGGAGTTCACAATGGTCTAATAAAGTCCTATGGCGTATAATCATATTTGAATAAATATTTCATTTGTGACCCCTGTCATATATCAATGTGTTATTTCTACATTAATCAGCTAAAATAAAGCAAGGAAAATTAAAGCTGATCACAAAACCAAAGTAAAGAATTTAAATTTTTGCGTGCACCAAAATGAAAATAAATAAATTTGAACGCTGATTCAATACAACCTTCAAAAAAGATATAGCGGAGTTGTATTGGTCCTAAAATTTTTTGTATGGAAAAAAGCAACAACATTTTTACGGCTATTGTATATTTTTACAACAATATGACTTTATGACCAATATGGGACCTTTGTGAACTCCCTTAGTATGTAAGTTTACTCTTTTATGTACTAACTGAAAATTGCATTAATTCTTTAGGATAATACCCAAAATCAACCTTCACCACCCATAGTCAGCAGGAGAAATATTCAGAAGTTTTTTCAATAATTAAATTTCGAACAACAGCTAAAAAACTATCTACAAATTTTTACGAATACGTAAATTTGTTTAAAATGACAATGACTTGTTTTTAAACACTTTTGCATATTTTGTCAATTTCGTTTTTCGGTGCAATTTAAAATTTTTTAGTTCATAAAAATACAGTATTTATGTTCTTTTAAAGGAAAACAGCGAAGAACGTTCTTCGACGTCACTCAATGCCGCCAATCTGTCATTTTTGATTGACGAAAGTTCCACCCTAAGCTCCTCTTCTCTGCTCAGAATCGGTCTTAGGGACTTGGAATTTCAGAACTCATCATCTGATGAAGACGAGAACTCAATTAACGAGAGCGTAAGAAAAGCATTTTTTGAAATTGACACGTACAAAGAGAAACGCCTTGATATTGATAGAGACTTGATGCTGTACTGGAACAGTAAAAGGCATACATTGCCATGGCTACGAAAGCTTGCTTGCATCGTCCATGCTGTACCACCAACACAAGTTTGTGTGGAACGATCCTTTTCAGCTCTGAGACTGATTCTTGGAGACTTGAGGTTCAATTTATCGGAAGAAAATTTGGCTGCAATTATGATGGCGCAGATGGACCCCGATATCGTACACATACGTCCACTTTCCGTTCGCAGTGAAGAATCTTCAAGTACTTCTTAAAGGTTTGATAATAAATTCCAAAATCGTTCGTAACTTAACTGCCTCTACGCCAATTTTCTTCAATATTTTACAGATTATCTTCTACTTTTTCAAATATTTTGCATTTCTCTATATTATTAAAATAAATAAAAGCAATCCGTACCAACTTTTTGAACTGGTTTGAATTAAATCAGCTTTTTGAAAATGATAACTTCCCAGTAGTAAATTTTGCAAGGCCTCTCCGCTAGAGGCATGCCTGCACGCCTGTTATGGGAAGAAATTGCACATTCCATCCTCGCTACTAGTGGAGGCATGCCTGCGCTAGAAGGGAGATGCGGTGGTGTCAATGGATTTTCTACGCAATGTGCTTAAAAATTTAGAAGATATTTTATGTTTTTCGAAACGTGGGTTCAAATCCTGATTTCGGAAATTTTTTTTAAAAATTAATTTTTGAACGTTGATCTGTTTAAGGTTTTTTGTTCTTAGCTCTTGTTTTTAAGATGTAGTATCGTGAATCGTGAAAACTGAGCTTCCTTCCTAGCGGAGGCATGCCATTATGCCAGCGCTAGAAGGGAGAGGGGATAGCGTTAATCGATTTGCAACGCAATACGCTTAAATATTTTGAAGATATTTTATGTTTTTTGGATCGCGGGTTCAAATCCTGATTATGGCAATTTTTTTTTTTGTTCCTTTTTTTTAAATTTTTTTTAATACATTTTTGTATTCTGATTTTAGATCTGTTACCGGTTTGCAGTTATCAGCTCTTGTTTTTAAGTTGTAGTAAAAATGGAGAAAACGAAGCTTTGAGCAGATTTAGAACCACAATTTTTGAACGAATTGTTTGATTAGTATTATATTTGCTTAAGTTTTTTTAAAGGAACACAATATTGTGGAACATTATTTTGTCGTATCTCTTTCAGATTACGAAATAAAATGGAATACCTACGCTCTAAAAGGATTTTTTTTTCCAAATTCAAATATTTTTAGAAATATTTAATTAATCAATCTTAAAATTAAAATAGTTGATTTCCGAAGCGGACGAGGGAAAACGCCAACAAGTCAGTCTAGTTATCAACGACACGCAGACAGCACCCACCCGAAGACAACGAAGAAGAACACATAGAAGACATCAACCCACAGAACACCAAGAATCAAATCCATCGAAACCCAACAAATAGTTACATTAACTAACATTTAAGACCCACAAAAATCACATTCAGCATTGAACATAGTTTTAAAATCACAAATACTAAATTCAGTTCATTTGTACATTTCACCCACATTCACATTGTTAATTAATTAAACACAAAACAATTGTACATAAACGTTACAGTGTGAACAGAACATATATATAAAAACATATACACCCGAATTACAACAAATAAAACCCTTAATTTAACTTAAACGCTAAACCCCACATTTACCTTTATTCGTATTATTTAAAAACCCACTCGACTTGATCCGACAAAAATAATCTGAAAGAGATACGACAAAATAATGTTCCACAATATTGTGTTCCTTAAGAAAATATAATCTAATCAAACAATTCGTTCAAAAATTGTGGTTCTAAATCTGCTCAAAGCTTCATTTTCACAATTTTTACTACAACTTAAAAACAAGAGCTGATACTGCAATCCGTTAACAGATCTAAAATCATAGTACAAAAATGTATTAAAAAAAATTTTTTAAAATAAAAAGAAACCAAAAAAAAAATTGCCATAATCAGGATTTGAACCCACGATCCAAAAAACATAAAATATCTTCAAAATATTTAAGCGTATTGCGTAGCAAATCGATTAACGCCATCCCCTCTCCCTTCTAGCGCTGGCATACTGTCATGCCTCCGCTAGGAAGGAAGCTCAGTTTTCACGATTTTTACTACATCTTAAAAACAAGAGCTAATAACAAAAAACCTTAAACAGCACTGAAATCAACGTTCAAAAATGAATTTTTAAAAAAAATTTCCGAAAGCAGGATTTGAACCCACGTTTCGAAAAACATAAAATATCTTTTAAATATTTAAGCACATTGCGTAGAAAATCCATTGACACCACCCCATCTCCCTTCTAGCGCAGTCATACTATCATGCCTCCACTAGAAGCGAGGATGGAATGTGCAATTTCTTCCCATAACAGGCGTGCAGGCATGCCTCTAGTGGAGAGGCCTTGCGAAATTTACTACTGGGTACTGGCATGCCTGCAGACACCTTCTTTTGACCACTGGGTTATTAAGATCCTACATAAGCTAAAAGTTGTTTGGTATATTGCGCGTGTCTATTGAGTCTAGTCATGTCTACTTTTTCTTGGTGGTTTCTTTTGACACACTTTTGCTTCGTTCCTATTGCTAATTTCACAAAAGTACAATTTATACTATGAACATGTCTCGTGATTAACAATTTTCCCGGGCCGGGTGGTAGCCACGCATTTTTTCAAGATGTTAAATATTGATGCCACGCCATCATGTGTAAAATATACTACCCTAGCATTCAAAGCTTAAGAGATGTATCAAATTTTGTGTTTTTTAAAGGAATTTTCACGGAATTTAAGAATGTTTTCGTAAAAAGGGGCGTGGCATGCCCACTTTTTTTTCATATGGTAGATTTTAGTGCTACACCCATATGTGCAAAATTTCACAATCCTAGCTTGTATTGCTTTTGAGATATATCAAAATGTGCGATATTTTGTGGGAAAAAATATCCCACAAAACATAACCGTTATTTTTTGTAGGAAAAAATATCCCACAAAATTTAACTGATAAGAGATGTAGATTGATATTCTTCACTACACCAAAATCTATCAAATCTGCTTTTTTGGGGGTCAGATGGCCAGTAAGTAGATTACCCCTGATAATATAAAATCAAGGCTGTTTCCTTGCGATAGCGCACTCCATAGTTGATTACCTTTAGGAGAAGTCAGTCTAGATCCCACTGATCCCACACTTTGCGTTGCAGTCACCGGCAGCTATAAATCTGTTGCCGAGTGTGTTGAAAAAATTGGTAAATTGTTGCGTAGTAGTTTTATATTTGGGTGGGCAATATATGGCAGAGATTGTTGTTTTTCCGGACATTTCTTCCAAACAAATAGAAGTAGCTTGTAGGTTATTTTCACAAAAATTAGCCTCAGCGTGATGTTTTATTCGCGATTTAATGAGGATTCCTGTTCCGCCACGCGCTTTTCCATCTGGATGTTTGTTGTCATAGAACAGATAACCGTCGACTTTGAAGTGATTTTTGATTGTAAGGTGAGTTTCAGATATGAGCATGATTTCAATGTTTTGTTCATGTAAAAAATATTGTATTTCAGATTTACGTTGGCTAACGCCGTTCACATTCCAATGGCATATCTTGAGATGATTCATTTTTTGGCGGGGAGTAATTGCAAAATTTGCTATTGCGTTCGTATCATTTCGTACATCATATTCTGCATTGTGACCATAAATTGACTTAGGGTCTGATTTAATGACGTGAATAAGTCAACATTTGAAGGTTGTTGTTTTTTCTCCGGTTTTTAAAATATCTGAATAGCTGGTAGCTGTTTGTATACCAGCTGTGGACATTGTCGTCGGGTCGTTGTATGCTGCGGTGTAACCAGTACGTTTTGGCAGTTGTTGTGATCGTGACGGTTGTTTTATGTATTCATAAACTGGGCAGCCCCGATAGTTAGCAGTGTGAGCTCCACCACAGTTGCTGCACTTTTTGGCGATGGTATTCGTTTTTTTGATACTACAGGTGGATGTAGCGTGTAATAACCCATATACTACGCAAACACTTCGAAGTTTGCATTAACTTTTCGTGTGGCCACATTCGTGACAATTTTGGCACTGTACGGGACCCAGCCTTTTGTGCGGTTCTTCAACTGTAATTTTTCGGTGTAGAATATATCGCAAGTCATATATGGGTTGCGTTTCTCCCTTTTTTAGTTTGCTTGCGCATGGTTCAAGCTCTTTAATTTCTTTTGGTTCTAGTCCAGATTCGATTCCTTTAATAACCACAGAAATTCCTTTGCTACTCTTAACTTGGTATGTATAAAAGTTTCTGTTATTCTCTTCTAATTTAGCAATAACCTTACGAAAACTATTAAGCCCGGGTTGTTTTAAAGGAGTAAAAGTTTTAGAGTTTATGGTGGAATTACTTGGTAAGGCTATCGCATTATGCTGCATTATCGACACTTCGTTCAAAAATCCTGCTGGGTCACTTGAGCATTCTCTTTATTTGTGTTGTTCTGAGTTAGTGTCCACACTAGAGACCGACCAAAATTCGGTTTCGGTTTTTCGGCTTTTCGGCCAAAAAAAAGCTGTTTCGACCGTGTTTCGGGCTCGGACGAAAAATAAAATATCGCTTTCGGCCAAATTTCGTTTTCGGCCGAAATTTGTATATTTCCGCCGAAAATTTCAGTTTGATAGAAAAATGTAACAAATAAATAACAAAGATTACACTAATCGACTTGATAGACAAATTCTTATATATTTTGCCACGCTGGATAAGTAAATAATAATAATGAAATTTTTACAGCACCAAAAATGCAATTTTTGTGGCGTTTGCAGAAAAATGGTGCGTGCTGGAAAAATTTAATTATTATTTTCGGTTTAGCGTATCAAAATACATAAGGAACAACCAAGTGGATAAAAGCGGTATGTAACACAAATGTGAGCATTGATCATAGTTTCGAAGAATCAGAAGCGACAAAGATGACATGTCCTATCGGAGTAGATCTAATACTCTCGCAATGATTTATAAATTTCTACTCCTCTACTACGGTAGCAGATTTTTCTACTTCCCTTAAGATATTTTCTACTACTATGGTAACTCCTCAAAATATTATGTGAGTTTCATACAATGCAAAAGTACTATTCTTTCTACAAATCTGCTTCCCCGACAGAAATTTCTACTACTCTCGTAGAATTTCTAGTACTCTACGCATAAACCCATATCTACTCCTCTCTCTTGAAATCTACTACCCTGACAGTAATTTCTACTACTCTTGATTTCCACGCATTTGATAGTTTGCTTCTAAATTCATCTAATTCATGATCTGAACTTAAAATGATCGGCCCATATTCATAGTCAAATGAAGCTCCAACTTAAGTTTAGTAATCTACTAAGTTGACAGATAATACACTGAACTGGCAGCTACTAAGCTGGTTCTAAAGTTACTAAATTTGACTATGAATATGCGCCATCGATTTCAGCCTACTGATAAGCCTAATTATGTACCACTTTATTACATTAAAACTCACAATTGTTTCTTTTATGTTTTCGGTTTCGGCCGAAAAAAAAATAAAAAATTTCGACCATTTTGGTTTTGGCCGAAAATAAAAAAAGCGATTTCGGTCGGTCTCTAGTGCAGACACGGGAGCGCGTTGGAAGTGGAGCAGAGCTTGATTTGGTTTGTGTTGCCATTGAGCGGCGACGATGTGTGTGTTGATTGTTGACCAGCGGAAGAGTGAGGCGAAAAGAGTTGTGTTGAGAGAGAATGTGAACGTTGGCGTCGGCTTAGATCGATAGTTGGACAAGGAACATTGCTCGATTTGGTTTCGGTAGTTGCTGTATTTGATGTAGCGATAGTTGAAGACTCTGCTAATGCTGATTCAGATGTTGGAGCAGGAGAGGGACATTGTTGGCTCCAGGAGAGCTCCTTCCGTCCATGGTTTGTATCGGGTTTGTTCGAAACGTTCTGTTCACACATGAAGGGAATGGTTTTTTCGCCGGTGGGGGTGAGTGTGCGTGAGAACATTGGACTTATCGAGCGCGGGGGGGGGGGGGGGATTTGCGCGACTTTGTTTTTTTGCTGGAAACTCAGAAATATTGCGGATTGAAATTTAGTACGACCGCACATTTCGAGCGAATGAACTAAATTCAAATGATAAGCATACAAATTTCCCCATAGTCTTCCGGAGAAATTCCGCATTTTTCACTCCCAATTTAGCCAGGGTTGACAACTTTCAAAGAGCTCAGACCTAGAGATTGGGTAGACCTATAAAAATATGTTTACGTTAATTTTTTTTTGTAATTTACCCACCATTCTATCGTAAAATTTCATATTAATTTGTCACATCGAAATTTGTCATTTAGATATACCCATACATTTTTGAAATTATAGTTGTTCTGTGTGCAATATAATTTAATTTGACTATGACTCAATGGTGTCGAAAAAAAATAACATATTGCTGAAGGCGTACAAGGTGTTACGGGTTTTGAAAAGGCCCTAAACCAACAAAATTGTTGTATGGACCAATTGTTCAGTTATGCTAAAGTGTCGGAGATTTGCCTCACATAGACCGTCTTTCGTGGTTATCCAGTCCTTCCTTTGTGGTTATCGAATATAGTGGGTCATCCTGGCAGGCCAATATCTTAATACACTAAGGTAACCGAGACATTTTTTTATGATTTCACATTGAGGCGCCCGCCTAAAATGTTGACCGCCCCATTACAAAAAGTGAAAAACAAAGAAATTAATTATTTAAAAATGCGTTTTAGAATCAGAAAAATATGTTCCAAAAACCGTAACTTTCCATTTTGGGCGGTCGCCCCATCTCAGGACCAATAAATGAAAAACTTTTTTTGGCGCCTACAGAAATGGCAAATTGGCCTTTTTGGGGGCGGTCTAGTGTTATCAGATTGGGATGAAACTTTGGACAATCATTTTTAGATCCAATACAACATTTTAGGGGGGCGCCTCAACGGGGAAAAATTAAATTTGAAATTTCCATATACAAATCTTGGGCTACCTTACTAATACACATTATCAACCATAGTAACAAATTGAGAGTTTATTGCCCCCCGGTCTTTGACAAAAAAAAATGTTATCACCCCAGGCGAAGAGATCATTTATACCTTGATAATTCAAAACTGGTATTTATTTCCAACAAACCAAAATGCAGCAATATAAAATGCGGGAGAAAAGTTTATTAAATGCATTATTTGATTATTATCTTTTAAAATATTAATATAAAAAAAATGTTCCCAAAATAGATGAAAACTTGTGAAACCCGGAGAAAGTTCTGCTAAACCCGGAGATTGACTTCGAAACCCGGAGTCTCCGGGTCAAAATGACCCTGTTGGCAAGCCTGAATTTATCTCATAATCAATTCTGCAGAAGGAAACTTAAATAATTTAAAGTTTTCATCCCGTCGCTGGATTTTTTTACATGTTTTTACGCATAATTTATTGGCGCGCTAATCTTGGTTTACAAAAATTCATGTTGTCGTTTAGAAGTAAAGATGACCGATATATTCGTACCGGTGATTAAATCACCGTGATTGGAAAATCGGTGGTAACTTCAGTGATCGAATATTTCAAATCGCCGTGCTTCAAAATATCGTTATATTTGGCTGAAAGAACGAGTAATGTGTCGTTACAATAATACATATCTTACAGGAGAAGCAAAAAACGTTTCATATTACAGTTGTTTCGGCTTAATTGAGCCCCGCTTAATTGATTTTTCCGGTTAATTGAGTCAAAAAATGTTCAATGAAAAAGTCAAATATAAGATATAGATAAATGCCCGTTAATTCCTTAAGAAAGGATAGACGTTTTATTTTTATTTGGTTGGAGGTTTTTTATTTTTATTCAGAGCAACTTATTTTATGAACTTCCTTCAAGTACAAGTGCGTTCTTCCAACTGACTTCAAATAAGCTTGAGGGCTTCAAATGAAGTCAGCTTCAACAAACCAAGCTGCAAGAGTCAGCACAAAATAGGATGATGAAATATCTTGCCCGAACGATGCAACAAAGATATTTCATCAGTGCGGATGTTTATGTTTACTTTAAATTATTTATCATGAAGTATCTTAGAATGAAGATACTTTTTGTATGGAATATATGTACATACGAATGTGTGTACATATATTGGTGTGAAGTTTATACATATATATAACTCCTCCCACACCTAGATCTTTGCGGTCCCTGCAAAAGGATCTACCAAATCTTTTATCCTTATGTGAAAAATATTTCCCTCTTGCAACTTAATTTCTGTTACATGTTTCCTTTTGTTCTTAAAAAATAGAATTATAAATATTATTAAAATTATGCAAAGGACCATGCTGCCTGATAAGGAAAGGTAAGTATTCCTGTTACTTTTGTAATTGATGTATGCAATTTCCTTGCTGTTTAAAATTGTACTGGAATGAATACTTTTTAAAGTAAAATTGGTTACAATTTTTGTTAAATTAAAGTAAACGTGTGGTATGTTTAAGCTATTTTCAAAAATTTTTTCATCGTTAAAAAATACATAATCTTGAATTTTAACCTTACATGCATGATATTTTATTATAATATTCCCATGTACAGTCAGATCTCCAGCCATGCAATTCTGGTTTATCGTTGTTATAGGAAAATTTTTAAGAATTAGCAGATTGTTTGCCAATTGTTCAATTGAACTTTTATTATTAAATTTGAATTCACAAACGTTATGGTTATTTAACATGTTTTTGATACAAAAATGTTTACTTAATTTTAATTTCTTTTTTTGTATAATTCCATCAGAATTATTATAAATTGTGGTATTCTGAATTATAACTTCCAAAGTAGGGGAATCAAACTCTTCAAAATTCCTATTTGGCATTGGTATTACCAATGCATTATAAAATTTTTGTTCGGAAAACTTAGTGAATTGTCGGAAAAATTACATTTGGTTGGATATATGACACAACTTCTATAGTCAAGTTGTACCTGTCTATCTCTTCGTCAGTTAAGACATCATGTGGTAATACATTTAATTTGCTCATTAGGATGATATCGGAAAATTTCTCTATTTGATTGCTTACAGTTTGTATATCGGTATATAATTGTACAATTTGCATAGATCTTTTTTCGAAATGAAGAACAATATTTGTTTTTTTTTGGATAAATTATGTTGTTGTTGATTAATGTGCGTACTAATTGTATCCATGTTTTATATTAAGTTATTATTTATAATTATTTGGTTATTAATTCCATTGACTCCATTTTTAGTGTTATTTTCAAGATTTTTGAGATGATCATACATTTCTTGTGCATCCTCATCGTCCATAGTCCCTGCCATATATTTAAAACCTCTACCGATAAAATTAGGTAAGCCTCTCTTAATCCTATAATTCTTAAAAATATGGGGAATCAGTAAATTGAAATTATGTTTGAGCTCACTCATTACTTTTCTTAATAACATGAGATATTCAGCTTAATTTTTACTTAGATTTAAGGAAGCTATGTTGGCTTCCATAAGGGTAATTAGTTCCTCATATGTTGTCAGGTTGATTACATGTAATATTTTTTGGTATGATTCTACGACACGTTTCTCATCCAATTTTACTATTTCGTATCCATTTTCGGATGTGCATGATGTAATTTCTAACGTTGGTTGGGGTGCCACTAGGGACGCCCACACCAGAACCAGCAGTAATGCAATCATTCTGAAAGGAATTTTCGTACTTTAGTAATTTCTTATATTTAGGTTTATTTTTTTTTTTTTTGATTTATTTATTTTTATTTATTTATTTATTTATTTTTTTTTTTTTTAATATTTTCTTGTTTACTATCGATTTTATATTTGTATTTGCGCTTTAGTTGCGTTTTATAATATTTAGTATTTCTCTTATTGCTAGTATCTATTATGTAATTATTGTCCTTAGAATACTTTTTCAATTTCTTATATTTAGGTTTTTTTTTAGGTATTTCCCTGTTTACGACTATGTCATCATGTGGATTGATTTGTTCAGTTCTATCCTGACCAGTTTTGCTATAAGCTGATGTTCTGTGTCCTTCGATGTTATTTTCTTTTAAAAATAATTCTACCGCGTTGTGTAGTATACATCTTTCGTTATCAAATACTAATTTTTTCATTTTACCTAAAAATTGAATTCGTTCTTTAAGAGCTTTTAAAATTGAAACCCATGCTCTATCTGATATTTTGTGAAATGTAGCGTATTTAGTAAACTTGTCAATTGTAGTAAGGTACATAATATTTCTGTATGGAAACCATATATCAATGTGTACAATGTCGTTAAATTGACATGGCGTTTCGGTTACCTGGTAAGGAATTTTTGGAGGTTGACGATCGTGCTTAGCTAATTTGCATATGTCACAATTATCAATAAATTTAGTAATTATTTGAAGTAGATTGGGGAAGAAAAATTAATTTTTTAATTACAAATATACTTCATTTATACCTCTGTGGTTGTTTCTCAGGAGTTCGTTTTTTATAATAGTCAACATTTCGTTTACGTCCGTTATGTCTTTTAATTTTATTGTTGATCTTAGAATTTTTAAGTTTTTGTTTTGAAATTTTTCGACATAAATATCTTGGAATTTTGCCATTAAATCGACGTTTTCACAATAAAGGCACATACGCCCATTGTCTAGTATGACATTACTCATTAGTTCGAATAAATTTGATTGTTTATCAAGCGTTAAAAAATTTTTGCACTTATTGTGAATAATTTTCCTAATAATCTTTTCTTTATTTCCGATTTGTAAATATATTTTATTTTTGTATATATTAATGCTACTTTCTGTTATAGGAATGTAATCCAAGCTGTCATTTGGTGCACTATGTATCGTTGCAATTGTAGAATTCACTTCAACGTCCATACTACAGTTATCATCATTTTCTTCGCTGTTGAATATATTGCCGTCCACCGTAATTTCGTCAATACCTTGATAATTTTTTTGTGTTAATAAATCTACTCAGTCCATCCGCAACACACCCTGTAAGAAGACTACCGGTTATATGACCGGTCATATAACCGAAATTCGAAACGGAAATTTCGGTCTTAATATATGGGAGAATTTCTATTAGAATGTGAAGAGCAAAATGACAATTCTACCTGAATTGCGATTTTTGAGAGATCTTGTATCCCTTTCTTTTACACTGTAACGAGGTAATTTTGGAGCCGGGGTAAAGCCGTCGGCGTCCAAGGTTCGTTGCAAAAATTTGTATGTTTTGGGACCGCGCGATGGCCAAAATTCCGTCAGATTGATTGTAAACAGGATTTAACTTGGAAATTCACTTTATTTAGTTTAATTTTTAAATTCATTGGAAATTCACTTTAATTAATATAATTTTTTTAATTCATTTCTTAATTAATGTACATCTAATTATATATATTAATTAATTATATTTTCTTGAGTTTATTATCTATTATAATTCTTCTGCTCCCTTCACGTTCAAAATCGCCTGCCTACCCAGAGTACTGGCCGCGGTGCGACCGTTTCACCAGTCAGAGGAGAATCAAACGAGAGGGGAGGGTTGCAACAATGCGTCCGTGCGCAGGAGAAGAGCTAACAGAAGTGTTACAGGGGAAAGGGATTATGAGGGGAGAGGGTCGATAAATGGGACGGATCGTTGGTATGGCGTTCCCACTACAAGAAAGCTGTACGCCACGGGAAATAAGTGCGCTGGCAAGAGAAAACTAAGCTAGGTCTACTATGCGGGAGCTATACATCACGTGCGATAAATGCGCTGGTGAGAGGGGAAAATCCTATGCTATGTCCTCTACGGAGAGCTATGTGCCACGAGCAATAAGTGCGCTGACAAGAGAAAACTAAACTAGGTCTACTATGCGGGAGCTATACATCACGAGCGATAAATGCGCTGGTGAGAGGGGAAAATCCTATGCTATGTCCTCTACGGAGAACTATGTGCCACGAGCAATAAGTGCGCTGACAAGAGAAAACTAAACTAGGTCTACTATGCGGGAGCTATGCATCACGAGTGATAAATGCGCTGGTGAGAGAGGGACAATTCTACGCTATTTCTACTCAGGCTTGCCTACTAAATATCGGAAACACTCACCCAATGCCGCTGTCGAATTATCACCGAATCTCGGTGTGCCGTTTCCTTGGTCTAGTCGAGGTGCGACTATTCGGTTTGACCGCAGGCGAAGAACTGAACTTTTCTGATTTCTGAATTTCTAACTAACCTCAGCGCAAACTCCTGCGCCGTTCGAAACTTGTACTTTCACCACTCACCACACTTAGTGTGACCGGTGTTGCCAGTACTCGGGAAATCTAAACCTACCGTGTAGGTGCCACACGGACATTTTATTATTATAAGTATAATAACAAAAATTCAAAAGTAAAAAGAGAAGTATCAATTATAAAGATAAGAAAAGAAAAGAAAAATAGCTGGTGCTGCCGTCGGATGTGGGTGGAAAACGATGTCAAGACTTTACTCCTCACATTTCCCCTCTACTTCCGAGGGGGGGTCCAGTTCGTGTGACCGTGTAGCCGCTGAAGGTGCTTATGCATGCTATTCGCCGGCATGGTATGTGGCGGCTGATTCCGTCGTTAAATTGGGCTGCTAAAAGCGCTCTGGTGCTGTGGTGGTACAGACTTCCGGGTGGAAGGATTAGGTTGGCGGCGGTGATGGCTGGTCTGTCAACATGTTCGCCTCGCTGACGTCGGGCGTTGTCCGACAGATTGTATGATGCGGAAGTGCAAGTGCTTGTGACTTAGTTTCGGTGAGCCGTGGAAATCGTAGGTGTGCTTGGCATGCACAGCGGCTCGGTGGGCTTGGCACGTCGGCCACCAGCTCTGCAGAGCCTGTATAACCTGGCGACAGCTCGGTGAGTGTGGGTGCGGGTGCTTCGCCTCTGTTGTCGTCGGGTGGAGTGGGTGATTGATCGTCACGTCGGACCGCGACTTCGTCGGGATTGTCGGTGCATACTGCGCGAAATGCGCTGCAGTATTCCGCTGCTGGGACTGGGTATGCGCGTGATTGATAATTTATTCCGGCTCGTCCGCCTCGTTGGCGGAGGGACCCTCTCGCCGGTCGTTGATTAGCGCACCCCCTGGCGGCCTGGCTTGTGGAAGCGCCTTCGAACAGGGGTTCTGGAGTCGGACTCGGCGAGCGGTCAATCAAAACCTCTTCTGCTCCTTCGTGTAGTCGTGCTGTGCGGCGTCCACGGTTGGCTTCCGTGGCGAATCGCAGTCGGTATCGTTGCTTGGCGGCGTCAAACCGCTTTTGTTCGTTGTCGCTCATTTCGGTGGCGTCGTGTTGTTGTGTGATCGCTGGTACACGTTGATCTGTGGGAGAGGAAAGCAAACAGTTATTATTGTTGTTTGGATGGTGTTGGCCTGGCTCAGGCCCATGGTTAGAGCCATGGAAGGGTTTGAGTTCGCTCAGATGCGCAGTGCGAACCCTGGTTTCCCCCTCCCGTTTCAAACGGGCGATTACGGGTGAAGTAAAACTGATTATGGTATATGGCCCCGCGTATTTTGGGGCGAGCTTGGCTGCGAAACTGTCGATGGCTTTGGACAGCGGATGCTGCCTCACCATCACCAGCTGCCCTATTTTCGGCTTCCATGGTCTTCGCCGCAGATTGTAGTTTCGCGCCTGGTCCTGGGCTGCTTTGGCGAGGTTGTGCCGGACAATGTCGAAAATTTCCTGCAGTTGCGTAGCTCGTTCTGTGGGTGTTATGGGCACGTTTCCCGTACCTGCTGTAACCCTGTCGTAGAGTGCGTTCGGCAATCGCGGTTCCCTCCCTTGCGTGAGGAACGCGGGGCTGTACCCTGTGCTCTCGGAAGCGCAGGTGTTAATGGCTAATGACAGTTCGGGGAGGTGCTCGTCCCACGTCTTTTGGGTTTTCCCCGCAAACTGTGCTATCATCGTCTTCACCGTTCTGTTGCTTCTCTCTGTAGGGTTTTCTTGAGGGGTGTATGGCGCCGTGAATCGTTGGCGCACCCCGATCTCTTCCAAGTACGATTTCATGAGTCTGCTGCTAAATTGCGTGCCATTATCCGAGAGAAAAATCTTGGGCACACCATAGCGGGCCAGAATCCGTTCCCTGAATGCCTTGCGTAGTCCCTCGGCAGTAGCGCTGCGCAGGGGCACCAGCTCGGTCCATTTAGAAAATCGGTCGACGAACACAAGTAATGTGGTATTTCCGTGTTTCGAGCGGGGCAGCGGCCCGACGAAATCGGCGCACACTGTAGCCCACGGCTCCTCTGGAACGGAAATAAGCATTTCTCCTGCTGGGGCCTGCTTTGTATTGCTGACATAGTTCACATTGGCGCACATACCTGCTGATGTCGCGGAACATTCCTGGCCAGTAATACCTGTTGGTGATGCGTGCGATGGTTTTCCGAATCCCCAGATGGCCAGCACTCGGGCTGTCGTGGTTTTCTTCCATCACACGTTTACGGAGAGGCGTAGAGACACAGAGTTTCCACGGGGCGCAATCTTCGTCGCCCGCGTGCCTTACTAAGTGTCGATATAGTTGGTCTTCAACGAATGCGTAGTCTGAATATTTTTCTGGCTGCTGTTGTACCTCGGCCCGTCGTTTCCGTAACCACGGGCAATCTGTCTGATCGGTGGTAAATGTTGCTTGCTGGCACGCCTCTAGTGGTTGCCTCGAGAGTGCGTCGGCCACTACATTTAGCTTACCCTTTCGATATTGCACGGAAAATTTGTACTGCTGCAACTCCAGTGCTCACCGCGCGATTCGGCCGGAGGGGCTTTCGATGGAGTTGAGCCCTCCAGTAGGGCCGCATCTTGCGAATGCCCCATACAATGGCTAGACACTCCTTTTCTGTGGGCGAGTAATTCTTCTCCGCCTGGTTCAAGTGGCGACTAGCATAGGCGATAACGCGCTCTGTGCCATCGATCGTCTGCGTCAACACTGCACCGAGGCCGAAATCGCTGGCGTCGGTTTGCAGCGTAAATGTCTGGGTGAAGTCAGGGCAGGCTAACACCGGGGCTTCTGTCAGTTTCTTCTTCAACGTCTCAAAAGCCTGTTGTTGTTCGTCGGCCCACTTCTAGTGCTTACCCTTCTTCAGCATGGCTGTCAGGGGTTGAACGATTGCAGCGAAGTCGGGCACGAACCGTCGATACCACGACGCGACACCCAGGAAACTCCTAACGCCTCGAATATTTTCAGGTGGTGCCAGCTCGCGTATGGCGGCCACTTTGTCAGGGTCCGTATGGATGCCTTCGCCGCTTACAATATGTCCTCAGTATTTCACCTGTGTTTGGAAAAACTCACACTTTTCCGGGTTGATGCGCAGATTTGCGGCCCTCAGCCGCCGGAAAACCTCTTGTAAGTTGTGTAAATGCTCCTCCAGGGTAGCGCCGGTGACTATGATGTCGTCTAGATACGCGAAAGCAATGGGCTCCAGTTCTGGCCCTATTATCTGATCAAGGGAGCGTTGGAACGTAGCGGGTGCCGAGTGCAGTCCAAACGGCATGACGCGCCGTTGGTAAAGTCCACGACCTGGCACGGTGAATGCAGTAAATTGTTTACTACTCGTAGCCATCGGAATCTGCCAGTATCCATCTTTCAAATCGAGGCTGCTGATACACTTGGCGTTTCGCAGTCGATCGAGAATGTGGTGGATGCGCGGCAGGGGATACGCGTCTGGCACAGAGCGACTGTTTAGCTGTCGATAGTCGATACAGAGTCGCCAGGCCCCCGTCTTTTTCCGCACCAGCACGATGGTCGGTGTGACGGTTCTATACATCCCTTATCCAGAAGTTTGTTTATCTCGTCGTCGATGATGGCCTGCATAGCTGGGTTACGTGGAAAGTAGCGTTGCTTGATGGGGCGATCATCCGCCATGACGATGCGATGTTCAGTGATGTTCGTGGGCCCTTTTAAGTCGGTGAAGAGGGGCAACTCTGCCCGCAGAAATTTATCGATTTTCTCCTGCTGACTTGTTGTTGTCTCCGCGGCCAGCAAAGAAGGCGTCGTGGTCGTGGCAGGTTTCAATTGTAAAGTTGCACCAGCGCAGGTGAAGCTCGCCTCTGTGAAAATAAGGAAATCTAGTCCCAGAACGACATCCTCGTATGCGTCGGGCATGACGATAAATTTGAGCAAAACATTGCTATTACCCAGCATGACTCGCGCTTCGACGACCTGATCTAAGCTACGACTGGACCCATCTGCCAGTTTAACCTCCCCATTAAAAGTTTCTGTCCTACTCTTTTGTCGAATTTTGTGAGCAAACGCCTCGCTGATAAAACTTCGCGTCGCCCCCGTGTCGACGATAGCCTGCACCTGCTGTCCCCCCACGATTGCGTGGGCGAGGATGTGCCTGGCGTCGTGTTCAAATATTACTGGTGTTGAGGGTGGAGCGCCGGAGCCACCACCCCCCCTCGATCGGGGTGGTCTCCGCTGGCGTTTCCCGGCTGGCGGCAGCACTCGATGGTCTTGCGGCCCCGTTGGCCACACTGCCAACAAAAATCTACCTGGCGGTTTGTACAATTTCGTATAAAATGTCCGCTCTGCCCACATCGGCGACAACCCCGAGGGTCAATGCGATCGTCCTGAGCTGAGACCGAGGCGTCGGTTATGGCTTGCAGTGGCTGAGTAAATAAACGATGTTGGTCGCCACCCCCAGATGGTGGCAACGATACGCCACCCCTTTGTGGTGAAGCAGCTCTGCCTGACTCCCGCTCCTGGATACATTCCATATCTTGAGCCAGGGCAAAAAGCTCGACGAGGGTGCTAAAATCTTTGCGCCGAATGTACCAGTGGTACTCGGGGCGGGCGTTTCGAAACACGCGCTCGAGGCGTTGATCTTCATTGTACGTCCCTTGACGCATCAAGTAGAGGAGGGAAAGCGCGTAGTCGCTGAAAGATTCGTGGCCCTGTTGAAAACGGCCTCGAATAGTGTCGTCAATACGCTCGTAGTAGCGAGCCGGCAAGAAAAAGGTGAGGAAATCTTTCTTAAATAATGCCAAGTTTCCCACTGCCAATTACAGGTCCGGAACCAGACAAGCGATTTGCCCCTTAGCACTTCGGGCAAGAATCGTGGCAACAGGTTCACTTTTAGCTCGTCCACAGCTCTTCCGCCCGCTCGATAAACGCGAGTGGGTCGGGCCCCCCATCATAGTAACAAAACCATTTACGTACCTTGTCCATGACCCCGCGCCTGTGGCGGGTGGTCTTACCTGGTTGCTGGTGAAATGGTGTGAGGGTTGGGTCGTGCTGTCTGTAGTTGCTGTTGATTGGTGGCCAGCCTCTGATATCTCAGCCGGTGTAACACCCATTGTGGCAGTGGGCGCCGCTGGTCTGCTGATGTTGTACTCAGGGCCCGCTGTCGGCCCGGGATTGTTTGGCGATGGCAACGGCGAAGCGGGCTGTACGATGATTGTAGGCAGGGCCCCGCCAGTTGCGGCTTTGTCGTCGATTTCGGCGTTACTTTCACTAGTTGGCGCAAATTTGCGCTCTTTATTCACACTGTCATCTGACCCTGAACCGAGGGTGTCACTACCCGCACTATCGATGATTTTATCGGTCGCGACTGACAACACGCGTTTGTGTTTTTCTTGTAGCAGAAGGAATCGCTGCACCCTTTCGGGGGTGTGATCGGATTGGCCGATGAACGCGGCGAATCTCTGCCGGAGCACACTCACCGTACCGGAGGGATCAAGTTCAAATTCGATCGCGTAAGCTACCAGGTCGGCCTGGTTGAGGCTATACACCCAAATGGTATACACCTTGCCTTCCATGGCCGCGTTAATGCACAATAACTAGCCTCGTGGCGGGAATATAGTAAGGTGGCCTTTCTATTTTCATTTTTCCCAAATTAATCTTTTTTTTTTTATATTTTTGATAATCTTGTTATTATTTTGTTTCGTGGCTAACGGTCACTCTTCGATTTTCGTCGATTACACTAAGCTGGTTTATGATTGTAATCACTGAATTCTCACGGTTATTTCTATATCGCACAAAATTTTGAATTAATAGATTCACTCATTTTATTTCGTTATCGTGAAATTTCACGATGAATAATTTTTTCCCAATTTATTTCTTAAGCACTAAAATTTAAAATAATCAAATCCTTGGATATTTTTTCCTTTTCAAACACTTTTGTCGCTAGTCGCGTCACTTGGCCCGTTAGTTGTCGGTACCTGCTTGTCGCCACGCGGTACTTCTCGGCTTGGCCGATTTACCGTTTTCGTTGTTCAACGGGTTTATTTCGCGCGTCACTTGCTTCGATTTCAAAGCACTTGATTCGCGGTACAGTTCCGTATTTCCCGTTTCGCGTTAACGGACTTGCACTATGCACCGGCGCTTTTGCTTTTCCACTTGGTTTTCGCTCACCGTTTCCAACATGGAATTAACTGTTAAATTTTCCTTGTCTTCTCGCACTGTGTTCGTAGAATTTGATTTGAATTAAATTTTTTTCCCGATTTATGATTTTTTAAAAATTAAATCCTTTTTTTTTTTTTTGGTTTTTAACCGAAATTTTGTTTCCGTTTTAAGGACTTATGCGCCAGGGTCCCTGCTCGGGCGCCATTGTAACGAGGTAATTTTGGAGCCGGGGTGAAGACGTCGGCGTCCAAGGTTCGTTGCAAAAATTTTTATGGACCGCGCGATGGCCAAAATTCCGTCAGATTGATTGTAAACAGGATTTAACTTGGAAATTCACTTTATTTAGTTTAATTTTTTAATTCATTGGAAATTCACTTTAATTAATTTAATTTTTTTAATTCATTTCTTAATTAATGTACATCTAAGTATTTATATTAATTAATTATATTTTCTTGAGTTTATTATCTATTATAATTCTTCTGCTCCCTTCACGTTCAAAATCGCCTGCCTACCCAGAGTACTGGCCGCGGTGCGACCGTTTCACCAGTCAGAGGAGAATCAAACGAGAGGGGAGGGTTGCAACCATGCGTCCGTGCGCAGGAGAAGAGCTAACAGAAGTGTTACAGGGGAAAGGGATTATGAGGGGAGAGGGTCGATAAATGGGACGGATCGTTGGTATGGCGTTCCCACTACAAGAAAGCTGTACGCCACGGGAAATAAGTGCGCTGGCAAGAGAAAACTAAGCTAGGTCTACTATGCGGGAGCTATACATCACGAGCGATAAATGCGCTGGTGAGAGGGGAAAATCCTATGCTATGTCCTCTACGGAGAGCTATGTGCCACGAGCAATAAGTGCGCTGACAAGAGAAAACTAAACTAGGTCTACTATGCGGGAGCTATACATCACGAGCGATAAATGCGCTGGTGAAAGGGGAAAATCCAATGCTATGTCCTCTACGGAGAACTATGTGCCACGAGCAATAAGTGCGCTGACAAGAGAAAACTAAACTAGGTCTACTATGCGGGAGCTATGCATCACAAGCGATGAACGCGCTGGTGAGAGTAAAAATAATCCTATGCTATGTCTTTTACGGAAAGCTATGTGCCACCAGCAATAAGTGCGCTGGAAGCTATGTGTGGTGTATATGCATATACTACAGTGTAGCGCACCAGCCCACAAGAGTACACAAACGAAAAAGTACCGCTAGCTGCGAACACTTGAAACTGCATTAATAGCATACGCTGCTGCCCTGAATAGGAGCGCAGCATAATAGTACGTAAACCAACGTTTGTTTGCTTTTGTCACTTTTCCCTTCGCTTGCATTTCTGTCAGCGCGAGGCAGAATGAAATTTGAATCCTGGCTTTGGCAATAAATGCGATCGGCCAATGCCCTTCTGGCAGCGGTAATAAAATATTGATCAGAATGTAGAAATGATTTTTGTATTATAGAATTGTAGATGTAAGCATATTTTTTAGGAATTGAATGTAATTGAAAGAAAATTGAAAAGAAATTGAAAGGGTCGCCAGGGTATAAAAGCCATGGCGATTCAGAAATAAATCGGAGATACTTTTTGGCTTTTAAACCGAAAACTTCTTTCATTTGACTAATTGCGGCGACTTCGCCAAGCATAACTGTCAGCGGAGGACCGCTTTAAACATCCAAACAATAGAGTAGGGACTACTGACCAAAACAGATTTTACATAAATATTATATGGCGATCCTGCCAATTTCCAACCTTGGAATTGTTCTTTTGACAAACCGAAATTCAAATTGCGCTTTGAGAATAAATACAGGCAGAATTTCATGTAACCAAATACATTTCTTCCAAGGAACTGATTTCGAGTATCGACAATGATCGCATACAACGTGAGTCTGCTAAGCATAACTTTTAATTTGATAAATTCGACAACTATCGTTCAAAGCTGCACCGGTTGCATGATAAAACCCGTCGTCATCGCCTAAACATTGCGCCTTCTCCAATCCTTCGCTACCGAAAGTCCACCATTGGCATACTTCATGAAATTTCAGAGGCCTATTTAATCAATCTATTTGCGGACACTAATTTGTGCGCCATTCATCCATAGCAATAGACGACACACAAGCAAACAAAAGACAAAAGGAAGCAGAATGGGAAAGCAACAAAGCAAGCCGCAGCTTCAGGAGACTGTAATAAATAACAACAATTCAGAGACGATGACATCAACAGCAATCCCGGAGTACGCGATAACGCTGATTATAATAATTATTTTTTTAATAGTAGCTTATAAAATTAATAAGTATTTCAAAACTTACGTGCATAACGTTAGTAGGCCTTACGTCACAAACGTATAATTAAATAAAAATTATTTTTCTTTTAAATAAACCACAATATAAATGGAGAAATTAGATCAGGAAATAGATAAGATTTTAAGTAATCTAAAAAAGAGTTCAAAAAGAGGTTACAAAGAAGCAACGTTGCTGTCAAAATTGGTAGAAATAAATGAAATAAAAAATCAATTCGACCTTTTAGCTAGCGAAAACGAACAGGACGAAAAAGTAATTTCCCTAAAAATAGAATTCAACTCTTCTTACAAAAATTTAAAAAAACTAATAAATGAACAAATTGAATTAGCTAAGAGTAAAGACGACAGGGAGGAACCAGAAGAAGAAAAAGACGAACTTTTCGAGCTTTTAGAAGTTTTAGATCAAGGTACATCAAGTATATATTCGAAAATGTCTGCATTTAATATGGAAACTGCCATAAAGGCGATCCCTTTGTTTGATGGCAACAAGAAAGAGCTTGAGGCATTTTTGAAAATTGTTGAAATCATGAATGGCACTTTGTCAACTGAAGCAAGAGAACAACTTATAGATTTCGTTTACTACGTGAAATGCAGTGCATCTGTTAGGACAACCTTGGGTGCGGTATCGGTACCAAAAGATTTTGAGAAAAGGCTGTCGGAGGCGTTTAAGAAAATTGTGACTATACAGCAGTTACACAATTCTTTGTCTGGCTTGACACAGAGAAGATTGTCAATTACTAACTTTAAGGATAAGTTGTTAGGACTTATTAATGACTTAAATGAATTGCAAATAAGTAATATAGGGGTGAACCCAACGGAAGCTCAGCGATTAACGATAGTGAGTTCAAATGATGAGTATGCACTATCTGTTTTTAAAAATGGGTTAGACGAAAATTATAAACAAACAATTTTTGCGGCACAACCAGATTCTTTAATTAAGGCTATAAACTTATCATTGGAGTTAGAACAGAGCAGGCAAACTGAGCAGGTCTTGATGATGAATAGGAACAACAACAATTTTAATAATAACAACAATTTTAGGAAAAATAACAATGGTTACAGAAACAATAACAATTTTAGGAATTATAATAACAACAACCATTTCAATAACAACAATAATTTAGGGAACAATAACAATGGTTACAGAAACCATAACAACATTAGAAATTACAATAATAACAATACTTTCAGAAATACTAACAATTTTAGAGGCAACAACTACAAAAATTATAACAATCAAAATAGGAATCAAAATGATAGTTATAATAGAAACCAAAACGATAACAGAAACCGGGGAAACGCAAGGGTGAATGTGTTAAGCAACCAGGGAAACGAAGTCAACCCGGGGGACAGTCAGCAAGGACCTTCGGGGGAAAAACAATAAAAAACGGAATTTTTAAAATCTCGGATAATTTGACCAATTATGTCACACTAAAATGTGTTCAATTTGGTCGTACGCGTACATTTTTAATAGACACAGGAGCAGATATATCCATCTGCAAAACATCATCTGAGATAGATTTGAATATTAATAGTAATAACAAATGTAAACTGACAGGCATTACTAAAGATGAAATATCTTCGTTGGCTTCTGTGAATTTATCATTATGTTTTGGGAAAGATAGAGCGCACCATGAATTCCATCTGGTGGAAGAGGATTTTCCAATTTTAACTGACGGAATTTTAGGCAGGGATTTTCTAATTCGATTCATGTGTAAAATTGATTACGAGACTTTTACGATGTCGGTAATGTTTATTGAAGATAAATATATAGTCCCAGTGGCTATTAAAATTCCTACACAACATTGCTATATAATTCCACCTCGGTCTGAAATGATTGTGCCCATAAGGTTGCATTTGGAGGAGGATAGTGTTATTCTGAACCAAGAATTGGCAGAGGGGGTGTTTTTGGCAAATTCTATAGCACCAGCTAAGGGCGTCTGTCACGTAAAAGTAATTAATGTAAATGATAAAGAAGTTACACTGAAAGAAATTTTACCTAAAACAGAATGTTTGAGTGAATATAAAATTTGGAGATATAACGAAAAGGTTAAGGGAACCCATGATGAAGGACGTTATAAGAATTTATTAGCAGAGTTGAAATTAGAAGACTTGGATGTGCAATCTGCAAAAGAATTAGAAACGATTGTTAGAAATTATCAATACGTATTCCATCTTGAGGGTGAAAATTTGTCTGTTAATAATTTTTATACTCAGAATTTGAGGTTGGATGATGATACTCCTGTATATATTAAAAATTATAGACTACCGCATTCACAGAATGAGGAAATTGACAAACAAGTAAAGAAATTAATTGACGAGGATTTGATAGAGCCATCTGTTAGTGCGTACAATTCACCACTGTTAATAGTACCAAAAAAGAGTGAGGATGGTGAGAAGAAATGGAGGCTAGTTGTTGATTACAGACAGTTAAATAAGAAACTAATTAACGATAAATTTCCGTTGACAAGGTTGGAAGACGTTTTGGACCAATTAGGTAGAGCGAAGTATTTTTCCACTTTGGACATGACTAGTTCCTTTCATCAGATTGGTCTAGATGAAGAATCAAGACCACTGACGGCGTTTTCAGCGTCGAGGGGGCATTTCCAATTTAAAAGATTACCATTTGGGTTGAAAATATCATCCAATAGCTTTCAACGCATGTTAACTATTGCATTAAGTGGTTTGAGCTCAGGCGCATTTTTGTACGTTGATGATATCATCATTTTTGGGTGTAGTTTGCAACACCACAATAGTAATTTGGTAAAGGTTTTTGACAGACTGAGTAAATACAACCTGAAGTTGAATCCAAAAAAATGTTGTTTTTTGAAACCAGAAGTCATTTACCTTGGTCACCAGATTACTAGTGAGGGTGTAAAAACCGATCCGAATAAACATAAAGCGATACACTCGTATCCTGTACCCAAGAATGCTGATGATGTACGTAGATTCGTCGCTTTCTGCAATTATTACAGAAAGTTCATACAAAATTTCGCGGAAATAGCAAAATGCTTAAATAACCTCCTTAAGAAAAAACAACCCTTTATTTGGACAGATGAATGTCAATTAGCTTTTGAACTTTTGAAAGAAAAATTAATAAACCCACCAATTTTAAAATATCCTGAATTTGACAAACCATTTGTGTTGACAACAGACGCATCTGATTATGCATTAGGTGCTGTACTTTCTCAAGGAGAAATCGGAGAAGATTTACCAATTTCATATGCCAGCAAATCTTTGAATAAGCATGAATTAAATAAGCCAGTTATTGAAAAGTAACTTTTGGCGATACATTGGGGGATTAATTTCTTTAGACCATATTTATGTGGACGCAAATTTATTGTGGTTACTGATCACCGACCATTAGTTTCTTTATTCTCGCACAAGAATCCATCTTCAAAGCTGACGAGAATACGAGTAGATCTGTCTGACTATGATTATGAAATTGTTTACAAACAGGGAAAGATCAATACAAACGCTGACGCATTGTCAAGGATAAAAATAGACTCAGATTTGTTAAGAACAATGATTCCGAAAACGGAAGATAAGTCCGCGAAGAAAACATTAGTAATGACAAGGGGCATGACTGCACAGGACATTGCAGAGAAGAACGTAGATAAGGAGAAATGCGAGTCTCAATCGAAGTCTGATCAACTTCATTGTTGGGACTGCACGTCCATTTCTGACGTTAAAAATGTGAAAAAGTTGAAATTTATTATAGAGAGCGATTTGAATATTAGGGGTCCCCAAAGAATTGAAATATTAAATAATTTAATACTGGTACGATGTAGTGATAATCTGAACAAATTCGATTTGTCTTTAGAGAAGCTATCGTCGAAAATGAATACAGTAAATATTAAAGAGCTAGCGCTAGACGAAAATGACATGATATTTCGGTATATGTCAAAGGAAAAGTTTAAGAATTTATATAATGTGTTGCAACACGATAGATTAAAGAATAAACGCTCAGGAGTCAAGATATTTATATATAAAAGTCCCCAAAGAATAGAAGATGAAGTAACAAAAAATAAATTGATAGAAGAATATCACAATTCGCCTTGCGGAGGGCATTTCGGAATCAGAAAAACCATTTTAAAACTAAAACAAAGATTTGTGTGGAAGAATATGAGCAGAATGGTAAAAATTTTTGTGTCAAGTTGCACAAAGTGTGCGTTAAATAAACAAATAAGACATACAAAGGAACAGTTGATAGTCACAAAGACGCCAAGCACAAGTTTTGAAATCGTTCAAATTGATACTGTGGGACCATTGAGAATTTCTAATGGTTATCGCTATATTTTGACAGCCCAATGTGAATTAACAAAATTCGTTCTGGCATTTCCCATGGAAACCAAAGATGCGGACACTGTAGCACACACTCTCGTAAATCAATTTATTCTAAAGAACGGTTGTTTTAAAGTGCTAAAGTCCGACAAAGGAACCGAATTTGTAAATGAGCTCATGGGCAACATTTGTAAACATTTAAAAATGCAACAAGTATTTTCGGCACCATATCATCATGAAACTATCGGTGGTGTAGAAAGAAACCACAGGGTACTTAACGAATATATGCTTGCATTTGCCGATGACCAAGAATGGGACAAGTGGGTTTCATTTTACACTTTTGCGTATAACACTACTCCAAATGTTGATACGGAGTACACGCCGTTTGAATTAGTTTTTGGTAAATTACCGTATTTGCCGAGTGATGACATTATGAAAAGTGAGCCTGTGTATAACATGGAAAATTACGCGAATGAAGTTAGTTTCAGGCTGAAGGCATCTATAGAAAAGGCAAAAGAAATCATTAATAGAGTTAAATTGAAAAGAAGAAATGACAGAAATGACAAAAATAAATCCATTAGTCGTAGATGTAGGAGATTTAGTTATAGTAAAGTTAGGTGGTAGAAGGAAAAACCAGAGTCCTTACCATAGACCTTATAAAGTAGTAGAAGTAGATGGGGTAAATTGCCTTGTAGAGATTAAGGGACATATTAAGAAAATTCATAAAAATAACTTGAAAAAATATATCGTAGAAACATAGACTTATATATCCATGTATTAATTATTAAATTTTTTTTAATTTTCAATACTATATTTAACAATATTAAATTTTTAACATTATTTATAATTTTTAAACCAAATATTATATATCATTATTTTTACAATACTTTTAATTATTCCTAGATGTTCATTTTAACTGAATTGATGTTATTAAAATTAAGATTTCAAATTTGTAATATTTTTAAGGAATTCATTTATTCTTAAAATCAATTTTGTTAATTTTAATTAAATTAGTGTAAACATTTACATTATATATTTTTAAATTTCTTATCATATCAATTAATTCAATCATACTAATATTTTATTTTATAACTTTTCTTATTTTTTTTTGAAAATTATTTCTACACAACTAAAATTTCATTTTTCGTTTTTCCAAATAATTTTCATCTAAAGGGTAAGGGTGTGGTGTATATGCATACAAACGAAAAAGTACCGCTAGCAGCGAACACTTGAAACTGCATTAATAGCATACGCTGCTGCCCTGAATAGGAGCGCAGCATAATAGTACGTAAACCAACGTTTGTTTGCTTTTGTCACTTTTCCCTTCGCTTGCATTTCTGTCAGCGCGAGGCAGAATGAAATTTGAATCCTGGCTTTGGCAATAAATGCGATCGGCCAATGCCCTTCTGGCAGCGGTAATAAAATATTGATCAGAATGTAGAAATGATTTTTGTATTATAGAATTGTAGATGTAAGCATATTTTTTAGGAATTGAATGTAATTGAAAGAAAATTGAAAAGAAATTGAAAGGGTCGCCAGGGTATAAAAGCCATGGCGATTCAGAAATAAATCGGAGATACTTTTTGGCTTTTAAACCGAAAACTTCTTTCATTTGACTAATTGCGGCGACTTCGCCAAGCATAACTGTCAGCGGAGGACCGCTTTAAACATCCAAACAATAGAGTAGGGACTACTGACCAAAACAGATTTTACATAAATATTATATATGCATCACGAGCGATAAATGCGCTGGTGAGAGAGGGGCAATTCTACGCTATGAGAAAACTAAACTAGGTCTACTATGCGGGAGCTAGGCATCACGAGCGATAAATGCGCTGGTGAGAGGGGGATAATCTTATGCTATGTCCTCTACGGAGAGCTATGTGCCACGAGCAATAAGTGCGCGCTGACAAGAGAAAACTAAACTAAATCTACTATACGGAAGCTATGCATCACGAGCGATAAATGCGCTGGTGAGAGAGGGGCAATTCTACGCTATGAGAAAACTAAACTAGGTCTACTATGCGGGAGCTAGGCATCACGAGCGATAAATGCGCTGGTGAGAGAGGGACAATTCTACGCTATTTCTTCTCAGGCTTGCCTACTAAATATCGGAAACACTCACCCAATGCCGCTGTCGAATTATCACCGAATCTCGGTGTGCCGTTTCCTTGGTCTAGTCGAGGTGCGACTATTCGGTTTGACCGCTGGCGAAGAACTGAACTTTTCTGATTTCTGAATTTCTAACTAACCTCAGCGCAAACTCCTGCGCCGTTCGAAACTTGTACTTTCACCACTCACCACACTTAGTGTGACCGGTGTTGCCAGTACTCGGGAAATCTAAACCTACCGTGTAGGTGCCACATGGACATTTTACTTAATACTATCGTTTTGAGAAGAGTTCGGAATAATAATAAAAAAATAAAAGTATAATAACAAAAATTCAAAAGTAAAAAGAGAAGTATCAATTATAAAGATAAGAAAAGAAAAGAAAAATAGCTGGTGCTGCCGTCGGATGTGGGTGGAAAACGATGGCAAGACTTTACTCCTCACAACACGAATATCATAATATGATGAAAGTATATTGCACTCGCTCACTCATGTCATAACTAACCGGTTAGTAACTAGTTATATTACCAATTTTTTTATGGTAGACGTGACCTAAAATACGGTCTGACCGGACTAAAAAACCGGTTAGATACAACCAACGTAGTAGTTATTACTAGTCTAAAATTCGGTTATATCTAACTAGAACAATCAGGTTAGATGTAAGGCAAATATTGGTTAGCACTAATACAATTGTCGGTTATTGCTGCCGTATAAAGCAGTTATATCTACCCAATGAAATACAGTTTGCTTTTCTTTTATTTTAAATCACATTTATTTCAGTTCAGTTCTGTGCATATTTATTTTATAAACTTAAAATTCATTATAATATTATACAAAAAAACAATTCAAATGCCATCTAGGGCTAAAAGGCAAAATAAGTCTTTTGTTCTAAAAGAAATTGTAAACAAAAATAAAAATTATCACTTCATTATTTAGTATTTTGGTTTTCTTTTTGTGTCGTTTGTTGTTATAAAATTTGCGCTGCTTCGAACGGTTGTGGCAGCGTTCCACTTCCTTCTTCACCTTCTTTTCGAAGGCCATCCGCCCTTCTTTTTGAAAAATATCTGCAAAATATATGGAAAACCAAATATTGCATTAGATACAATACGATTCAATATGATTTGAGAAATAAACATACTACACAATACTACGTCCACGATTTTTAAGCTCACCAAAGACTGCTTCTCCCAACTACCAGCCCAGTTATATAACAGCAGCAACTCGTCGGAAAACATTTGACGCAACACGTCGCCAACATCTCCGATAACGCCTTTCAACTTCTGTAGGTACATAGTCTGTTGCGGAAGAAAATAACAAATGAAATAATTCAAGAAGTTGAGGAATAAAATAATCGGTATTCTACCATTGCTTGCGCATACTCCGGAGACGACAACTTCTCGTCTACCTCCAGCGCAGCATCGAGTGTGGTGAACGGCAGTGTGGAAGCGATTTCTGTCATCACTTCGTCAGCATCTTCGCCAGTCATTTGGCAGACAGACCTCTGCAACTTAGCAACTATCACCTTGCATTCGCGAATGAGTTTGTTTTGGGCCAACATTTCAGCTCTGTCGACCATCTGTATGCAATGGTGGAATTATAATATAAATATGTCACAACTATTTGCTTTGTTTTGGGGTACCGAAAATGCTTACATTGTCCGCGAGAGTGTTTTCGATCTTCGCTACTCTTGCGTCAATGCTGTGCAAGAGACTAATTACTTCTGCGAAAAAAGTTCAGAGAGTTTCGTATTATAATATAGTTATAAGACGAAATACATTAGTAAAGTTTCTTTTTTCCATTTTTATATTATTTCCTTTTTTATACTTATCTTTATACCCCCACACTCACTGTGGCAGGGTATACTCACTTTGTCACAACGTTTGTAACGCCCATAAGGAAGCGTGTCCGGTATGGAAAAGTATATATATTCTTGATCAGTATCACCTCCTGAGTCGATTTCGCGATGTCCGTCTGTCTGTCCGTCTGTCCGTCTGTCCGTCTGTCCGTCTGTCCGTCCGCACGATAGCGGTCGCAGTTGTGGAGATATCGACTTGAAACTTTGGGTACATGTTTTTCTCGTTAATACTGAGATCAAGTTCGAGAATCAGCCAAATCGGACAAAAACTGGGCGTGGCTCCCATACACCGAAAAAAAAGGTAAAAATTTTGTATTGTTGTATTCGATTGGAAATGTTTAGAAACGTATTTTTGACATGGTCCGAGGTTCCGAAGCCACATATATAAGGGTCTAAATGGGGTCTTGAGACCAATTTTTTTTTTTTTGTGGATTTAATTGGAAATTTTTAGAAATGGATTTTGGACATGGTCCGGGCTCCAAAACCACCTATAATTGGCTCAAAATAGGGTCTTGAGACCACATTTTTATATGTTCGAGGTACTTCTTCCTACTGTGTGGGGGTATTTCAACTTCGGTATAGCCGAAGATAGTCCACTCTCTAGTTTTTTGTTAATTTTCACTTCTTTAGCTTTCTTTTCGCAAATTTTTTTATCGACGGCGTTGTTTGTGATGTTTTTTTTTTGCAATTGGTTATTTTATTCATATTGAAGAAATCGGTACTCGGTTGCATACATAGATATACTTTTTTTACTTATTTCTAAAACAATTTTCTTGTTGTAAATATAAATTTCCGCGGAAATAGCACGGAAAATAAGCTCAGCGCGATAGTTCGTACAAATTTTAAGAATATAAATTTGCTTTTGAACTTCGAGTAACCACTGCGACTGGTTACGTTTTGGTTTCATATGGTTACGACTAAGTTTTGCAACAATAGCAAGAACCTTTCGCATTTACACATGCTCACATGTTGTCTCTTTTTTTTGGTTTAAAAATCAAATTATATATATTTTTTTTTACTCTCGGTTAGGCAAGTCTTACAGGGCAGTTTTGTTTGCCTTTTATGTATGTGATATCAAATTCGTATTCGTTCAATTGTATTTTCCTCCTTTGTTGCTTCATGTTTGGTTCTTTTATTCCGTTGAGCCAAACCAATGGTTTATGGTCAGTACAAACAGTAAATTTCCTTCCATACAAATAAGTTCGAAGATGTTTCACAGACCAAACTACTGCGAGTGGTTCCTTTTCAAAAGTGGAATACCGTTTTTCATGGTCATTTAGGGTGCGTGAAATGTAACAGATTGGATGACCATTTTGACTAAGTACCGCACCTATTGCATATTTGGATGCGTCTGTTGTCAATGTAAAAGGTCTACTAAAGTCAGGGCTTTTCAAAATGGGGTCACTACTCAACAATGTTTTCAATTTATTAAATGAACTCAAGTATTCTTCGATTTTTGAATCTATTTTTGCGTCTTTTTTTAAAAATCTGATCATAGGGTATGCTACCTTAGCGTAATCTTTAACAAATTTTCGATAATAACCCGTTATTCTGAGAAATTGCTTTATTTCCTTAGCATTCGTTGGTGGTTTCATTCTTTGTATAGCTTCTAATTTTGTAGACATGTCGGCAAAGTGACATTTATTCATTTGAACTTTCAAATCGCATTCTAGTAATCTCTGCATTATTTTTTTTTAATGTAACCAAATGTTCATAATAGCTCGTGGAGAATATAAGGATGTCGTCCAAATATACCACGCATGTTTTGTTTATGAAATCTTTTAAGACGTAATTCATTAACCTTTGAAAGGTAGCCGGGGCATTTTTAAGCCCAAATGGCATTCTTGTGAATTCGTAATGACCATCTCTGGTCGAGAATGCAGTTTTTGCTCTATCTTGAGGATCGACCTCGATTTGGTGAAATCCCTTCGCCATGTCCAAGGTGGTAAAATAATTGCATTTGCCTAATTTATCAAACAATTCTTCGATATTGGGCATGGGAAACCGATCGTCTATAGTTTCTTCATTAAGTTTGCGATGGTCTATTACAATGCGCCACTTTTGCTCTCCATTATTATTGATTTTCTTTGGTACCACCCAAAGTGGGGGGTTGTAAGGACTATTACTAGGTGTGATTATTTTTTGTTGCAGCATTTCCCTAATTCGTCCATCTACTTCATCGCGATGGACTTCAGGGTATCTGTATAATTTGCTATAATTAAATTCCCTATTTGCCCGAAAAGCACAGTCGCGAAGCGTGGGATTTAAGACGACCCTCGCGGTATGGTATCCCCGGACGAACGAACAACACGAACACACGAAAACCTGATAAATAAACTTCTTTTAAAAACTACACCGAAACTGCCGCAATAGATATATATATAGGTATATATATAACTATATATAAAAGAAACGGAAATTTTCCCGACACAAGGAAAATAATACCGCACACAAACCCTTTTTCAAAATCAACACAAACCGACAATCACCCAAAAGAAATTATTCGTACACCAAAAATTATATTTCTTTAAACGCAATTGATTTGCGGGACCAGACCAACCTGTCTGAAATCCCTCGCACGATTCTTTGCAGAATCTATTCACCAGCTGGACTTCGATAAAATTCGATGTCCAGCAACAACTTGGCTCTGATGCGGGACGACACAAACAAAAAAAAGGAATAAGGAAGAGGGGGGGGGGGGAAAAAAAACGGCCAAACAAATTCCAAGCAAACTACTTGGACGGAAACACTTCACCAAAACAAATCACGACCGAACACAACCTGTCCAACTCTATTCAATTCCTCAAAATCAAAACACTAAATGGCCGACTGCCACAAATAAAATAAAGCAAAATAAACACTAGCTGGCAAAACTAAACCAGCGCGCAAAAATACTCCCTTTGGATCACTTGTCCTCCAGCCACAGTCCGACGATGGCAACAGCTCCACTTCACCACTAAAAAAACACAATTTTTTTTTAAAAGGACAGAAAGTTATCCAAATTTTTGAAACAATTAATTTAAAATTTAATTCAATCAGAAAAACCAAAGCTTTTGCCACTCTCCTTCTTCCCTGCTCAAAAAGAACTAAAAGAATTAGAATATATGAGCGCCTATGACGCTCACTTTCCATTTATCTTCCCACATACATAGAGTGCGGCTTACGCAGAAACCAGTGTCCGCAGTCGGGGCTTTACCCATACCTATATGCGAAAAATCTCTTCAGATTTTTCTAGGTGTGTTTGGCAAATTTACATATAGCCCCCTGCACCCACCAAAATGAAATATACATTTTGGCGGCACTCATGTACGTATAGGCGAAAGCATAAATGTTCTCAAATTCCTCTCCCTCAAACAGGTTTAAAAAGTACAAAAGCTTTAGTCCAGGTTTTGACAATTTACTATTGTAATGGCGAGGCTGGCAATACCCTCATCGGATCGCCGCCGCTCACTGAGCTAACTTAACGAAAGCAAAAGCGAAAGAAAGGAGAAGAAAGCAAGAGAACTTTGACAGCTCAAACAAAATATTCAGTTTTCTTCTTCCGCGCGCCGGCCGCATTTCGCCCGCGAGTGTCGAATTTGTTTTGCTTAGCAAATTAAGCAAAACAAATATATTTATAAAAAAAATTAACATTCAATAAAATCGTGCAGTGCGTTCTTTCGGTTAGTGCGTGTGAAATTTTGTTCCTTCGATTTTGTTCGCCCGTCGCCCCGAACAAAAGGGAAACAAAAAAACATAACAAAACAAACAATACAACAAAACAACAACAACTGTGCCGCGAATTTATACCGCGACAACCCCACTTCCACCTCCGCGAAAGTTGCTTGGTCTCCTGAGACCAGCCAACTTTCGAATCTAACCGGAGAAAATCACCCTGAGTCGATGTGCGGCCTAAGGTCCTGCACATGCCATGTCCCCTTTTCTCGTCCGTCTTCGTCTTCCAAAACATATGTCCACGGAGACACCCTCTTTTTAACCCTAAACGGTCCAACAAATTTCGGAGCTAACTTCGCTGCAAAATAGTTTGCAGCATCGGACAAAACAAAATTACGTCTCCATACTAACTCGTGCGGTAAATACTGTACATCTCTACGTCTGAGATTGTAAGTCTTTGCTGTCTTGGCACTTGCCATTTCTAACTTCTTCCGTATGTCTTCCCTCAAGTCTGCCATTAACTTGGCCCGGTCCTCACTACTACTGTCCGGTTGGTCTGAGTCTCCCACTCGTCTATAATCTCTATCACCCCTGACCGCCATATTTCGGCCAAAATTCACGAAGTATGGAGACGCTCCCAAAACCTCATGCTGCGATGTTCGAATGCAGCACGCCACCTTTGAGAGATGAGAATCCCATGTCCGATGGTTTTCTGAAATATATGCTCTCAAAGTGGTCTTAATTATTTGGTTGATCCGCTCGGCCGGATTGGCCTGCGGATGATAGTTTGCAGTGTACCGCATCTGCACACCATACGACGCGCATAAACTCTGCAGCTCCTTGCTGCGAAACTGTGGCCCATTGTCGCATACAATGGACCTCGGAACTCCAAAGAGCAGGAAGACATTATCTTCCAACTCCTTGCAAACACTCTTTGCCGTTGCATTTCGCAACGGAAACAACAATGGGAATTTGGTGAAGTAGTCAACCACCGTTAAAATATAACAAAATCCCCGACTAGACTTCACCAAGGGTCCCACCAGATCTACGCAGATCATTTCCCAAGGTTCTAACTTCTTTGTCCTCTCTACCATACAACCAGCTGGCTTATTGTTGTCAGGTTTCACCCTCTGGCAAACCTGACAACCTTTAATATATCTAGCTATCTCTGCCTTCATTTTCGGCCAATAATATTTCTCAATTACCCTAGCGTATGTTTTCCTAACGCCCATGTGCCCCGATAATGGATTATCGTGACACTCGAACAAAATACTGCGCCTATCACTCTTGCCCACAACTCTCTCCCACTCGTACCCACCACTAAACAAACTATTTGTCCCTGCCTTTATGTGTTTATATAACACCCCATTTTCAATTCTCCAAGCTGGGTAATCGAGTGGTTTATCCTCCACTTTCCTAACCATGGAATCCACCCATGGATCTCTAACACGCCCATATACCTCCCCTACGACTGGGACACCTCTAGAAAGCATGTCGGGCACAACATGATCTTTCCCCTTACGATGTATGATTTCATAATCGTATTGCTGGAGCTTTAAAGCCCACCTAGCCAACCTACCGCAAGGATCTTTCAAATTGTTGAGCCATACCAACGAATAATGGTCTGTCACCACTGTGAACCTAACCCCTTCGATGTATGGCCTCAACTTCTCAACTGCCCACAAAACAGCCAAACACTCCTTCTCGGTAGTGGAATAATTCCTCTCGCACCTACTCAACGACCTGCTCAAATATGAAATGACCTTCTCCCCTTTTTTTTTTTTTTCTTTTTTTTTTTTTTTTTACGACGAATCCCAACGGTTCCACTAACCCGCCCAACCGACCGAGGGGCACATCCGCATGACGCACGGATTTCGTGACCGAACAGCCGTAATCCGGATTACTCTGTGTAACCGATCGCGGGTAAACATATTTGGAAATTCGTTTCAGCTACAGATTAAAATCATCAGCTGATAAAACGCATATTAATAAAACGCGAATTAGGTTATGAATGCAAGAGAGAATTCTTCCAAACATAACATAATATAAGATTAACGTGATAATAAACAATAGAATTAAAAGAAAATATTATGAAGCATCAGAATTCATGCGACGAATATGAATTTGATCAAATATGATTTTTGCCTACTTTACGATATTAGACTTAACAAAAATACAAAGACAAAACAATCCAAACAGTTAATTTACGCGACAAAGATTACAAATATTAATTTTAGTATTTTGTTTTTTTATACGAAATATAAAAAATCAAATACAAATAGAACAGTTAAGTAAACGGAACGAATGTGAATTCAGCTAAAAATTTTGTTTTATTTGTATACAATATACAGTAAAAAACAAAATTCTGCTGAAATATAAATATAAAATACAACAAAAATACAACACTTTCAAAAAATCGACAATGCCGATCTTTGTGGAGTTTGGCAACCCTGTCATTTCGTTAGACTCTAAGAGGTCCAAAAACTCAAAGAGCAACAAAGGCTTAAGTGTGATCAAGTGCATTTAAAATAAAAGTTTTAGTTTTATTAAGTGAATCTGACAGGTCAAAGACAGAATTCAGGCTATTAAAATCGCTACAAATACAACGAAAAGGTTCATTCTGGGCGTAATTAGAGCGGCACATACTTAATATCAAAGGAATGAAAGATCTGGAACGACGGGTTGGGATATTAAAATCAATTTCTTGAAGCAAAAATGTAGAATTCAGAGAGCCATTTATCAATTTAATCAAAAATGTTACATTAAGCATCGTTCTTCTATTTTTTAGAGTAGGGATGTCCAAGAGTTTTAAACGATTTTCGTATGGAGGTAGGTTCTGATTCGGATTCCAGCGAAGGTTTCTTAAAGCAAATAATAAAAATTGTTTTTGAACCGATTCAATTCTATCAGAGTGGCAGTTGTATTGTGGATTCCACAAGACTGATGCATATTCCAAAATTGGTCTTACAAGTGATATGTAAAGACTTTTGGTAACGAATGGGTCATTAAATTCTTTTGACCATCTTTTAATGAAACCTAGAACACCCCTCGCCTTATTCACACATAAGTCAATATGTAGATGAAAGCGAAGTTTTGGATCCATAGTAACACCCAGGTCCACGAAAGTAAAAAACTTTTCTAGATTACAGTTATTTATATGATACAGCGATGAAAGTTGGTGTCTTCTAGCAAATGTCATAAATTTACATTTTTTCAGGTTCAGTTCCATTAAGTTATTATATCACACCAGATAGCTACACTGGTCAGATCTGATTGTAACAACTTATGTTGATCTAAGATGTCATAGGATAGAAACAATTTAACGTCATCAGCATACAACAGTACATTCGAATGTTTAATGACAGAAGGAAGGTCATTTATAAAAAGATTAAACAGAATAGGACCTAAGTGACTTCCTTGAGGAACTCCAGAGGTGACATCTATAGTTTTTGATGTTGATGATTCGAATAACACCTGTTGCTTCCGATTTGTCAGATACGATTCTACCCATTTTAAAAGAAGATCTGGGAATCCGTATCTTTTAAGCTTTTCAATCAACAAATAATGATTAACTTTATCAAAAGCTTTACTAAAATCAGTATATATGACATCTGTTTGAAGATTCTTTGAAAATCCCTTTATTGTTAATGAAGAAAATTCCAATAAATTTGTAGATGTTGATCTACCTCTCAGAAAACCATGCTGTGATGGAGATATTAAAGTTGTGACCGAGTGAACCAATTGCTTTGTGACAACTTGTTCAAATAACTTTGGTATTGTGCTAAGTTTAGCAATACCTCTATAGTTAGATACGAATGATTTGGTTCCACTTTTATAAAGAGGAATAATGTATGACTCTTTCCATGAATTCGGAAAATAACCTCTTTCAATAGAGGCATTAAATATATTTGAAAGTGGAATGTATAAATTTTCTGCACAAACTTTCAAAATACAGCTAGGAATATTATCTGGACCAGTACTATATGAATATTTCAACGATTTTAGTTGTTGTAAGACATCATCAGATTCTATAACAGGATTGAGAATGGAATTATAAGTGGGGATGTTATATGGATACGATGTGTTGGCATAAGTATTATCAGAATATGTCGTTTTGAAGAAGTCAGCAACCATATTGGAAATCTCAGTAGGATTGTTGGACTCACGATCATTCCATTTCATTGTAGTTGGAAAACCAGTGTTTTTCCTTTTTGAATTTACAAAGTTATAAAAAGTTTTAGAATCGTATTTGATTTTGGATTTCAAATCGTTCAAATATTCATCATAGCATTTTTTATTAAGTACTTGATATTTATGTCTCAGAAGCGAATATTTTGAATAATCTTGAAGGTTTAAAGTTCTTTTATATGTTTTAAATGCCCGAGTTTTCGAAGTTTTTAGTTTCCTCAATTCTTTTGTAAACCATACAGCACCAAGTTCATTCGAATTCTTTTTAATGTTCTTTGGAACACATATCTCGAAGATTTTGCTGAGCGTACAATTGAAAATTGATACACAGTCGTCAACATCTTCAAAGTTCATGTTCAGATAAGAGTTGGTTCATTTTAACAAAATTTGTATTCTTGAAGCAAAAAAATGACTTCAACGGTGTAGAAACTGGTTCTAAGTTGTTTTGAACAAATTCGAAAGATAATTCAAGTGTTGGGTGATGGTTATCTTCTGGACATGCAAAAGAATCACAGCGTTGCACTGAAAACTTCGAAGAGTCATCAACATAAATTAAATCCAAAATTCTACTATTCTTATTTTCAATCCCGTTTACTTGTTGTAAACTCATATCTGAAAATGAATCCAGAAAGTCATTTAAACAGTCACGAGAAGAATACGGAAGAAACTGGTTTGAATCGCCACAAAAATTCCAAGATATATTCGGTAAATTAAAGTCTCCAAAAACAACAATGGAATCGGCAGGTTTAACATTTGAGTAAACCAATGATATAAGCGACACATGTCTTAGATAAACGGTAATATCGGAATTCGGTGGGATATACGAGCAAGTAACGAAAATATCGATACTAAAAACTCGAATTCGTACACAAATAAATTCCAAGTCAGAGACATCTGAAAGTATGACTTCCTCAGATGAAAAAAGGTTTTTTACTGCAATGAGGACTCCACCACCAGTCCTGCATTTACGATCCCTCCGAAAAATTTGATACCCAGCACACAGAATTTCTGAATCAAAAATATTTGGTTTAAGCCAAGTTTCGGTAAATACCAAGACATTATGACTACAATCGGAACTTTTAATATAAATATCGTTCAACTTTGTATTTAGCCCTCGAACATTTTGGTACAGAAGACAAACAACATTATTCGGGATTTTATTTAGTTTTTTTGATTAGAATTTAATTTTCTTTGAGGAAGTTGAACTGGATTTACTAGATTTGATTTCTCTTTATAAACAAATTCACGAACTAAAGTTTTATCCGGCCAAAAATTTTTATTTACAATCTCATCAAACAATTCTGCTGGAACAGATAATTTGAAAGATGAAATGTTTCTAGCGTATGAAAAGTTGAATTTAAAAGCATTTATATTATTACCGGTTTTATTGAGTTTAGAATCGATATAAAATATAATATCTTCGGTTAATGTGTCTGGTGCAAATCTGGACACGAAAATAGAATTTTTAGGTTGCACAACAACAAGCCTTTTTGGGGTTCTCGTTTCTTGTACTTCCCGCAAACAATCCTTTGGAGAAATAATATTTATGGAAGGACAAACATTTTTATCAATATTTGAGATTCCATTCATATTTTTCTCAGGAGCGTCATCTACCCTCGTTTCCAAAACCGCAGGATCAGGAGAATAAAATGTAACTGGTGAAGCAAACATATCGGAAAAGGATGGAGTTGTCGGAGTTGAAATTGGCTTTGGGGTAGGTGGTAAAAGCCCAACAGAAGTATTTTGTTTCGGAGCTGTTTCATCCAAACATTTATACTTCTGAAAGTTAATTTCGTACTCCTTCAGTTTAGACTGGGCAGCTGCTAACTCCTTTGATACATCATTAAATCCCTTTCGGGCTTGACGTACCAATTTACAGATGTCCAGCTCTGTATCGCGGCAATCTTCGCAGGACCAACGAAGACCTTTTTTACCCTCGATCAGATCGACTACTCTACCAGTAAGGGATGCACATTTGACGTGATAAAAGATATCACATAGCCAACAAGAGACCATGCGTTCATTATCGACTTTAATGGCACATTTACGGAAAGAGCAAGTCATATTTAAATGCAAAAATTTATAAAAAATAAAATACAAAAAGTGTAAAAAAGTGTAAATTGTAACGAGACAAAATGTTGACTGGGAAAAGGCACTTTCAAATTATATTAAAACAAGTGCCTGAAAGTATGCTCTGAAAATATGATCAGACTGCGAATGTGGAATCTATATAAAGCTGGTGACACAAGAAATGTCAAAGTGGACAGTATAAGCAAAAACAAAAAAAATTTGCAATTTTTGTTGTAGTGATACTTAGCTGACAGGAATTCACGGAAATATAGCACAAAACTTTGTTATTTGCACAAAACTTATTGCACTTAGCCAGAATTTAATTTATTTAATTTATTTAAAAGGTTTTTAAAATAATTAACACTGTATAACTATTTAAAAATATTTATTAAAATCGCAGCAAAAATTCACTTATGATCAAGTTGAACAGGGTTGCCAAATCTACAGGGTTTCCCCCTACCCGGAACTGTAAATGCCGTGCAGGCCCTAGACTCCTTCTCTACTGGGATCTGCCAATAAGCGGATTTTATATCCAAACTAGAGAGATATTTGGCGTCCTTTAGCTTATCTAAAGTAGCCGAAATATAAGGGAGGGGGTAACTATCTCGATCCGTATTTTTATTCAGTGTCCTATAGTCGACACAAAACCTATAACTCCCATCCTTTTTCCTAATCATCACAACCGGTGATGCCCAAGGGCTGTGAGAAATCTCAATCACACCCTTTTCTAACATATCCTCTATTTCCTCATCTATGCGCCTCTGAATAGCGGGCGATACCGGATAGTATCGCTGCTTGACTGGTTCCACATTTGGCTTTGTACGAATCCGATGTTCGACCAAATGTGTACAACCCAGTCCCTCAGGCATAGACCTAAAAACATCTGCAACAAACTCCTCAAGAACCGATTTTTCCCTAGTTGACAACGAAGACCTATCAACTATCGCCGCTACTGACGAGACCTCGACTTGGTCGGAAAACCTCCACTGATTCTTGGCCAAATCTGGCACTACACCGGCCTTAGACCAAAAGTCTACTCCAAGAATCAATGATTGGGGTAAATCCGGTATTACGAGGCATTCAACGAGGACCGACTTGCCCTCTACCTCGAAAGGGACCGAAACTACCCCCCTAACCGGAACTTCTTCACCATCAGCAAGCGCAACCTTGCTGACCGCAGACGCCAATAAACTTATCCCCCAGGACTTTAATGTGTCCCAGCCTGGCCTACCAAGAATCGTCCTGGTGGCCCCCGAATCTAAAAGCCCTAACATACGCACTCCAATAATTTTAACACCTAAATATGGCCTATTATCCAATTCTCTACCTAAAAGAGAAAAACTCAAACAAATTTCGGACGGACGTTGCCTCTGAGGCGTACCACTATTTTCCCTAGCCAGCTGGTTGCCCGCAGGCAACCTACCTAAACCTCGCGAACTTCTTGCCCTGCTTCCACAAGAGCTCGCTCCCCATTTCCCGACTCTTCGCGGGCCCTCGGAGCCGCTCTCGGGGCCGCCTCCCTGTCCGAGCGCTCCTGCGATTGCCCTGCTCTCTGAGAGCATCGGGGGCAATCACGCTTCAAAAAACCAGGCCGCCTACAACCGAAACAATAAATTTCCCTAGGGCAGTTGCTCAAAACATGCCCAAACCGCTTACAATTGAAGCACCTAAAAGAATTTTGGGGAGGAGCCTGAATTCTCCTCTCCAACCTAGCATCACGCAAAGGGGCCCTAACCACTGAAACCTCGGGTTCAGCAGAGACATACGCCAAGTCTGGCTCCAACAAATTCTTGGATCGGCTGCTGGGCGGCGGCACGAATGCTTCCACATTCGCCCGCACAGCCTCCAGCTTCCGACCCAAGGAAACCAACTCCGATAAAGACTTAGGCTCAGCCAAGCCCAGCTGAGTCTGGTAAAACGGGGACAGGTTTGCGATCACCAGACCCAGCATACGCCTCTCTGACAAGGGGTCGGACAGACGACCGAACAACCCCCTCATCGCCGCTACATAGATACCTATGGACTCAGTCCCACCCTGAGTCCGTCGCCTAATCTCAGACATCAAAATGTCGTCATAGTTGGGGGGCAGGAATTCCAGTTTCAGCTCGGCGACCAACTCTCGCCAGCCTGAAACTGTCCTGCGGACATCCCTAAACCAGAGCAGGGCTTTTCCAGAAAAAAGCTCCACTGCTCCCCTAAACAACTGGGCTTCACCTCGCATAGCTCGTCTACCCTCTGTAGAAATGCATGTAGGGACATGTCTGCCTTTTCCCCGGTAAATTGAATATTCCACTTGGACAAATTTTCTACTTTTTGAAAACCTACGTTACTCAACGAGGTGGATGGCTCATGTCTCGGGGCGGGTTGAGGCTCTCCCTCAACCGCAGACTCCCTACTGAGCGCCTTAGGTGGCCGCGACGGCTTCGGATCCTCGTCTAAGGCATCGGCCACGCCACCACCCAGCTCCACAACCTCGTTGAGTTCCCCCAATAACAAAAGAACCCTATTCTTGAGCGCCATCTGTTCAACTACTTCCTCCTTACTCGCTGGCCTCGAACGAGTAAGGCGACCTAACGCCCATTCTAATTTAGTCACGATTTTCAAGTAATCGGACGACTTGCTATCTAGTGGAGGGGTTTCCATAAGTTTTTCAACCTCAGAAATTTTCCCCTCCACACCTAACTTATCCTCATCAAATGAAAATGCATAACCTGCAAAAACATCTACGGACCCCCTACGCTCTATTTGCCTTGATGCCCTCAAGGACTTCCTCATAGACTCTACCGGAGTCACTGGCAACCCACGAGCCTCCATCTCGTATGCCAGTTCCTCTTGGTTAAGTCTATTAATCTCCATAGTTAACTCGGACAGACAAAAAAAAATAAATAAATTTAAAAAAAAACCAAAACTAATTTAAAAAAACTAAAACCAAAAAAAAATTCAAACAACAAAAAAAACTTTCAAAAAAAAACCAAAAAAAACGACGAAACTTTTATGGCGGGCGGCACCGCAAAAAAAATATGAAACAAATTTTTTTCTTTTTAAAAACTAAAAAAAAATTATCAAAAATTAATAAAAAAAATAAAAATCAAAAAAAATAATTATTTATAAAAAAAAAATTTATAAAAATAAAACTATAAAATAATAAAGAATATTTAAAAAAAAAATAGTTCAAACACAAAAGCTAAAGGCGGACGACACCATCACTGTTTAATAAAATTCCAAAAAAAAAATTAAAATTTTACTAAAATCAAAATAAATAATAAATAAATGGTGCAACACAAAAATAAAATTTAAAAGAATTATTAAAAAACTTGCAAAAAAAAAGGTTACAAATGTTGCACCAAAAAAAAAGGAACGGACTCACCGAACAACAAAAAAAAAACCCGCTGCCGCTACTCCGCCGTCGACAGCACTCTCACTGGAAACCAGAGAAATTCCAAAAAAACTAAATAAATAAAAATACGAATTAGTAAATTATAAAAAAAACTGAAATAATACAACCAACAAAAACAGCACAAAAAGATTTTGATATAAATAAAAAAAAATTTAATTACAAAAAAAACTTTAAAAAAAAATTTGTTTAAAAAAAATTTTTTTTAAAATTATTAAAAACTTTAGTAAAAATTGCCCCACGTTGGGCGCCAGCTTATCGCGCTATTTTTAACTAAACTTTATTTAAACTAACTAAAATCAAAAATCCCCACGCGATAATTAAATTCCCTATTTGCCCGAAAAGCACAGTCGCGAAGCGTGGGATTTAAGACGACCCTCGCGGTATGGTATCCCCGGACGAACGTGTTGTTCGTAATTTTGCTTAGCAAATTAAGCAAAACAAATATATTTATAAAAAAAATTAACATTCAATAAAATCGTGCAGTGCGTTCTTTCGGTTAGTGCGTGTGAAATTTTGTTCCTTCGATTTTGTTCGCCCGTCGCCCCGAACAAAAGGGAAACAAAAAAACATAACAAAACAAACAATACAACAAAACAACAAAACAACAACAACTGTGCCGCGAATACCGTGACAAGGAACTCCATTTCGACTGCGCCAGATAAATGCTCGTTAATTCCTTAAGAAAGGATAGACGTTTTATTTTTTTTTGGTTGGAGGTTTTTTATTTTTATTCAGAGTAACTTATTTTATGAACTTCCTTCAAGTACAAGTGCGTTTTTCCAACTGACTTCAAATAAGCTTGAGGGCTTCAAATGAAGTCAGCTTCAACAAACCAAGCTGCAAGAGTCCGCACAAAATAGGATGATGAAATATCTTGCCCGAACGATGCAACAAAGATATTACTGTCAGGGTAGTAGATTTCAAGAGAGGGGAGTAGATATGGTTTTCTGCGTAGAGCAGTAGAAATTCTACGATAGTGAAACTCACATACAATTTTGAGGAGAAGATTTCTTACAATAGTAATAGAAAATATCTTGAGGATAGTAGAAAAATCTACTTTAAAAATTCAAGTCGATATCTCCAAAACTACGACCGCTATCGTGCGGACAGACAGACGGACATGGCCAAATCGACTCCGGCGGTGATGCTGATCAAGAATATATATACTTTTCTATACCGCACTCGCCTCCTTATGGGAGTTACAAACGTAGTGTCAAAGTTAGTATACCCTGCCACAGTGTGTGTGGGGGTAAAAATATCTGTGTTGGTACCACTCTATGAGAGCACGCTACGCAATTTAGCGTATTTCTTTTAATTGCGTCAGTGGATCATTTAACCGAGTAAACTTTTAATTGCGTCAGTGAAACAATTAACCGAGTATCGCATTATGAATTTTTTTCGGTTAATTGCAACAAATTTGTGCATTTTGGTCGACTCAAAAAATTTGCCCGATTTTGTTTTTTTCAATGCTAAATTGGTGACATGTCTTCCTTGTCACTTCTGAATCTTTGAAACAATCATGAATAACCTTGCCACTTCAATTTTGCCAAAAAGTAATTTTGAGTTACAGACCAGAGAACTGCGCAATTTGACTTGTTTGTGTTTCAATTATCTCTTTCCAAACCTTTCCAAATCTCTTTCTGCATGAAAATGAAGCGAAACGAACAAGTCACTGTAGACAGCAACAGAAAATATCAAGTCATGAAATATAGCAAAGAAGGGTAGGAAATGCAGACAACAGACAATGCAGACTGTAGCCAATGTAGGCAACGTAGGCAATGCAGACAACAGGAAATGCAGGGATTTGAAACGCAGACATTTTTTTTATTATTTCAATTATTTCGGATTACGCTGTAAATCGTGTTGTGCGCGTCAACTGTGCGCCAACGCAAACAACAACAGCAAAACAACCTTTTTTCTGAATGTGTGCTTTTGTGATTCTTTTTCAGTTCCTACAACGTTTGGCGCCGATCAAGTGACTGGCGCCAACAAATTAAAATTTTGCGAAATATTTAAAAAAATTAAACTAAACCAGATAAGAATAAAATATTATACCATTTCTTTATTTACGAAATAAAGAAATGGTATACATTTTTGTTTACTTACCGAGATTTGAACCCTGGACATTCGGATGCATAAACGAGCCCCTTAGCACGCTTGCCTACCGCTGTTTGTATTTTGCAATATTTTAACTGCATACATATACTATGAAACTGCTTGGTTAGGATTTAAAACGGTTGCAGTTCTGAAATATAACTGGAAACAAATACTAAATTTTTTCCAAATTACAGGAAAATTATTCGAAATAATATTCGAGAAATTTTACTAACCGAACCGATAACCGACATTTCGGTTAGCCGGTTTCGGTTAACCGAAATGGAAACCCTAATATAGATACAACAGAAATGTCGGAATTTGATAGAAATAGCTACATTATTGCAAACATGGTACGATAAGTTCTTAAATGTAATTTTTATACCCCCACACTCACTGTGGCAGGGTATACTCACTTTGTCACAACGTTTGTAACGCCCATAAGGAGGCGTGTCCGGTATGGAAAAGTATATATATTCTTGATCAGTATCACCTCCTGAGTCGATTTCGCGATGTCCGTCTGTCTGTCCGTCTGTCCGTCTGTCCGTCCGCACGATAGCGGTCGCAGTTTTGGAGATATCGACTTGAAACTTTGGGTACATGTTTTTCTCGTGAATACTGAGATCAAGTTCGAGAATCAGCCAAATCGGACAAAAACTGGGCGTGGCTCCCATACACCGAAAAAAAAGGTAAAAATTTTTTATTGTTGTATTCGATTGAAAATGTTTAGAAACGTATTTTTGACATGGTCCGAGGTTCCAAAGCCACATATATAAGGGTCTAAATGGGGTCTTGAGACCAATTTTTTTTTTTTGTGGATTTAATTGGAAATTTTTAGAAATGGATTTTGGACATGGTCCGGGCTCCAAAACCACCTATAATTAGCTCAAAATAGGGTCTTGAGACCACATTTTTATATGTTCGAGGTACTTCTTCCTACTGTGTGGGGGTATTTCAACTTCGGTATAGCCGAAGATAGTCCACTCTCTAGTTATTACTTGTTTTCAACAAAATATCCGACCTGCATTTGTCAATACTAAACATTTTTGCATTTAAAATGTGACTGTATTTGTTATAAAAGTTACAATTGCGTGTCCATTTCGATTCTAGTATTCTATGCATCTTGGTTTTACCAAATAACTTATATTCATAGAGAAGCGTCAAGAAGTATTTCCTGGTCCGTATTTTTGAAAAATATATATATTTAATACATTTATGTATGCATTTACAAATTTCAAAATTTCATCTTCATAACTTCATTGATTTTGCGAAGTTTCTCTCCATTAAAAAAAATTTCAGATTTTCGAATTAACAAGGATAGAACCAAAGAATCATATTCTATTTTGGAAAAATGTTGTTCGGGAGATTCGACGATAAATCCTATTCTCATACATGTTTGAGATTTTTCTCGCTGCATGAGAGAGTTCGAGTTCGAGTTTGTTGTTTAATACATATTTGATATGAAAATGTGCATGACGGCTACCGAACTCATAATTTTGTGATTTGTTGCTTCAAAATCCGCAATTTTGAGTACTTCAACCATTTTTCATGAATTTTTCGAAAGTACCAAAACCATATTGTAGCGCAAATTGTGCACAATACCAAAACAATAAACTATGTCCGACTGTAAGGAACACTACATCCTATTGTAAAAAGTTTACATGTTTTTTCCTCTATCAAATGCATATTTAACAATTTGAATACACTCAAAACTGTAGCTTTGAAGAATTATTATGTGAATGGGAAAATAAAAAATGCAAAAACGCTATTGAAACGGTTTAACTCTTTCTTAATCCCCTCTAACGAATATAACGGTGTAATAGGAAATATTTGGTTATTTGACATTAAAAAATTGGATATTAAAAAAATAATTCTGAAAATTGAAAATTAAATAGATTTAAATTCAAAATAAAGGAAATTTAGCCAGCAATAATACCATTTGAAAATAAACTAGTATTAACAGGATGATATTAGCAGAAAACCAATTTTTCAAATCAAACTTTAGTATCCAAAATTTCACTTTAAAACCCAATTGTGACTGGAAATTAACAAATGTAAATTTAAGTTATACATCGTTAAAAAGGATTTGAGTACCTTTTCAATGAACCATTACCAAGAAAGATATAAACACAGATGACGACATGACGTTTACCGTTAGGATCGCCATTTTGTCGTGACGTCAGCAGATACTTCTTGTCACACGAACAGCTTTTCTTTGTTTACGATTTTCACCCAACGTTGCCAGAAAGATCTGAACTGAAACATTTTCTGCTAGAGTGGATTATTTCGCTTAAGACTCAAAAACCAAAATAGATACAACAGAAATGTCGGAATTTGATAGAAATTGCTACATTAATGCAAATATGGTACGATAAGTTCTTAAATGTCATTGTTATTAATTGTTTTGAACAAAATAACTGATCTGCAATAGTCAATACTTAACATTTTTGCATTTAAATTTTTGTTTATAAATTTTTTGACGCGTAAAATTTGACTGACCTTTTTTTGAACATTTCTTTTTTTTTAACTTAATATTTTATTTATTGAATCTTTCTATTTTCTTAGAACTAACAATAATTTTTAACGATGCAGTTCAACCATTTAATTAACATTTGACAATACAAATGCTTGTTGCCCTAATCCAATGATTTGGACAACGTTATGCAGTTCTTGGTGGTTATAGAGGCATCAGATTGGTGTTATCGTAGGATGTTGACATCGACTGCATGCCGGCATAGTGGGGAAGTCGGAAGCGACGAGGGTTCCGGGGCTATCTAATCAAATGCAATAGAATAGTTACGCTTTAGACGTAGGGGTCGGGTGGGTCTTACCAAATTTCTAGCTAGAATATTTGGATGCAAATTCAGCTTATCTTCATACTTTGTTGTACGTGTAGGGATCTCTTCAGACATTTTCGTTGTTTGCAAGTCTCTGTGGATGAGTGCATTTTATATGTACCATGGTGCTCCCACGATTTTTCACAGAATTTCCGACTGCGTTCGTTGCAGTTTCTCAACATATGACGGAGATGCTGTTCCCCAGAGTTCAATCCCATATGCCCATATGGGTTTAATTACACTTTTGTATAAAAGGATTTTATATGTTGTGTTGAGTCTTTTTTAGTTTGATTTGTGTAATTTTAGACTCGATGTGTTTTTTCCAGGTGAGTCTGCGATGCCTTGGTATGCATCTCGATCGCATATTTAGTTTCAGTACATTGTGGTATAACACTATCATTTATTTTAAGCATGGGTGAAGGTAAGATGGGCGCTCTTTGACTTTGCAATGTGTTTAAATGTTGCTGCACGTGTTGTGATGCCATTTTGGGGTCTGAGTGTGAGCACAATATTGCGGTGTCGTCGGCAAATGTTGAGATGAGGGTCTGCTCATAAATCTGCTGTATAGAGTATATAGTAGGTGTCCGAGGACGCTGCCTTCTGGTACACGAGCAAGAATATCAAATCTGCAAGAAACAAAAATTTTATTTTTAACTACAAATTTTCTGCGGGTCAAGTAGTTTTCAAGCAAAATATGCATGCTTTCTGTAGTTTGGATATCAATTCTTTATGCCACACCTTATCAAAAGCTTGGGTAATATAAAGGAATACAGCAGAGCAGTATTACTTTTTTTCGAAGGTTTTTTTGATTGTGTCAACATTGCGGTGAACCTGTTCAATTGTGCCGTGCTTTTCTCTAATTGCAAATTGGTGATTGGGTATTACACCTCTATTGAGTATTTTGGGTAACATAATTTTTATCATGAGTTTCTCGAAAAACTTCGACAGGGTAGAAAGTAAACTTATTGGGCGGTATGAGCTCACGTTTATAGGGTCCTTTCCCGATTTTGGGATCATCGTGATCTGCGACAGCTTCCATTCCATTGGGTAATGACTGGTTCTTAATATTGCATTATATATGTGCAATAAGTGGGTAACAGCATTTGATGGCAACTCTTTCAACATTTTAGCAGTTATTAAATCAGGTCCTGGGGCTTTTTTTGGGTTCAGTTAAGCAATTGTATCCAAAAGTGCTCTTCTTCTAATGAGTAGAGGGTAAGAGTTTGGCCTGGTTTCGAAATGTGGTAACGAGCAATTTGCCGAATGTGCCGATTTTACATCGGCATCATTTGTCTACACCTTCTAAGAGGTGTTGACAAATGAGTCTAGACCTCTTAGAACAGCCGATAGGGCTTTGCTACTTTTGAGCTGGTAAATGTAATAGCTCTTTTTACATTTGTCGAAATTATCCACTACTGGCGCCCTTGAGAATAGGCATCACATGAAAACTGTTGAACCTGCAATTTGTGTCATCAGAGTAACAAGGGAATTCGATTTTTTTCCCTGAGATAAATTGGCGCAGCTTTGACGTCTTGGGTTTAGGGTCTGATTTATCCTCTTCACATAATAGTGAATATCTATTTTGACCAAGATTTATGGGCTGGATACTCGGCTTTGCCTTTAAAACCTTAGGCGTATTCGTATTTTTGGGAGGGGTCGTTTTACGCTTTTGCACGTGAAGTGTTTTTCTCTGTAGGGTTTGCGCGAATTGCATCACTCGTATTTGCTGACTGAGGCTTAAACAAAGGGTTTTGTTCTCAGAGAACTTGTTAGTAGGGTCTTTATTCTCAGTGAATTTCTTAAGGGGGTCCGGTCTAAGAGTATTAGTAGTAATTGTACTTGCCAAATTTGTTTGTGATGCTAAAAACGCCGTCATATTAGCTGCCTGCTGGGTGTAGGGTATTGGAGTTCGACACTGCTTGCTCCATGAGAGAGAGCCCGATGGCGATGCGGGAGAGTTAGCAAAGTGTGTCTCTGCTGATCGACTCTTTGCTATAGTTGATTCTGCAGATGCACTATTCATGGCGGGGAGGGTGACAATCACAGGTTGTGATGCATTCGCACTTCTCGCACCTGTTGGTTGCATGGCAAAAGCTTTCATTTGTGAAATTTGGAACACTGATAGAACTCCGGTGACAATGCATTCTAATAAATTTTGGTGTCCATCAGAGGCGTAGGGGGGGACTCAAACCCCTTTTTTTTAAACATGACATAACTTCCAATTCCTTCAAGCTACAGTGATGAAATTTGGTAGGTGAGTTCTTATTAAACAATGAAATTGTATACCCTTTGGAAAGGGTGGAGTGGGGCAAAGGGGAGCGGGATGGAGCCAATTTAAAGTTCTAACTTTCGTATTTTGTAAGCTACAAGGCTGAAATTTTTTACTTAGGTTCGCATTCGGGAAAAAGAGTAAAAAAGGGGGGGAAAAAGGAAGGAGAAAAAAATTTTTCGATTTAAAATTAAGGGTTTTTGGCGACTTCAAAATCTGCAATGATATTCGGAGGAAAGTACCCAAAAAACCTTAATTTTAAATCGAAATTGCTGAAATTAATTAAATTAATAAATAAACAAATTACAAAAAACGATACACAATAGAAATGTTACATATTATAAACACTCCGACGGAAAAACGAATTTATTACAAAACGGACACAGAAAAATGCGCGCATATTTACAGACACATAATTAGAAAACATAATAAGAAAACATAGACAGAACATATATTTAGTATTAGCTTGACACTCACAGCAAGTGGACTGATATTTGATACTCGTAAGATATTTTGGAAATTGTTAGTTAGTTAAATTGTTTTCGGTGTTTTAATGTTGTTATTATTGTTTATTTGTTATACTTTTTAGATTTTTCCTGAAGACGGACACCAAAAGGGTCCGAAATATCGAAAATAAATTACAAAATTTTTTAAAAACAAAAAAGAGTTTTTTAAAAATTTAGTGGAAACATGACCTAGAGCCCGAACAAGTAACCAAAAATCATCATTAATATTTTCTGCTTTTTAGTCGGTTAAACGGTTATATTTTAAAAAAAATGTTTTTTACTCTTTTTTTATTTTCCTCTTTTTTTAGTATGTGCAGCGGCTTGGATACGCCACTTGCACTCTTTTTCTTTAAACATAAGCCCGAACGATTAATCGACTTCGAAACTTTGGCCGAAGGTTTAAAAATCATTCATTAATAAAATGTATTGCAGTGTGAAAATATATGTATTTTAAAAATTCTTCATATTATTTTTCAATGTACTGTTTTTTGCATTTTGGTTTTTTTTTTGTAGGCGTTTGGGAACACACTCGGAATTTACTTGCAAATTAATCACCGAGTTGCAGAATTTTGTTACCAGTTAGCTAAAACAGTAATATACAGAAAATGTTAATTTAAAAAAACCGCTTCAACTTATTAAATTGTTTCCTTTATTAAGCAACTCAAATTCATAATTTTGATTTGTTTGCCTAATTTTCATAATTTCGAATCGTATTTCTACTAACGACTAATTAATACAGTAGAAAATCCATTAATCTGGTAGCACTATTGCGAAACCATTTAAGCTAAGTTTGTGGCAACGCTTGCATTTTTCTGCCAAAGTGACAAGAAGTATCTGTTGACGTCAAGCTAGATAACAGTAAACGGCCTCATGTCGCTATCTAGTATTCTATGTATCTTGATGGTTACCTGTGTAACCATATGGGGTGGGCACGTCCACGGTGTGTATTACCAAATTACCGCCAGACTTGGCAGTCGACTTGCTCGATGCCAATCTACTACGTCCCCTTTTTGTCCTTTTTGTTTATTTTTCACGCACGTCTAAAAACCACTTAAGAACCGCTAAGAGACACTCACGAAAATTCAATTTGATTTTTTTTAATCTAACACTAGCTTATACCCACAGCTTCGCTCGCAATAATTTTGTTATTTCATGTTAACGTAGAAATGTTATATGTATTATTTAAGCAACTGAAATAAAAAAAGATTTTGCAAGTCATCCCTCTGCCCATTCACCTCCCAGCACCAAATCCAAAATTTCAGCGAAATCCCTTGAATAGGACCCGAGTTACAGAGCTTTACAAATTTTAGGGCGTGGCAGTGGGCGGATCTTAAATTTCAATAGTCATCCCTCTGCCCTTTCACCTCTCAGCACCAAATCCAAAATTTCAGCGAAATCCCTTGAAGAGGACTCGAGTTACAGAGTTTTAAAAATTTTAGGGCGTGACAGTGGGCGGATCTTAAATTTCAATAGTCATCCCTCTGCCCATTCACCTCCCAGCACCAAATCCAAAATTTCAGCGAAATCCCTTGAATAGGACCCGAGTTACAGAGCTTTAGAAATTTTAAGGCGTGGCAGTGGGTGGACTGCAAATTTTCAGAATCAACATATTACCAATTCATTACCCAAAACCACATAAAATTTCAGCGAAATCGGTTAAACACTGCATAAATTATAGGATTTTAGAATAATATTTGCCACGCCCACCTCTAACGCCCAAATTTAATGAAATGGCATATAGTCTATGATGAGATCAATGAAATTACCTACATTTTGGTATGTGTTTCATTAAAATCGGTCAAGTATTTCTTGAGTTATAAGGGAACAAACATACATAGATACATACAAACCTACAAACTCACAAAGAATTTTATATAAGTAAGAGATATCTGTGGCGAAATGCAATAATCACTTAAGTCGAAAAACACAGTTTTTAAATTTATGTAAGACAAAAAAAGTTCCGTATTTTTAAGTAGAATACCGTAGAGGGTCTAACTGAATTCCACTTAAGTGATAATTGCTTTTCGCCACAGATATATATTTAAAAAATTTGTAATATACTTTTATTATATCTATAACGAAAGCTAAAAATAATACATATTATTTCATGTGTACAAGTATAAAAATTTAATATTTTTATTCAAGGAAATTCTTAAATGAAACTTATGTATGTATCAGCGTACGCCATTATTGTGAATAATTCATAAGGTGCATCATTGTGAATTGTGGTTATTTGGGTGTGATAGACAACAGATATCGCATATGTTTGTGGGACCTGCGACGCATTTATGTCGTAAATTACTATTTTGCTGTGTTCTTGTTGATTCTTTGGTACCCAGCAGGAAAAATGTTCATTGATGAATTTGTATGCATGATTTCTTAAATATTTCCTACATATTTGTAGGAAATTTCCCACATCTTTCTTGAAAAATTTCCATGCAAAAAGTTGCGTCTTGCTAAATCTAACCAGTTTACTATAGAACATTTTTTTATTCAAATATTTGCTCCTGTGAACTGTGAACTGATGCGATCTTTGTACTTGTATTCTATCTGAAAACACTTTGCGCCGCCTTCGCCATTTTCGAATTTACACTAAATTGAAGTCGAAATCTTGGACAATAAAAACACCTCAATTATAAATACAACAAAGAGTATTTTTAATTTTGACCTACAGTCGATCAAACCATCTTATTTAAAAATTAGAGGTCGCAATTTTTTTTACGTTTTGCTCTTGTATTTTTGCACTTGCATGAAATTTTCGTCAATGAATTGTATGGGCAATTCAGCTGTTTCGTGCACGATGTACATTTTTCCGTCAGAATTCCTCAACGATTTCTGCAATAATTTCCTACTGGGTTGTTTTCTGGTTTTTTAATGAGAAAATAAAAAAAACTAATTGTCAAGCAATGAAAATGCCAAAAAAGGAAAAATGTCAGCAAATGACCCGTGTGACGTCAGCAACAAATAAACAACAAGCAATGCGGTATCTAATTTGTATCTTACTTGCGAACATCTGATTAAATTTACCTTTTTTCCATTTTTTGTTTATTTTTGAGTAAAAACCATAATTTTCTTTCATTAAACCATTCCAAATATAAAAAAATTACCTCTATTGAGTTTTGTGGACTTCCGTCTCGTAAGTCTTAAAATCGACGATGAATAAACATAGGCTTATATGGCGTGGTGTTACAGGAAAGAGTGCGCGGGTGTGCGGTTTATACAAATATTCTTACTTGGTTTTTTCTCGACACTTAACTAGACAGAGCTTGACACAGAAGTGAAGCAAATTAGGCAAAGTAAAAATGAACCGAAAACGTAACTGTTTTTAAAATATCTACTTCGACATAACTAATACAATTTTAAAATAACATCAGCGGGAAACTAATACATTCCACCATGGCCTCTACATATTCCCAACCACCATCCATCATATTATCTGTCACACCACTATGTATTTGTCTCGCTCTCAAATCTATTTTACTCTTCGGAATTCGCCGCTTCTAGTGTTGTACAACGACATAAATTTTTAGAGATATCCAAAAAAAGATATCCAGAAAAAAAACCGGAGTACTGAAGAAACCTATTTCAAAACTCGCGCTCCTAGATGTAGAGTAAAGCTGCCAAAAAAAGGCAACCCGGCCCACAAAGGCCCTATGTTGGCCAAAACGGGCTAACACTTGTATTTGGGGAAAAAAAAACACATATTTTAAGTTCGTTTTACATCGAGAAAAATACCATAATTAACCATTTTTGGCGGAAACCCCCCTAGAATTAATTAAAAAACACTTTCGTAAAAATTAAAAAAAGAAAAAAATTAAATTTTTTTTCCTTTTGCAAACAAAATTTCCTACTTGAAGGTTTAACCAATATAGTTAAATTAAATTACCTATATTTTAACAAAAAAAAATTGTTATCCAACCACTAAGTCGCTATGACGGTCTTAAAAAAAAACTTCAAAAACACAACCTTCTTCCTATGCTCATTTGGTTTACCATTATTTTTTGTATTGAAATGAAAACTGATGACAACGCGCTGTATTTACTTATTTTCAAGTTTTGTAATATATATTAATTAAAATGCCTTCATTAACCAATAGTGATATAGTGGATTTGTGGATGTCAACCAAAGAAAATGATAGAATTTCTGTTTTATTTTCTTTTATTCAAAAACAATACACAATTTTTTACTCATACTGAGGGATTATCATGTCGCAAAACTATTAATACTGAGCGCTTCATCAAACTTCTATCTGAAACCCGAGCCTTGTACCTAAGTAATTACAAGTGGTACTACATGCCAAGTTCTGTACATAAAGTTTTGGTGCACGGATGCGTTGTGATAACATTTTTTGATTTACCAATAGGTAAATATTACTCAAAACATTTAATTGTTTATATACTAATATTTAATATTGATATTTATCCCAGGTTGTTTGTCTGAAGAAGTCTAAAGCTACGGTCAGAATAGGCAAATATTTGAAGTGGAAAACCCCTCGGAAACGATTCAGTTGTGCAGATGAGCAGTCAAAATATATGAAATTTGGCGTTTTCGAGGGGTTTCCAGTATTTTATTTTTCTGAATGTATTTTCCCAGTATTTGAGCAAATATTTGCAGCTTTAGAAGCCAATCACAAAAACGTACGCAAAAATCGGCACACACACAAGAAAAACAGGTCGAGAGGAAACCTACAAAGACTTAATGACTTACATGATTTCCGCTTCCGATCCTCTTCTTTACTCCAAGAGGAATATTATACATCCAAAAATTAAAACTCCTGTAATATTTGATGAATATGTCAATTATTATGTAGTGGAGGATGATGTAGAAGAAAACCATAATTACGATAATTTCACTTCTATGCTAATAATAATAATAATAATAATAAAGGGGGGGATTTGCACTGCGTCCGTGTTGGGTGACGATGCCCCAAGTATCACGAATCATACCTCTGCCAACCTTTAGAGGACCTCCACCAACCCCAATTCCGTTAGGAATTTCAAGATTAGAAGAGGATCTAGATTCGGCCAATCATGCTCTGGCACCAGGTACTTTCCCAGTACGCGCCTCCTTGTGTGGATGATTGCCCCACAGGACTCCAGTAAATGACCCGGACTTTCTTCTTCCTCATTGCAGAATCTGCAAGAGTCGTCGTTTAGAATGCCCAGCTTCGTGAGATGCCCCCTCAGTCTGCAGTGACCAGTGAGAAACCCCGTTAGGATTCGAAGCCGGTTCTTACTCAGCCCGATACAAGCTTCAAACCTCCTCTTGTTATATTTACCAAGGAGTGATTTGGCCTGCCGTAGCCCAGGTAGATCGAACCACTAGTTCGATCTGTCCACCCGTACTCTTTCTCTGAGCATTTCCCGGATAGTGTGTGCACCTATACCACAGAATGGCTCTGGCCCTGTAAGGGGCGTAGCCGCTCCTTTTCTCGCAAGCTCGTCTGCCGCCTCGTTCCCCTCCACACCGACGTGTCCTGGCACCCAGCAGAGCGTAACTTTATTGGTTCCGCCCAGCCGGTTTAATTTTGCAAGACAGTCCCCCACTAGCCTGGAGCTAATGATGTGAGAGTCTACAGCTTTAAGAGCCGCCTGACTGTCAGATAGTATTACGATTTCCCGTCTACAGTATTTTCTATCGAGGTTGAATTGCACACATCTTTCAATTGCATGAACTTCTGCTTGGAAGATGCTGGTCAGTGTGCCCATTGGTTCGGAGTATTTGGTACGTGGCCCGAATACCCCAGCACCAGTGCCCTCGTCTGTTCTGGATCCATCTGTAAACCACATTATAGCATGGTCGCGGATACCATACTGTGAGTGTATATTGGACCATTCTTTCTTACTACTGAGCTTCACATCAAAGTTTTTTGTGAAGCTAAATTTTCTCATGTTATCGTCCCTTGGAGCTAATAGAAGCGGATACTTATTGGAAAGAGTGAAGTGATCCGCGCGCTCAATACACCTTCCGTACCCTATACCCTCCTTAGAAAATCTCGCAAGTGTACTGTCAGCTACCTCCCCAATAACAATGTGTAGGGGAGTTAGTTCTAATATTACCTCCAGTGCCGCAGTTGGACAGGTTTTCATTGCCCCGGTTATGCAGACACATGCTAGCCATTGAACACGTTCTAGTAACTTCCTAGTGGTGCCCAGACTAGTTCTTCTGGCCCACGCAACGGCCCCATAGGTGATGATTGGTCTCACCATTCCTATGTACATCCACCGCATTATGAGTGGACTACAACCCCAAGATTTACCAGCTATGCTCCTACACATCATGAGAGCTCTAATGGCCTTCTTTGTTACTAACTCCGTGTGTACCTTCCACGTGAGCTTACTATCTAGTGTTAATCCCAGATATTTCACTTCCGTTTGTTTCTCTATAACTTGGCCGGACAGCCAAATCGGCCTCCAGTACTGTAGTTTCCTCTTCAATGTAAACGGTACAATCGTGGTTTTTGCTGGATTAATGTTCAGCCCCACAGATTTGCACCATTCAAGCGTGACCTCGAGACCTCTCTGTATTATATCACATAAAGGCTCCTCGTACTTACCCCTAGCCATTATGACGATGTCATCAGCATACCCCTGACACGTAAATCCCATATCAGTAAGTGTGCTGAGGAGCTCGTCCACCACCAGACTCCACAGAAGAGGCGAAAGCACGCCCCCCTGGGGACAACCCCTCGTGGTGACTGCCTCAGTGGTGTTAAGGCCAGTTTGATATTCGACAGACCGGGTGCCTAACATCTCCCCAACCCAATGGCACAGAGTAGTGTCCACCCCTTTACACAGCAAGGCATGTCTAACGCCCTCATGGGAGGTGTTGTCAAACGCGCCCTCTATGTCGAGGAATGCACACACTACTATTTCCTTTGTGTCCAAGGCCCTTTGTATGTACCCAGCCAACTGGAATAGAGCAGTTTCAGTAGACCTGCCCGCTCTATACGCATGTTGGCAGTGGTGAAGGGGCCTCCTGACCAGGACTTCTTCTCGAAGATAGTTATCTATTACTTTTTCCATCGTTTTTAAAAGAAACGACGTCAAGCAAATTGGTCTAAAGGATTTTGGTAGAGTTGGATCCTTCTTCCCAACCTTCGGGATAAAAATAACTTTAGCCCTACGCCAGCTGCTAGGTATGTACCCTAAGGCCAGGCTGCTTGTAGAAATCCTTCTAATCTGCTGAATCATTTCAGGCCCTCCCTTCTGGAGAAGGGCCGGAAATATGCCATCTACACCTGAAGATTTGTAGGGGTGAAAGGTTCCAATTGCCCATTCAATCCTTCTTCTGTCACAAATTTTGGTGGCTACCTCCCAATCTACTCTTCTAGCTCTCCGACCCATATACAAGTTCAATGAGTCCGCCTTAGGTACGCTGCCTGGAAAGTGGGTCTCAAGGAGCAATTCGGCTCGTTGAGACTCACCCTCTGTAAAGGTGCCATCTGCCCTTTTGAGAGCCAAGGTAGCTACGTTCCCTGTTTTGGCTACCGCCTTGTACAGCCTCGCCGCTACAGGAGTATCCACTATGGTCTCACAGAAGTCCCTAAAGCTTTTCCTTTTAGCGCTCTTAATTTCTTTACTGTACATAGTTAGGGTCGTGGTGTAACTCTGCCAGTCCCCGGTTCTCTTAGCTCGGTTAAAGAGCTTCCTCGTCGAAGCCCGAAGATTTGACAACTCGTTGTTCCACCACGGCGCATACTTAGTACTACCAGTCCTACTCGGACAACTGAGGTTATATCCCTCGATCATAACGTTCGTTAGTTCTACTACCTCCTGCTCCAGTTGAGGGTGATTGCCCGGCGGTCTGCCGGTACTGAATACCCCAGAACTAGAATACATGAAGTCTTTATACTTGTCCCAGTTCGTACGCCTGGGGTTCCTTGATGGTAATAAATTTGGTCTACTCCCTACAATGTCAAATACCACTATCCGACAGTCCTCTCACCTGTCCGCCATAGGTCCAAGGTTCCTGGATCAGTGCCGCCACAAGGTGTTGTTTGGCAAACATCCTCGCAATTACAGCCGAAGCTGCTTTGGCGTGGTGGATGTTCACCTGGGCGAACCTGGCACTGACCCCCCCGCTGCTGTCGTCCATCATGACGACTCCGGAGCCGACGCCCCGGATAGCAGCAATCTCTCCTCCTCTTCCTCTGTCGGATACAAGACGCTTAGGACAGTGATGTTACCAACACTGCCCTCCTCATCAGAATCCGACCCTTCCTCCATCGGAGGGGCAGGGGTCGCTCCAGCGTCAACCACCACAGGTGACGCTGGTTCTGCTGACACTGTAGGTGCCGCTCTAACCTCTTGCACCTCATGAACTGCGGAAGGAACATCATCCGTTGGAGCCACCTCCGCTCCCACCTCCTCCACAGGTCTCCTCTGCAGATGAGCCGAGACCTTCCCGAAGCGGTAGTTCATCTGCCCACCACTCCTCAGGATGGCCTCGTACGACGCCTCATCGATGCTCACCCTCAGGAGCTGGCCACCACCATCCTCCCGACAGCTAAGCGTCTTCCATACGTTAGTATAAAGGCCCCCATTTTGAGCATCGATGAGCGCCATCGTCACCTGCAGCGCCTGTCCCGCACTCCTTGGTAGGAACACCGTGACGATCCGCTCTTTCGGGATTTCTCCCCCAGACCGGACCGTCAGTTCCACCCCCTTCCACGTCCCCAGCTTAAACACCACCTTCCTGATCCACTCCGCGGTTTGCGGAGTCTCACAGTCCAGCAGCATCATGCCGGGTCTAAAGTAGTTGCCCTGGAACTTGAGTTTGAACTCGTATCCCAGGGCCATCTGGGCGACAATGGCATCCTCAAGCGCAGTCAGCTCTTTTGGAGCCAACCCCACTTGAGGATAGTCCTTCGGCAGTATGGCCACCCGCTCAGACATGACCACCTTGGCGTAGGAGATGCCCGGCGCCGCGGTGGGTTCTGTCGTGACCGGGTCGACAACCGCGCGTGCCCCGCTCACCTCGCACGACGAGACTGCCTTACTCTTCTTCGGCGCAGTGCTCGCCTGAGGAGGAGTCAGCGTTTTGTTGCCCCTTTTGTGGGGCCCATCCGCTGGGGCGCAATACCAGGCTGAGCCCGATGCTGAACCGCCAACTTCCTGGCCTCACTCGGCGCCAAGCCCCTCTGAAGATAACGGATGTACCACCTCGTGACGCACCCGCTAAGGCCTTCACGAAATGGGTCATCTTTACCACCAGGTTGACCCGGCTCCGGAGCCATGGGAGTAAAACGCCGCCTCCCCCTCCTAGCTTCGGTGGGTGCTAGCCCCACCCTCCCTACCTGTCGTGCCATACCAGCCGTGTCAGGTCTCCCAGCCTCACGGATAGGCTCGGGCGACCCGGCACCTCCTGCCTGACGTGCCCTCCCAGATGTGTGTGACCGCTCTGCCGCACCATCCCGACCAGAAATGCTGGCCGGCGATCGCACTGCGCTGGACGATCCGGCACCTCCGGCTTCACTGGCACCCCCCCTACTCGGCGCGGGTACTTTCCCCGCCACCCCTCTTTGGTGAGCCACCCCAGATGCGTCGGGCCGCCCTGCAGCAAGACCCGTACCAGACTTGCCGATACGCAATCTCGCTGCTACAGGCGAGCCGACACCTCCGGCAGCGATGTCCGTGGCAGATACACTCCCAGACGGTACATCCTGGCCCCTCCTATTCCATCCAGTCGAACCGTTGCTGGAGCCTTGCGGCCCAAACACCCAGTCGACCGGACCCCTCACCAGCGCCGGCGGCGCTCGCTTGGGACTCTTGTGGCGATGGCCACCCCTACCTCCTCGACTAACGTTCATGGAACTATGCTCCAATCGGTTAGCCGCCTCCGTTGCGGTAACATCCCGCCATACAGTTTTACCTGCTTTCCTACCCATAAATGATCCCACGAGTACGGGGGACAGAAAGTCGACCGGGGCATAGCCCCCGCTACCCCGGCAAGGCTAGTTAAAACCAGAGGTCGCCTGTTATCTGGAGTACACCGTAGACAGACACACTAACGCAGTGCCATTCGTCCCTCGGCACGGTACGTATGACACCTAGGATTGCGGGTTTTATCGAGTTTGCTTCTCTAGATCCGCCATCTTCAGTTTTAAGCAGGGGCACCTCGAGCAGGATGTGACTCTACGTCACGCATGGCCGGTCTTAGGAAGTACTGTCCCACGACACTCACTTTCTCTGACTTACCAACCTTAGCTCAATGGCCTTGATCAGTAAGCCTTAGCCCCCACTTCTATGCTAAGCTCAATAGGAAACTCCTCAGGAAGTGACTCCTCTAAACAAAATTCAGTTAATTAAAAAAAAAAAGTTTAGCTTTGAGTTTTTATTTCAGAAACTAAAATAGATACAGCAAAAGAGGTTTGTTTTGTAGAGCACATATAAAACCCCCAAGATCATAAAAATCGTTATGTCACTAAAAGTACTTATTGTACATTTTTATAATTTTTCCAATAACATTTAAACTAAATTAGATGGCAAAAAACCATTAACATGTTTGAAATCAGTGAATTAAATGCCACTAGAAACAGTTATCAGAATTATAATAACTTTTTCGATATTTAATTTTTAAGAGGTTTTATCTTAATTTTGTTAAAAAAAAAAAACAGCAATATGTTGGATTTAAGCGAAATCTTTAAAGATTAAAGAAAAACCGATTAAATTTTGGAAATCAGAGGGCAAAAATACATTAAGGAACTTAGTTTGAAGTAATTCAGAATACTCCTTCTATTTTTGTCCCAAGCTTATATGGAGACAAATCACTGTGCGCCGCGTCTGATCATACAATTTCGAACGCTGAACCAATCTGTGGCTATTTCTAAATGGACTGCTCTAATAGTGAGACACGTAAAGAGCGCCACCCTTTTTTCACGCTTGCGCCTTATTGTGACCTGCAACGGACCAAAGAAGTCCACACCGGTGTAAGAGAACGGTCGTAATTGGTAAAGCTGCCATTTGCGGCTGTGTTGGCTTGGCCTTTCGTAGCTTGCAAATCTGATACCTTGTTCCACTGTGTTCACTACCGACCTTATTGATGTGATCCAAAAACGTCTACGATCCTCATTTATAATGGTTGCCTCATTTATATGGCACAGCTTCCGGTGGTACCAATCTACAATAAGATAAGTCTAATCATGTTTCCGCGGCGAAATACTCGGTATGCGCGCTTTGATAGGTACACACACAGCATTTACAATACGCCCGTGGACTTTCATTACACCGTCGTTCCCCAAGTACGGATTCAGTGTTCGGAGCCAATTGACCATTGAATCATCTCTAGATCTTTCATCAGACCACACGCCTACTATAATCACAATAAAGTAAACGCCAAGGTCGGAGGTGAATACACCAAATAAATTGACCAATAAACTCACAAACTGGCTCAAATATCGGAAGTGTATAAGCTCTCACATTAACCCTAATGTGTCTCTAAGAACGAAAGACGCAATAAACACTGATGTAAGTAAATTCACACTCTTTCTTTCTCAAGCATCTACAGCGGCCACTCCCGCCCCAATTACAAATAGCTCAACTCGCAGCTATACTAAGTGTACTCCAAAGGACATAGAGCATTTATTAAAAAACAAAAGGAAAATACGTCGCGAATGGCAAAACAACAGATCCCCAAATCTGAAAAAAACAACTCAATAACATCACTCGGAGGTAAAGTGGAAATCCGAAAGAGACTTTCAGCAATTTGTTGAGCGCCTACAAAATCAACAAACTACTCTCTATGGCAAGCTACTAAAAATATGAAAAAACCAGTACTGGCAGAACCTCCCATACGGCTGCCTAATGGAAACTGGGCTAGAAGCGATGCTGAAAAAGGTGCAGCTTTTGCCAACCACCTAAAAACCGTGTTCACCCCAAACGCGACAACTGGTTATATCCCATTATCCACACCAATCCCACACAATACTTGTAATACAGTCGCTATTAAAAAAAAAGCATTATGGAGGCAATAAGCAAAAGCTTGGGTCCGAAAAAAGCACCAGGACCAGACTTGATAACGCCCACGATGGTAAAAGAACTACCAATAGTTGCAAAACCCAATTATTGCACATTTTTAACGCCATTCTCAGAACATGTCTCTACCCAGATGATTGGAAACTTTCTCATACCGCCCCATAAGTTTGCTCTCTGTGAAGCTTCGAAAAACTTCTAATAAATTTTATTTCATCCAAAATTACAGAAAAACAAGTGATTCCCGATCACCAGTTTGGCTTTCGCGAAAATCATGGCACTATCGAACAAGTGCACCGTATTGTAGACTCAATAAAAAGCACTTTTGAAAAGAAACAGTACTGCTCCGCTGTTTTCCTCGATATCACCCAGGCCTTCGATAAAGTCTGGCACGAGGGACTTATTTACAAATTACAGCATATTCTTCCCGTTAATATGCACTGCCTCCTCAAAAACTATCTCACGAATAGAAAATTTGTAGTAAAATATAAAAGCTTTGTCTCCCGAAAATACGAGATACTGGCCGGAAGGCAGTGTCCTCGCGCCCCTGCTATATATTCTCTATACAGCAGATATGCCCAAAAGCGATATAACTCTTGTATCGACTTTTGCTGACGACACTGCTATCCTGTGCTCTCACTCAAACCCAGACAGGGCAACTCTTTACGTGCAAAAACATTTGGACTCTCTAAGTAATTGGCTATAACCATGGAAAATCAAAGTCAACGAATCCAAAAGCTTATTGCGCTATTTTTAACTAAACTTTATTTAAAAAAAAACTAAAATCAAAAATCCCCACACGATAATTAAATTCCCTATTTGCCCGAATAGCACAGTCGCGAAGCTTGGAATTAGAGCCGACCCTCGCGGTATGGTATCCCCGGCCGAACAAATAACACGAACACCCGAAAACCCGATAAATAAAATTTTTAAAACTACACCGAAACTGCCGCGATATATATATAAGTATATATAAATATATATATGTATAAAAAGAAACTGAAACTTTCCCGACACAACGAAATTAATACCGAACACAAACGGAACCCTTTACAAAATTGACACAAAACGACAAATAACCAAAAGAAATTATTTGTTCACCAAAAATTATATTTTTTTTAAACGCAATTGATTTACGGGACCAGACTGACTTGTCTGGAATCCCTCGCACGATTCTTTGCAGAATCAATTCACCAGCTGGACTTCGATAAAATCTTGGCTCACTTGGCTCAGATGCGGGACGACACAAACAAAAAAAAGGAATAAGGATAAGGGGGAAACAACCAAACAAATTTCAAGCGCGGAAAAATACTCCCTTTGGAACACTTGTCCTTCAGCCACAATCCAACGACGGCAACCGCTCCACTTAACCACTCAAAAATACAATTTAAAAAAAAGGAAAGAAAATTATCCAAAATTTCTTCAAACAAATTATTTAAAATCAATTTAAATTAAAAATCTAAAACTTTTGCACTTTTCTTCTTCCCTGCTCAAAAAGAACTAAAGAACCTGTCTATATGAACGCATATATGGCGCTCACTTTCCATTTCTCCAACATCTCCCCCCCCCCCACACATGAGCGCGACCTACGCCTAAGCCCGTATTCGCAGTCGGGGCTTTACCCACACCTATATGTGAAAGATCTTCTCAGATTTTTCTAGAGTGTGTTTGGCAAACTTACATATACACCCCCGCACCCACCAAAATGAAAATACTCACTTTGGCGGCACTCATGTCTGTATAAGCGAAAGCATAAATGTCGACAGGTTCCCCTGCCTCAAACAGGTTCAAAGAGTACAAAAGCTCTAGTCCAGGTTTTGACATGTTCCTATTGTAATGTCGAGGACAAATTAAGCAAAACAAATATATTTATAAAAAAAAACAATCAATAAAATTGTGCAGTGTGTTCCTTCGTTCAGCGCGTGTGTGATTTTGTTCCTCCGATTTTGTTCGAAACATAAAAAAACAAAACAAACAAAACAAAAAAACAACAACACCAGTCGCAAATTAATGCCGCGACAACCCCACTTCTACCTCCGCGAGGGTTGCTTGGTCTCTTGAGACCAACCAACTTTCGAATCCTGCACAATAGCTCGCTGCAAAGTAGTTTGCAGTTTACGAAGGGTCGTTCGAAATCGGTACAGCTCAGGACCGGCGCCGTCACTAGACGCTCCTTGGCCTTCAACAAGCTGTCCTCACACTTCGGCGACCATCTAAACCTGTTCTTCTTCTTTAGAAGATAAGTTAGAGGTTTAACCAAATCTGCGAAATTCGAAACAAACCTACGATACCAAGAAATGGTGCCAACAAACGACCGGACTTCCCTTACATTTTTGGGCGCTGGAATTATCAGCATTGCCTCAACTTTTTCGGGGTCAACATGCAAGCCCTGTCGATCAACAACATAACCTAGATACCGTAGAGAAGAAAGACAAAAATTAAATTTTTCCCTATTCAATCTAAGCCCTGCCGAACAAATCCTCCTCAGAACCTCCTTCAGAGCCTCAACATGCTTGTCAAATGTATTTGTAACAATAATAATATCGTCCAAATACACGAAAACATGGGGTTCCAAGTCAGCCCCAAGGATCTCATCTATGAATCTCTGCCAAGTTGCAGGCGCATTGTGCAGGCCATAAGGCATGCGCTTGAACTGGTAGAGCCCCCTACCCGGAACTGTAAATGCCGTGAAGGCCCTAGACTCCTTCTCTACTGGGATCTGCCAATAAGCGGATTTTATATCCAAACTAGAGAGATATTTGGCGTCCTTTAGCTTATCTAAAGTAGCCGAAATATGAGGGAGGGGGTAACTATCCCGATCCGTATTTTTATTTAATGTCCTATAATCAACGCAAAACCTATAACTTTCATCCTTTTTCCTAATCATCACAACCGGTGATGCCCAAGGGCTGTGAGAAATATCAATCACACCCTTATCTAACATATTTTCTATTTCTTCATCTATGCGCCTCTGAATAGCGGGCGATACCGGATAGTATCGCTCCTTGACTGGTTCCACATTTGGCTTTATACGAATCCGATGTTCGACCAAATGTGTACAACCAAGTCCCTCAGGCATAGCTCTAAAAACTTCAACGACTAACTCTTCAAGAACCGATTTTTCCCTAGTTGACAACGAAGACCTATCAACTACCGCCGCTACTGACGAGATCTCAACTTGGTCGGAAAACCTCCATTGATTCTTGGCCAAATCACTATACCGGCCTTAGACCAAAAGTCTACTCCAAGAATCAATGATTGGGGCAAATCCGGTATTACGAGGCATTCAACGAGGACCGACTTGCCCTCTACCTCGAAAGGGACCCTAACCGGAACTTGTTCACCTTCAGCAAGCGCAACTTTGCTGACCGCAAACGCCACTAATATCAACCCCCAGGACGTCAACGTGTCCCAGCCTGGCCCACCAAGAATCGTCCTGGTAGCCCCAGAATCTAAAATCCCTAACATACGCACTCCAAAAATTTTAACACCTAAATATGGCCTATTATCCAATTCTCTACCTAACAACGTAAAACTCAGACAAACTTCGGACGGATGTTGCCTCTGAGGCCTATTTCTATTTGCCCTAGCCAGCTGGTTGCCCGCAGGCAACCTACCTAAACCTCGCGAACTTCTTGCCCTGCTTCCACAAGAGCTCGCTCCCCATTTCCCGACTCTTCGCGGGACCTCGGAGCCGCTTTCGGGGCCGCCTCCCTGTTCGTGCGCTCCTGTAATTGCCCTGCTTTCTGAGTGCATCGAGGGTAATCACGCTTCATGACGCCAGGCCTCCTACAACCGAAACAATAAATTTCCCTAGGGCAGTTGCTCAAAACATGCCCAAACCGCTTACAATTGAAGCACCTAAAGGAACCCTGTGGAGGAGCCTGAATTCTCCTCTCCCGAGGTGTCAGACTTAGGCTCAGCCAAGCCCAGCTGAGTCTGGTAAAATGGGGACAGGTTTGCGATCACCAGACCCAGCATACGTCTCTCTGCATGCACGGACATGTCTGACTTTTCAATTTTTTTAAGACCTACCATTTCCTCACCCAACGAAGTGGATGGCTCACGTCTCGGGGCGGGTTGAGGCCCTCCCTCAACCGCAGACTCCCTACTAAGCCCCTTGGTTGGTCGTGATGGCCTTGGATTTTCATCAAAGGCATCATCTCCGGCACCACCCAAGTCAATCACCTCGTTGAGTTCCCCCAACAACAATTGAGCGCCATCATCACGATTTTTAAATAATCGGACGACTTGCTATCTAGTGGAGGGGTTTCCATACGTTTTTCAACCTCAGAAATTTTCCCCTCCACACCTAACCTATCCTACTCAAAAGTAAATGCATAACCTGCAAATACAACCACCGACCCGAATCATAACAAATTACGACCGAATACAACCTGTCCAACTCTATTAAATTTCTCAAATTGAAAAACAACTAAATGGCCGACTGCCACAAAAAAAAAACCATAAAAACACTAGCTGGCAAAACTAAACCAGCGCAGAAAAATACTCCCTTTGGAACACTTGTCCTCCAGCCACAATCCAACAATGGCAACCGCTCCACTTCACCACTCAAAAATACAATTTAAAAAAAAAAGGAAAGAAAATTATCCAAAATTTCTTCAAACGAATTATTCAAAATCGAATTAAATTAAAAATCTAAAACTTTTGCACTTTTCTTCTTCCCTGCTTAAAAAGAACTAAAGAACCTGTCTATATGAACACATATATGGCGCTCACTTCGCAGTCGGGGCTTTACCCACACCATTATGTGAAAGATCTTCTCAGATTTTTCTAGAGTGTGTTTGGCAAACTTACATATACACCCCCGCACCCACCAAAATGAAAATACTCACTTTGGCGGCACTCATGTCTGTATAGGCGAAAGCATAAATGTCGACAGGTTCCCTTCAATCAAACAGGTTCAAAGAGTACAAAAGCTCTATTAAAGGTTTTGACATTCTCCTATTGTATGGCGAGGTATTGCCACCTTCATCGGATCGCCGCTGCTCACTTAGCTAACTTAACGAAAGCAAAAGCGACAGAAAGGAAAAGAAAGCAAGAGAACTTTGACAGCTCAAACAAAATATTCTGTGTCTCCCGCGAGTGGCGAATTTGTTTTGCTTAACAAATTAAGCAAAACAAATATATTTATAAAAAATAACAATCAATAAAATTGTGCAGTGCGTTCCTTCGGTCAGCGCGTGTGTGATTTTGTTCCTTCGATTTTGTTAGCCCGTCGCCCCGAACAAAAGGGAAACATAAAAAACAAAACAAACAAAACAAGAAAACAACAACACTAGTCGCAAATTAATGCCGCGACAAGCTGTCACTTAACCTTCACCCTAAGAAGGGGCACGTGTCCTGCTCTGAAGATAAACGGCGAAGTTATAGCTGAAAGTTCCGAAACAAAGTATCTTGGAATGCACCTCGATCGTCGACTCACATGGCATAAGCACATTCAATCCAAAATCACCCAGATTAAACTAAAACAATTGGAACTAAATTGGCTAATCTCAAAGGCATCGAAGCTAAATCTCACATACAAAGTCCAAATATACAAGAGTATAATAAAACCCATATGGACATGTGGAATTGAGCTCTGGGGCACTGCCTCTCCCTCAAACGTAGAAAAACTCCAGAGAGCCCAATCTAAAATCCTGAGACAAATTGCCAGAGCGCCTTGGTTTATAAGAAACGCAAACATCCACAGAGACCTGAATATACTGGAAGTCAAAGACGAAATCCCGAAATTTACCACGAAGTACAAGCAGAAGCTCATGTTTCACCCAAACATTCTAGCTAGAAACCTGATAAGACCGCTGGATCCCTCACGTCTTAAGCGTAACTAATTTATTCCCAATATATTAGACATATCATGCCCAACTCAATGGACGAAGGGCAGAACTAAACATAGCATAGAATTAAGTGAAATTTTGAACCCTTTCTGAAATCTTATTGTTAGATCTAAAATACTTATTTAAATGATTCAATAAACAAAATGTTAAATAAAAAAAATAAAAAAAAGTGTTCGCAATGGGATGCTATCCGAAAATACTCTATTTTGTTGTAGATTTGTAAAATCGCCGAGAAATTTCTTCATCCCATTGTACTCCAGTTTTCCCAGACCGATAGCATTAGCACTTTTGCGGATATCGTGAAATTGGCCAATAATCCGTACGGATTGAACACAGACATAACGAGGCTTAAAATTTAACGCTTTGTCGGAATCTTCGTAAAATTTAAAATATTCGCCGGCACTCGATGGAATTTCACATTAAAAACAAAAACATCAGGTTTTGACAGCCAATACATTCCCAGTATTCTTTCTGTATTGCCTTCGACGTTTACCGATTCATAACATGTGGCGGCGTTGCCACATTGGCGTTTTGACTCATCCGAATTCGATACGATATTGCGTATTTCGAATCCAGACAACTTGTGAATTTCGATAACATTTTTGACAACTTCAATAGCTTCAGATTCCGTGTCAAAACAATCAACGTAATGGCGCTCGACGATTCCTTCCAACGCTCGTGGGTACTGCTTCTTGAATTGCATGGCATTTAAATTTTTAACGTGCTGCGCGATTGTTGGCGAACAAGTGGCTCCAAATATAAGTCGCTTCATAACAAATGACTTTATCGGCTTCGACCGATCGCCTTCTCTCCACAAAAATCGCTGACAATCCTGATCAGATTCTGGTGTTTTAATCTGATGAAACATCTTCTTTGTCTCCACATACTGCGATCGGAGCTTGTCGGAATTTAAATAAAATGGATATTAGCTGCTGATTGATATCGGGACCAGGCAATAACGATTTATTCAGCGATTGGCCTTTGACTCCAGCAGCGGCGTCGAAAACGAGACGTATGCCACTTTTATTCGGATTTCGTACGCCAAAATGCGGTTTTCTTCGTGCTATTCGTATCTTCTTGGTTGCTTAAGCGTAGCGCATATCCTATTGTGACGTATTCCTCGATTTTTTGACAATATTCCGATGCATAAACAGAATCTCGCGCCATTTTTCTCTCTACGCTTTCCAATCGATTAAGCGCCATTTGGAAACTGTCAGGAAATGGAACGCGATTTTCTCTCAATAAAAGTACGGATTCAAACCGATTGGCGACTCTTTTAGTAGTAGCATTCCATTCCTTCGGGACGCTTGTCATTTTCTGATATTAATTTTACGGTATCCACCTTTATTCCGAATGTCTCCATGTCAAAATAGCTGGTTATTAATTCAGTTAAATCACTCGACTCGAAGTTTTCATCACCAGCTAAACGGTTGACATGAAATGGTTTGCGCTTCTGCACGCTACTGCCACCCTATGTTGGACCATACACTATCCATCCCAACCTGGTGTTAGCTGCGATCGGGCCAGGACCCTGTAGGAACTTCTATTGGCACGGTCAAGAATGCAATCATAAAGTGGCAATCCCTCAAGGTGACTGCAATTATTATTTTCAATATATTCACCACTACAAAAACTTTGGGGTGGCAACGCCAGAGTGGACGATGTAAATACTTTTGACATTACAAATTTCTCAGATTCTTCTAATATTCCACTGATTGGTAAGGATATAATTTCGGTTGGATCACGTGTGGTATGGTGATTCAGCCACTGTAGCTCCAGTGTATCCTTTTGTCCCGATATATTTAGTTGTTGTGCAAGGTTCAAATCTATGATTGCAATGTTCTCCGTAAATCTTCACAGGCAAAACCTGAAACAGAACGCCATCATCTTCAGAGCGGATTGTGTCCAAATGGCAGCTTATTTGGATGCAGTTTCACGCGTCGGATTGTATATGGGTGCATTCTGGTGCACCCATATACACCACAGCGTTTTTTAGAATGACATGTCCTCGACTGATGGCCCTTTCTGAGGTAGAAAAAACAAGCTTTAATTTGTTTTTTTCCCAACGCGCGTCTGTGGTCAGTAGACCTGTTCAGAATCGTATGGAGCTTTCTTCAAAATCAGTGCTCGATGGTCCGATTAGGCTAGTTTGGTTCCTTTGCATATAAATAAGATTTATGTGAAGTTTGGAGCCAATCGGGTAAAGAAAAGTCAGCGCGGAATGCACTTCTTTTTCCCCATACAAAATTGAAAAACATTGGAAATAGTGCTCGGATTTTGATGCCACTTTTTATATTAGTTAATTTGGGGTCGCTGATCTCAAATATGAAGTCGGTTTGAATGTAACACTATTACTTTTGCCAATAATTGCAATTCAAATTGAAATTTTCTTATTTTTTAAAATTGCCTGGGAGCTGAAAGCAAGCTTTGATTTTAACATTCTTTTTTTTTTCTTTAATAGATGTGGCATGGCTTTTTCCATATGTTTTAACTTATTCCAAAAAAGTTGTATACAAGCTTGAGACAAAAAAATAAGGAGTATTCTGAATTACTTCAAGTTATGTTTCTTAATGTATTTTTCAAAAATGTTTTCTCTAACCTTTAAGGATTTCGCTTAAATCCAACATATTGCTGTTTTTTTTTCAATCAAAATTTAGATAAAACCTTTCAAAAATTGAATGTTGAATAAGTTATTATAATTTAATTCACTGATTTCAAACATGCTAATGGCTTTTTGCCATCTAATTTAGTTTAAATGTTATAGGAACAATGCTAAAAATGTACCTTAAGTACTTTTAGTGATATAACTTTAAATTGGATAATTCGATTTTTATGATCTTGGGAGTTTTATAAAGATAAATATGTGCTCTACAAAACAAACCTTTTTTTCCTGTATCTCTTTTAGTTTCTGAAATAAAAAACTCAAAGTTATTTTTTTTTTTAATTGAAATTCCCAGGACGGAAACACTTCACCAATCAAATTACGACCGAATACAACCTGTCCAACTCTATTTAATTTCTCAAATTAAAAAAGAACTAAATGGCCGACTGCCACAAAAAAAAAAAACCATAAAAACACTAGCTGGCAAAACTAAACCAGCGCAGAAAAATATTCCCTTTGGAACACTTGTCCTCCAGCCACAATCCAACAATGGCAACCGCTCCACTTCACCACTCAAAAATACAATTTAAAAAAAAAGGAAAGAAAATTATCCAAAATTTCTTCAAACGAATTATTCAAAATCGAATTAAATTAAAAATCTAAAACTTTTGCACTTTTCTTCTTCCCTGCTTAAAAAGAACTAAAGAACCTGTCTATATGAACACATATATGGCGCTCACTTCGCAGTCGGGGCTTTACCCACACCATTATGTGAAAGATCTTCTCAGATTTTTCTAGAGTGTGTTTGGCAAACTTACATATACACCCCCGCACCCACCAAAATGAAAATACTCACTTTGGCGGCACTCATGTCTGTATAGGCGAAAGCATAAATGTCGACAGGTTCCCTTCAATCAAACAGGTTCAAAGAGTACAAAAGCTCTATTAAAGGTTTTGACATTCTCCTATTGTATGGCGAGGTATTGCCACCTTCATCGGATCGCCGCTGCTCACTTAGCTAACTTAACGAAAGCAAAAGCGACAGAAAGGAAAAGAAAGCAAGAGAACTTTGACAGCTCAAACAAAATATTCTGTGTCTCCCGCGAGTGGCGAATTTGTTTTGCTTAACAAATTAAGCAAAACAAATATATTTATAAAAAACAACAATCAATAAAATTGTGCAGTGCGTTCCTTCGGTCAGCGCGTGTGTGATTTTGTTCCTTCGATTTTGTTAGCCCGTCGCCCCGAACAAAAGGGAAACATAAAAAAACAAAACAAACAAAACAGAAAAACAACAACACTAGTCGCAAATTAATGCCGCGACAAGCTGCCACTTAACCTTCACCCTAAGAAGGGGCACGTGTCCTGCTCTGAAGATAAACGGCGAAGTTGTACCTGAAAGTTCCGAAACAAAGTATCTTGGAATGCACCTCGATCGTCGACTCACATGGCATAAGCACATTCAATCCAAAATCACCCAGATTAAACTAAAACAATTGGAACTAAATTGGCTAATCTCAAAGGCATCCAAGCTAAATCTCACATACAAAGTCCAAATATACAAGAGTATAATAAAACCCATATGGACATGTGGAATTGAGCTCTGGGACACTGCCTCTCCCTCAAACGTAGAAAAACTCCAGAGAGCCCAATCTAAAATCCTGAGACAAATTGCCAGAGCGCCTTGGTTTATAAGAAACGCAAACATCCACAGAGACCTGAATATACTGGAAGTCAAAGACGAAATCCCGAAATTTACCACGAAGTACAAGCAGAAACTCATGTTTCACCCAAACATTCTAGCTAGAAACCTGATAAGACCGCTGGATCCCTCACGTCTTAAGCGAAACTAATTTATTCCCAATATATTAGACATATCATGCCCAACTCAATGGACGAAGGGCAGAACTAAACATAGCATAGAATTAAATGAAATTTTGAACCCTTTCTGAAATCTTATTGTTAGATCTAAAATAACTTATTTAAATGATTCAATACACAAAATGTTAAATAAAAAAAATAAAAAAAAAGTTTTCGCAATGGGATGTTATCCGAAAATACTCTATTTTGTTGTAGATTTGTAAAATCGCCGAGAAATTTCTTCATCCCATTGTACTCCAGTTTTCCCAGACCGATAGCATTAGCACTTTTGCGGATATCGTGAAATTGGCCAATAATCCGTACGGATTGAACACAGACATAACGAGGCTTAAAATTTAACGCTTTGTCGGAATCTTCGTAAAATTTAAAATATTCGCCGGCACTCGATGGAATTTCACATTAAAAACAAAAACATCAGGTTTTGACAGCCAATACATTCCCAGTATTCTTTCTGTATTGCCTTCGACGTTTACCGATTCATAACATGTGGCGGCGTTGCCACATTGGCGTTTTGACTCATCCGAATTCGATACGATATTGCGTATTTCGAATCCAGACAACTTGTGAATTTCGATAATATTTTTGACAACTTCAATAGCTTCAGATTCCGTGTCAAAACAATCAACGTAATGGCGCTCGACGATTCCTTCCAACGCTCGTGGGTACTGCTTCTTGAATTGCATGGCATTTAAATTTTTAACGTGCTGCGCGATTGTTGGCGAACAAGTGGCTCCAAATATAAGTCGCTTCATAACAAATGACTTTATCGGCTTCGACCGATCGCCTTCTCTCCACAAAAATCGCTGACAATCCTGATCAGATTCTGGTGTTTTAATCTGATGAAACATCTCTTTTGTCTCCACATACAGCGATCGGAGCTTGTCGGAATTTAAATAAAATGGATATTAGCTGCTGATTGATATCGGGACCAGGCAATAACGATTTACTCAGCGATTGGCCTTTGACTCCAGCAGCGGCGTCGAAAACGAGACGTATGCCACTTTTATTCGGATTTCGTACGCCAAAATGCGGTTTTCTTCGTGCTATTCGTATCTTCTTGGTTGCTTAAGCGTAGCGCATATCCTATTGTGACGTATTCCTCGCGTCATTTTTCTCTCTACGCTTTCCAATCGATTAAGCGCCATTTGGAAACTGTCAGGAAATGGAACGCGATTTTCTCTCAATAAAAGTACGGATTCAAACCGATTGGCGACTCTTTTAGTAGTAGCATTCCATTCCTTCGGGACGCTTGTCATTTTCTGATATTAATTTTACGGTATCCACCTTTATTCCGAATGTCTCCATGTCAAAATAGCTGGTTATTAATTCAGTTAAATCACTCGACTCGAAGTTTTCATCACCAGCTAAACGGTTGACATGAAATGGTTTGCGCTTCTGCACGCTACTGCCACCCTATGTTGGACCATACACTATCCATCCCAACCTGGTGTTAGCTGCGATCGGGCCAGGACCCTGTAGGAACTTCTATTGGCACGGTCAAGAATGCAATCATAAAGTGGCAATCCCTCAAGGTGACTGCAATTATTATTTTCAATATATTCACCACTACAAAAACTTTGGGGTGGCAACGCCAGAGTGGACGATGGTCCGATTAGGCTTGTTTGGTTCCTTCTAATATTCCACTGATTGGTAAGGATATAATTTCGGTTGGATCACGTGTGGTATGGTGATTCAGCCACTGTAGCTCCAGTGTATCCTTTTGTCCCGATATATTTAGTTGTTGTGCAAGGTTCAAATCTATGATTGCAATGTTCTCCGTAAATCTTCACAGGCAAAACCTGAAACAGAACGCCATCATCTTCAGAGCGGATTGTGTCCAAATGGCAGCTTATTTGGATGCAGTTTCACGCGTCGGATTGTATATGGGTGCATTCTGGTGCACCCATATACACCACAGCGTTTTTTAGAATGACATGTCCTCGACTGATGGCCCTTTCTGAGGTAGAAAAAACAAGCTTTAATTTGTTTTTTTCCCAACGCGCGTCTGTGGTCAGTAGACCTGTTCAGAATCGTATGGAGCTTTCTTCAAAATCAGTGCTCGATGGTCCGATTAGGCTAGTTTGGTTCCTTTGCATATAAATAAGATTTATGTGAAGTTTGGAGCCAATCGGGTAAAGAAAAGTCAGCGCGGAATGCACTTCGTTTTCCCCATACAAAATTGAAAAACATTGGAAATAGTGCTCGGATTTTGATGCCACTTTATATATTAGTTAATTTGGGGTCGCTGATCTCAAATATGAATGTAACACTATTACTTTTGCCAATAATTGCAATTCAAATTTAAATTTTCTTATTTTTTAAAATTGCCTGGGAGCTGAAAGCAAGCTTTGATTTTAACATTATTTTTTTTTCTTTAATAGATGTGGCATGGCTTATTCCATATGTTTTAACTTATTCCAAAAAAGTAGAAGGAGTATTCTGAATTACTTCAAGTTATGTTTCTTAATGTATTTTTCAAAAATGTTTTCTCTAACCTTTAAGGATTTCGCTTAAATCCAACATATTGCTGTTTTTTTTTCAATCAAAATTTAGATAAAACCTTTCAAAAATTAAATATTGAATAAGTTATTATAATTTAATTCACTGATTTCAAACATGCTAATGGTTTTTTGCCATCTAATTTAGTTTAAATGTTATAGGAACAATGCTAAAAATGTACCTTAAGTACTTTTAGTGATATAACTTTAAATTGGATAATTCGATTTTTATGATCTTGCTCTACAAAACAAACCTTTTTTCCTGTATCTCTTTTAGTTTCTGAAATAAAAACTCAATGCTAATTTTTTTTGTTTTTAATTGTCTTATTTTTATTTAGAGGAATTTTTTCTTGAGTTTCCTATTGAGCTTAGCATAGAAGTAAAATTATCGTAATTATGGTTTTCTTCTACATCATCCTCCATTGCATAATAATTGACATATTCATCAAATATTAGGGGAGTTTTAATTTTTGGATCGGAAGCTGAAATCATGTAAGTCATTACGTCTTTGTTGGTTTCCTCTCGGCCTGTTTTTCTTGTATGTGTTAACCGATTTTTACGCACGTTTTTGTGATTGGCTTCTAAGGTTTCTTCAGACAAACAACCTGGAATAAATATCAATATTAAATATAAGTATATAAACAATTAAATGTTTTGAGTAATATTTACCTGTTGGTAAATCAAAAAATGTTATCACATCGCATCCCTGCACCAAAACTTTATGTACAGAACTTGGCATGTAGTACCACTTGTAATTACTTAGGTACAAGGCTCGGGTTTCAGATAGAAGCTTGCTGAAGCGCTCAGTATTAATAGTTTTGCGACATGATAACACTCTCAGTATGAGTAAAAAATTGTGTATTGTTTTTGAATATAGGCAATTTAATTTGATTATATTGGTTAAAAGGAAAAAAATTTTCATATTCAAAAAAATGCAATTTTTGACACTTTTTGAAACACATTTTTTTCAAAGAATCGGTTGAAATCGATTGAGTTTTAAAATTTTTTTTATCGGTATTTTAATAAAATGGATATTAGCTGCTGATTGATATCGGGACCAGGCAATAACGATTTATTCAGCGATTGGGCTTTGACTTCAGCAGCGGCGTCGAAAACGAGACGTATGCCACTTTTATTCGGATTTCGTACGCCAAAATGCGGTTTTTTTTCGTGCTATTCGTATCTTCTTGGTTGCTTAAGTGTAGCGCATATCTTATTGTGACGTATTCCTCGATTTTTTGACAATATTCCGATGCATAAACAGAATCTCGCGCCATTTTTCTCTCTACGCTTTCCAATGGATTAAGCGCCATTTGGAAACTGTCAGGAAATGGAACGCGATTTTCTCTCCATAAAAGTACGGATTCAAACCGATTGGCGACTCTTTTAGTAGTAGCATTCAATTCCTTCGGGACGCTTGTCATTTTCTGATATTAATTTTACGGTATCCACCTTTATTCCGAATGTCTCCATGTCAAAATAGCTGGTTATTAATTGAGTTAAATCACTCGACTCGAAGTTTTCGTCACCAGCTAAACGGTTGACATGAAATGGTTTGCGCTTCTGCACGCTACTGCCACCCTATGTTGGACCATACACTATCCATCCCAACCTGGTGTTAGCTGCGATCGGGCCAGGACCCTGTAGGAACTTCTATTGGCACGGTCAAGAATGCAATCATAAAGTGGCAATCCCTCAAGGTGACTGCAATTATTATTTTCAATATATTCACCACTACAAAAACTTTGGGGTGGCAACGCCAGAGTGCTCGATGGTCCGATTAGGCTTGTTTGGTTCCTTTGCATATAAAAATGATTTATGTGAAGTTTGGAGCCAATCGGGTGAAGAAAAGTCAGCGCGGAATGCACTTCTTTTTCCCCATACAAAATTGAAAAACATTGGAAATAGTGCTCGGATTTTGATGCCACTTTATATATTAGTTAATTTGGGGTCGCTGATCTCAAATATGAAGTCGGTTTGAATGTAACACTATTACTTTTGCCAATAATTGCAATTCACATTGAAATTTTCTTATTTTTTAAAATTGCCTGGGAGCTGAAAGCAAGCTTTGATTTTAACATTCTTTTTTTTCTTTAATAGATGTGGCATGGCTTATTCCAAAAAAGTTGTATACAAGCTTGAGACAAAAATAGAAGGAGTATTCTGAATTACTTCAAGTTATGTTTCTTAATGTATTTTTCAAAAATGTTTTCTCTAACCTTTAAGGATTTCGCTTAAATCCAACATATTGCTGTTTTTTTTCAATCAAAATTTAGATAAAACCTTTCAAAAATTAAATATTGAATAAGTTATTATAATTTAATTCACTGATTTCAAACATGCTAATGGTTTTTTGCCATCTACACGGAGGGAAATGCTTGCTGAAATCATGCGTTATAGGAATCAATTAAGTAAAAATTATTCACGATATTGATCCATTAATTAGAAGTCAATCAAGAATTCTTAATCATAAGAACTGTTAAAAGTGAAAATCATAGTTTGTGATTTGTGTTTGCTTGATTTGTTCCACTTAAACATGAATTATTATTTTCCCTTCTGACATAATCAATGACCAGATGGAATAAATTGTGCAAACAATAATCATAAATTATGATTAAGAATTCATAATTTTAGGCTTAAGTGAGAATAAATAAATCATCCGTAATAATAATTTGAGCACATATTTCCAATTAAATAAATACAAATTTTTTTTATTTGCTAATTTTTTACTTAATTATTTATTTAATTTTACTTTTTTATTTGCCAACTTGCTTAGAATAATTTGTAATAACTTTTTCACAAATTCAGTTTTCCCGGAATTCGAACCGACATCCTCTCCAGTCCGGACGCCTAACCGATTCGGCTACTCTGGCATTATTGTAAAAGCGTCTAAATGTATTGTATATTGCTCAGCAATTCATGACAATCAACCCAGTTACTCATAATTCATGATAACACGTGCAGTTTCATGACCTAGTTAATCATCAATTATTCTTCAAGAATAATAAAATAAATCACGAAATTCATAAACCCTTATCATAATGTATTCACAATCCATATGCATAGTTTATGTACGAATTTGCATAATTTGTGACTAATATTCACAATTAATGATTATAGTTAGTAATTAAGTAACAATAATTTTATGGATTCCATAATCGTAAATCATGAGCCAACATTTCTCTCCGTGTAATTTAGTTTAAATGTTATAGGAACAATGCTAAAAATGTACCTTAAGTACTTTTAGTGATATAACTTTAAATTGGATAATTCGATTTTTATGATCTTGCTCTACAAAACAAACCTTTTTTCCTGTATCTCTTTTAGTTTCTGAAATAAAAACTCAAAGCTAATTTTTTTTGTTTTTAATTGTCTTATTTTTATTTAGAGGAATTTTTTCTTGAGTTTCCTATTGAGCTTAGCTTAGAAGTAAACTTATCGTAATTATGGTTTTCTTCTACATCATCCTCCACTACATAATAATTGACATATTCATCAAATATAAGGGGAGTTTTAATTTTTGGATCGGAAGCTGAAATCATGTAAGTCATTAAGTCTTTGTTGGTTTCCTCTCGGCCTGTTTTTCTTGTATGTGTTAACCGATTTTTACGTACGTTTTTGTGATTGGCTTCTAAGGTTTCTTCAGACAAACAACCTGGAATAAATATCAATATTAAATATAAGAATATAAACAATTAAATGTTTTGAGTAATATTTACCTGTTGGTAAATCAAAAAATGTTCTCACATCGCATCCCTGCACCAAAACTTTCTGTACAGAACTTGGCATGTAGTAATTACTTAGATACAAGGCTCGGGTTTCAGATAGAAGCTTGCTGAAGCGCTCAGTATTAATAGTTTTGCGACATGATAACACTCTCAGAATTAATTAAAAAATTGTCTATTGTTTTTGAATCCAATTCATCACTTCCCAATTTGGCACGCATAAAAGAAAATAAAACAGAAATTCTATAATTTTCTTTGGTTGACATCCACAAATTCACTATATTACTATTTGTTAATGAAGGCATTTTAATTAATATATATTACAGCGCGTTGTCATCAGTTTCATTTCAATACAAAAAATAACGGTAAACCAAAGGAGCATAGGAAGAAGGTTGTGTTTTTGAAGAATTTTGTATTAAGACCATCATAGCGACTTAGTGATTGCATTACAATTTTTTGTTAAAATATAGGCAATTTAATTTGATTATATTGGTTAAAAGGAAAAAAATTTTCATATTAAAAAAAAATGCAATTTTTGACACTTTTTAAAACACATTTTTTTCAAAGAATCGGTTGAAATCGATTGAGTTTTAAAATTTTTGTTATAGTCAATGGAGCGATTGTTGGCGAACAAGTGGCTCCAAATATAAGTCGCTTCATAACATATGACTTTATCGGCTTCGACCGATCGCCTTCTCTCCACAAAAATCGCTGACAATCCTGATCAGATTCTGTTATTTTAATCTGATGAAACATCTCTTTTGTCTCCACATACTGCGATCGTAGCTTGTCGGTATTTAAATAAAATGGATATTAGCTGCTGATTGATATCGGGACCAGGCAATAACGATTTATTCAGCGATTGGCCTTTGACTTCAGCAGCGGCGTCGAAAACGAGCGGATTTCGTACGCCAAAATGCGGTTTTCTTCGTGCTATTTGTATCTTCTTGGTTGCTTAAGCGTAGCGCATATCTTATTGTGACGTATTCCTCGATTTTTTGACAATATTCCGATGCATAAACAGAATCTCGCGCCATTTTTCTCTCTACGCTTTCCAATCGATTAAGCGCCATTTGGAAACTGTCAGGAAATGGAACGCTGTAGCTCCAGTGTATTCTTTTGTCCCGATATATTTAGTTGTTGTGCAAGGTTAAAATCTATGATTGTGGCATTTTCACCGTCGTACACAAAGGCGTGCGTGGCTAATCTTCACAGGCAAAACCTGAAACAGAACGCCATCATCTTCAGAGCGGATTGTGTCCAAATGGCAGCTTATTTTTTCCTGCGGTGCTTGCGACTGGTTGGATGTAGTTTCACGCGTCGGATTGTATATGGGTGCATTCTGGTGCACTCATATACACCACAGCGTTTTTTAGAATGACATGTCCTCGACTGATGGCCATTTCTGAGGCAGAAAAACAAGCTTTAATTTGTTTTTTTCCCAACGCGCGTCTGTGGTCAGTAGACCTGTTCAGAATCGTATGGAGCTTTCTTCAAAATCAGTGCTCGATGGTCCGATTAGGCTTGTTTGGTTTCTTTGCATATAAAAATGATTTATGTGAAGTTTGGAGCCAATCGGGTGAAGAAAAGTCAGCGCGGAATGCACTTCTTTTTCCCCATACAAAATTGAAAAACATTGGAAATAGTGCTCGGATTTTGATGCCACTTTTTATATTAGTTAATTTGGAGTCGCTGATCTCAAATATGAAGTCGGTTTGAATGTAACACTATTACTTTTGCCAATAATTGCAATTCAAATTGAAATTTTCTTATTTTTTAAAATTGCCTGGGAGATGAAAGCAAGCTTTGATTTTAACATTCTTTTTTTTTCTTATTCCATATGTTTTAACTTATTCCAAAAAAGTTGTATACAAGCTTGAGACAAAAATAGAAGGAGTATTCTGAATTACTTCAAGTTATGTTTCTTAATGTATTTTTCAAAAATGTTTTCTCTAACCTTTAAGGATTTCGCTTAAATCCAACATATTGCTGTTTGTTTTCAATCAAAATTTAGATAAAACCTTTCAAAAATTAAATATTGAATAAGTTATTATAATTTAATTCACTGATTTCAAACATGCTAATGGTTTTTTGCCATCTAATTTAGTTTAAATGTTATAGGAACAATGCTAAAAATGTACCTTAAGTACTTTTAGTGATATAACTTTAAATTGGATAATTCGATTTTTATGATCTTGCTCTACAAAACAAACCTTTTTTCCTGCATCTCTTTTAGTTTCTGAAATAAAAACTCAAAGTTAATTTTTTTTGTTTTTAATTGTCTTATTTTTATTTAGAGGAATTTTTTCTTGAGTTTCCTATTGAGCTTAGCATAGAAGTAAAATTATCGTAATTATGGTTTTCTTCTACACCATCCTCCACTACATAATAATTGACATATAAATCAAATATTATGGGAGTTTTAATTTTTGGATCGGAAGCTGAAATCATGTAAGTCATTAAGTCTTTGTTGGTTTCCTCTCGGCCTGTTTTTCTTGTATGTGTTAACCGATTTTTACGTACGTTTTTGTGATTGGCTTCTAAGGTTTCTTCAGACAAACAACCTGGAATAAATATCAATATTAAATATAAGTATATGAACAATTAAATGTTTTGAGTAATATTTACCTGTTGGTAAATCAAAAAATGTTATCACATCGCATACGTGCACCAAAACTTTATGTACAGAACTTGGCATGTAGTACCACTTGTAATTACTTAGGTACAAGGCTCGGGTTTCAGATAGAAGCTTGCTGAAGCTCTCAGTATTAATAGTTTTGCGACATGATAACACTCTCAGTATGAGTAAAAAATTGTCTATTGTTTTTGAATCCAATTCATCACTTCCCAATTTGGCACACATAAAAGAAAATAAAACAGAAATCCTATAATTTTCTTTGGTTGACATCCACAAATTCACTATATTACTATTTGTTAATGAAGGCATTTTAATTAATATATATTACAGCGCGTTGTCATCAGTTTCATTTCAATACAAAAAATAACGGTAAACCAAAGGAGCATAGGAAGAAGGTTGTGTTTTTGAAGAATTTTGTATTAAGACCATCATAGCGACTTAGTGATTGCATTACAATTTTTTGTTAAAATATAGGTAATTTAATTTGATTATATTGGTTAAAAGGAAAAAAATTTTCATATTCAAAAAAATTCAATTTTTGACACTTTTTGAAACACATTTTTTTCAAAGAATCGGTTGAAATCGATTGAGTTTTAAAATTTTTTTTATTGGTATTTAAATAAAATGGATATTAGCTGCTGATTGATATCGGGACCAGGCAATAACGATTTATCCAGCGATTGGCCTTTGACTTCAGCAGCGGCGTCGAAAACGAGACGTATGCCACTTTTATTCGGATTTCGTACGCCAAAATGCGGTTTTCTTCGTGCTATTCGTATCTTCTTGGTTGCTTAAGCGTAGCGCATATCTTATTGTGACGTATTCCTCGATTTTTTGACAATATTCCGATGCATAAACAGAATCTCGCGCCATTTTTCTCTCTACGCTTTCCAATCGATTAAGCGCCATTTGGAAACTGTCAGGAAATGGAACGCGATTTTCTCTCCATAAAAGTACGGATTCAAACCGATTGGCGACTCTTTTAGTAGTAGCATTCAATTCCTCGAGACGCTTGTCATTTTCTAATATTATTTTTACGGTATCCACCTTTATTCCGAATGTCTCCATGTCAAAAAAGCTGGTTATTAATTCAGTTAAATCACTCGACTCGAAGTTTTCATCACCAGCTAAACGGTTGACATGAAATGGTTTGCAATCATAAAGTGGCAATCCCTCAAGGTGACTGCAATTATTAATTTTAATATATTCACCACTATAAAAACTTTGGGGTGGCAACGCCAGAGTGGACGATGTAAATACTTTTGACATTACAAATTTCTCAGATTCTTCTTCTATTCCACTGATTGATAAGGTTATAATATGGTGATTCAGCCACTGTAGCTCCAGTGTATCCTTTTGTCCCGATATATTTAGTTGTTGTGCAAGGTTCAAATCTATGATTGTGGCATTTGCACCGTCGTACACAAAGGCGTGCGTGGTTAATCTTCACAGGCAAAACCTGAAACAGAACGACATCATCTTCAGAGCGGATTGTGTCCAAATGGCAGCTTATTTTTTCCTGCGGTGCTTGCGACTGGTTGGATGCAGTTTCACGCGTCGGATTGTATATGGGTGCATTCTGGTGCACTCATATAAACCACAGCGTTTTTTAGAATGACATGTCCTCGACTGATGGCCATTTCTGAAGCAGAAAAACAAGCTTTAATTTGTTTTTTTCCCAACGCGCGTCTGTGGTCAGTAGACCTGTTCAGAATCGTATGGAGCTTTCTTCAAAATCAGTGCTCGATGGTCCGATTAGGCTTGTTTGGTTTCTTTGCATATAAAAATGATTTATGTGAAGTTTGGAGCCAATCGGGTGAAGAAAAGTCAGCGCGGAATGCACTTCTTTTTCCCCATACAAAATTGAAAAACATTGGAAATAGTGCTCGGATTTTGATGCCACTTTTTATATTAGTTAATTTGGGGTCGCTGATCTCAAATATGAAGTCGGTTTGAATGTAACACTATTACTTTTGCCAATAATTGCAATTCAAATTTAAATTTTCTTATTTTTTAAAATTGCCTGGGAGCTGAAAGCAAGCTTTGATTTTAACATTCTTTTTTTTTCTTTAATAGATGTGGCATGGCTTATTCCATATGTTTTAACTTATTCCAAAAAAGTTGTATACAAGCTTGAGACAAAAATAGAAGGAGTATTCTGAATTACTTCAAGTTATGTTTCTTAATGTATTTTTCAAAAATGTTTTCTCTAACCTTTAAGGATTTCGCTTAAATCCAACATATTGCTGTTTTTTTTCAATCAGAATTTAGATAAAACCTTTCAAAAATTAAATATTGAATAAGTTATTATAATTTAATTCACTGATTTCAAACATGCTAATGGTTTTTTGCCATCTAATTTAGTTTAAATGTTATAGGAACAATGCTAAAAATGTACCTTAAGTACTTTTAGTTATATAACTTTAAATTGGATAATTCGATTTTTATGATCTTGCTCTACAAAACAAACCTTTTTTCCTGTATCTCTTTTAGTTTCTGAAATAAAAACTCAAAGCTAATTTTTTTTGTTTTTAATTGTCTTATTTTTATTTAGAGGAATATTTTCTTGAGTTTCCTATTGAGCTTAGCATAGAAGTAAAATTATCGTAATTATGGTTTTCTTCTACATCATCCTCCACTACATAATAATTGACATATAAATCAAATATTATGGGAGTTTTAATTTTTGGATCGGAAGCTGAAATCATGTAAGTCATTAAGTCTTTGTTGGTTTCCTCTCGGCCTGTTTTTCTTGTATGTGTTAACCGATTTTTACGTACGTTTTTGTGATTGGCTTCTAAGGTTTCTTCAGACAAACAACCTGGAATAAATTGTGAGGAGTAAAGTCTTGCCATCGTTTTCCACCCACATCCGACGGCAGCACCAGCTATTTTTCTTTTCTTTTCTTGTCTTTATAATTTTTTTTTTTTTTTTTTAATAGTAATTTTATTCAATTGAATCACCTAATAATAACTTAGGTCTAACAATGATTTTTCAAAAATTCAGAAATTCAGCTTTATTTTATAATATTCAGATTACAACTATTTGCCCTATATCCATTGATTTAGGCAATGTAGAGTTATCGTAACTAATATATGGGGAATATATTAGTTTCGTTTGAGACGTGAGGGATTCAGAGGTCTCAGTAAATTTCTAGCTAGAATGTTTGGGTGAAACATGAGCTTCTGCTTGTACTTCGAGGTAAATTTCGGAATTTCGTCTTTTACTGCAGGTATATTCAGGTCTCTGTGGATGTTAGTATTTTTTATATACCAAGGGGCTCTGGCAATTTGTCTCAGGATTTTAGATTGGACTCTCTGGAGTTTTTCCACGTTCGAGGGAGAGGCAGTGCCCCAGAGTTCAATTCCATATGTCCATATGGGTTTTATTATACTTTTGTATATTTGGACTTTGTATGTGAGATTTAGCTTTGATGCCCTTGAGATTAGCCAATTTAGTTCCAATTGCTTTAATTTGATCTGAGTGATTTTGGATTCAATATGTTTATGCCATGTGAGTCGGCGATCGAGATGCATTCCTAGATACTTGGTTTCGGAACTTTCAGGGACGACTTGGCCGTTTATCTTCAGAGCAGGACACGTGCCCCTTCTTAGAGTGAAGGTTAAGTGACAGCTTTTGGATTCATTGACCTTGATTTTCCATCGATGTAGCCAATTACTTAGAGTGTCCAAGTGTTTTTGCACGTATAGAGATGCCATGTCTGGGTTTGAGTGAGAGCACATGATAGCAGTGTCATCAGCAAAAGTCGATATGAGAGTTCTATCACTTTTGGGCATATCTGCAGTATAGAGAATATATAGCAGGGGCGCGAGGACACTGCCTTGTGGTACTCCGGCCAGTATTTCGTATTTTCGGGAGACAAAGCTTTTGTATTTTACTACAAATTTTCTATTCGTGAGGTAGTTTTTGAGTAGACAGTGCATATTAGCGGGAAGAATATGCTGTAGTTTGTAAATAAGTCCTTCGTGCCAGACTTTATCGAAGGCCTGGGTGATATCGAGGAAAACAGCGGAGCAATACTGTTTATTTTCGAAAGTGCCTTTTATTGAGTCAACAATGCGGTGTACTTGCTCAATAGTGCCATGCTTTTCGCGGAAGCCAAACTGGTGATCGGGAATCACTTGTTTTTCTAGAATTTTCGGTAGAATCAATTTTATTAAAAGTTTTTCGAAGAGTTTCGATATTACAGAGAGCAAACTTATAGGCCGGTATGAGGTCACATTACTGGGATCTTTTCCAGGTTTGGGAATCATTGTAACTTGAGATAGTTTCCAATCATCTGGGTAGTGACATGTTCTGAGAATCGCGTTAAATATGTGCAATAAGTGGGTTATTGCAACTGTTGGCAGTTCTTTTATCATAGTTGGCGTTATCAAGTCCGGTCCTGGTGCTTTTTTCGGGTCCAAGCTTTTGTTTATTGCCTCCAAAAGTTCGTTTTTTTTAATCGCGATTGTACAAGAGGTATTATGTGGGATTAATGTTGGTATTGGGATATCACCACCTGTCGTGTTCGGGGTGAACACGGTTTTTAGGTGGTTGGCAAAAGCTGCACCCTTTTCTGCATCGCTTCTGGCCCAGTTTCCATTTGGCAGCCTTAGAGGGGGTTCTGTCAGTATTGGTTTTTTCATATTTTTTGCAGCTCGCCAGAGCGAGTAGTTTGTTGATTTTGTGGGTGCGAGATGTTCAACAAATAGCTGGAATTCTCTTTCGGATTTCCTCTCAAGCTGCTTTTTTAGAATTCGAGAGACATCATTAAGCTGTTTTTTCAGATTTGGGGATCTGTTGTTTTGCCAATCGCGACGTATTTTCCTTTTATTTTTTATTAACTGCTCTATGTCCTTTGGAGTACACTTTGCATAGCTGCGAGTTGAGCTTTTTGAGATTTGGGCGGGAGTGGCCGCTGCAGCTGCTTGGGAAAGCAAGAGTGTGAAATTACTAACAGCTGTGTGTATTTCAACTTTCGTTTTTAGTGACACATTAGGGATAATGTGGGAGCTTATATACTTTCGATATTTGAGCCAGTTTGTGAGTTTGCTGGTCAGTTTATCTGGTGGATTGGCCTCAGAACTTGGCGCATACTTTATTGTGATAATAGTAGGCGTATGATCTGATGAGAGATCTAGAGAGGATTCAATAAACAATTGGCTCCTTTTTACAGTTTTGAAGACTGCAAAGTCAATGACATCGGGGGTTTTGCGACTGTCAGTTGGCCAGTAAGTTGGCGTGCCAGAAGAGATCACGTCAAGACCGAGTCTGTTGACAGTGTTCAACAGGAGCCTGCCCTTTGGCGATATAAGGCGAGAACCCCAATATGTATGTTTGGCGTTGAAATCGCCGGCAACGAGATACTTTTGTCCAAGAGAATGGAAAAAAGTCTGGAATTGTTGCTCAGATATTTTGTGTCTGGGCGGGCAGTATATAGCTGTTAATGTTAGGCCTTTTAAGTATTCATCGAGAGAAATACTTGTCGCTTGGATATATTCTGTGCAATAATTCTGGAGAGCGTAATGTTTTATACGACTTTTAATGAGAATGGCGGTTCCACCTCTAGCGTTTCCGCTTGGATGCTTTGTGTCATAGAGTCTGTATCCTGGTAAATTGAAAAAGTGTTTTTCAGTGAAGTGTGTTTCAGAAATTAGCATAACGTCTATGCTGGACTCTTTCAAGAACTCGAGAAGTTCTAGTTTGTGATGACACAGGCCGTTTGCATTCCAGAATGATATTTTTAAACCATTCATGGCTTAGACATGAGATGTTGTAGTAAAAGACTTTGATTCTTTATCATTTCTTGCATCATATTTTGCATACCAGACATAAATTGAGACATATTTTGCATGAATATTTGTAGAGTTTGTTCAAGGCTACTACTAGGAGGAGCAGGTTGCGCGTGCACAGTGGCAGAGTGACCGCTTTTTAAGGCACTGGCGTAGGAAACGCCTTGTTTTGTAAGTGGGTTTGCGAAGGATTGTGCAGCGGATAGCGGAGGAAATTTTTTGGTTTTCCATGTTTCATGTTTTTGCGTAACATTTTCCGTCTTTTTTATGAAGCTTTGATAGACTGCACAGCCTCTATAGTTAGCAGTGTGATTGCCACCGCAATTACTACATTTTTTAATAGTGGAATCCTCTTTTGTTTTTGTGCACGAACCTGTTTTGTGCAGGTCTCCACAAATTACGCACACGCTGGGAAGAGTGCAGTAAGACTTTGTGTGGCCGTATTCTTGGCAGTTATGACACTGAATCGGTCCACTGCGCTTGTGAGGCACTTCAATTGTGATTTTGCGATGTAGCAGATATCTGAGCGAGTATATCGGGTGGGGTTCACCTTTTTCTTTATAATTGATACTTCTCTTTTTACTTTTGAATTTTTGTTATTATACTTTTTTTTTTATTATTATTCCGAACTCTCCATTTATTCTGGCTCTTGAATTCCCGGCCAACAGAATAAATTAAACTTACGATCTCAAAACGATAGTATTAAGTAAAATGTCCGTGTGGCACCTACACGGTAGGTTTAGATTTCCCGAGTACTGGCAACACCGGTCACACTAAGTGTGGTGAGTGGTGAAAGTACAAGTTTCGAACGGCGCAGGAGTTTGCGCTGAGGTTAGTTAGAAATTTAGAAATCAGAAAAGTTAAGTTCTTCGCCAGCGGTCAAACCGAAAAGTCGCACCTCGACTAGACCAAGGAAACGGCACACCGAGATTCGGTGATAATTCGACAGCGGCATTGGGTGAGTGTTTCCGATATTTAGTAGGCAAGCCTGAGTAGAAATAGCGTAGAATTGTCCCTCTCTCACCAGCGCATTTATCGCTCGTGATGCATAGCTCCCGCATAGTATACCTAGTTTAGTTCTCTCATAGCGTAGAATTGCCTCTCTCTCACCAGCGCATTTATCGCTCGTGATGCATAGCTCCCGCATAGTAGACCTAGTTTAGTTTTCTCATAGCGTAGAATTGCCTCTCTCTCACCAGCGCATTTATCGCTCGTGATGCATAGCTCCCGCATAGTAGACCTAGTTTAGTTTTATCATAGCGTAGAATTGCCCCTCTCTCACCAGCGCATTTATCGCTAGTGATGCATAGCTCCCGCATAGTAGACCTAGTTTAGTTTTCTCATAGCGTAGAATTGCCCCTCTCTCACCAGCGCATTTATCGCTCGTGATGCATAGCTCCCGCATAGTAGACCTAGTTTAGTTTTATCAGAGCGTAGAATTGCCCCTCTCTCACCAGCGCATTTATCGCTAGTGATGCATGGCTCCCGCATAGTAGACCTAGTTTAGTTTTATCATAGCGTAGAATTGCCCCTCTCTCACCAGCGCATTTATCGCTAGTGATGCATAGCTCCCGCATAGTAGACCTAGTTTAGTTTTCTCATAGCGTAGAATTGCCCCTCTCTCACCAGCGCATTTATCGCTAGTGATGCATAGCTCCCGCATAGTAGACCTAGTTTAGTTTTCTCATAGCGTAGAATTGCCCCTCTCTCACCAGCGCATTTATCGCTCGTGATGCATAGCTCCCGCATAGTAGACCTAGTTTAGTTCTCTCATAGCGTAGAATTGCCTCTCTCTCACCAGCGCATTTATCGCTCGTGATGCATAGCTCCCGCATAGTAGACCTAGTTTAGTTTTCTCATAGCGTAGAATTGCCTCTCTCTCACCAGCGCATTTATCGCTCGTGATGCATAGCTCCCGCATAGTAGACCTAGTTTAGTTTTATCATAGCGTAGAATTGCCCCTCTCTCACCAGCGCATTTATCGCTAGTGATGCATAGCTCCCGCATAGTAGACCTAGTTTAGTTTTCTCATAGCGTAGAATTGCCCCTCTCTCACCAGCGCATTTATCGCTCGTGATGCATAGCTCCCGCATAGTAGACCTAGTTTAGTTTTCTCTTGTCAGCGCACTTAATACTCGTGGCACATTGCTCTCCGTAGAGGACATAGCATAGGACTTTCCCCTCTCACCAGCGCATTTATCGCTCGTGAGGTATAGCTCCCGCATAGTAGACCCAGTTTAATTTCTCTTGTCAGCGCACTTATTGCTCGTGCCACATAGCTCTCCGTAGAGGACATAGCATAGGATTTTCCCCTCTCACCAGCGCATTTATCGCTCGTGATGTATAGCTCCCGCATAATAGACCTAGCTTAGTTTTCTCTTGCCAGCGCACTTATTGCCCGTGGCGTACAGCTCTCTTGTAGTGGGCACGCCATACCAACGATCCGTCCCATTTATCGACCCTCTCCCCTCATAATCCCTTTCCCCTGTAAAACTTATGTTAGCTCTTCTCCTGCGCACGGACACATGGTTGCAACCCCCCCCTCTCGTTTGATTCTCCTCTGACTGGTGAAACAGTCGCACCGCGGCCAGTACTCTGGGTAGGCAGGCGATTTTGAACGTGAAGGGAGCAGAAGAATTATAATAGATAATAAACTCAAGAAAATATAATTAATTAATATATATAATTAGATGTACATTAATTAAGAAATGAATTAAAAAAATTAAATTAATTAAAGTGAATTTCCAATGAATTAAAAAATTAAACTAAATAAAGTGAATTTCCAAGTTAAATCCTGTTTACAATCAATCTGACGGAATTTTGGCCATCGCGCGGTCCCAAAACATACAAATTTTTGCAACGAACCTTGGACGCCGACGGCTTCACCCCGGCTCCAAAATTACCTCGTTACAATGGCGCCCGAGCAGGGACCCTGGCGCATAAGTCCTTAAAACGGAAACAAAATTTCGGTTACAAACAAAAAAAAAAACAGGATTTAATTTTAAAAATATCATAAATCGGGAAAAAAAAATTTATTCAAATTAAATTCTACGAACACAGTGCGAAAAAAAAAGAAAAATTTAACAGTTAATTCCATGTTGGAAACGGTGAGCGAAAACCACGTGGAAAAAGCAAAAGCGCCAGTGCATAGTGCAAGTCCGTTAACGCGAAACGGGAAATACGGTACTGTAGCGCGAATCAAGTGCTTTGAAATCGAACCAAGTGACGCGCGAAATAAACCCGTTGAACAACGAAAACGGTAAATCGGCCAAGCCGAGAAGTACCGCGTGGCGACAAGCAGGCACCGACAACTAACGGGCCAAGTGACGCGACTAGCGACAAAAGTGTTTGAAAAGGAAAAATATCCAAGGATTTGATTATTCTAAATTTTAGTGCTAAAGAAATAAATTTGGAAAAAATTATTCATCGTAAAATTTCACGATAACGAAATAAAAGGAGAGAATCTATTAATTCAAAATTTTGTGCGAAATAGAAATAACCGTGAGAAAAGTGAAAATAGAAGGGCCACCTTACTATATCCCCGCCACGAGGCTAGTTATTATTGTTACCAGTTGGGTATATAGCCTCAACCAGGCCGACCTGGTAGCTTACGCGAACGAATTTGAACTTGATCCCGCCGGTACGGTGAGTGTGCTCCGGCAGAGATTCGCCGCGTTCATCGGGCAATCCGATCACACCCCCGAAAGGGTGCAGCGATTCCTTCTGCTACAAGAAAAACACAAACGCGTGTTGGCAGTCGCGACCGAGAAAATCATCGATAGTGCGGGTAGTGACACCCTCGGTTCAGGGTCAGATGATAGTGTGAATAAAGAGCGCAAATTTGCGCCTACTAGTGAAAGTAACGCCGAAATCGACGACAAAGCCGCAACTGGCGGGGCCCTGCCTACAATCATCGTACAGCCCGCTTCGCCGTTGCCATCGCCAAACAATCCCGGGCCGACAGCGGGCCCTGAGAACAACATCAGCAGACCAGCGGCGCCCACTGCCACAATGGGTGTTACACCGGCTGAGATACCAGAGGCTGGCCACCAATCAACAGCAACTACAGACAGCACGACCCAACCCTCACACCATTTCACCAGCAACCAGGTAAGACAACCAGCCACAGGCGCGGGGGTCATGGACAAGGAACGTAAATGGTTTTGTTACTATGATGGGGGGCCCGACCCACTCGCGTTTATCGAGCGGGTGGAAGAGCTGTGCGCTATGGACGGGCTAAAAGTGAACCTGTTGCCACGATTCTTGCCCGAAGTGCTAAGGGGCAAATCGCTTGTCTGGTTCCGGACCTGTAATTGGCAGTGGGAAACTTGGGCATTATTTAAGAAAGATTTCCTCACCTTTTTCTTGCCGGCTCGCTACTACGAGCGTATTGACGACACTATTCGAGGCCGTTTTCAACAGGGCCACGAATCTTTCAGCGACTACGCGCTTTCCCTCCTCTACTTGATGCGTCAAGGGACGTACAATGAAGATCAACGCCTCGAGCGCGTGTTTCGAAACGCCCGCCCCGAGTACCACTGCTACATTCGGCGCAAAGATTTTAACACCCTCGCAGAGCTTTTTGCCCTGGCTCAAGATATGGAATGTATCCAGGAGCGGGAGTCAGGCAGAGCTGCTTCACCACAAAGGGGTGGCGTATCGTTGCCACCATCTGGGGGTGGCGACCAACATCGTTTATTTACTCAGCCACTGCAAGCCATAACCGACGCCTCGGTCTCAGCTCAGGACGATCGCATTGACCCTCGGGGTTGTCGCCGATGTGGGCAGAGCGGACATTTTATACGAAATTGTACAAACCGCCAGGTGAAACCGCCAGGCAGTGCGGTCGACGCGGCCGCAAGACCATCGAGTGTTGCCGCCAGACGGGAAACGCCAGCGGAGGCCACCCCGATCGAGGGGGGGTGGTGGCTCCGGCGCTCCACCCTCAACACCAGTAATATTTGAACACGACGCCAGGCACATCCTCGCCCACGCAATCGTGGGGGGACAGCAGGTGCAGGCTATCGTCGACACGGGGGCGACGCGAAGTTTTATCAGCGGGGCGTTTGCTCACAAAATTCGACAAAAGAGTAGGACAGAAACTTTTAGTGGGGAGGTTAAACTGCCAGATGGGTCCAGTCGTAGCTTAGATCAGGTCGTCGAAGCGCGAGTCATGCTGGGTAATAGCAATGTTTTGCTCAAATTTATCGTCATGGCCGACGCATACGAGGATGTCGTTCTAGGGCTAGATTTCCTTATTTTCACAGAGGCGAGTTTCACCTGCGCTGGTGCAACTTTACAATTGAAACCTGCCACGACCACGACGCAGTCTTTGCTGGCCGCGGAGACAACAACAAGTCAGCAGGAGAAAATCGATAAATTTCTGCGGGCAGAGTTGCCCCTCTTCACCGACTTAAAAGGGCCCACGAACATCACTGAACATCGCATCGTCATGGCGGATGATCGCCCCATCAAGCAACGCTATTTTCCACGTAACCCAGCTATGCAGGCCATCATCGACGACGAGATAAACAAACTTCTGGAAAAGGGATGTATAGAACCGTCACACAGCCCGTACAGCGCGCCCATCGTGCTGGTGCGGAAAAAGACGGGGGCCTGGCGACTCTGTATCGACTATCGACAGCTAAACAGTCGCTCTGTGCCAGACGCGTATCCCCTGCCGCGCATCCACCACATTCTCGATCGACTGCGAAACGCCAAGTTTATCAGCAGCCTCGATTTGAAAGATGGATACTGGCAGATTCCGATGGCTAAGAGTAGTAAACAATTTACTGCATTCACCGTGCCAGGTCGTGGACTTTACCAATGGCGCGTCATGCCGTTTGGACTGCACTCGGCACCCGCTACGTTCCACGCGCCCTTGACCAGATAATAGGGCCAGAACTGGAGCCCATTGCTTTCGCATATCTAGACGACATCATAGTCACCGGCGCTACCCTGGAGGAGCATTTACACAACTTACAAGAGGTTTTCCGGCGGCTGAGGGCCGCAAATCTGCGCATCAACCCGGAGAAGTGTGAGTTTTTCCAAACACAGGTGAAATATTTAGGACATATTGTAAGCGGCGAAGGCATCCATACGGACCCTGACAAAGTGGCCGCCATACGCGAGCTGGCGCCACCTGAAAATATTCGAGGCGTTAGGAGTTTCCTGGGTGTCTCGTCGTGGTATCGACGGTTCGTGCCCGACTTCGCTGCAATCGTTCAACCCCTGACAGCCATGCTGAAGAAGGGTAAGCACTGGAAGTGGGCCGACGAACAACAACAGGCGTTTGAGACGTTGAAGAAGAAACTGACAGAAGCCCCGGTGTTAGCCTGCCCTGACTTCACCCAGACATTTACGCTGCAAACCGACGCCAGCGATTTCGGCCTCGGTGCAGTGTTGACGCAGACGATCGATGGCACAGAGCGCGTTATCGCCTATGCTAGTCGCCACTTGAACCAGGCGGAGAAGAATTACTCGCCCACAGAAAAGGAGTGTCTAGCCATTGTATGGGGCATTCGCAAGATGCGGCCCTACTGGAGGGCTCAACTCCATCGAAAGCCCCTCCGGCCGAATCGCGCGGTGGGCACTGGAGTGGCAGCAGTACAAATTTTCCGTGCAATATCGAAAGGGTAAGCTAAATGTAGTGGCCGACGCACTCTCGAGGCAACCACTAGAGGCGTGCCAGCAAGCAACATTTACCACCGATCAGACAGATTGCCCGTGGTTACGGAAACGACGGGCCGCTACATTTAGCTTACCCTTTCGATATTGCACGGAAAATTTGTACTGCTGCAACTCCAGTGCCCACCGCGCGATTCGGCCGGAGGGGCTTTCGATGGAGTTGAGCCCTCCAGTAGGGCCGCATCTTGCGAATGCCCCATACAATGGCTAGACACTCCTTTTCTGTGGGCGAGTAATTCTTCTCCGCCTGGTTCACAGCAGCCAGAAAAATATTCAGACTACGCATTCGTTGAAGACCAACTATATCGACACTTAGTAAGGCACGCGGGCGACGAAGATTGCGCCCCGTGGAAACTCTGTGTCTCTACGCCTCTCCGTAAACGTGTGATGGAAGAAAACCACGACAGCCCGAGTGCTGGCCATCTGGGGATTCGGAAAACCATCGCACGCATCACCAACAGGTATTACTGGCCAGGAATGTTCCGCGACATCAGCAGGTATGTGCGCCAATGTGAACTATGTCAGCAATACAAAGCAGGCCCCAGCAGGAGAAATGCTTATTTCCGTTCCAGAGGAGCCGTGGGCTACAGTGTGCGCCGATTTCGTCGGGCCGCTGCCCCGCTCGAAACACGGAAATACCACATTACTTGTGTTCGTCGACCGATTTTCTAAATGGACCGAGCTGGTGCCCCTGCGCAGCGCTACTGCCGAGGGACTACGCAAGGCATTCAGGGAACGGATTCTGGCCCGCTATGGTGTGCCCAAGATTTTTCTCTCGGATAATGGCACGCAATTTAGCAGCAGACTCATGAAATCGTACTTGGAAGAGATCGGGGTGCGCCAACGATTCACGGCGCCATACACCCCTCAAGAAAACCCTACAGAGAGAAGCAACAGAACGGTGAAGACGATGATAGCACAGTTTGCGGGGAAAAACCAAAAGACGTGGGACGAGCACCTCCCCGAACTGTCATTAGCGATTAACACCTGCGCTTCCGAGAGCACAGGGTACAGCCCCTCCTTCCTCACGCAAGGGAGGGAACCGCGATTGCCGAACGCACTCTACGACAGGGTTACAGCAGGTACGGGAAACGTGCCCATAACACATACAGAACGAGCTACGCAACTGCAGGAAATTTTCGACATTGTCCGGCACAACCTCGCCAAAGCAGCCCAGGACCAGGCGCGAAACTACAATCTGCGGCGAAGACCATGGAAGCCGAAAATAGGGCAGCTGGTGATGATGAGGCAGCATCCGCTGTCCAAAGCCATCGACAGTTTCGCAGCCAAGCTCGCCCCAAAATACGCGGGGCCATATACCATAATCAGTTTTCCTTCACCCGTAATCGCCCGTTTGAAACGGGAGGGGGAAACAAGGGTTCGCACTGCGCATCTGAGCGAACTCAAACCCTTCCATGGCTCTAACCATGGGCCTGAGCCAGGCCAACACCATCCAAACAACAATAATAACTGTTTGCTTTCCTCTCCCACAGATCAACGTGTACCAGCGATCACACAACAACACGACGCCACCGAAATGAGCGACAACGAACAAAAGCGGTTTGACGCCGCCAAGCCACGCTACCGACTGCGATTCGCCACGGAAGCCAACCGTGGACGCCGCACAGCACGACTACACGAAGAAGCAGAAGAGGTTTTGATTGAACACTCGCCGAGTCCGACTCCAGAACCCCTGTTCGAGGGCGCTTCCACAAGCCAGGCAGCCAGAGGGTGCGCCAATCAACGACCGGCGAGAGGGTCCCTCCACCAACGAGGCGGACGAGCCGGAATAAATTATCAATCACGCGCATACACAGTCCCAGCAGCGGAATACTGCAGCGCATTTCGCGCAGTATGCACCGACAATCCCGACGAAGTCGCGGTCCGACGTGACGATCAATCACCCACTCCACCCGACGACAACAGAGGCGAAGCACCCGCACCCACACTCACCGAGCTGTCGCCAGGTTATACAGGCTCTGCAGAGCTGGTGGCAGACGTGCCAAGCCCACCGAGCCGCTGTGCATGCCAAGCACACCTACGATTTCCACGGCTCACCGAAACTAAGTCACAAGCACTTGCACTTCCGCATCATACAATCTGTCGGACAACGCCCGACGTCAGCGAGGCGAACATGTTGACAGACCAGCCATCACCGCCGCCAACCTAATCCTTCCACCCGGATGTCTGTACCACCACAGCACCAGAGCGCTTTTAGCAGCTCAAGTCAACGACGGAATCAGCCGCCACATACCATGCCGGCGAATAGCATGCATAAGCACCTTCAGCGGCCAATACCTCCGCATCCGCATCGGACCGACCAAACGCTACACGGTCACACGAACTGGACCCCCCCCGGAAGTAGAGGGGAAATGTGAGGAGTAAAGTCTTGCCATCGTTTTCCACCCACATCCGACGGCAGCACCAGCTATTTTTCTTTTCTTTTCTTATCTTTATAATTGATACTTTTCTTTTTACTTTTGAATTTTTGTTATTATACTTTTATTTTTTTATTATTATTCCGAACTCTCCATTTATTCTGGCTCCTGAATTCCCGGCCAACAGAATAAATTAAACTTACGATCTCAAAACGATAGTATTAAGTAAAATGTCCGTGTGGCACCTACACGGTAGGTTTAGATTTCCCGAGTACTGGCAACACCGGTCACACTAAGTGTGGTGAGTGGTGAAAGTACAAGTTTCGTACGGCGCAGGAGTTTGCGCTGAGGTTAGTTAGAAATTTAGAAATCAGAAAAGTTCAGTTCTTCGCCAGCGGTCAAACCGAATAGTCGCACCCCGACTAGACCAAGGAAACGGCACACCGAGATTCGGTGATATTTCGACAGCGGCATTGGGTGAGTGTTTCCGATATTTAGTAGGCAAGCCTGAGTAGAAATAGCGTATCATTGTCCCTCTCTCACCAGCGCATTTATCGCTCGTGATGCATAGCTCCCGCATAGTAGACCTAGTTTAGTTCTCTCATAGCGTAGAATTGCCTCTCTCTCACCAGCGCATTTATCGCTCGTGATGCATAGCTCCCGCATAGTAGACCTAGTTTAGTTTTATCATAGCGTAGAATTGCCCCTCTCTCACCAGCGCATTTATCGCTAGTGATGCATAGCTCCCGCATAGTAGACCTAGTTTAGTTTTCTCATAGCGTAGAATTGCCCCTCTCTCACCAGCGCATTTATCGCTCGTGATGCATAGCTCCCGCATAGTAGACCTAGTTTAGTTTTCTCTTGTCAGCGCACTTAATACTCGTGGCACATTGCTCTCCGTAGAGGACATAGCATAGGACTTTCCCCTCTCACCAGCGCATTTATCGCTCGTGAGGTATAGCTCCCGCATAGTAGTCCCTGTTTAATTTCTCTTGTCAGCGCACTTATTGCTCGTGGCTCATAGCTCTCCGTAGAGGACATAGCATAGGATTTTCCCCTCTCACCAGCGCATTTATCGCTCGTGATGTATAGCTCAAGCTTAGTTTTCTCTTGCCAGCGCACTTATTGCCCGTGGCGTACAGCTCTCTTGTAGTGGGAACGCCATACCAACGATCCGTCCCATTTATCGACCCTCTCCCCTCATAATCCCTTTCCCCTGTAAAACTTCTGTTAGCTCTTCTCCTGCGCACGGACACATGGTTGCAACCTCCCCCTCTCGTTTGATTCTCCTCTGACTGGTGAAACGGACCCCCAACAGTCGCACCGCGGCCAGTACTCTGGGTAGGCAGGCGATTTTGAACGTGAAGGGAGCAGAAGAATTATAATAGATAATAAACTCAAGAAAATATAATTAATTAATATAAATAATTAGATGTACATTAATTAAGAAATTAATTAAAAAAATTAAATTAATTAAAGTGAATTTCCAATGAATTAAAAAATTAAACTAAATAAAGTGAATTTCCAAGTTAAATCCTGTTTACAATCAATCTGACGGAATTTTGGCCATCGCGCGGTCCCAAAACATACAAATTTTTGCAACGAACCTTGGACGCCGACGGCTTCACCCCGGCTCCAAAATTACCTCGTTACAAAATATCAATATTAAATATAAGTATATAAACAATTAAATGTTTTGAGTAATATGCCACTTTTATTCGGATTTCGTACGCCTAAATGCTGTTTTCTTCGTGCTATTCGTATCTTCTTGGTTGCTTAAGCGTAGCGCATATCTTATTGTGACGTATTCCTCGATTTTTTGACAATTTTCTCCCTACGCTTTCCAATCGATTAAGCGCCATTTGGAAACTGTCAGGAAATGGAACGCGATTTTCTCTCCATAAAAGTACGGATTTAAACCGATTGGCGACTCTTTTAGTAGTAGCATTCCATTCCTTCGGGACGCTTGTCATTTTCTGATATTAATTTTACGGTATCTACCTTTATTCCGAATGTCTCCATGTCAAAATAGCTGGTTATTAATTCAGTTAAATCACTCGACTCGAAGTTTTCATCACCAGCTAAACGGTTGACATGAAATGGTTTGCGATTCTGCACGCTACTGCCACCCTATGTTGGACCATACACTATCCATCCCAACCTGGTGTTAGCTGCGATCGGGCCAGGACCCTGTAGGAACTTCTATTGGCACGGTCAAGAATGCAATCATAAAGTGGCAATCCCTCAAGGTGACTGCAATTATTATTTTCAATATATTCACCACTACAAAAACTTTGGGGTGGCAACGCCAGAGTGGACGATGTAAATACTTTTGACATTACAAATTTCTCAGATTCTTCTTCTATTCCACTGATTGATAAGGATATACTTTCGGTTGGATCACGTGTGGTATGGTGATTCAGCCACTGTAGCTCCAGTGTATTCTTTTGTCCCGATATATTTAGTTGTTGTGCAAGGTTCAAATCTATGATTGTGGCATTTGCACCGTCGTACACAAAGGCGTGCGTGGCTAATCTCCACAGGCAGAACCTGAAACAGAACGCCATCATCTTCAGAGCGGATTGTGTCCAAATGGCAGCTTATTTTTTCCTGCGGTGCTTGCGACTGGTTGGATGCAGTTTCACGCGTCGGATTGTATATGGGTGCGTTCTGGTGCACTCATATACACCACAGCGTTTTTTAGAATGACATGTCCTCGACTGATGGCCATTTCTGAGGCAGAAAAACCAGCTTTAATTTGTTTTTTTCCCAACGCGCGTCTGTGGTCAGTAGACCTGTTCAGAATCGTATGGAGTTTTCTTCAAAATCATTGCTCGATGGTCCGATTAGGCTTGTTTGGTTCCTTTGCATATAAAAATGATTTATGTGAAGTTTGGAGCCAATCGGGTGAAGAAAAGTCAGCGCGGAATTTGGAGTCGCTGATCTCAAATATGAAGTCGGTTTGAATGTAACACTATTACTTTTGCCAATAATTGCAATTCAAATTGAAATTTTCTTATTTTTTAAAATTGCCTGGGAGCTGAAAGCAATCTTTGATTTTAACATTCTTTTTTTTTCTTTAATAGATGTGGCATGGCTTATTCCATATGTTTTAACTTATTCCAAAAAAGTTGTACACAAGCTTGAGACAAAAATAGAAGGAATTACTTCAAGTTATGTTTCTTAATGTATTTTTCAAAAATGTTTTCTCTAACCTTTAAGGATTTCGCTTAAATCCAACATCTTGCTGTTTTTTTTCAATCAAAATTTAGATAAAACCTTTCAAAAATTAAATATTGAATAAGTTATTATAATTTAATTCACTGATTTCAAACATGCTAATGGTTTTTTGCCATCTAATTTAGTTTAAATGTTATAGGAACAATGCTAAAAATGTACCTTAAGTACTTTTAGTGATATAACTTTAAATTGGATAATTCGATTTTTATGATCTTGCTCTACAAAACAAACCTTTTTTCCTGTATCTCTTTTAGTTTCTGAAATAAAAACTCAAAGTTAATTTTTTTTGTTTTTAATTGTCCTATGTTTATTTAGAGGAATTTTTTCTTGAGTTTCCTATTGAGCTTAGCATAGAAGTAAAATTATCGTAATTATGGTTTTCTTCTACATCATCCTCCACTACATAATAATTGACATATAAATCAAATATTATGGGAGTTTTAATTTTTGGATCGGAAGCTGAAATCATGTAAGTCATTAAGTCTTTGTTGGTTTCCTCTCGGCCTGTTTTTCTTGTATGTGTTAACCGATTTTTACGTACGTTTTTGTGATTGGCTTCTAAGGTTACTTCAGACAAACAACCTGGAATAAATATCAATATTAAATATAAGTATAGAAACAATTAAATGTTTTGAGTAATATTTACCTGTTGGTAAATCAAAAAATGTTATCACATCGCATCCGTGCACCAAAACTTTATGTACAGAACTTGGCATGTAGTACCACTTGTAATTACTTAGGTACAAGGCTCGGGTTTCAGATAGAAGCTTGCTGAAGTTTTGCGACATGATAACACTCTCAGTATGAGTAAAAAATTGTGTATTGTTTTTGAATCCAATTCATCACTTCCCAATTTGGCACGCATAAAAGAAAATAAAACAGAAATTCTATAATTTTCTTTGGTTGACATCCACAAATTCACTATATTACTATTTGTTAATGAAGGCATTTTAATTAATATATATTACAGCGCGTTGTCATCAGTTTCATTTCAATACAAAAAATAACGGTAAACCAAAGGAGCATAGGAAGAAGGTTGTGTTTTTGAAGAATTTTGTATTAAGACCATCATAGCGACTTAGTGATTGCATTACAATTTTTTGTTAAAATATAGGTAATTTAATTTGATTATATTGGTTAAAAGGAAAAAAATTTTCATATTCAAAAAAATTCAATTTTTGACACTTTTTGAAACACATTTTTTTCAAAGAATCGGTTGAAATCGATTGAGTTTTAAAATTTTTTTTATTGGTATTTAAATAAAATGGATATTAGCTGCTGATTGATATCGGGACCAGGCAATAACGATTTATTCAGCGATTGGCCTTTGACCTCAGCAGCGGCGTCGAAAACGAGACGTATGCCACTTTAATTCGGATTTCGTACGCCTAAATGCGGTTTTCTTCGTGCTATTCGTATCTTCTTGGTTGCTTAAGCGTAGCGCATATCTTATTGTGACGTATTCCTCGATTTTTTGACAATATTCCGATGCATAAACAGAATCTCGCGCCATTTTTCTCTCTACGCTTTCCAATCGATTAAGCGCCATTTGGAAACTGTCAGGAAATGGAACGCTGTAGCTCCAGTGTATTCTTTTGTCCCGATATATTTAGTTGTTGTGCAAGGTTCAAATCTATGATTGTGGCATTTTCACCGTCGTACACAAAGGCGTGCGTGGCTAATCTTCACAGGCAAAACCTGAAACAGAACGCCATCATCTTCAGAGCGGATTGTGTCCAAATGGCAGCTTATTTTTTCCTGCGGTGCTTGCGACTGGTTGGATGCAGTTTCACGCGTCGGATTGTATATGGGTGCATTCTGGTGCACTCATATACACCACAGCGTTTTTTAGAATGACATGTCCTCGACTGATGGCCATTTCTGAGGCAGAAAAACAAGCTTTAATTTGTTTTTTTCCCAACGCGCGTCTGTGGTCAGTAGACCTGTTCAGAATCGTATGGAGCTTTCTTCAAAATCAGTGCTCGATGGTCCGATTAGGCTTGTTTGGTTTCTTTGCATATAAAAATGATTTATGTGAAGTTTGGAGCCAATCGGGTGAAGAAAAGTCAGCGCGGAATGCACTTCTTTTTCCCCATACAAAATTGAAAAACATTGGAAATAGTGCTCGGATTTTGATGCCATTTTTTATATTAGTTAATTTGGGGTCGCTGATCTCAAATATGAAGTCGGTTTGAATGTAACACTATTACTTTTGCCAATAATTGCAATTCAAATTGAAATTTTCTTATTTTTTAAAATTGCCTGGGAGCTGAAAGCAAGCTTTGATTTTAGCATTCTTTTTTTTTCTTTAATAGATGTGGCATGGCTTATTCCATATGTTTTAACTTATTCCAAAAAAGTTGTATACAAGCTTGAGACAAAAAAAGAAGGAGTATTCTGAATTACTTCAAGTTATGTTTCTTAATGTATTTTTCAAAAAGGTTTTCTCTAACCTTTAAGGATTTCGCTTAAATCCAACATATTGCTGTTTTTTTTTCAATCAAAATTTAGATAAAACCTTTCAAAAATTAAATATTGAATAAGTTATTATAATTTAATTTACTGATTTCAAACATGCTAATGGTTTTTTGCCATCTAATTTAGTTTAAATGTTATAGGAACAATGCTATAAATGTACCTTAAGTACTTTTAGTGATATAACTTTAAATTGGATAATTCGATTTTTATGATCTTGCTCTACAAAACAAACCTTTTTTCCTGTATCTCTTTTAGTTTCTGAAATAAAAACTCAAAGCTAATTTTTTTTGTTTTTAATTGTCTTATTTTTATTTAGAGGAATTTTTTCTTGAGTTTCCTATTGAGCTTAGCATAGAAGTAAAATTATCGTAATTATGGTTTTCTTCTACATCATCCTCCATTGCATAATAATTGACATATTCATCAAATATAAGGGGAGTTTTAATTTTTGGATCGGAAGCGGAAATCATGTAAGTCATTAAGTCTTTGTTGGTTTCCTCTCGGCCTGTTTTTCTTGTATGTGTTAACCGATTTGTACGTACGTTTTTGTGATTGGCTTCTAAGGTTTCTTCAGACAAACAACCTTGAATAAATATCAATATTAAATTTAAGTATATAAACAATTAAATGTTTTGAGTAATATTTACCTGTTGGTAAATCAAAAAATGTTATCACATCGCATACGTGCACCAAAACTTTATGTACAGAACTTGGCATGTAGTACCACTTGTAATTACTTAGGTACAAGGCTCGGGTTTCAGATAGAAGCTTGCTGAAGCGCTCAGTATTAATAGTTTTGCGACATGATAACACTCTCAGTATGAGTAAAAAATTGTCTATTGTTTTTGAATCCAATTCATCACTTCCCAATTTGGCACGCATAAAAGAAAATAAAACAGAAATCCTATAATTTTCTTTGGTTGACATCCACAAATTCACTATATTACTATTTGTTAATGAAGGCATTTTAATTAATATATATTACAGCGCGTTGTCATCAGTTTCATTTCAATACAAAAAATAACGGTAAACCAAAGGAGCATAGGAAGAAGGTTGTGTTTTTGAAGAATTTTGTATTAAGACCATCATAGCGACTTAGTGATTGCATTACAATTTTTTGTTAAAATATAGGTAATTTAATTTGATAATATTGGTTAAAAGGAAAAAAAATTTCATATTAAAAAAAAATGCAATTTTAGACACTTTTTGAAACACATTTTTTTCAAAGAATCAAAAAAAATGCAATTTTAGACACTTTTTGAAACAAATTTTTTTCAAAAAAACGGTTGAAATCGATTGAGTTTTAAAATTTTTTTTATGGTCAATGGAGCATAGTACAAGATCAAGATATATAGAATACTAGATAACGACATGAGGCCGTTTACCGTTATCTAGCTTGACGTCAGCGGATACTTCTTGCCACTTTGGGAGAAAAATGCAAGCGTTGCCACAAATTAAGCTTAATTGCTTTCGCAATAGTGCTACCAGATTAATGGATTTTCTACTGTATTAATTAGTCGTTAGTAGAAATACGATTCGAAATTATGAAAATTAGGCAAACAAATCAAAATTATTGACTTATGAATTTGAGTTGCTTAATAAAGGAAACAATTTAAAAAGTTGAAGCGGTTTTTTTAAATTAACTTTTTTTTTTATATTACTGTTTTAGCTAACTGGTAACAAAATTCTGCAACTCTGTGAATAATTTGCAAGTAAATTTCGTGTGTGTTCCCAAACGCCTTTAAAACAAAACCCAAAATGCAAAAACTGTACATTGAAAAATTATATGAAAAATTTTTACATATATTTTCACATTGCAATACATTTTTGTTTAATGAATGATTTTTAAACCTTCGGCCAAAGCTTCGAAGTCGATTAATCGTTCGCGCTTATGTTTAAAAAAATCTCACTCAAATTTTACGCGTCAAAAAATTTGTAAACAAATTTTTAAATGCAAAAATGTTAAGTATTGACAAATGCATATCGGTTATTTTGTTCAAAACAAGTAATAAAAATGACATTTAAGAGCTTATCGTACCATATTTGCAATAATGTAGCAATTTCTATCAAATTCCGACATTTCTGTTGTATCTTTTTTCGTTTTTGAGTCTTAAGCGAAATAATCCACTCTAGCAGAAAATGTTTCAATTCAGATCTTTCTGGCAACGTTGGCTGCCAGAAAAACGTAAACAAAGAAAAGCTGTTCGTGTGACAAGAAGTATCTGCTGACGTCTCGACAAAATGGCGATCCTATCCTTCTGGGTACAAGATAGTGAAATAAAATTGCACGAACTTTACCGCGTTTTTTTTTGTTTTAAATATTTATAATTTTGTATTCTTCTGCTTTAAAAATATTTGGATTTTACTATAAAAAAATTTTATATTTTTAATAAGGTACTATCTATTGCCTTTATAAAACATTAATTTTCAGGTCGTTCCAGCAAAAAATTTATTTTTGAAAAATTATTTCTCAAACTTACAAATATAAACATAAAGGTACTGTAACTTTCAAAAAAATTATTTCATTCCTTAATGCTTGCCCATTTTTTCTTAGTAGGACAATTAACTTTAAAACCGACAACCTTAAATTCACTATTTTTGTCCATAGACAAATCACTGTACGGCATGGCGTATTTCTCTGGCGGCTGTCCCTTAGTTGTCCAGCCAAAGGGCTTGGTTTGAGGACATACACTGAAAGAAAAATTTAGTGCATTGGGTTTTAAAATAGAGCTTACAACAAATTTGTTTAATTTTAAAACACGTGCGTTCAAAACAAATTTGAAAACGCAGTCATTCAATTTTAAAACTTTGTGCTAAAAACCAATTTGAAAGCAAATTATCAAATTTGAAAAAAATTTCATTCAATTTAAAAATGTTTGTTTTCAATTGAAAAAAAAAATTTTCAAATTGAAAGAGTTTGTTTTAAAACTAGATTTTAGTACATTGTTTTCAAATTGAAAAACTACGTTTTTAAATTGGTTTTAAGCGCACGTGTTTTGAAATTGAACAAATCTGTACAAAGCTCTATTTTAAAAACCAAATCGTTCAATTTTAAAACATTTTCTTCTCAGTGTAGAGATCTAATTGGCAAAAATAACGTCCAGAAAATAAGCTCCAGAATAAAGTACAGACTAAAGTTGCCAAAGAATAAAGTTGTGGACTTCCGTGTCGTAAACATACATGGGCATTTTCAATTACAACATTTTTTAATTACAAATTACAGTAATTGCAATTGAAATTTTTTACAGTAATTGTAATTGAAATTTTTTTCAATTACAATTACATTTCTCGAAAAATTTCAATTACATTTTCTTAATTACATTTGTAATTGAAAAATGTAATTGAAAGTAACTAATTGAGAGAGAAAAAGTAATCATTACTTTTAAAAAGTAATAATTACATTTTTTTTACAGGCTGTCTGGTGCCATTGTCTCTGCTGCATTGATACAAATTCTGAAATTCTGAATATTTTTTAATTGGTGCATTTAAATTTTTGCGATTTGTGTGTCATTTCGCGTTATGCGATCCTTTGGTCTACTCTTTGGCAAATATCTAGGAAAACTCAGATTTTATTAGACTTGTTGCAAACGTTTTTGTTTTTTATGTTGTGTAGTCACTTATTTGTTCATAATAAAAAACGAAACAGCTGCAATCTCAACCTGCATAATCTCCCCCAAAAAAGGTTTAAGGACATATCCAACTGCCATGAATCACTCAAAAAAGTCCAAGGACGCACTTGGTGGCAGCTGCAATCCCACCTGGTATGATTCACCCATTAAAAATTCATGTGTTTTATGCTAAAAGTTTAATTGTTTCAAATTGTTCCCTTCATTTTTTTCAATTACAAATGTAATTGAGAAAATGTAATTGAAATTTTTCAAGAAATGTAATTGCAATTACAATTACAATTACTGTTCACGCCAACCGCGTAAATATGAACGCAACCTTATATAAATTTGTTAAATGTAGGGGGCGCTGTTGTCTGTGGCGAAATCTGCTTTCAAGTATGGCGATTTCGGTTTTGCCGACGGCTTTTTAAAATATTAACTACTCTCTCGTCCGAATACCATACGTAGCAGCAGCCGCCACAGCCAAGAAAAAGCCGGTAAGATTTTCTGAGGAAAATATATAAATAAATAAAGAAAAGATAACTAATTTGAAACGAATTTTCTGTTTTTTATCTTTTTTGAAAACGATTTCGAGAGCTATCGAATAGTTCGTAGAAGAACAAGGCCTGCGCCCAATTAATTACAGTAATTGTAATTGAAAAAAATTTCAATTACAATTGCAGCAAATGTAATTGAAAAAATTTCAATTACAATTACATGTAATTGTAATTGAGCTGGTTAATCATTACAATATGTAATTGATACTGCCCGTGTATGGTCGTAAGTCTTAAAATCGACGATGAATAAACATAGGCTTTATATGGCGTGGTGTGGAAAGAGCGCGCGGGTTCATTCTCTAAATAGTATACAACATTGAAATTTCAAATTTAGACAAATAATTAAACTTTACTTGGTTTTTTCTCGACACTTAGAAGTGAAGCAAATTTGGCAAAGTAAAAATGAACCGAAAAATTAACAGTTTTTAAAGCATCTACTTCGACATAACTAATACAATTTTGAAATAACATAAGCAGGAATCAAATATATTCCACCATGGCCTTTACATATTCCCAACCACCATCCATCATATTATCTGTCACACCACCATGTATTTGTCTCGGTTTCAAATCAATTTCCCTCTTCGGAATTCACCGCTTCTAGTCTTGAACAATGACAGCTCTGTTGCTTGAAATCAAAATAAAAAACCACCACGAGCATGAGAAAATTTGTATTTAGACTTTAACCATTTTCACCAAAAAAGAATGCCAAATCTCAACGTCTCAACAGATTTCACTCATATTAGGCTAAACATTTCGAAATTAAATAAGGGTATTCATTTAAAGTGGGAAACCCCTCGGAAACGCGCTTAAAAGAACTGTCAAATTTCATATATTTTGACTGCTCATCAGCACAACTGAATCGTTTCCGAGGGGTTTCCCACTTTAAATGAATCGCCCTAATAACAACATTTTTTTCCGATTAATTCTGTCTTGTACTGTTCATTGAAACTTAAAAATTATACGTCACCTTTCGAGGTGGAAAGCAACTACTTTTGGTAACGATTGAGAAAATAATAAAGTTGGAGAGAAAACGTATAACTAGAGCTCACGGGAAAAATATTTAGCATAGATTGAACAAATTTTGTTTTTAAAGCATTTATATTTTTTGCAAAATGTTTTTATTTCCTGCGTAAAACAAAAAAAATTAAAGCTCTAACCCAAACGGTAGAATAGTCATACATTTTTGAAAAAAGTAATTGGTAATTTTCCATTTTTTTCATTATTTACTTTACTTAATTTCAAACATAACGGTAAATATTGAATTTCCAACGGAACCTTTTGGTACATAAATACAGCATACCCAGGGCTTTCCATGTGGAGTATTTCAGAATTTTCTGAGATTTGAAGTATCCGCTTGACGTGGAATGGCCCATATGGGTACGGTGTATTCAGCCAGATTCTGGTTCAAAATACAATGGAAAGAAAATTATGGTTTTTACTCAAAAATAAACAAAAAGTGGAAAAAGGTAAATTTAATCAGAGTTCCGCAAGTAAAACATGCTTTACACCTTCAGTGAACGTGAATGCGGAATCATGATGAGAACTTTCAAATTATTCACAGCGAACTCGGCAATGAACGAAACAAAATGGTGAATACAAAAAATTATATTAAAAAATGTCTACTTTTGGAGACAAACGAGCAACACATGAATTAAATTGAAAATTCACGTTGAACCCAACTTTCAAAAGGCCTATCGGCATTCGAACGTTAAAATCACTGTGAAAAAGTCTGACATTTAATTTCACCACTTTCCATTTGCACGTTGGTGAATACGAGTACGCTTATGTTCACTGAATGCTGATAAAAACGTCAGTTCAATCGGTTGTGTGAATAAAAAATCTGCTCTCATAAAATCAATTTTTATATCGGAAATTCTACTCTAAAAATATTGAAACAGCCCCGAGGCTTCGTGCGATAGTACAGTGACGCGTTTGCATAGGGCTCGCGATCACTTGCTTGGACACTTTTGTGAAATTTAAAAACAAAACGAAAATTTTTGACAAATAAAATCACAATTCGAATTCGCTTCATCAACAAAAACTTTATCCCGCGCAACATATCTGCTAAAACATTACACATTCTTTATAAACAAAATATAATCAGCTGATCCACTGACAGAAAAGTCAACACAGCGTTGACGTTAAGATTTCCCTCAGAAAAAAAATATCTCAAAAAACATCTGTTTGCAGCGATCAGCGAGTACACAAATCGCATCGCGCCATCTATGCGTCGCTTTTCTAATTAGGGTGACCAGAACCTTAAAAACGCGAAATTAGTACCAGTGTGACCGCTCGTCATGCAACGTACCCCTCCGTCATCAGTAGACAGTGGACGAAATGGTACAGCGCATCAGCAGCTGCAACTACAACAACAACTTTTGCAACCCCTGCAGCAAAAACTTCCACAGCAAGACGGTGTGCAACAGCAGCTTCCGCAACAACAACAAGAACTTATTCAAATTCCCTCGCCAGATATACAGTGGAGTTCCCATAGCGATACTGCACACGCAAACACAGGTAACTCTGTATCGTCAATTTCTTTGGTCGATACCCCTAGCAAATATATTGAAATCCCCGTAGGCCTTACCCCCATTCCTGACTCAAGTGAGGCGAATAGCGGATTTTCAGAAATCGCTAATCGCATAACAAAGGTCGCTACTCGCCCCATTATTACAGGTCAAAAGAGCAAAATGCCGACAGTGCAGACAGGAATCGACATTTACTTCGCAAAGCGAGTACTATCGTCCCCCTCTAATGGGAATAGGCATCCCGCAAAAATTCAAAAGACGAATCCCGTTAAGCCATCTCTCGAGCTTGGGCAAAATCGATATGCGATTCTTGCTGAAGAAAATGATTCGGATCCCAAGCCGAAATCGCAAAAACCCCAACCTATCTACCTGCGTGAGCGAAACTCTAATTCGCTCATCAAAGATATAACTCAAAATATTGGTCCTAATAATTTCCACGTGATTTCTATTCTCAGGGGACAAGTACACGAAACAAAAATCCAAATTTACAGCGAATCCAATTATAGAAAAATTGTCAATCTCTTTGATAAACTCAAAAAGAGCTACTACACCTACCAGCTCAAAAGTTCCAAAGGCCTCTCAGTCGTACTGAAAGGTATCGAGCCTTTCGTAGAATGCGACGAAATCAAAACTGCACTAAGCGATGAAAGCTTCCAAATAAAGTCCGTATTCAATATCCAGAATCAAAAAAAAATCCCACAACCCCTTTTCCGTGTGGAACTAGAGTTCGACTCGAAATTGTTCAAAGAAGGTGAACCCCACCCGATATACTCGCTCAGATATCTGCTACATCGCAAAATCACAATTGAAGTGCCTCACAAGCGCAGTGGACCGATTCAGTGTCATAACTGCCAAGAATACGGCCACACAAAGTCTTACTGCACTCTTCCCAGCGTGTGCGTAATTTGAGGAGACCTGCACGAAACAGGTTCGTGCACAAAAACTAAAGAGGATTCCACTATTAAAAAATGTAGTAATTGCGGTGGCAATCACACTGCTAACTATAGAGGCTGTGCAGTCTATCGAAGCTTCATAAAAAAGACGGAAAATGTGACGCAAAAACATGAAACAGGGAAAACCCAAAAATTTCCTCCGCTATCCGCTGCACAATCCTTCGCAAACCCACTTACAAAACAAGGCGTTTCCTACGCCAGTGCCTTAAAAAGCGGTCACTCTGCCACTGTGCACGCGCAACCTGCTCCTCCTAGTAGTAGCCTTGAACAAACTCTACAAATATTCATGCAAAATATGTCTCAATTTATGTCTGGTATGCAAAATATGATGCAAGAAATGATAAAGAATCAAAGTCTTTTACTACAACATCTCATGTCTAAGCCATGAATGGTTTAAAAATATCATTCTGGAATGCAAACGGCCTGTGTCATCACAAATTAGAACTTCTCGAGTTCTTGAAAGAGTCCAGCATAGACGTTATGCTAATTTCTGAAACACACTTCACTGAAAAACACTTTTTCAATTTACCAGGATACAGACTCTATGACACAAAGCATCCAAGCGGAAACGCTAGAGGTGGAACCGCCATTCTCATTAAAAGTCGTATAAAACATTACGCTCTCCAGAATTATTGCACAGAATATATTCAAGCGACAAGTATTTCTCTCGATGAATACTTAAAAGGCCTAACATTAACAGCTATATACTGCCCGCCCAGACACAAAATATCAGAGCAACAATTCCAGACTTTTTTCCATTCTCTTGGACAAAAGTATCTCGTTGCCGGCGATTTCAACGCCAAACATACATATTGGGGTTCTCGCCTTATATCGCCAAAGGGCAGGCTCCTGTTGAACACTGTCAACAGACTCGGTCTTGACGTGATCTCTTCTGGCACTCCAACTTACTGGCCAACTGACAGTCGCAAAACCCCCGATGTCATAAACTTTGCAGTCTTCAAAACTGTAAAAAGGAGCCAATTGTTTATTGAATCCTCTCTAGATCTCTCATCAGATCATACGCCTACTATTATCACAATAAAGTATGCGCCAAGTTCTGAGGCCAATCCACCAGATAAACTGACCAGCAAACTCACAAACTGGCTCAAATATCGAAAGTATATAAGCTCCCACATTATCCCTAATGTGCCACTAAAAACGAAAGTTGAAATTCACACAGCTGTTAGAAATTTCACACTCTTGCTTTCCCAAGCAGCTGCAGCGGCCACTCCCGCCCAAATCCCAAAAAGTTCAACTCGCAGCTATGCAAAGTGTACTCCAAAGGACATAGAGCAGTTAATAAAAAATAAAAGGAAAATACGTCGCGATTGGCAAAACAACAGATCCCCAAATCTGAAAAAACAGCTTAATGATGTCTCTCGAATTCTAAAAAAGCAGCTTGAGAGGAAATCCGAAAGAGAATTCCAGCTATTTGTTGAACATCTCGCACCCACAAAATCAACAAACTACTCGCTCTGGCGAGCTGCAAAAAATATGAAAAAACCAATACTGACAGAACCCCCTCTAAGGCTGCCAAATGGAAACTGGGCCAGAAGCGATGCAGAAAAGGGTGCAGCTTTTGCCAACCACCTAAAAACCGTGTTCACCCCGAACACGACAGCTGGAGATATCCCAATACCAACATTAATCCCACATAATACCTCTTGTACAATCGCGATTAAAAAAAACGAACTTATGGAGGCAATAAACAAAAGCTTGGACCCGAAAAAAGCACCAGGACCGGACTTGATAACGCCAACAATGATAAAAGAACTGCCAACAGTTGCAATAACCCACTTATTGCACATATTTAACGCGATTCTCAGAACATGTCACTACCCAGATGATTGGAAACTATCTCAAGTTACAATGATTCCCAAACCTGGAAAAGATCCCAGTAATGTGACGTCATACCGGCCTATAAGTTTGCTCTCTGTAATATCGAAACTCTTCGAAAAACTTTTAATAAAATTGATTCTACCAAAAATTCTAGAAAAACAAGTGATTCCCGATCACCAGTTTGTCTTCCGCGAAAAGCATGGCACTATTGAGCAAGTGCACCGCATTGTTGACTCAATAAAAGGCACTTTCGAAAATAAACAGTATTGCTCCGCTGTTTTCCTCGATATCACCCAGGCCTTCGATAAAGTCTGGCACGAAGGACTTATTTACAAACTACAGCATATTCTTCCCGCTAATATACACTGTCTACTCAAAAACTACCTCACGAATAGAAAATTTGTAGTAAAATACAAAAGCTTTGTCTCCCGAAAATACGAAATACTGGCCGGAGTACCACAAGGCAGTGTCCTCGCGCCCCTGCTATATATTCTCTATACTGCAGATATGCCCAAAAGTGATAGAACTCTCATATCGACTTTTGCTGATGACACTGCTATCATGTGCTCTCACTCAAACCCTGACATGGCATCTCTATACGTGCAAAAACACTTGGACACTCTAAGTAATTGGCTACATCGATGGAAAATCAAGGTCAATGAATCCAAAAGCTGTCACTTAACCTTCACTCTAAGAAGGGGCACGTGTCCTGCTCTGAAGATTAACGGCCAAGTCGTCCCTGAAAGTTCCGAAACCAAGTATCTTGGAATGCATCTCGATCGCCGACTCACATGGCATAAACATATTGAATCCAAAATCACTCAGATCAAATTAAAGCAATTGGAACTAAATTGGCTAATCTCAAGGGCATCAAAGCTAAATCTCACATACAAAGTCCAAATATACAAAAGTATAATAAAACCCATATGGACATATGGAATTGAACTCTGGGGCACTGCCTCTCCCTCGAACGTGGAAAAACTCCAGAGAGTCCAATCTAAAATCCTGAGACAAATTGCCAGAGCCCCTTGGTATTTAAAAAATACTAACATCCACAGAGACCTGAATATACCTGCAGTAAAAGACGAAATTCCGAAATTTACCTCGAAGTACAAGCAGAAGCTCATGTTTCACCCAAACATTCTAGCTAGAAATTTACTGAGACCTCTGAATCCCTCACGTCTCAAACGAAACTAATATATTCCCCATATATTAGTTACGATAACTCTACATTGCCTAAATCAATGGATATAGGGCAAATAGTTTTAATCTGAATATTATAAAAATAAGCTGAATTTCTGAATTGTTGAAAAATCATTGTTAGACCTAAGTTATTATTTAGGTGATTCAATTGAATAAAATTACTATAAAAAAAAAAAAAAAAAAAAAAAACTGAATGTTCCCTGCGATTACCATGCTGTTACCATGAACAATAAATAAAACGTGTAAAAACAGTAATTTTTATGAATTTTTTTTCGCAACTATTTAGAATTTTTTATTTATTATTTTTTTTTTAATGGAAACAGAAAATTTATTTTACGTTTCGTTGAAATGGTGCTATGCAAAGCTGGGCATTATTAATCGAGAATTTAACTTCGTTAGCCCGGTAATAATTAATCAAAAATTAAACTTCGGTAAATTAAAAAGTTGATTTCGTTGAAAAGTTAACTTCGTTAAAAGTAAAATTAAAAAATTAAATTTTCCATAGAAAAAAAAATCATTTAAAAACATTTTAACTATATAAATTGAATGCCTGTACTCACAAACCCTTTTGCGGAGTGGTTTCTGCCCTCTATATGAAAATTTGCTTTAAAATAAATGATAAAAATTGTTATCAAAAGCGAAATTTCGTGTATGAAACAATTTATTTATATTCATATTAAGGCATACAAATTTTATTAGAACATTAAATAATAATAATGAAACGAATGAAGTTTGGTTAAGAACAAATAGCACAGGCCAAACTAAACTCAGTTTTTCACATACAAATCAGCATACAAATTTTATTAGAACATTAAATAATAATAATGAAACGAATGAAGTTTGGTTAAGAACAAATAGCACAGGCCATACTAAACTCAGTTTTTCACCATTTTGGGAAATTTGAGAAATGCAAAATTCGATGTAAACATCCCGACGATGTAAACCTCACGGGATGGCTGAAAACGTCGTGGTGTTTAGAATGGTCCATTCATACATAAAAATAGAATATAGAAGTAGTCAACACTTAACGCAAAAAAAATTGTACATTAGGCATGCCCACAGCCTAAATTGATTTTTGATGTCCGATCGACCAGTGCGATATATCGTTGGAAAGGTATCGACGAGTACTTCATTTTTCAGGGTACCGGGGATGCCTCCTTCAACTAGAAAATAGTTAGAAACATTAAAACATCCTGAGCTCCAATTTTTATTTTTACCCATTAACAAAAATGTTACAGTGAAAAACAACATAATGTAACACCAAAAAAGTATTCGAAATGCAGTTTTTAATAAAATTCAGCACTTTTAAAATTGTTTATAATAGAAACTTTAGTACCATTTTAAAGGTCTAATCAATATCTTTCAAATGCCTACAAGGTCAATCCGTTAAGTACACTTCGAGAAAATCATAGTTAACCCTATTAGTACCAATCAATTTTTGTTACGTCACAGCCGATTCTGTGTTCACATCAGCTCTGTAGTATCAACCGTTAGTTGTACGAAAAAACTTTGTATGTGGCTTTTGTTATCAAAGAGTAAATCTGCATCATTACATTTTTATTATTAAATAAATATTAAATTTGGTAAGAAATTTACTCGAATTATATTAAAAAAATTTTTTATGCGATGCAAAGTTGCTCCGCTTAAAAACATGCAACGTTGCAAAAGAAGGTTTTGTGATAAAAAGTTCCCCCTCAATTTTTATAATTTTTCAAAAACTTGAATTTTGCGCTTAAAATTTGATAATTTTCATACAATTTTATCAAAAACCAACCTTTTTAAAAAATTCTCAAAATTCAGGGGAATTTTTTATCACAAGACTTTCCTCTGCTTGTTTTTAAACGGAGCAACTTTTCGCATTCCATAATAAATTTTTTACCCCCGAAAAAAATTAGGTCACTTGTAGGCATTTGAAAGGTATTGATTAGACCTTTAAAATCATACTAAGGTTTTTATTATAAACATTTTGAAAAGTGCTGATTTTTATTAAAAACTGCATTTCGAATACTTTTTTGGTGTTGCTTTATGTTGTTTAAACCTTTTTCACTGTAACTTTTTTGTTAATGGATTAAACTTAACACTTCCAAGGCGAAAGTTGGATGATTTTTGAAACTCTGGGAGGGTAAGAAATAAAAATTGGAATTCACGATGTTTTAATTTGTGTAACTGTTTTTTCTAGTTGAAGGAGGCACCTACCCTGAAAAATGAAGTACTCGTCAATACCTTTCCAACGATAGTAGTGTTAATATGGGGTTTCTGGGTTTAGTGAGAAGGAGCAAAATTCCTCCAGTGTAAAAACTAAAAGATTTTAGTTCTTTTCGGTCTTTTTTGCTCCTCCCCTCGAGCTCTCCTCCATCAACAAGCTTGTTTCGCCACCTGGCGGGTCTTTTTATATGGTTGGTGTCTTTGATTTGGTTGCTGTCTAGGCTGAAAGCCAAACATTTTATTTTTCACAATTTCTTCATATTAACCTGAATCAGCCCAGAACTTTTTTTTCGAATTATTCGTAAATATACTATTGCTGACGTGATCATATAGTTACGCTGGGACTGATTCGGGTTAAAGTTTCTGGTTGGAGTTTGTATGGACTAGTTGTAAATTAGCAATTGCCTGGCGGTAGGGCTTTTGATTTGGTTGGTCGATAGTGACGCCACCTGTGGGGGTCTCTGGATGAAAGCTTTGAAGTGCCCTCTTGCGATCGCCGATCGGTGAGTTTCGGTGCTATGTCGATAGGGGCAGCCACCTAGCGGGAGATCTTTTGATTTTTGCTGTCTGGGCTGAAAGCCAAAAATTTTATTTTTCACAATTTCTTCATATTAACCTGAATCAGCCCAGAACTTTTTTTTCGAATTATTCGTAAATATACTATTGCTGACGTGATCATATAGTTACGCTTGGACTGATTCGGGTTAAAGTTTCTGGTTGGAGTTTGTATGGACTAGTTGTAAATTAGCAATTGTTGAAACATGTTGTTATCGCTTAAAATTTAAAAATCAATATAAAGATCTTATTATGGAGGAACATTGGACAAGACTTGTGGATGGTTTAATTCTGGTTACTAATGTCGAGTGTGTTGGAATGTGTACATCAAAACATGGAACACATATTAGGAACTGTTCTGTTCAAAATAGTTGACTTTGAATTCCTACAAGCAGAAGGAAAGAAGAAAAAATAATAACATCGACGAAGACATTTTTTTAAATTTATTTATTTATTTTTTATTTTTAGAAATGCATATAAAAGTAAAATAAGATTATGTGTGTGTGTGTGTGTGTAGATCTAAAAATTATGAATATAACTGCATCAGTAGCATTACTCTTTTACAGTTTATGTTCGGAATCTGAAAAGAGATAAAAAATAATAATAATAATATGCAATTAGAAAATAGAATATAATAAAAAAAGTATTGCTGTACCTTTAATAGAGCATATATTTAGTTCAGAAAATCCTTCATTGTCCTCCCTAATCAAATGAAATTGATTTGAACCGATATTCTCTATGTGCTCTTCCTTTAATGTGGTATTCAACATTGGTGGTAGATGCACCAAATATTCATTATCCAGCAAACATCTCACTTTTTGCCCGTACCGAGTTTCAACGCGTTCAATTTTTGTAATCACATACTTTTTAGCTAAAAGCATGTTGCGAACTGAGAGATTTTTTTTTTGGGACATATTTCCACTTTTGAATAATTTTTGGAGTTCAGCGTTCATTTTTCGTTCTAAAATGTTTTTTTTTTTTATACTTTGTATTTTGATGTGCTCTAGCTATAAGTGTGTCTGACTATGTTACTGAAACATAACTGCTTTATAGATAGAGTACATCACCATGCTTTTATACATGATTTCATACCACGAAAATGCAAAACTAAATCAGACTAAACAAAACTAAATTAAACACGTTTGATTTTTTATTTTTAAACAATCAACAACCAGACACTTTTAATATTTCAGCTGGAGTATATATCTGTTTACGTTTGATTCCTTTAAAACAGCGGAGCGCTAATACTCCAGCATACTTACTGTAGCATACAATGAAGCAATGTAGTTTGTTTATACTAAATAAAGGGAAACAAGACCCAATAAAAGACTTTTGATTTATTTAAACAATCAACGATCCAGACGCTTTTAATATTCTAACAGGAGTATGATTCTGTTTACGTTTGATTCATTTAAAGCAACAGCAGCGGATCGCTTATACTCTAGCATACTTACTGTAGCATACAATGTAGCAATGTAGTTTGTTTATACTAAATAAAGCGAAACAAAACCTAATAAAATACGTTGGATTTATTTAAACAAGCAACGGTCCAGACGCTTTTAATATTCTAACAGGAGTATGCATTTGTTTACGAATTTATGCCTTTAAAGTTTAAAGCAACAACAGCGGATCGCTTTTTCAAAAAAGTCAAAAATATTTTCTCAAGTGGCTTGAAATTCGCTTCTTTCCCCCAACAAAAAATCTATGTGTCTTGTGAACTTATTTCTCATATATAAAGGGAGTAACAGAAAAATTGTTTAACATACTCGATAGCTAAAAGAAACCGGCAGCATCAATAACAGCAACAACACCATCATCAACAACACAATCTCAGAAGTAAATACATTTTTTTTTTTAATACACATATATTAATTATTTTAATTTATTTTTAGCAATAATTATTTAAAAAGAAAAAAAAATCAAAATGACTAAACTAACTCCCGTACAACAATTGCGTGATAAATATATATGTGAGGTATGTGGTGAAACATTATCATCAAAGTATAATTTAAAAAGACATTTTAATAGTAAACATGGTCTGACCTGTTTCAAATGTAATATTTGCAATAAAGTCTTTACTAAAAAGGCTTATTTAGAAAAACATATAATCAGATGCCCTCATGAAGTTAAAAATATTGATGAGCTATCGCCATCGTGTAGTTATGAACGGTGTAAACAATGCAATTTAGATATAAAAAAAAGTGACCGGAGTCGTCACAATAGAACTAACAACCATAAGGAAAATTGCATTATTCTTCTTAATGATGATACGCACATCATTAAGAGTCTATTTAAGTCGCGTATACAAACGTTTGTATAAACAAATAAAAAAGAAGATGTGCTTGTACCCGACACATTGCTAAAAAAATGCTAAACAAAGCATTATAGATTATTTGAAAAATGTTTTGTTAGAACATATTATCATAAAATGCAACATTGAACTGTTTGCAGAATATGTAAAATTTACAAAAAATAATGAAATTGAAAACGACGATAGTGCTGAAATAAGCATCAAGTCATTTCAAACAAAGATGACTATTATTCAAAATGATGTAGAATTAGGACATTTATTCGATAATCTTTGTTTAGAAATAATTAATAAAATTGAATAATTCCAAGAAAGAGATAGCGGTTGGTCTCTAATATGTATACATAAAGTAGAAGTAAATATAAACAAATATGCCCCAATAAAAGGATCAAAATATATGGAACTACCATTGTTTATTCGGAATAAACATGCGTGTATCAATATAAAAAACAATGACGAATATTGTTTTAAATGGGCTGTAATATCAGCATTAGAAAACGATGATTTGAAACAAAAATATTCACAGTACTATTTAATTATAAATAATCGTCTTATAACGCTTTCCACTGGTGTAAATATAGATTTTGCAAATTTAAGCTTTCCTTTATCTATTGAAGACGTTGTTATATTTGAAGAAAATAATCTCAATATAAGTTAAAATGTATTTGGATGCGATGGGGAAAAGGAATTAATTGTCGGTCCGTATTATAAGACGCGTAGTGAAAAAAATATACATATAAACTTGTTGTACGTGCAGAATAGCGATGGTACTAATTCACATTTTGTATGGATAAAAAACATTAGTCGACTATTGCGTACGCAAGTTTCAAAACATAAGGGTGTTTACTATTTTTTCAATTTTTGTTTACAACACTTACCTAGTGAAGCGTCACTAACAAGACATAAAATGGAATGTAACAAAGTGGTTACAAAAATGCCAACAAATGTGGACAATATTCTAGAATTTTAAAATTTTTAAAATAAGCAAGATGTACCATTGTTATATTTGCAGATTTTGAGTGCATTTTGAGTAAAGAGAATACGTCTACATCAAAAAATTCTATAAATATTCAGAAGCACATACCAATTGCTTTCAGCTACTTTATAAAATCATCTTACGATTCTACTCTGAATAAGTTTAAAACCAATTCAGGTAGTAATGTGATTGATGTTTTTATAAAGTCTTTGGTAGAATATACAAAGGATTTAGCTGAAAACTATTTAATGAAAGTAGTACCACTAATTCCTTTAGAACTGTACGAAAGAGAAACACAATCAAATAGCGTAAATTGTCATATTTGCAATCAAATTTTGGGTGATGACAGAGTCATTGATCATTGTCACTTAACTGGTCAGTATCGTGGTCCAGCACATTCAAAATTCAATTTAGACTATCAAGTACCGAAATTTATTCCCATAATTTTTCTGGCTATGACTGTCATTTATTTGTATATTTTACAGTTAAGATTTCTTGATTCTTTTAGATTTATGCCCTCAAGTTTAGATAATTTAGCTAAATATTTAGATTCTGATAGTTTCAAGATCCTAAAATCTGAATATTCAAATCCCTCAGAATATGAACTTTTAAAACGGAAAGGTATATTTCCTTATGATTATGTCGATTCAATTGAAAAATTGGAGGAAAATATGTTACCCTCTCGCAAAGAATTCTTTTCATTATTAACGAATAAAGACTGTAGTGATTCTGATTATGAACATGCGTTGAGTGTTTGGTTTACATTTAAATGTCAAACCTTAAACGACTACATGCTTCTATATTTGAAGACAGATGTACTGTTGTTGACTGACATTTTTGAAAATTTCCGTAAAGTATGTAAATCCATTTATCATCTTGATCCATGTCATTATTACACAACACCCGGTTTATCTTGGTACGCAATGCTAAAAATGACTAAAATCAAATTGGAATTGTTCACCGATATTAATATGTATAATTTCGTTAAAAATGGTATTAGAGGGGCATAGTACAATGCTCCAAACGTCAGTCAGTTGCTAATCATAAATATCTCGAAACATACGATTGCAGCAAACCTTCTCAATATTCAATGTACTTAGATGCAAATAATTTATATGGTTGGGCAATGTCGGAATGTTTGCCTCAAAGTGACTTTGAGTGGTTAGAAAATGTAGATAGCTTTAATATTTTAGATGTAGAGGAAAACTCAACTTTTGGGTATATTCTAGAAGTTGATTTAGATTATCCTGAAGAGCTTCATGATAGTCATAATGACTTACCGTTCTGTGCAGAATTAAAAAACCACCAATTCTGCATCATAATATTAAAAAACTAATTCCTGATTTAACAAATAAAAGAAACTATACAATACACTATCGTACTCTTCAACAGTGTATTAAAAATGGGTTAAAATTAGTTAAAATACACAGAATATTAAAGTTTAGACAATCAGCTTGGTTAAAAAAATATATTGATCTAAATACTGTGCATAGAACAAATGGTAAAAACGATTTTGAAAAAATTTTTTTTAAACTTTTAAATAATGCGGTATATGGAAAAACAATGGAAAATGTTGATAAAAGGAAAAATGTGAAAATCGTAACTCAGTGGGAGAGTAATCGTAAACATTTGGGTGCTCGTGCTCTAATAGCTAAACCTAATTTCCATAGCTCTACGAATTTCACAGATAATATGATTGCGATACAACTGAATGCTGACAATGTGACGGATAATAAACCAATATATTTAGGATTTTCAGTTCTTGAATTATCTAAATTAAAAATGTATGATTTTCATTACCAGTACATGAAACCTAAATTTAATGAACAATTTTTTCTAAACTATATTGATACGGACTCTTTTATTTACACAATAGAGACTGAAGATTACTATCAAGATATTTATCCCGATCTTGCTCTACATTTTGATACCTCGGAGTATCCCTTAGATAATAGATTCAATTTCCCTCAACAAAATAAAAAAGTTTTGGGGATGATGAAGGATGAGAATAATGGAGCGATAATGAAAGAGTTCATCGGACTTCGTTCTAAAATGTATTCGATAAGCACTTTTGGAAATAAAGAAATAAAAAAATCTAAAGGAGTTAAAAAATGTGCCGTAGACAAATTTACTATCAATGATTATCGAACATGTTTACATGATAAAACTGTGTACTATTCCAAAATGTGCGTATTTAAATCTGTTGTTCATGATATTTACACACGACAAATATCAAAAGTTGCGTTAAGCTGTAATGATGGTAAGCGTTATATTAGGGAATGTGGAATCTATACTTATGCTTGGGGACATTTTAAAATAAAAAACAATTAAGTCTCAAGTTAAAAAAATGTTTATTAAGATTTATAAAACATGTTAAGCAGTATACATTATTATTATATATTTGAAATAAGATTTATATAAAAAAAAAAAAAAGAAAAAAATGTTAATTTAAAATAAGAATTCCAAAAATAATTATAAAATTATACAATGTTTTTTAATTCTAAATCTATATATTTTCTTAAATCAACAGCATTTTTCAGCGCACATGAGTAATGACAAGTTTGAATAGATGAATGGTCATTACAATTAATATTGGTTAACATTTTATTGTTTATTGTTTTTAAATTTTCACATAAATATTCATCTAAATCGTGTATTTGTGAGATATTTAAAAAATCTTGGAGCCACACCCTTCTTCTCAGAACCCTTTACAAAGATTTTGTGAATAATTAAGTTTGATTGAAGGAAATGTTTTACATCTTCTAATGAAAAGGCACCATCATCCCATTTAAGTACATGCTTATTGTTAGTTAACCAATTATTTTGTTTTTGATATCCATTGCTCAACTGATGGAAATTGAACGGTGGTTTCATTAAAAATTTTAGAAAATTGCTAGCTCCTTTAATATAAATGTGTTGTTAAAGCTTTTGAAACCTTGGATATCAATAACAGCAACGTCCACACATCTGTTCATATTGCGGCTTTTTGTTAAACTAATTTTACGTTCTCTAAATCTCATAAGTGTAGTTCTTTGATATGAGGTTCTATGCATGTTTTCTTATTTCACCAGTAAGTGGTGTATATTTAATAACACGATCGTTTATGAGTACGAAATAAGCAGTTGTACCGGCTTCAACAATTGTGTTTGTTTTAAATTCGATGCGAATATCAATGAGACCGGTTTGTGACGACCACCTGAAAATAAATAAAATTGTAATAAATACCAGAATACAAACAAACGTACCTTGGAATTCCAATCGTTTTGCTTGGTCGTTCCTTTTTGTTTTTTTTTTTATCCTCACTAATTTTCCTCCGAGGTGATCAGCTGTTGTTCGAACAGTGATGCCAAGTTTGTAAGGGCTCATCCCCAACAAAAAAACCGGTCCTCGACACTGGGCGCTATAAAAAAGGACAGCACTAAATAAGGAAGGAAGGAGGAAAGGAAGGAATTGCAAGAGGTGCAACAGCAAGGTGCCAAAAAATGGAGGTTGGCTCCGCCATTAGACAAGTTTTTTTTGGCATTTGCACCAGAAAATGAGAGCATGTAAATTCAGTGTGAAAAATACAAAAAAACTAGAGAGTGGACTATCTTCGGCTATACCGAAGCTGAAATACCCCCACACAGTAGGAAGAAGTACCTTGAACATAAAAAATTGTGGTCTCAAGACCCTATTTTGAGCCAATTATAGGTGGTTTTGGAGCCCGGACCATGTCCAAAATCCATTTCTAAAAATTTCCAATTAAATCCACAAAAAAAAAAAAATTGGTCTCAAGACCCCATTTAGACCCTTATATATGTGGCTGCGGAACCTCGGACCATGTCAAAAATACGTTTCTAAACATTTCCAATCGAATACAACAATAAAAAATTTTTACCTTTTTTTTCAGTGTATGGAAGCCACGCCCAGTTTTTGTCCGATTTGGCTGATTCTCGAACTTGATCTCAGTATTCACGAGAGAAACATGTAAAAAAAGTTTCAAGTCGATATCTCCAAAACTGCGACCGCTATCGTGCGGACGGACAGACGGACAGACGGACAGACGGACAGACGGACAGACGGACAGACGGACAGACGGACAGACGGACAGACGGACAGACGGACAGACGGACAGACGGACGGACAGACAGACGGACATCGCTAAATCGACTCAGGAGGTGATACTGATCAAGAATATATATACTTTTCCATACCGGACACGCCTCCTTATGGGCGTTACAAACGTTGTGACAAAGTTAGTATACCCTGCCACAGTGAGTGTGGGGGTATAAAAATACCTTCCGGTTTCCTGTTTCCTGCTGCATCGGTAGCCACATGACCAGCACCATTCATCCTCACCAACGTCGTCATCAGCAGCTCCATCATCGTCATCAGCTGCACCATCGTCATCATCAGCAGCTCCATCATCGTCATCGTCAGCATCTGCATTATCGTCGTCGTAATCGAAGAAAACAAAAACGCAAGTAAAATTATTAAAAGGAAAAAATCTGAAAAAAAGGTTAAAAGAAAATATAAGTTAAATATAGTCGTTAAGGAGATTAAATGGAAAGAGAAATTTGGCAAATTACCTGAAAATAGTCCGATTGTCTTTCAAAATTATTATTGAAGGTAAAAAAAATCCCCTAACATGGAATAATTACCACGCGAGGCTGAATTAGCCGCCTAGAAAAAGAAAAGAAAAGAAGAAAAAAAAAGAGAAAACAGGGGCGCCTGTAAAAAGATGAAAAGGCCAGTACAGACGCCATCGGCATGGTCATTTAGTGATCGATTGAAAGGGTGGGCTGCCTAGGTGCAAGACACCATACACCCAAGACTTGGGCATACCTGTCCGACAGCAGGATGACACTCTCGGTCCCTTATGTTATAGTCCGTTCCATTTCCAGTTCCATTTCCGTTTGTTTCCATTGCCTGTTTAAAAGTAGAATCTGTTCCTTTTGTTTGTGCAGTGGAATTTCAAGGCACGAAAATTGTTAAAATTATTTTTGTGGCTCACTTGGAGCGTTAGTAAAAAGGCCCCGCGACTCCGGCGAGCTTAGCCGCGCAAAGCCAGCATGCCAAAAACTCTGCTCCGTTTCCTCCACCAGTGTGATGTCACAAATTGGCTCCCAACATTGGAGCTGTTTTTTTTGAGTTTCATATATTTTTTTTTAGTTTTGGAAATCAGCTCCGGACTTTTTTGCTCGTCCGAATGTTTCCGAGGTGCAGCCATATGTCCCAGATACGTGGGCACTAAATGTCCACAAAAATGCTGTGTTAGCGATAGTGCACAGTGGAACGTTCGGACGACCAAAAGGCGAAAGATTTTGGCAAATGGTTGAAGCACCACTGCGGGTGTATGACATGCTCGTGGGGTCAAAAAAAAAAAAAGAACCCCAGAGCATTTGCGACACTTGGCGGGGGGCTTTGGTTGTTTCCCAAAAATTGTTTTTGTAGTTTCGGTAAATTGTTTTTTTGTAACAGAGTGTTTTACTGTAATGTGTTTTTTTACTTTTGGAATTTGTTAGTTTTTTTTACATGTGTGTTCGTCAAGTGTTTGCCACAACGAGATGTGCAAGCACTTCTGCGACAACGGCAAATTCAAGCCAGAAACAACAATGTCGAGTCAAAATATGTGCGCGGTGGTCGAAAGACATTTTTTGTTTTTTTATATTAATTTAAAAAATAGAAGGGTGTAGTTCAGTGACCACAGCCACAGTTGCTGAAGCATTTCAAAACTATTCAAAGTAGTTTGCGAAAATGCTAACCTTGGCAACACAACGTCAGTCCAAGTCTCAATTTTTTTTTCTGCAATTTGTTTCTTTTTATGGCTGGCGAAGTCAACCGCATTACAACATATAAACATAATAACATTTTTTTTTGCATTTTTTATTTTAAGCTTTTATTAAAAATAAAAGTTTTTGATGTTTAACAAACAATATTCGGCAATAAAAAAAAAAAATTTATAAACATTTTTTTTGTAGTTTAAATTCCATTTTTTTGCTACTCGATCGTTGTCGCAAGTCCTTAATATATGTACATGTTTAATTACTAGCTTAAGTTTATGTTAATTGTTTGACGTTATCTGTTAATTTATTAAATTATTATTGTTATTATTTACAATACACTTTAAAATTTTCTTATTTATTTACATTTTACCAAATTTAATTATATAAAAATTTTTTTTTGGAATTTTGTTTTGGCTGTTTTGCCAGTTAAGCTGTTTTACAGTTAAAGCTTAATAATACATAGGTTGGCTTTTAAGTCCAATTACATATGATACAAATTTCGATTTTTCTGCAATCATATGCCGATTTGTGGTGCAACTTAAAATTACTATTGCAATTTAATTAATAAATAAAAAGATAATATTAAAACATATTTGAATTTGGCTTTTCATTTGAGAGGTACATTTGAATTTGGATTTTAATACAATTTTCTAGATTTAAGTTAGAAATTTACAAATTTTTTTTTTTAGAAATTTTCTTTTGAATTTCTAAATTTACATTTAATAGCAGTTAAGCTTAAAGTTTTCTAGGGGCTCAGTTGAAAACTTTTTTTTTTAAGTTTTTGAGTAAAATTTAATTACTCTTAATTTTTCTGATTTAAATTAATTCAGTTAACATTTCTTATAATTTTTCTTTCTAATTGTGTTTTGCGTTTATAGTTTTTTTCAATTAATTTAGTTTTATCTAGAATAATTGGTCAGTTTTTTTGGGATTTAATCTTGATTTGGAATACAATTAATTTTCAAATTTGTTTTTGTCAACTTAAGTTACGTTTGGATTTACATCTGAGTTTTTTTCAATTTAAATTTAATTTTGGTTAATTTAAATTTACATTTGGTATACAAATTTTTTGGTTTATAGAATTTGATTTTGATTGGGTTTAAGTCTGCTTAATCCTAATTGTAGTTACTACCAAAATCTTTTGGGTGTAAACATTTTTTTTGTTAGTTGATTTAAGTTGGACATACAAATTTTTTCTCTCTTCGTTCTAAATTTATCTCTTGTTAACGTTTTTTCTCTTGGATTCAAATTTCGTAACCCAAGGTTTATTGTTAAACATTTTTTTTGCTGGTTCGAAGTTTTTGGTTCTAGGCAAGTTTTTATTGTGCTACGTTAAATCTACAGTTTTTTTCGAAAGTTCTAAGAATACTTAGACTTACAAATACATTTAAATTTTAGTCATTGGCATTTACAATTTATCTTTGTGGTTTTTTCTGTGAATTACGCTTTAGTACGATTGCTAAAGTTTTCACGGACATTACAAGTCTGTTCAAAGCGTTCGATTTCGGTTTTACTAAAGTTTGATCAAAGTGAAAAACTGATATTGCGTTCGGATTTTTGTTTTTTTGACATTGGTAATCAATTTTATGGGTGGATTTGGAAGTAGTGGTTCTGTTGGGAGGGCGACTCACGGTAATGAGTCATTACAACTTGAGGCCATTAGGCGGTAGAGGTAGACGTCTATCCAATACGGTACCAAATCTAGGGAATCAAACAATGCCCAACCCTTCTTCTGAACAACAGGCAACGACCACGATCTTGCGAGCGTACACCGAAGACGCAATGAATTCTAACCGTATAGAAAATGACAATAGCCTTGGTCATGTTGAGGATTCTGGCTCTCAACATGACAACACAATAAAATCACCGGAATTTAGCAGTTTAGCTGCCCAAACACATTCGTGCGGAATTCGGGTTGCAACAAGACCCTAGACGCCCTACACAAGCGGTTCAGAATTTGTTGACTCCTGATGCCCAGTTGAACCCACACGGTCTTACATTATGTGATTATGTCTCAGCATCGGTGGGCGAGGCACAAGCAAGTACAATGCGCGAAATACAGGAAACAATTCTCAGACTTGTACCTCGGATTGTACAAGAAACCATGCAAGCCGAGAGAAATAGAGTTCGAAACAATATTACCACTCCTACAATCGATTCTGGCAAGTCTAGGGCAAGAGAGCACACGGGTGTTCCTGACGAACATCGTGAGAGTAGGATTTTTTAATCTCAACGACAAAATGGTTTTCAACCACAACAACAAAATACCTTTGAGCCCCAACAATCGAATTTTCAAGCCGAGCAACAACCTCCGATTGAGCCACCACAACAACCTAGCTTTCGATCACAACCACCACAAAATTTTGAACAGCAACCCTCTGAATTTCCACCGAGAAGACAGCCCACGTACCCGCCCCGAAGTTCAAGGCAATTTGAACAACCTCCATACTCATACGCCCCCTATGATCCGGGTCAGCCGTCACATTATCAGCAAAATAATGCTGCTAACTTTTCCTACAACAACATCCGAAGTAAGCGTTTTGAACTAGACAAGTGGGGAGTCAAATTTGATGGCACCTCGAAAACTGTCACTATAGAGGATTTTTTCTCTAGGGTCGACTCAATTAGGGAAGATTATTGTTGTCCATTGACGGAAGTGATGAAAAGTTTTCATCAATTGCTAACGGGCGATGCCTATGATTGGTTTTGGACCTATCGAAGGCAGCACCCGCAGTTAGACTACGAGGATTTGAAGTGGACTATGGTCCGTAAATTTCGTCGTCACGAAAGTGACTACGAAGTTCAACGAAAAATTATGGAACGTAGGCAAACTTCAAGCGAATCAGCTGAGCAATACCATAACGCGATTGTGGCCCTGAAGAACCAGATGAGACAACAAATGCCCGAATACGAGTTAGTGCGAATCGTGAAAGATAACCTGAAAGAGGGAATAGCCCAATTAGTTTTTCCCATGGTAATTCATAATATGGACCAACTGCTCGAGGAGTGTCGTAGGGCAGAGAGAAATATTGCAAAGAGGCAAGAATCACGCGATAATTACCGAAACCCAAATTTCAAACGGGTACACGAAATAGAATTTAGTGACCCACAAGAGATGTTCTATGAAATAGACGCCTTAGCTCATCGTGAGAACAGCGCGCGTCCGATTATGAAATGCTGGAATTGCAAACAGCAAGGTCACGGTTTCTATGACTGTCCGTCCGAAACACGTAATCGATTCTGTTACAAATGTGGGTTCGAGAACGTTATTTGTAAAAATTGTCCAAAGTGTCACGGAGCACCCTACAGACTGGGGAGGCGTGCTCGACGCAAACACACACCTAGTCCCTAACGATAATTTGTCCCATAGTAATATTAAGTCCGAAAATTTTGTCATTTTAAATAAAGAAAAACATAGTGTGGTTGAACCAATTGTTCGCGAAATAATCCCTTACCATATAAGATTAGCCCGATATCAAGAGAGAAGATCTCAGATTTTTCAAAATTGCTCTCTGAGAATTTTAAAGACGCGTAACAGACATGAAAAACGAAAAGAAGAACGAAAGAGAATAGCTTCCGCTAGTTTGCCGAATGATGTTGATTCAAGACCATATATGTGCGTTACTATAAACGACACTAAAGTCACTGGTCTGATGGACAGTGGTGCATCCGTTAGTTGCCTGGGAAGGGAATGCTTAGATTTCGCTCGAAACCTAAAAATCCCTATTCTTGACTACAAATCGATCATCAGAACCGCTGATGGCAAAGGTCAAAGCATAATTGGAAAAATAGAAGTGGAAGTAAAATGTCGCGATACGTCGAAGAAATTAATTTTATATTTAGTCCCTTCGCTGTCGCAGGAACTTTATCTAGGTATTGACTTTTGGAACGCGTTTAAAATATCCCCTTGTTTCATTAACAGCCTGAGTTTTGATTCGACCCCTGAAAACCCCAAAACTGATAGTCCTAAGATGCATGTGTTGACATCTGAGCAAAACAACCAGCTCGAGTTAACAAAAGAAGCATTCAAGTGCTACACCAAATATGGATTGGGTAAAACCACTATTGAAACTCACGTTATCGATACAGGCGACGCGCCTGCGAAGAAAATGCGCCAATACCCTATCTCGCCAGCCGTGCGAAAATTAGTTTTTGAAGAGTTAGACCGAATGCTCAGTTTAGGAGTTATTGAGCCAGCCACTCAAGCGAGTTGGAACAATAGAACCACGTTAGTTATGAAACCCGGTAAAAATCGTCTTTGTTTAGACGCAAGGGAATTGAACAAAGTTACCGTGAAAGACGCGTACCCGTTGCCCAATATCGATGGCCTATTAAGTAGACTAGGAGAGACCCATTTCCTCAGTGGATCTGAAAGACGCTTTCTGGCAAATCCCTTTGGAAGAAACGAGCAGACCCAAAACTGCGTTCACTGTACAAGACAGACCGCATTATCAATTTACAGTCATGCCATTCGGGCTTTGTAATGCCGCGCAGCGCCTTTGTCGACTTATGGACAAAGTAATACCATCCCTTTTTCGCGATAAAGTCTTTGTATACTTGGATGACTTGTTAATTGTGTCCCAAGATTTCCCTACGCATATGGAAATGTTGAAAGTGGTAGGAAAACGTCTAAGTGATGCTGGCCTGACCATAAATCTGTCTAAGTCGAAATTTTGCTTCACTGAGCTGAAATATTTAGGCTATCTTGTCGGGGGTGGCAAACTAAAAACAGACCCAGGGAAAGTTGAAGCGATTGTACGCATTACGATACCAAAAAGCGTAAAACAGGTCCGACAGTTTTTAGGAACTGCAGGGTGGTATCGCCGGTTTATACCAAACTTCGCCACGCTATGTGCTCCCATTACGGATACCTTAAAAAAATCTGCAAAATTTACATTCACCGCGGAAGCGGTGAATTCTTTCGAACTATTAAAAAATGCTCTAATTTCAAGTCCAGTGTTAGTCAGTCCAGATTTCAGTAAGCAATTCTATGTTCAATGTGACGCCTCTGATGTAGGAATAGGTGCCGTTCTATTTCAAAAGGATGACGACGAAGGCGAACACCCAATTGAGTATTTTTCTCAAAAATTGAATTCCGCTCAAAAAACTACTCCGTGACGGAAAGGGAGTTTTTGGCCGTTATCTCAGCCATAAAAAAGTTTCGACCCTATATAGAACTGATGAAATTCACAGTCATCACAGACCATTCCAGCCTGAAATGGCTCATGCAACAAAAAGATTTGTGTCTAAGACTCGCTAGGTGGAGTTTGAAACTCCAAGGTTTCGCTTTTTCAATAAAACATCGTAAAGGTTCCAAGAATGTAGTACCAGACATGCTCTCTATAGGTTTGATTTGGAAGAATTGAGTCCTGACACACACAACGACCTTTTAGATTTAAATTCAGAAAAATTCAAAAGTGAAAAATATATACAACTAATTTTAACAATAGAAGAAAATCAAGATCGTCTTCCCGATTTAAAAGTGATTGACCAATTGGTGTACAAGCGTACTAAGTTTTATGATGGTGAACCAGCAAACGAAGACCATTGTTGGAAAATTTGGGTACCGGAAAAACTTACAGAAAATTTAATAAAAAAATTGCATGAAGCCAGCACAGCTGCGCATGGCGGCATAGCTAAAACGTTAGGTAGAGTCCGCGAATATTTTTTGGCCACGAATGTGTACCGAAATCCGGAATTTCGTAAAGAATTGTTCTTTATGTAAAGAGTGTAAACACTCCAATCAAGTTTTGAGGCCAACAATGGGCGCAGAGGTAACGACTACAAGACCCTTTCAAAAGTTATATATCGATTTCCTCGGTCCCTACACTCGGTCAAAAGCCGGAAATTCTTTCATTTTTATTGTATTAGATCACCAAACAAAATTTGTTCTACTTAAAGCGCTTCGAAAAGCCACCTCAAAAGCGGTCATTCGATTCCTGACAGAAGAGGTTTTCCATAAATTCTGAAGTCATTCACTCCGATAATGGTAAACAATTTATTGGGAAAGAGTTCAAGGAATTAGTAGACCTATTCGGGATTCGACACATGCGTAACGCTGCCTATTCACCTCAAGCAAATGCAAGCGAAAGGGTAAATCAATCAATCTTAACCTCGATCCGAACTTTTCTAACCGACGACCAAAGGGATTGGGATGTCAACCTGTCAGATATTGAATGCGCCCTGCGTTCCGCTGTTCATGCCTCAATAGGCGTAACCCCATATTTCGCTCTCTTTGGGAATAATATGGTAACACACGCGAGTGTTTACCAAATCGCAAAAAAATTAAATCTGTTAGAGGAGGGTGACATCAACATTCTACCCAAGTCTAATAAAATGCAACTCGTGAGAGAAAAGATTCGAGATAAACTACACAAAGCTTATGAAAGAAATGTAAAATCGTGAAACCGCAAAAGTAGAGAAATAACTTTCAAACCAGGACAAGAAGTTTATCGCAAGAACTTTATTCAAAGTGACTTTGCCAAAGGCATTAACGCTAAGCTGTGCAAACCATGGCTTAAGTGTCGTATTGTAAAAGCGGTTGGAAAAAATATGTTTGAAGTGGAGAGCCCACAGAGAAAATTTTTTGGCATAATACATGCACAACATATAAAACAGTAGCCCAAAAACAATATATAAACTTTGTGAAAAAGATCATTTCTTTTTATTTCCAAAAAAAAACTCCGAAAAGTATGCAAATGACGTTAACGAGCATTCACATACTCCCACTTAAGTCCGCTTAAGCAGCGCCCGTTCGAACGCTTAACTACAAAAAAGTTTTAAAAACAAAATTTAAAAAAAAATGTATCCCTTAAAAACACCACCACAATTGAGTATTTCATTCCCAACGTCAAAGTTAAACGAATCACAGTAACGGCAAATTAAAAAGAAATATCCCAAAATCAAAAACCTTCAGGACGAACTTTTATATACATTTGGCACTTTTATTTACATTTGGCACTGACCAATTTCAAATTTTTACAAACAAAATTCCCACAGAAACCACCAAAAGAATATTCGTAAATACCCTAGTTTTGACCACAAAATGCCCAGACCCCAAAACAACAAACAAAATTAAAATCACTTAAAAACTACCATAGACCTCGAATGGAAAAGGGAAAAATAACGAATATAGATTCGAAAATATTGTAGGAAAAATAAATGAAAGAAAAAGAAAGAAACTCACGAAAAACTTTACAGCATAGCATCATGTGAGCAGTTAAAATTTAGCATTATGAACACATCTGAAAAAAAAAAAAACAATTAGGAAAAATTTCACAAATTACAACAACCAATATAACTAAGATGATACATGTGGGCATATATACACGCCTTTAATACAAAACTTTTACCCGAGAGATTTTCCATCAGGGTGTAGACACCAACCGACAAAAATTTGAGGTTGGCTCCGCCATTAAATTTTGGGACGTTAAACGCGCTGGTCAGAAGACCTTAAACAAATAAAAAGACAAGTTTTTTTTGGCATTTGCACCAGCAAATGAGAGCATGTAAATTCAGTGTGAAAAATACAAAAAAAAATACGTTCCGGTTTCCTGTTTCCTGCTGCATCGGTAGCCACATGACCAGCACCATTCATCCTCACCAACGTCGTCATCAGCAGCTCCATCATCGTCATCAGCTGCACCATCGTCATCATCAGCAGCTCCATCATCGTCATCGTCAAAATCTGCATTATCGTCGTCGTAATCGTCATCTTCATCATCACTGTCCACCACCTGAAAACCTGAAAGAAAAGAAAACAAAAACGCAAGTAAAATTATTAAAAGGAAAAAATCTGAAAAAAAGGTTAAAAGAAAATATAAGTTAAATATAGTCGTTAAGGAGATAAATTGGAAAGAGAAATTTGGCAAATTACCTGAAAATATTCCGATTGTCTTTCAAAATTATTATTGAAGGTAAAAAAAAATCCCCTAACATGGAATAATTACCACGCGAGGCTGAATTAGCCGCCTAGAAAAAGAAAAGAAAAGAAGAAAAAAAAAGAGAAAACAGGGGCGCCTGTAAAAAGATGAAAAGGCCAGTACAGACGCCATCGGCATGGTCATTTAGTGATCGATTGAAAGGGTGGGCTGCCTAGGTGCAAGACACCATACACCCAAGACTTGGGCATACCTGTCCGATAGCAGGATGACACTCTCGGTCCCTTATGTTATAGTCCGTTCCATTTCCAGTTCCATTTCCGTTTGTTTCCATTGCCTGTTTAAAAGTAGAATCTGTTCCTTTTGTTTGTGCAGTGGAATTTCAAGGCACGAAAATTGTTAAAATTATTTTTGTGGCTCACTTGGAGCGTTAGTAAAAAGGCCCCGCGACTCCGGCGAGCTTAGCCGCGCAAAGCCAGCGTGCCAAAAACTCTGCTCCGTTCCCTCCACCAGTGTGATGTCACAGGTTTTAACTTGTTCATTCTGATGAGTTACATCAATTACTATAATAGGTTTTTCATATATTGTTCACGAGTTAGTAAGGGTTGCGGTTCACGCATGTAATAACTTTGAATACATATCATAGAGCAAAGAATAACGATCTTTTGTAAAGTTAATATTAAGATCATCGTATGGATATGTTTCAGAATTTAGATGAACCTTAACATCACTAATATCGCAAAGTTGTAGTTTCATCTCCTTTTCAAATGTTAACAATACCAATCGAGGTCTTTCGTTTTGTGGCGCTAATTTAACATTCCATAAATGATTTTGAGCGTTAGCAACAAACGGATTAAAATAACAAAGCCAACTTCGAAATGATAGCGAGATTGGCTGTCGACTTTGAATTACTTTAAAAATTTGTAGTTTTGATGAATCATTCAATTGGATATGAGGTACCTTCCAAGAAACGTGGGTTATTAATAATTCTGGAACCTCCTGGGACTCAGTCGAGTACACAGCTCTAGCATCTGATTTGGAGCGTAATAATATCAATTCATGTTTCGCGTTCAATAATACTATCGCGCTATTTTTAACTAAACTTTATTTAAACTAACTAAAATCAAAAATCCCCACGCGATAATTAAATTCCCTATTTGCCCGAATAGCACAGTCGCGAAGCGTGGGATTTAAGACGACCCTCGCGGTATGGTATCCCCGGACGAACGAACAACACGAACACACGAAAACCTGATAAATAAACTTCTTTTAAAAAAACTACACCGAAACTGCCGCAATAGATATATATATAGGTATATATATAACTATATATAAAAGAAACGGAAATTTTCCCGACACAAGGAAAATAATACCGCACACAAACCCTTTTTCAAAATCAACACAAGCCGACAATCACCCAAAAGAAATTATTCGTACACCAAAAATTAAATCTTTTTAAACGCAATTGATTTGCGGGACCAGACCAACCTGTCTGAAATCCCTCGCACGATTCTTTGCAGAATCTATTCACCAGCTGGACTTCGATAAAATTCGATGTCCAGCAACAACTTGGCTCTGATGCGGGACAACACAAACAAAAAAAAAAGGAATAAGGAAGAGGGGGGAAAAACGGCCAAACAAATTCCAAGCAAACTACTTGGACGGAAACACTTCACCAAAACAATATCACGACCGAACACAACCTGTCCAACTCTATTCAATTCCTCAATTTCAAAACACTAAATGGCCGACTGCCACAAATAAAACAAAGCAAAATAAACACTAGCTGGCAAAACTAAACCAGCGCGCAAAAATACTCCCTTTGAACCACTTGTCCTCCAGCCACAGTCCGACGATGGCAACAGCTCCACTTCACCACTCAACAAAACACAATTTTTTTTTTAAAAGGACAGAAAGTTATCCAAATTTTGGAACCAATTAATTTAAAATTCAATTAATTTAAAACAAAACCAGAGCTTCGACACTCTCCTTCTTCCCTGCTCAAAAAGAACTAAAAGAATCAGAATATATGAGCGCCTATGACGCTCACTTTCCATTTATCTTCCCACATACATAGAGTGCGGCTTACGCAGAAACCAGTGTCCGCAGTCGGGGCTTTACCCATACCTATATGCGAAAAATCTCTTCAGATTTTTCTAGGTGTGTTTGGCAAATTTACATATACCCCCCTGCACCCACCAAAATGAAATATACATTTTGGCGGCACTCATGTACGTATAGGCGAAAGCAAAAATGTTCTCAAATTCCTCTCCCTCAAACAGGTTCAAAAAGTACAAAAGCTTTAGTCCAGGTTTTGACAATTTACTATTGTAATGGCGAAGCTGGCAATACCCTCATCGGATCGCCGCCGCTCACTGAGCTAACTTAACGAAAGCAAAAGCGAAAGAAAGGAGAAGAAAGCAAGAGAACTTTGACAGCTCAAACAAAATATTCAGCTTTCTTCTTCCGCGCGCCGGTCGCACATCACCCGCGAGTGGCGAATTTGTTTTGCTTAGCAAATTAAGCAAGACAAATATATTAATATAAAAAAATTAACATTCAATAAAATCGTGCAGTGCGTTCTTTCGGTTAGTGCGTGTGAGATTTTGTTCCTTCGATTTTGTTCGCCCGTCGCCCCGAACAAAAGGGAAACAAAAAAAACATAACAAAACAAACAATACAACAAAACAACAACAACTGTGCCGCGAATCCATGCCGCGACAACCCCACCTCCACCTCCGCGAAAGTTGCTTGGTCTCCTGAGACCAGCCAACTTTCGAATCTAACCGGAGAAAAATCACCCTGAGTCGAAGTGCGGCCTAAGGTCCTGCACATGCCATGTCCCCTTTTCTCGTCCGTCTTCGTCTTCCAAAACATATGTCCACGGAGACACCCTCTTTTTAACCCTAAACGGTCCAACAAATTTCGGAGCTAACTTCGCTGCAAAATAGTTTGCAGCATCGGACAAAACAAAATTACGTCTCCATACTAACTCGTGCGGTAAATACTGTACATCTCTACGTCTGAGATTGTAAGTCTTTGCTGTCTTGGCACTTGCCATTTCTAACTTCTTCCGTATGTCTTCCCTCAAGTCTGCCATTAACTTGGCCCGGTCCTCACTACTACTGTCCGGTTGGTCTGAGTCTCCCACTCGTCTATAATCTCTATCACCCCTGACCGCCATATTTCGGCCAAAATTCACGAAGTATGGAGACGCTCCCAAAACCTCATGCTGCGATGTTCGAATGCAGCACGCCACCTTTGAGAGATGAGAATCCCATGTCCGATGGTTTTCTGAAATATATGCTCTCAAAGTGGTCTTAATTATTTGGTTGATCCGCTCGGCCGGATTGGCCTGCGGATGATAGTGTGCAGTGTACCGCATCTGCACACCATACGACGCGCATAAACTCTGCAGCTCCATGCTGCGAAACTGTGGCCCATTGTCGCATACAATGGACCTCGGAACTCCAAAGAGCAGGAAGACATTATCTTCCAACTCCTTGCAAACACTCTTTGCCGTTGCATTTCGCAACGGAAACAACAATGGGAATTTGGTGAAGTAGTCAACCACCGTTAAAATATAACAAAATCCCCGACTAGACTTCACCAAGGGTCCCACCAGATCTACGCAGATCATTTCCCAAGGTTCTAACTTCTTTGTCCTCTCTACCATACAACCAGCTGGCTTATTGTTGTCAGGTTTCACCCTCTGGCAAACCTGACAACCTTTAATATATCTAGCTATCTCTGCCTTCATTTTTGGCCAATAATATTTCTCAACTACCCTTGCGTATGTTTTCCTAACGCCCATGTGCCCCGATAATGGATTATCGTGACACTCGAATAAAATTTTACTCCTATCACTTTTGCCTACAACTCTCTTCCACTCGTACCCAGCACTAAACAAACTATTTGTCCCTGCCTTTATGTGTTTATATAACACCCCATTTTCAATTCTCCAAGCTGGGTAATCGAGTGGTTTATCCTCCACTTTCCTAACCATGGAATCCACCCATGGGTCTCTAACACGCCCATCTACCTCCCCTACGACTGGGACACCTCTAGAAAGCATGTCGGGCACAACATGATCTTTCCCCTTACGATGTATGATTTCATAATCGTATTGCTGGAGCTTTAAAGCCCACCTAGCCAACCTACCGCAAGGATCTTTCAAATTGTTGAGCCATACCAACGAATAATGGTCTGTCACCACTGTGAACCTAACCCCTTCGATGTATGGCCTCAACTTCTCAACTGCCCACAAAACAGCCAAACACTCCTTCTCGGTAGTGGAATAATTCCTCTCGCACCTACTCAACGACCTGCTCAAATATGAAATGACCTTCTCCCCTTCATCAAACTGCTGTGTCAAAACGGCACCTATTCCAAAATCGGAAGCATCAGTTTGAACTACGAAGGGTCGTTCGAAATCAGGACAGCTCAGGACCGGCGCCGTCACTAGGCGCTCCTTGGCCTTCAAAAAGCTGTCCTCGCACTCCGGCGACCATCCAAACCTGTTCTTCTTCTTTAGAAGATCAGTTAGAGGCTTAACCAAATCAGCGAAATTCGAAACAAACCTACGATACCAAGAAATGGTGCCAACAAACGACCTGACTTCCCTTACATTTTTGGGCGCTGGAATCTTCAGCATTGCCTCAACTTTCTCGGGGTCAACGTGCAAGCCCTGTCGATCAACAACATAACCTAAGTACCGTAGCGAAGAAAGACAAAAATTACATTTTTCCCTATTCAATCTAAGCCCTGCCGAACAAATCCTCCTCAGGACCTCCTTCAGAACCTCAACATGCTTATCAAATGTATTTGTAACAATAATAATATCGTCCAAATACACGAAAACATGGGGTTCCAAGTCAGCCCCAAGGACCTCATCTATAAATCTCTGCCAAGTTGCAGGCGCATTGTGCAGGCCATAAGGCATGCGCTTGAACTGGTAGAGCCCCCTACCCGGAACTGTAAATGCCGTGCAGGCCCTAGACTCCTTCTCTACTGGGATCTGCCAATAAGCGGATTTTATATCCAAACTAGAGAGATATTTGGCGTCCTTTAGCTTATCTAAAGTAGCCGAAATATAAGGGAGGGGGTAACTATCTCGATCCGTATTTTTATTCAGTGTCCTATAGTCGACACAAAACCTATAACTCCCATCCTTTTTCCTAATCATCACAACCGGTGATGCCCAAGGGCTGTGAGAAATCTCAATCACACCCTTTCCTAACATATCCTCTATTTCCTCATCTATGCGCCTCTGAATAGCGGGCGATACCGGATAGTATCGCTGCTTGACTGGTTCCACATTTGGCTTTGTACGAATCCGATGTTCGACCAAATGTGTACAACCAAGTCCCTCAGGCATAGACCTAAAAACATCTGCAACAAACTCCTCAAGAACCGATTTTTCCCTAGTTGACAACGAAGACCTATCAACTATCGCCGCTACTGACGAGACCTCGACTTGGTCGGAAAACCTCCACTGATTCTTGGCCAAATCTGGCACTACACCGGCCTTAGACCAAAAGTCTACTCCAAGAATCAATGATTGGGGTAAATCCGGTATTACGAGGCATTCCACGAGGACCGACTTGCCCTCTACCTCGAAAGGGACCGAAACTACCCCCCTAACCGGAACTTCTTCACCATCAGCAAGCGCAACCTTGCTGACCGCAGACGCCAATAAACGTATCCCCCAGGACTTTAATGTGTCCCAGCCTGGCCTACCAAGAATCGTCCTGGTTGCCCCCGAATCCAAAAGCCCTAACATACGCACTCCAAAAATTTTAACACCTAAATATGGCCTATTATCCAATTCTCTACCTGAAAGAGAAAAACTCAAACAAATTTCGGACGGACGTTGCCTCTGAGGCCTACCACTATTTTCCCTAGCCAGCTGGTTTCCCGCAGGCAACCTACCTAAACCTCGCGAACTTCTTGCCCTGCTTCCACAAGAGCTCGCTCCCCATTTCCCGACTCTTCGCGGGCCCTCGGAGCCGCTCTCGGGGCCGCCTCCCTGTCCGAGCGCTCCTGTAATTGCCCTGCTCTCTGAGAGCATCGGGGGCAATCACGCTTCATCACGCCAGGCCGCTCGCAGCCGCGGCAAATAACCGCTTTTCGGCAGTTTACCGAAACATGCCCAAACTTCTTGCAGTTAAAGCACCTGAACGGACGCCTAGCCCGTTGAGGTGCCCTAATTCTCCGCTCCAATCTAAGATTGCGCAGCGGAGCCCTGACTGCAACCACTTCCGGCTCGGCCGAAACGTATGCCAAGTCTGGCTCCAGCAAGTCCTTGGACCGGCTGCTGGGCGGCGGCACGAATGCTTCCACATTCGCCCGCACAGCCTCCAGTTTCCGACCCAAGGAAACCAACTCCGAAAGACTCTCAGGCTCAGCCAAGCCCAGCTGAGTCTGATAAAAAGGACACAAATTAGCCCTGACCAGACCCAACATACGCTTCTCCGGCAAGGACTCGGACAGACGACGGAACAGACCCCTCATAACCGCTACATAAACGCCTATGGACTCAGCCCCACCTTGAGTCCTTTTCCTAATTTCTTCTAACAAGAGGTCATCATAATTATGGGGCAGAAACTCTAACTTCAGCTGAACGACTAATTCTCGCCAGCTGCAAACATACCTTCGGGCATCACGGAACCAAATCAAAGCCCTATCCGAAAATAAATCTACCGCCCCTCTAAACAACTGGTCCTCACTGACCCCACGAGCGCCACAAAGCTCGTCTACTCGCTCCAGGAAGGCATGCAGAGATATATCCCTTCTCTGACCGGTAAACTTTAAATCCCACTTGGACAAATTTACAACTCCCTGAAACCCTAACATGCCCTCAAACAACAAAGCCTAAAACTGGTCATTAAAAGAAATTATTAAAAAAACTCAAAAAAAAAAATTACCAAAATTTAAAAACATTAATCCAAAAAAAAATTCATATATAAAAATAAACCAGCGTACCACGCTCACAGAATTAAAAAAATTTAAATAAATAAAATCAAATTAAAAAAAAATTAAAAAAAAACAAAACAGTAATTGGCAAAAAGGCGGACAACACCACCAAACACCAAAAATTACAAAAAAAAATTTAAAAAAATTTAAAAAAAATAAAATGGAACGGACTCACCGAACTATCGCGATCTCCGCTGCTCCGACCAATTCAAAAAAACTAAATAAATAAAAATACGAATTAGTAAATTATAAAAAAAACTGAAATAATACAAACAAATACAACACACAAAAAAAAAATATTAAAAAAAAAACCCGAAAAATAAAAAAAGAAATATTACAAAAAAAAAATCAATTTTTTAAAAAAAATTATACAACAAACAAAAATTTTAAACTTATAAAAAAAATTTAAAAAAAGTTAATATTTAAAAAAACTTTAAACAAAATAGCCCCACGTTGGGCGCCAGCTTATCGCGCTATTTTTAACTAAACTTTATTTAAACTAACTAAAATCAAAAATCCCCACGCGATAATTAAATTCCCTATTTGCCCGAATAGCACAGTCGCGAAGCGTGGGATTTAAGACGACCCTCGCGGTATGGTATCCCCGGACGAACGAACAACACGAACACACGAAAACCTGATAAATAAACTTCTTTTAAAAAAACTACACCGAAACTGCCGCAATAGATATATATATAGGTATATATATAACTATATATAAAAGAAACGGAAATTTTCCCGACACAAGGAAAATAATACCGCACACAAACCCTTTTTCAAAATCAACACAAGCCGACAATCACCCAAAAGAAATTATTCGTACACCAAAAATTAAATCTTTTTAAACGCAATTGATTTGCGGGACCAGACCAACCTGTCTGAAATCCCTCGCACGATTCTTTGCAGAATCTATTCACCAGCTGGACTTCGATAAAATTCGATGTCCAGCAACAACTTGGCTCTGATGCGGGACAACACAAACAAAAAAAAAAGGAATAAGGAAGAGGGGGGAAAAACGGCCAAACAAATTCCAAGCAAACTACTTGGACGGAAACACTTCACCAAAACAATATCACGACCGAACACAACCTGTCCAACTCTATTCAATTCCTCAATTTCAAAACACTAAATGGCCGACTGCCACAAATAAAACAAAGCAAAATAAACACTAGCTGGCAAAACTAAACCAGCGCGCAAAAATACTCCCTTTGAACCACTTGTCCTCCAGCCACAGTCCGACGATGGCAACAGCTCCACTTCACCACTCAACAAAACACAATTTTTTTTTTAAAAGGACAGAAAGTTATCCAAATTTTGGAACCAATTAATTTAAAATTCAATTAATTTAAAACAAAACCAGAGCTTCGACACTCTCCTTCTTCCCTGCTCAAAAAGAACTAAAAGAATCAGAATATATGAGCGCCTATGACGCTCACTTTCCATTTATCTTCCCACATACATAGAGTGCGGCTTACGCAGAAACCAGTGTCCGCAGTCGGGGCTTTACCCATACCTATATGCGAAAAATCTCTTCAGATTTTTCTAGGTGTGTTTGGCAAATTTACATATACCCCCCTGCACCCACCAAAATGAAATATACATTTTGGCGGCACTCATGTACGTATAGGCGAAAGCAAAAATGTTCTCAAATTCCTCTCCCTCAAACAGGTTCAAAAAGTACAAAAGCTTTAGTCCAGGTTTTGACAATTTACTATTGTAATGGCGAAGCTGGCAATACCCTCATCGGATCGCCGCCGCTCACTGAGCTAACTTAACGAAAGCAAAAGCGAAAGAAAGGAGAAGAAAGCAAGAGAACTTTGACAGCTCAAACAAAATATTCAGCTTTCTTCTTCCGCGCGCCGGTCGCACATCACCCGCGAGTGGCGAATTTGTTTTGCTTAGCAAATTAAGCAAGACAAATATATTAATATAAAAAAATTAACATTCAATAAAATCGTGCAGTGCGTTCTTTCGGTTAGTGCGTGTGAGATTTTGTTCCTTCGATTTTGTTCGCCCGTCGCCCCGAACAAAAGGGAAACAAAAAAAACATAACAAAACAAACAATACAACAAAACAACAACAACTGTGCCGCGAATCCATGCCGCGACAATACTTTATTATAATCTTCGGCGAAGCCCAACAACATTTTGAGTGGAACACAAAAATCAAAACATGATTTTTTAGGGTGTAACTCATCAATCGGTGTCCATCCAGCATTTCTAAGCATAGAACTTTCATTAGCATTTAACGAAACAAAATTTTTCAAATTTTTCAATTATTTTTCAAACGAATGTTTTCATTATCTTTTAAGGATACTTTTCCCTCAATATAGAGTAGACTTTCACAGGGTAGAATATAAAGATCTTGATTTTGAATTGTGATGCGTATTTCATCATTGTTATTAAAAGATTGTAAGTACGGTGCATAGCTATGAAATTCCTTTTTAGTGATACGATCGTCATAGATCGGTTTTTGCAATATATCGATTATTTCACTCATATTTGATCTATTATAGTTTTAATTTAAAACCCAAATATTTCTTGTTCTTAGTTGAAAGAGCTTTGTTTCGATTTTGTTGTTTTTGTTGTTGATAATTCGTTTTATGTCCACGTTGATCAACAGCTAGGGGTTTACTAATCATTGGAGATCCTCTCAAAGGATTTTTATAGTATATAATCATTTTTTTTGTTTTACTCTTCCGGTTTTAAATGAAGTCTGAGTGAAATTGTTTCTCCACGAAAATTAAGCAGTTCCGTCTTGATTAACAATTTTGATTGTAATTGAACTTATTTCTCTTGTATTAACTGGTAAATAAATAAGATTATTCGGAATTTCATCTATTTTGTAGCCGGGTTCAACATTAATTGAAAACTGATGTAGTGTATGCGCCAACACCCCGTTTATATATGAACCACTGACAATATTGCATTCAATGGAGACTATATTGTTTTTTGTTATCATCAAACTACCTGCTTTCAATACAATTTTATAGAAGCCCAACAACGGTGCGATACTCCGTGGTTTATTGAAAAAAATATCATCAATTGCAGAATATACACACTTTCATTGTGTTATTATTCGCATCTATTTGAAGAATGTTGCTAGTGATGAATGCATTGCTTGCGTTGTGTTCTTTGTTAGCGCTGACTTCTTTGGTAACAAGATGTTCATACTCAAATACGATATGCTCGACTATATCATCAAATTCATACGATCCAATAGGTATTTCAATAACATGATTACCAATGTGAAACATGTTATTGTCTACATCTATATTAGGTATTGACTGATATGCATGAAAATTTACAACAGCACATTGATAGTTTTTATTCAACTGTATTGGTGGGAAATAATGTTCAGTTAAAATTGACTCGTTACCGCTTAAATTTAATGTTATTGACATCTTGAACGTTATTTATGTACTAACAATGAAAAAACGTTGTTATATTATTAAAAAAGAAAAGTTTTTGATTTTAGTCAGTAAAAATACATGTTACATTTTTTTATTTTACTACATCTTTCTTACTTATCCATGAATTATGATTATTGGGGAACCCTAACCATTTAACGAAAACTTTATCTCCTTTGGCTTTAAGAATCTTCTCCACCAAATATGTATCGGGAAAATTACTTTTTAATAATTCATATTCATAAAATCCACCTTTAATCGCATGACCTTCGTAATCTTTTAATATATAAGTAGTAGGGTTTGTGTTTTGTATATGATGAATTGTAAATATTTCAGTTGTCCAGTTTGGTGTGTAACCTTTTTCAAAAACATGTTTATATTTATTAATTCGCACACTATCGTTAATCTTGAATCTCGGTGTACGATACATTTTCAAGTTGTTATATGCAGTATCTAATATTTCCTTTTCATTAGATGGGTTGACATTGCATGGAGCTAACTGAATAGTTCTATGTACTCTATTATTGTAATCATTAATTAAATTTTGATACTTTTCAATCCACTTGTATGTTCCATGATAACTAAACTCTTTCCACATCATTTCCTTTAGCGTTCTGTTAAAGCGTTCGGCAATAGATGCTTTCAATACACTATACGTTGAGTAATGATTAATTTCGTGTTGTTGCATCAAGTTGTGAAATACTTTGTTGAAAAACTCTTTTCCGTCATCAGTTTGAAGGTTACGTGGTATGCGTCCTTGTATGAGTATACTTTTCATGGCTTTTGTAACATCATCAGCTTTTTTTGTTTTCAGCGCTACTCCCCATGCAAATTTTGAAAATGTGTCTATAACTGTGAGCAAGAAGCGATAACCTTTATTATATGTGGAGTATGTACCCATTTCTACAAGATCAGCCTGCCAAAGATCATCAATACCCTTCATTATCACCTTTCGACGTGGGAAATTTCGTCGAGATTGTGTATGTAGCTCTGCAACTAGGTTTCTTTTACTCATTTTTTTAATTTTTATTTATTTTTTTTTTTTTTATGTGGTGTAGTAGTTGATGGTGTTGTTGTTGTTGATGATGACGATGATAGAATAATACAATATTTAAGGTCCAAAAAGGTCGCGTGGACCTAATTTCGTAAAATCGTAATCTAAATTACTATATCCTCTTTTGCAGTCGCTGGCATTTCCCTCCTAATTTCTTCAATATTTTTGTTCATAATTTCAATATGCGTCTTTATTTGCTCTATATTTTTATCGAAGCGTTCTGAATATGTTTCGGCACGGTCGTATTGTTCTCTCATGAGCTTATCTATCATATTTTCAATTTCCAACTTTATTTGATCTATATTTGTTTCGAAGTGTTCTGAATATGTTTCGATACGGTCGCATTGTTCTCTCATGAGTTTATGTACGAAATCTTTCGTTGTTGCATCATTAGAAGCAATGGGTGCGCCCAAATTAATAATTAGTTTAGAATTCATATTAATATTTCGATCATGATCAAATGTAAAACCAATATCCTTTATTATAGATTTTTTAACATTGCTGTGGGTTCGTTTCGCATTGTGGGAATAGCGACCAAATTTATCAACACTAATGGCTCTATTCTTATACTATTATATTACCCTCTCTCAATTCTTAAATGATTGAAACAATTTCGTTATGATTGTTGTGACCGGCTGACTGTGATGAAATTAATAGTCGCAAACGATCTACTAGTTCATTAGGATTATCCCAATATACGTAATTTGTTTTAGTTGAATTTAATTTCATTATGTGAGGATTTTATTGGTGTTGATGTTGCTGTTGTTGTTGTTGATGACGTTGATGATAAATTAGCATTAAACAATTTTTGAATAATTTGTTTATATTTATGTGCTTTGATTCCTTTTATTTGTTTGTGTGCGTTAAAATTGCGTTTATGGGCATTCGTAGCTAATAATATCGATTTGTAAGTATTTAATTCTGTTTCGTTATATGTTTTTGGAGGTTCTTTATAAAATAACAGACTAAACAGACCGTATGTGAAATCCCAACTGTTAGCTCCAATTTGTATTTTATTAGCAGTTATTTTAAGGGGCAATTTACCAAATCGCCAATTACCATCTAAACCTCTGTTGACTCCATATACCAAATCTAATTTGTTGATTTTATTCAACAATGATAAATCTGATATTATTTTGGAACTATTGCTATCATTTGTGTTGTTAATAGCAGTATCTTCATTCGTATTTGTATCGCTTCTATTTGTTTCTGTTTTGAAGTATTCGGATTCGTTTTTTTGAATTGGTGAACTGAACGCTAGAGCTTCTTTTCTTTGAGTTGGGTACATGGAGTCTAAATTTATAGATTTAAAGGTGTCATCATCATCATCATCAGATTCATTCTCGACCTTCTCCTGTTTAAATTCTTCCTGTTTTATACTTTTATATTTCTTAGCTGTATCAATAAACTCCTTTAATGGTTTTGTTATGGGTGAAAATTGTTTTTCTAGATTATCAGTTTCTGTTAATTTTAAAGTCTTTATAGCTTGAAACTTTGTTTTTAAGACATTCCTCGCACTTATAATGTTTTTCATCAATTTTTCATCCATTGAACTTAATTTTGTATATCAGGTTTCGATCACACCAGATCAGGTTAAATAGCAGATCACAGGTTAAATATCAGATCAGGTTAAATAACAGATTAAATAACAGATCAGGTTAAATAGCAGATCAGATCTGATCTGATCAAAGTTTTACATATTACTAATGGGTGAATTTCTATAGAGCGTCCTTTTATAATTTAATAAATATATCGAATCCCTTTCGATATCTACCATTCTCAATGGGGTCATCTTTATTTATAACAAGAAATCCGTGTTTATCTCGCCAACATTCACTACACATTTCCATAAAGTTTTTAAAAATCATGTCTGTACCCACATGATCGTTATATATATGTTTAATATTTATTCCATCTTGTTTAAACATTATAATCATATTTGCATTGTCTCGTATCAAATGTTTGGGTATTCGTGTATACGTTTGACATAAATAGAAACTATCAATATTGTTATGTCGACCCATACAAAAATAATATCGTATATTATTTTGTTTTTCGCATGCAACATCATCGAACATCATTATCGAATTACTTTTCGCCTTTTCTGGTAGTAAAACTTCATCATTCTCAGAAAATGTAAAATATCCCATTCCCTTGATCGGTTTAATCAATTTACTCAGATATTGATATTTCGGATTCGGACTCTCTATTAAACTCAACATTACGTTAGTTTTTCCACAATTCGATGGTCCCACGATTAATATTCTCAATGTGTTCGGTGCGATCCATGTCTTGGTTGCTGATTTGATAAGTGAGGTGTTGCTTTAGCATCCAAATTTTGCACAACAATCTGTTTTTGTTGTTTTGTGAAGCGCATCTTCATATCAACTAGAAAAATTTATATATAAATGAAAACTTTTATATAATATTTTTAGTCAAAAAAAAATATATATATAATGGGAATGACATACATCAAACGTTTTAGTAAAAAACCAACCATCAAAGGCTATGGTTTACTTGACACAATTATAAACAAGTTACCCATAGAACTACATCTACCAGGATATGGACCAGGAACAAAATTACAAAAACGTTTAAAACGTGGCGATCAAGGTATAAATCCACTCGACGCTAGTTGTAGAGAACACGATATTGCCTACTCAAAATCTAAAGAATTAAATCAACGTCATATAGCGGATAAAATATTAGCTGAACGAGCTTGGGAACGGGTAAAATCTAAAGAAAGCAGCATTGGTGAACGTGCAGCCGGTTGGTTCATAACAAACGTCATGAAAACTAAAACCAAACTAGGTATGGGGTGTGTAATGAGAGGGCCGAAAAAACGTGGATTGAAAGTTAAAAAAACATTTTCTTCAGCAATAAAAAATGCGACTAAAATGATAAAGAAAGTTAAGCCAGACAACATTCAAGACGCTATTAAAATTGCTCAAAAATCAATTAGATCTACCATAGGAAATAAACAACATTCTGTAAAAATTCTTCGAGTAATATCTGTACCCAAAGTAGGAAGGTTTTTACCACTTGTACCTATACTAACAGCACTCGGTGCAATCGGTGCATTACCATCAGGAGGTTCGTCAATTGTAAAGACCATTAATGAAGCGAGAGCAGCAAAAGAACAATTGCATGAAGCTCCTCGGCATAATAAAAATATGGAAGCGATTGCGATCGGCAAAGGTTTACATCTTAAACCATATAGAAAAGGACTTGGATTCTATTATAAACCCTATTCAAAAAACTCTTAAGTAAGCTACCCAAAAGAGCATTAACTGATGTTGATTTAAGAAAACTAGCTGTGAATATACCGCACTTTAGAGGAGTATTTATGCTAGATGATGAACTACCAAAATGCGTACATCAAATTGAAAGCGGTATTGTGAATCTGGATTCATCTAGTGGAATTGGTACACATTGGGTAGCATATTACAAACACAAAAATCGGAAGGAATATTTTGATAGCTTTGTGAACTTACCTCCTCCGAAGGAAATCATCAAATATCTTGGACATCGTAACTTAACGTATAACTATAATCAATTACAAAACTACAATTCTTTTAACTGTGGACATTTATGTCTACAATTTTTATTTGAATTCATTTAACAAAAACAAAATTTTTTTAAACATATTTTTCTTGTTTCAATTATTATATAATTTTCTTATATTTAATATCCGAAGAGGAATATTTATTCTGATCATTCTTCTCGTTGGTGTTCTTCTTAAATGGGTTTTGAATTATTTTATATTGTTGCTCCTTCTTTTTACCGTCTCCAATTAAACACTTTGATTCCATGCTGCGTGTTGTGGTATTTCTTTCAAAAATATAAAAATGTATACTTGACTTCTTTGATATACTCCTCAAAACAGAATGAAGCCAAACTTAAAAATATCGCCTTGTACAAAATCTAATTTCTAATTTTCTTTTGTTTATAAAAATACATGTTCAATCACATATTTATTTGTTTTGTTGTTATGCATACATAGTTAACAATATATACACAAAAATAGCTGAATTTGCAAATTTAAGAAATATTCATATATTTTTCGAGGTCTTGTCTTCTACATTTTTCAATTTGTAGTGCTGGATACATCATCCTCTTGGAGTGCTCTCCTCCAGCGAAACAAGTCGTCGTCGTGGGTGCAGCAATAATACCGCAATCGTCCCGAGTCATCGCAATGTGCTGCGATGCCAGGCACTGTTGTTAAAAACGAGAGCATTATAAATGGAACCCGCTCTACGCTTCGTTCGGATATTGGGAATTCCCTCTGAAACACATGAGAATAAGCCCCTGCAAAGAAAAAAAAAGAAAACAAAATTAATAAGTTTTTTCATTGTTTTCATTTTGATTAATATCGCTTACTTTGAATATAACTGGCGTCAACTGCCTCGTCAGGACTCCGTGCATTACGCAGGACATATTGGACATTATCGTCCAAGTCCCACTCAGCAGCCCTAATTCTCGCAAATAATCGTTGCACATTATTCATGTTACTGGTTTCTTTTAGCTATCGAGTATGTTAAACTATTTTTCTGTTACTCACATGGATTTCTTTGTTTGGGAGGTAGCCAATTTCAAGCCACATGAGAAAATATTTTTGACTTTTTTGGAAAAGCGATCCGCTGTTGTTGCTTTAAACTTTAAAGGCATAAATTCGTAAACAAATGCATACTCCTTTTAGAATATTAAAAGCGTCTGGACCGTTGCTTGTTTAAATAAATCCAACGTATTTTATTAGGTTTTGTTTCGCTTTATTTAGTATAAACAAACTACATTGCTACATTGTATGCTACAGTAAGTATGCTGGAGTATTAGCGCTCCGCTGCTGTTGCTTTAAATGAATGTCTGGCTTTCAGCCCAGCCAGCAACCAAATCAAAAGATCTCCCAGTCCATACAAACTCCAACCAGAAACTTTAACCCGAATCAGTCCCAGCGTAACGATATGATCACGTCAGCAATAGTATATTTACGAATAATTCGAAAAAATGTTCTGGGCTAATTCAGGTTATTATGAAGAAATTGTGAAAAATAAAATTTTTGGCTTTCAGCCTAGACAACAACCAAAAATCAAAAGATCTCCCGCTAATTTGGGCTGATTCAGGTTAATATGAAGAAATTGTGAAATATAAAATTTTTGGGCTTTCAGCCCAGACAGCAACCAAAAATCAAAACATCTCCCGCTAGGTGGCTGTCCCTATCGACATAGCACCGAAACTCACCGATCGGCGATCGCAAGAGGGCACTTCAAATCTTTCATCCAGAGACCCCCACAGGTGGCGTCACTACCGACCAACCAAATCAAAAGCCCTACCGCCAGGCAATTGCTAATTTACAACTAGTCCATACAAACTCCAACCAGAAACTTTAACCCGAATCAGTCCCAGCGTAACTATATGATCACGCCAGCAATAGTATATTTACGAATAATTCGAAAAAAAGTTCTGGGCTGATTCAGGTTAATATGAAGAAATTGTGAAAAATAAAATGTTTGGCTTTCAGCCTAGACAGCAACCAAATCAAAGACACAAACCATATAAAAAGACCCGCCATGTGGCGAAACCAGCTTGTTGCTGGAGGAGAGCTCGAGGGGAGGAGCAAAAAAGACCGAAAAGAGCTTAAATCTTTCAGTTTTTACACTGGAGGAATTTTGCTCCTTCTCACTAAACCCAGAAACCCCATATTAACACTACTAATATACTATTGCTGACGTGATCATATAGTTACGCTGGGACTGATTCGGGTTATAGTTTCTGGTTGGAGTTTGTATGGACCAGTTGTAAATTAGCAATTGCCTGGCGGTAGGGCTTTTGATTTGGTTGGTCGATAGTGACGCCACATGTGACAGGGGCAGCCACCTAGGGGAGATCTTTTGATTTTTGGTTGCTGTCTGGGCTGAAAGCAAAAAATTTTATTTTTCACAATTTCTTCATATTAACCTGAATCAGCCCAGAACTTTTTTTCGAATTATTCGTAAATATACTATTGCTGACGTGATCATATAGTTACGCTGGGACTGATTCGGGTTAAAAATTCTGGTTGGAGTTTGTATGGACTAGTTGTAAACTAGCAATTGTTAAAACATGTTGTTATCGCTTAAAATTACAAAATTTTTGGACAATATAAAGATATTATTATGGAGGAACATTGGACAAGACTTGTGGATGGTTTAATTCTGGTTACTAATGTCGAGTGTGTTGGAATGTGTACATCAAAACATGGAACACATATTAGGAACTGTTGGTGGAGCAACGACAATTGTACAGTAGGACCAGATACGTGTAGCTGCTACTCATATGCTAGAAAATGTATTGATATTGGGGATCTTACTTGAAAAATGAATAAAACAGAAAAACATAATTTAAACTTTATAAAACATCGTTTTCTCTCACTAAGTATTCACGTTTTTAACTTTTATAATTGCACATCAAAGTGCGGTGATCAAAATAGTTGACTTTGAGTTCCTATAAGCAGAAGGAAAGAAGAATAAATACAAACATCGACGAAGACATTTTTTTTTAAATTAATTTATTTTTTTAATTTTTAGAAATGCACATTTTTAGAGCGCTAATACTCTAGCATACTTACTGAAGCATACAGTGTAGCAATATAGTTTGTCTATACTAAACAAAGCGAAACAAAACCAACAAAACAAGCAACAGTCGAGACGCTTTTAATATTCTAACAGGAGTATGAATCTGTTTACGAATTGATGCCTTTGAAGTTTAAAGCAACAACAGCGGATCGCTTTTTCAAAAAAGTCAAAAATATTTTCTCATGTGGTTTGAAATTCGCTACCTCCCAAACACAAAATCGATGTGTCTTGTGAACTTATTTCTCATATATAAAGGGAGTAATAGAATAATAGTTTAACATACCCGATAGCTAAAAGAAACCGGCAGCATGAATGAATTGAATTTTGTTTCCTTTTTGTTTTTTTTCTTTGCAGGGGCTTATTTTGATATATTCCAGAGGGAATTTCCAATCACCGAAAGAAGCGTAGAACGGGTTCCGTTTATCATGACTTCGTTTTTAACAACAGTGCCTGGCATCGCAGCATATTGCGATGACTCGGGACGATTGCGGTATTATTGCTGCACCAACGACGACAACTGGTTTCGTTGGAGGAACGCAGTCCAAGAGGATGATGTATCCAGCACTACAAATTGAAAAATGTAGATGACAAGACCTCGAAAAATATATGAATATTTCTTAAATTTGTATATTCAGCTATTTTTGTGTATATATCAAACATTTGTTAACTATGTATGCATATTCAAAAAAAACAAAACAAATAAATATGTGATTCAACATGTATTTTTATAAACAAAAGAAAATCATTAGATTTTGTACAAGGCGATATTTTTAAGTTTGGCTTCATTCTGTTTTGAGGAGTATACCAAAGAAGTCGAGTACACATTTTTATATTTTTGAATGAAATACCACAACACGCAGCATGGAATCAAAGTGTTTAATTGGGGACGGTAAAAAGAAGGAGCAACAATATAAAATAATTCAAAACCCATTTAAGAAGAACACCAACGAGAAGAATGATCACAATAAATATTCCTCTTCGGATATTAAATATAAGAAAATTATATAATTGAAACAAGAAAAATATGTTTAAAAAAATTTTGTTTTTGTTAAATAAATTCAAATAAAAATTTTAGACATAAATGTCCACAGTTAAAAGAATTGTAGTTTTGTAATTGATTATAGTTATACGTTAAGTTACGATGTCCAAGATATTTGATGATTTCCTTCGGAGGAGGTAAGTTCCCAAAGCTATCAAAATATTCCTTCCGATTTTTGTCTTTGTAATATGCTACCCAATGTGTACCAATTCCACTAGATGAATCCAGATTCACAATACCGCTATCAATTTGATGTACGCATTTTGGTAGTTCATCATCTAGCATAAATACTCCTCTAAAGTGCGGAATATTCACAGCGAATTTTCTTAAATCAACATCAGTTAATGATCTTTTGGGTAGCTTACTTAAGAGTTTTTTGAATAGGGTTTATAATAGAATCCAAGTCCTTTTCTATATGGTTTAAGATGTAAACCTTTGCCGATCGCAATCGCTTCCATATTTTTATTATGCCGAGGAGCTCCATGCAATTGTTCTTTTGCTGCTTTCGCTTCATTAATGGTCTTTGCAATTGACGAACCTCCTGATGCTAATGCACCGATTGCACCGAGTGCTGTTAGTATAGGTACAAGTGGTAAAAACACTGCAAAGTGAACCTATCTTTTGGTGTATAATTTTACACACAACACACATTTTTAAGTGTATATTTTTTCTTTTGATAAATAAAAAAACACCCAATCAAGAATTTGGCATGTTCTATTAACACGCATGCGTGTTTTATAAAAACACTTACTGTGTTTATACAGGCAAAGTTGTGTGTAAAATGTGTCTACAAGTTTTACACACTTTAGGTGCGTATGAATAACACATTTCACTTTGCAGTGAACCCTCCTACTTTGGGTGCAGCTATTACTCGAGGAATTTTTATAGAATGTTTTTTATTTCCTACGGTGGATCTAACTGATTTTTGAGCAATTTTATTAGCGTCTTGAATGTTGTCTGGCTTAACTTTATTTAACAATTTACGATCTTATTTTTGTATGGGTCGACATAACAATACTGATAGTTTCTATTTATGTCAAACGTATACACGAATACCCAAACATTTGATACGAGACAATGCAAATATGATTATAATGTTTAAACAAGATGGAATAAATATTAAACATATATATAACGATCATGTGGGTACAGACATGAGTTTTAAAAACTTTGTGGAAATGTGTAGTGAATGTTGGCGAGATAAACACGGATTTCTTGTTATAAATAAAGATGACCCCATTGAGAATGGTAGATATCGAAAGGGATTCGATATATTTATTATATTATTGTGAGGAGTAAAGTCTTGCCATCGTTTCCACCCACATCCGACGGCAGCACCAGCTATTTTTCTTTTCTTATCTTTATAATTGATACTTTTCTTTTTACTTTTGAATTTTTGTTATTATACTTTTATTTTTTTATTATTATTCCGAACTTTCCATTTATTCTGGCTCCTGAATTCCCGGCCAACAGAATAAATTAAACTTACGATCTCAAAACGATAGTATTAAGTAAAATGTCCGTGTGGCACCTACACGGTAGGTTTAGATTTCTCGAGTACTGGCAACACCACCCGCACTAAGTGTGGTGAGTGGTAAAATCACAAGTGGTGAACATGAGTCTGCGCTGAGGTTAGTTAGAAATTCAGAAATCAGAAAAGTTCAGTTCCTCGGCAGCGGTCAAACCGAATAGTCGCACCTCGACTAGACCAAGAAAACGGCACACCGAGATTCGGTGATAATTCGACAGCGGCATTGGGTGAGTGTTCCGATATTGAGTAGGCAAGCCTGAGTAGAAATAGCGTAGAATTGTCCCCCTCTCACCAGCGCATTTATCGCTCGTGATGCATAGCTCCCGCATAGTAGACCTAGTTTAGTTTTCTCATAGCGTAGAATTGCCCCTCTCTCACCAGCGCATTTATAGCTCGTGATGCATAGCTCCCGCATAGTAAACCTAGTTTAGTTTTCTCATAGCGTAGAATTGCCCCTCTCTCACCAGCGCATTTATCGCTCGTGATGCCTAGCTCCCGCATAGTAGACCTAGTTTAGTTTTCTCATAGCGTAGAATTGCCCCCCTCTCTCACCAGCGCATTTATCGCTCGTGATGCCTAGCTCCCGCATAGTAGACCTAGTTTAGTTTTCTCATAGCGTAGAATTGCCCCTCTCTCACCAGCGCATTTATCGCTCGTGATGCATAGCTTCCGTATAGTAGATTTAGTTTAGTTTTCTCTTGTCAGCGCACTTATTGCTCGTGGCACATAGCTTTCCGTAAAAGACATAGCACAGGATTATTTTTGCTCTCACCAGCGCGTTCATCGCTCGTGATGCATAGCTCCCGTATAGTAGATTTAGGTTAGTTTTCTCTTGTCAGCGCGCACTTATTGCTCGTGACACATAGCTCTCCGTAGAGGACATAGCATAGGATTTTCCCTTCTCACCAGCGCGTTCATCGCTTGTGATGCATAGCTCCCGCATAGTAGACCTAGTTTAGTTTTCTCTTGTCAGCGCACTTATTGCTCGTGGCACATAGTTCTCCGTAGAGGACATAGCATAGGATTTTCCCCTCTCACTAGCGCATTTATCGCTCGTGAGGTATAGCTCCCGCATAGTAGACCTAGTTTAGTTTTCTCTTGTCAGCGCACTTATTGCTCGTGGCACATAGCTCTCCGTAGAGGACATAGCATAGGATTTTCCCCTCTCACCAGCGCATTTATCGCTTGTGATGTATAGCTCCCGCATAGTAGACCTAGGTTAGTTTTCTCTTGCCAGCGCACTTATTCCCCGTGGCGTACAGCTTTCTTGTAGTGGGAACGCCATACCAACGATCCGTCCCATTTATCGACCCTCTCCCGTCATAATCCCTTTCCCCTGTAACACTTCTGTTAGCTCTTCTCCTGCTCACGGACGCATGGTTGCAACCCTCCCCTCTCGTTTGATTCTCCTCTGACTGGTGAAACGGACCCCCAACAGTCGCACCGCGGCCAGTACTCTGGGTAGGCAGGCGATTTTGAACGTGAAGGGAGCAGAAGAATTATAATAGATAATAAACTCAAGAAAATATAATTAATTAATATAAATAATTAGATGTACATTAATTAAGAAATGAATTAAAAAATTAAATTAATTAAAGTGAATTTCCAATGAATTAAAAAATTAAACTAAATAAAGTGAATTTCCAAGTTAAATCCTGTTTACAATCAATCTGACGGAATTTTGGCCATCGCGCGGTCCCAAAACATAAAAATTTTTGCAACGAACCTTGGACGCCGACGGCTTCACCCCGGCTCCAAAATTACCTCGTTACAATGGCGCCCGAGCAGGGACCCTGCCGCATAAGTCCTTAAAACGGAAACAAAATTTCGGTTAAAAACAAAAAAAAAAACAACAGGATTTAATTTTAAAAAAATCATAAATCGGGGGAAAAAAAATGAATTCAAATTAAATTCTACGAACACAGTGCGAAAAGACAAGAAAAATTTAACAGTTAATTCCATGTAGAAACGGTGAGCGAAAACCACGTTAAAAAGCAAAAGCGACGGTGCATAGTGCAAGTCCGTTAACGCGAAACGGGAAATACGGGACTGTACCGCGAATCAAGTGCTTTGAAATCGAACCAAGTGACGCGCGAAATAAACCCGTTGAACAGCGAAAACGGTAAATCGGCCAAGCCGAGAAGTACCGCGTGGCGACAAGTAGGCACCGACAACTAACGGGCCAAGTGACGCGACTAGCGACAAAAGTGATTGAAAAGGAAAAAATAACCGTGAGAATTCAGTGATTACAATCATAAACCAACTTAGTGTAATCAACGAAAATCGAGGAGTGACCGTTAGCCACGAAACAAAGTGATAACAAGATTATCAAAATAAAAAGAAAATAAAAAGATTAATTTGGGGAAAGTGAAAATAGAAAGGCCACCTTACTATGTCCCCGCCACGAGGCTAGTTATTGTGCATTAACGCGGCCATGGAAGGCAAGGTGTATACCAGTTGGGTGTATAGCCTCAACCAGGCCGACCTGGTAGCTTACGCGAACGAATTTGAACTTGATCCCTCCGGTACGGTGAGTGTGCTCCGGCAGAGATTCGCCGCGTTCATCGGGCAATCCGATCACACCCCCGAAAGGGTGCAGCGATTCCTTCTGCTACAAGAAAAACACAAACGCGTGTTGGCAGTCGCGACCGATAAAATCATCGATAGTGCGGGTAGTGACACCCTCGGTTCAGGGTCAGATGACAGTGTGAATAAAGAGCGCAAATTTGCGCCAACTAGTGAAAGTAACGCCGAAATCGACGACAAAGCCGCAACTGGCGGGGCCCTGCCTACAATTATCGTACAGCCCGCTTCGCCGTTGCCATCGCCAAACAATCCCGGGCCGACAGCGGGCCCTGAGAACAACATCAGCAGACCAGCGGCGCCCACTGCCACAATGGGTGTTACACCGGCTGAGATACCAGAGGCTGGCAACCAATCAACAGCAACTACAGACAGCACGACCCAACCCTCACACCATTTCGCCAGCAACCAGGTAAGACCACCTGCCACAGGGGCGGGGGGTCATGGACAAGGTACGTAAATGGGTTTGTTACTATGATGGGGGGCCCGACCCACTCGCGTTTATCGAGCGGGCGGAAGAGCTGTGCGCTATGGACGGGCTAAAAGTGGACCTATGGCCACGATTCTTGCCCGAAGTGCTAAGGGGCAAAGCGCTCGTCTGGTTCCGGACCTGTAACCGGCAGTGGGAAACTTGGGCATTATTTAAGAAAGATTTCCTCACCTTTTTCTTGCCGGCTCGCTACTACGAGCGTATTGACGACACTATTCGAGGCCGCTTACAACAGGGCCACGAATCTTTCAGCGACTACGCGCTTTCCCTCCTCTACTTGATGCGTCAAGGGACGTACAATGAAGAGGAACGCCTCGAGCGCGTATTTCGAAACGCCCGCCCCGAGTACCATTGGTACATTCGTCGCAAAGATTTCGACACTCTCGCCCAGCTTTTTTCTCTGGCCCAAGACTTGGAAGGTATACAGGAGCGGGAGTCAGGCAGAGCTGCTTCGCCACAAAGGGGTGGCGTATCGTTGCCAACATCTGGGGGTGGCGACCAACATCGTTTATTTACTCAGCCACTGCAAGCCATAACCGACGCCTCGGCCTCAGCTCAGGACGATCGCATTGACCCTCGGGGTTGTCGCCGATGTGGGCAGAACGGACATTTTATACGAAATTGTACAAACCGCCAGGTAGATTTTTGTTGGCAGTGCGGTCGACGCGGCCGCAAGACCATCGAGTGTTGCCGCCAGCCGGGAAACGCCAGCGGAGGCCACCCCGATCGAGGGGGGGTGGTGGCTCCGGCGCTCCACCCTCAACACCAGTAATATTTGAACACGACGCCAGGCACATCCTCGCCCACGCAATCGTGGGGGGACAGCAGGTGCAGGCTATCGTCGACACGGGGGCGACGCGAAGTTTTATCAGCGGGGCGTTTGCTCACAAAATTCGACAGAAGAGTAGAACAGAAACTTTTAATGGGGAGGTTAAACTGGCAGATGGGTCCAGTCGTAGCTTAGATCAGGTCGTCGAAGCGCGAGTCATGCTGGGTAATAGCAATGTTTTGCTCAAATTTATCGTCATGCCCGACGCATACGAGGATGTCGTTCTTGGACTAGATTTCCTTATTTTCACAGAGGCGAGTTTCACCTGCGCTGGTGCAACTTAAAATTGAAACCTGCCACGACCACGACGCAGTCTTTGCTGGCCGCGGAGACAACAACAAGTCAGCAGGAGAAAATCGATAAATTTCTGCGGGCAGAGTTGCCCCTCTTCACCGACTTAAAAGGGCCCACGAACATCACTGAACATCGCATCGTCATGGCGGATGATCGCCCCATCAAGCAACGCTATTTTCCACGTAACCCAGCTATGCAGGCCATCATCGACGACGAGATAAACAAACTTCTGGAAAAGGGATATATAGAACCGTCACACCGCCCATCGTGCAGGTGCGGAAAAAGACGGGGGCCTGGCGACTCTGTATCGACTATCGACAGCTAAACAGTCGCTCTGTGCCAGACGCGTATCCCCTGCCGCGCATCCACCACATTCTCGATCGACTGCGAAACGCCAAGTTTATCAGCAGTCTCGATTTGAAAGATGGATACTGGCAGATTCCGATGGCCCAGAGTAGTAAACAATTTACTTCATTCACAGTGCCGGGCCGTGGGCTTTACCAATGGCGCGTCATGCCGTTTGGATTGCACTCGGCACCCGCCACGTTCCAACGCGCCCTTGATCAGATAATAGGGCCAGAATTGGAGCCCATTGCGTTCGCATATCTAGACGACATCATAGTCACCGGCGCTACCCTGGAGGAGCATTTACACAACTTACAAGAGGTTTTCCGGCGGCTGAGGGCCGCAAATCTGCGCATCAACCCGGAAAAGTGAGAGTTTTTCCAAACACAGGTGAAATATTTAGGACATATTGTAAGCGGCGAAGGTATCCATACGGACCCTGACAAAGTGGCCGCCATACGCAAGCTGGCGCCACCTGAAAATATTCGAGGCGTTAGGAGTTTCCTGGGTGTCGCGTCGTGGTATCGACGGTTCGTGCCCGACTTCGCTGCAATCGTTCAACCCCTGACAGCCATGCTGAAGAAGGGTAAGCACTGGAAGTGGGCCGGCGAACAACAACAGGCGTTTGAGACGTTGAAGAGGAAACTGACAGAAGCCCCGGTGTTAGCCTGCCCTGACTTCACCCAGACATTTACGCTGCAAACCGACGCCAGCGATTTCGGCCTCGGTGCAGTGTTGACGCAGACGATCGATGGCACAGAGCGCGTTATCGCCTATGCTAGTCACCACTTGAACCAGGCGGAGAAGAATTACTCGCCCACAGAAAAGGAGTGTCTAGCCATTGTATGGGGCATTCGCAAGATGCGGCCCTACCTGGAGGGCTGCCAATTCATCGTTATCACGGACCACTTATCGCTCAAATGGCTCAACTCCATCGAAAGCCCCTCCGGCCGAATCGAGCGGTGGTCACTAGAGTTGCAGCAATACAAATTTTCCGTGCAATATCGAAAGGGTAAGCTAAATGTAGTGGCCGACGCACTCTCGAGGCAACCACTAGAGGCGTGCCAGCAAGCAACATTTACCACCGATCAGACAGATTGCCCGTGGTTACGGAAACGACGGGCCGAGGTACAACAGCAGCCAGAAAAATATTCAGACTACGCATTCGTTGAAGACCAACTATATCGACACTTAGTAAGGCACGCGGGCGACGAAGATTGCGCCCCGTGGAAACTCTGTGTCTCTACGCCTCTCCGTAAACGTGTGATGGAAGAAAACCACGACAGCCCGAGTGCTGGCCATCTGGGGATTCGGAAAACCATCGCACGCATCACCAACAGGTATTACTGGCCAGGAATGTTCCGTGACATCAGCAGGTATGTGCGCCAATGTGAACTATGTCAGCAATACAAAGTGAGTCAGCAGGCCCCAGCAGGAGAAATGCTTATTTCCGTTCCAGAGGAGCCGTGGGCAACAGTGTGCGCCGATTTCGTCGGGCCGCTGCCCCGCTCGAAACACGGAAATACCACATTACTTGTGTTTGTTGACCGATTTTGCAAATGGACCGAGCTGGTGCCCCTGCGCAGCGCTACTGCCGAGGGACTACGCAAGGCATTCTGGGAACGGATTCTGGCCCGCTATGGTGTGCCCAAGATCTTTCTCTCGGATAATGGCACGCAATTTAGCAGCAGACTCATGAAATCGTACTTGGAAGAGATCGGGGTGCGCCAACGATTCACGGCGCCATACACCCCCCAAGAAAACCCTACAGAGAGGAGCAACAGAACGGTGAAAACGATGATAGCACAGTTTGCGGGGAAAAACCAAAACACGTGGGACGAGCACCTCCCCGAACTGTCATTAGCCATTAACACCTGCGCTTCCGAGAGCACAGGGTACAGCCCCGCCTTCCTCACGCAAGGGAGGGAACCGCGATTGCCGAACGCACTCTACGACAGGGTTACAACAGGTACGGGAAAAGTGCCCATCACACCCACAGAACGAGCTACGCAACTACAGGAGATTTTCGACATTGTCCGGCACAACCTAGCCAAAGCAGCCCAGGACCAGGCGCGACACTACAACCAGCGTGAGGCAGCATCCGCTGTCCAAAGCCATCGACAGTTTCGCAGCTAAGCTCGCCCCAATATACGCGGGGCCATATACCATAATCAGTTTCCCTTCACCCGTCATCGCTCGTTTGAAACGGGAGGGGGAGACCAGGGTTCGCACCGCGCATCTGAGCGAACTTAAACCCTTCCATGGCTCTGACCATGAGCATGAGTTAGGGCACCACCATCTAAACAATAATAATAACTGTTTGTTTTCCTCACCCACAGATCAACGCGAACAAACAAGAACAGCACCGACCGACATGAACGGAGATGAGGACAAGCGCTTTGACGCCGCCAAGCAATGCTACCGACTGCGATTCGCCACGGAAGTCAACCGTGGACGCCGCACAGCACGACTACACGAAGGAGCAGAAGAAGTTTTGATTGACCACTCGCCGAGTCCGACTCCAGAACCCCTGTTCGAGGGCGCTTCCACAAGCCAGGCCGCCAGGGGGTGCGCCAATCAACGACCGGCGAGAGGGTCCCTCCGCCAACGAGGCGGACGAGCCGGAATAAATTATCAATCACCCGCATACCCAGTCCCAGCAGCGGAATACTGCAGCGCATTTCGCGCAGTATGCACCGACAATCCCGACGAAGTCGCGGTCCGACGTGACGATCAATCACCCACTCCACCCGACGACAACAGAGGCGAAGCACCCGCACCCACACTCACCGAGCTGTCGCCAGATTATACAGGCTCTGCAGAGCTGGTGGCCGACGTGCCAAGCCCACCGAGCCGCTGTGCATGCCAAGCACACCTACGATTTCCACGGCTCACCGAAACTAAGTCACAAGCACTTGCACTTCCGCATCATACAATCTGTCGGACAACGCCCGACGTCAGCGAGGCGAACATGTTGACAGACCAGCCATCACCGCCGCCAACCTAATCCTTCCACCCGGAAGTCTGTACCACCACAGCACCAGAGCGCTTTTAGCAGCTCAAGTCAACGACGGAATCAGCCGCCACATACCATGCCGGCGAATAGCATGCATAAGCACCTTCAGCGGCCAATACTTCCGCATCCGCATCGGACCGACCAAACGCTACACGGTCACACGAACTGGACCCCCCCCCCCGGAAGTAGAGGGGAAATGTGAGGAGTAAAGTCTTGCCATCGTTTTCCACCCACATCCGACGGCAGCACCAGCTATTTTTCTTTTCTTTTCTTATCTTTATAATTGATACTTTTCTTTTTACTTTTGAATTTTTGTTATTATACTTTTATTTTTTTATTATTATTCCGAACTCTCCATTTATTCTGGCTCCTGAATTCCCGGCCAACAGAATAAATTAAACTTACGATCTCAAAACGATAGTATTAAGTAAAATGTCCGTGTGGCACCTACACGGTAGGTTTAGATTTCCCGAGTACCTCTCTCTCACCAGCGCATTTATCGCTCGTGATGCATAGCTCCCGCATAGTAGACCTAGTTTAGTTTTCTCATAGCGTAGAATTGCCTCTCTCTCACCAGCGCATTTATCGCTCGTGATGCATAGCTCCCGCATAGTAGACCTAGTTTAGTTTTATCATAGCGTAGAATTGCCCCTCTCTCACCAGCGCATTTATCGCTCGTGATGTCTAGCTCCCGCATAGTAGACCTAGTTTAGTTTTCTCATAGCGTAGAATTGCCCTCTCTCACCAGCGCATTTATCGCTCGTGATGCATAGCTTCCGTGTAGTAGATTTAGTTTAGTTTTCTCTTGTCAGCGCACTTATTGCTCGTGGCACATAGCTTTCCGTAAAAGACATAGCATAGGATTATTTTTACTCTCACCAGCGCGTTCATCGCTCGTGATGCATAGCTCCCGTATAGTAGATTTAGGTTAGTTTTCTCTTGTCAGCGCGCACTTATTGCTCGTGACACATAGCTCTCCGTAGAGGACATAGCATAGGATTTTCCCTTCTCACCAGCGCGTTCATCGCTTGTGATGCATAGCTCCCGCATAGTAGACCTAGTTTAGTTTTCTCTTGTCAGCGCACTTATTGCTCGTGGCACATAGTTCTCCGTAGAGGACATAGCATAGGATTTTCCCCTCTCACCAGCGCATTTATCGCTCGTGAGGTATAGCTTCCGCATAGTAGACCTAGTTTAGTTTTCTCTTGTCAGCGCACTTATTGCTCGTGGCACATAGCTCTCCGTAGAGGACATAGCATAGGATTTTCCCCTCTCACCAGCGCATTTATCGCTTGTGATGTATAGCTCCCGCATAGTAGACCTAGCTTAGTTTTCTCTTGCCAGCGCACTTATTTCCCGTGGCGTACAGCTTTCTTGTAGTGGGAACGCCATACCAACGATCCGTCCCATTTATCGACCCTCTCCCCTCATAATCCCTTTCCCCTGTAACACTTCTGTTAGCTCTTCTCCTGAGCACGGACGCATGGTTGCAACCCTCCCCTCTCGTTTGATTCTCCTCTGACTGGTGAAACGGACCCCCAACAGTAGCACCGCGGCCAGTACTCTGGGTAGGCAGGCGATTTTGAACGTGAAGGGAGCAGAAGAATTATAATAGATAATAAACTCAAGAAAATATAATTAATTAATATAAATAATTAGATGTACATTAATTAAGAAATGAATTAAAAAAATTAAATTAATTAAAGTGAATTTCCAATGAATTAAAAAATTAAACTAAATAAAGTGAATTTCCAAGTTAAATCCTGTTTACAATCAATCTGACGGAATTTTGGCCATCGCGCGGTCCCAAAACATAAAAATTTTTGCAACGAACCTTGTACGCCGACGGCTTCACCCCGGCTCCAAAATTACCTCGTTACATTATAAAAGGACGCTCTATAGAAATTCACCCACTAGTAATATATTAAACTTTGATCAGATCAGATCTGCTATTTAACCTGATCTGATATTTAACCTGTCTGATCTGCTATTTAACCTGATCTGATATTTAACCTGTGATCTGCTATTTAACCTGTGAGTTGACGTGTGATGCAAAGGGGAAGCAATTCTCTTGTGCGTCATACCAATACTTACTTATAGCGTCGCTTGGATAAAATAAAATGCTTAAAGAGTGCTGACGAGGATCCGTGGCTGGATCCGAAACAGCTGTACACTCTGCCAGACTGAGTTTTTGCTTCGTTGTTGTACTCCCTTTAATTAATACATAAATTATGAAAAGCTCAATAAAAATCTGAATTTTTTACTAAAAAAAAAATCGCTTTGCAATAAAAATAATCGACAATCGGAAATAATGTTTAGCCGTAACAGGTGAAAACATTGTTAGGTGGCAACGCTAGCCTTTTGGCAGTATTATTTCCTTAAAGGCGGCAATGGTAAATCAAAGCTACATATATATTTGTTACTTTTTGCGTGTATATACACATTCACCATACAGCTGGCTGAACTATGTATATCGCCATTAGCTGAAGTTATTTTATAGATGGCTGTGGTCTGTTGGTTAGAGCTTCGGCATATGACTGCGGCAGTCTTGGGTTCAAGCCCGCCACCTGTCGTATTTTTTTTTTTTTTAATCCATTGCTGATATTTTTTTTTTAATCTTTCTTTTTTAATTCTTTTTTAATGTAACAGTTCAACTTTACACAATTACATCATCAAACAAAATTTACTTCTATTCCTTACAAAATTTAATAAAAGTTCACATATTTCACAAGTGATTTTTTGTGTGTATATATAAATTATGGAGTTCACTATACGGCTTGGTCTACCTAACCGCCATTAGCTGAAATTATTTTATAGCTGGCTGTGGTCAGTTGGGTAGAGCTTCCGCTTTGTCTGCAGCAGTCTTGGGTTCAAGCCCGCCACCGGTCGTATTTTTTTTTAATCCATTGCTTGATATTCTTTGTTCTTCTTTTAATCTTTCTTTTTCAATGTAAGAGTTCAACTTTACACAATTACATCATCAAACAAAATTTCTTTCTATTCTTTACAAAACTTAATAAAAAAATTGCATATTTCACAAATTTCTATAAAAAAAAAATTACATTTTAATTTTAAAAACATAGAAAATATTTTTGCATCTAAAATATATTTAGTAAACATTTAATTTTTTGAAATGAGTGTGTGTTTTTCCCATGCATGGCACGGGAAAAATTTACTAGTTCCAGATATTCATGATACTCAGTAACTTCAGAATTAGGGAATCGTGAAAATCTCATTATAAAATGCATTTTTATTTATTTTTATTATTGATTTTTTTTTTTTATTTTTTACGAAAATGTTTTTTAATTAATTCTAGGAGGCCAAAAATGGATACATACATATATTGGACCTACAACCCTCGAGGGTTTTGGCCGAGCTTCTTAATGCAATTATCATGGGCAAGTGTATATGATAATTGTAGACCTACAGTTTATTGCCGGTTCCGAACGGCGGGACTCCCAAAGAAGAAGCTTTTCATGTCAAAGTTACTCTCGCAAGATTGCCAGAACTTGGCGAGAGAGTGGCGGTCTACACAGAAAAACAGAAAATAAATTTCTGACTTGCCCCAGGTGGGAGTCGAACCCGATACCTTCCGATCGTGAAGCAGAGGAATGTATCGCGCAGTGCACCACGGCCGCCACTGCACGGCCGATCGGACATCAAATGAAAAAAAAATTCAATTTAGGCTGTTTTTTAAGCATGCCTAATATACAAATTTTTTGGCGTTTTGGCCAACTTAAGGGTCTTTGCCGGGTTGCCATTATCGGATCGGCTTGAAATTTCAAACTTAAGAGTTTTGGGTGTATTTGCATTATTTAAATCACTTTCGAAACATTTTTTTTTTGGACAGCGGTTAGGAAGAAGAAGAACAACACCCTAGAGTGACAGTGATGCCAAATCGAGCGTAATTTACTCTTTTAAGGGAATTTTCGGTTGATTTTACCTTTATCCATCTGAAGAAAAAAATGGAAATTTTTAACTTTCATTCTTTTATATATATTTGTACTTATATATAAGTTTTGATCTTATGAATGATGCAGTTTTGTTACTTGGAAGTTTTTCTACAATGAACTTATTAATAATTTTTATCTACGATGAACATTTTTTCCAATAAATCCGATTTTGTGAACTCTCATCTCATTTTCTCCTACAAAAATTCGTTCATCTTTAAAAAAGTTTAAATTCCCGTAAATAAAATCAGAGGAATTTGTGTTATTTTGTCACGGGATTGTGTGTGAGAATTTTCGTTGGGGGAAAAAAGAGTTTTTATTTTTTATGTGGGAAATTTCTAGTAAGGTCCCTGGCATCACTGTAGTGTGAAGTGAAGATTGTTACAATTTACCTATGTAACCGGTACTTTTGTTTGGGTACACGAGAAAATAAAATAGAATAAGCCCAAGAAGGATATAAACACAGATGACGACATGACGTTTACCGTTAGGATAGCCATTTTTTCGTGATGTCAGCAAATACTTCTTGTCACACAAACAGCTGTTCTTTGTTTACGTTTTACTGGTTGCCAACGTTGCTAAAAAGATAAACTTCGAAGCCGAAACTTTGGCCGAAGGCTAAAAAAAACAGCATCAACTTATTAAATTGTTTCCTTTATTAAGCAACTCAAATTCATAAGTCAATAATTTTGATTTGTTTCCCTTATTTTAATAATTTTGAATCGTATTTCTACTAACGACTAATTAATACAGTAGAACATCCATTAGTCTGGTAGCACTATTGCGAAACCAATAAAGCTAAATTTGTTGCAACGCTTGCATTTTTCTGCCAAAGTGACAAGAAGTATCTGCTGACGTCATGCTAGATAACGGTAAACGGCCTCATGTCGTTATCTAGCATTCTATGTATCTTGGAATAAGCCCCTAGCTGCAATCGCAATTGTGATGATGACTATTGATGAAATCGTTTGCCAAGAAATGGTAGCAAAATTTATCCCACACTAGTCAACGCAACTCTTCCGCACATGAAACTTAAAAAAAATACCGCGTTTTTTTTTGTTCTTCTTTGTAGTTTTTGGACAAAGCACATTGCACGACCCATTTCGAAATGTTCGTTTGCCTTCAACGGCGGGAAAAACTTAATTAGAACATCATCTGATTTTGACAAATGAGGCCATGAAGGCTGGTTGGAATTTGAAGCTGATGCTTGTACTGCATCTGGGGTGCTCGAAATCATCACACACTATCCCCCCCCCCGCCCTCCCTTTGCACACGGGCCTGCCTACTGTTTACGGTTCGACTCGATTGTCGCTGGCCACTATTGCACCCTTGGCTTAATGGTACTCATTAGCAGAGCTGCCATATATACGGGAAAATCCGTATTTGTACGGATTTATGAAATTTTCAGCAAAAATACGGATTTTTATACAACTCTCGAACTTTATTCTCGTACACCGACTGAAACCGCTTCTGAAAACCGCTACTCATTGAGGGAAATTTTGTACAGAACTACTGGCATCACTGATTGACCAAAGTGGGACTTACAACGCGGGAGCGAAAAGGCCGCGAAATTATTCATTCACATTGACGCGAAACACGTCGCTATTCAAATGCAACGCTGGAAATTTGTTTCATTATAGTGATGCCACAAAAAAATCAGAAAGCTCAAAGATTTTTCTTGAAAATAGTGATAGTGCGCTCTTTTTAATAAAATGTATAATTTTTTTGGTTTTTATAAACTTTTTCACCGCTAACCGTTATTTTTTTTTTGAAAATGCCAAAATAATTTGACAAATCTATTAAGAAGAATATTTGTTACGAGGTGGCTACACTTATCGTAAAGATATCACGAACAGCTGATAAAAATAAGCAAAAAATTTACGAATTCTCACGAAGTAAATAAAACCAGCCAATATTCAACACCGGCTGATGGTAAGCGAAGGGCCTTCTATGGCCTTGACCATCGAAACATTCATCACACAGGATACAGGACGCGGTGCTGGCATACCGCTGCATACAGATCTTCGGCGCTTCGAATACAAAACCGCGGATAGGTGACAACGGCACGGAACTGGACACTTTGGAATTTGAAAGTGAAATGGATGGTCAGATGAGGGCTGGATCTACGTCTTGTGGCTGTATAGAGCATAATCAAGTTTTCGCCAGAATCCACGGTCTTAATAGTTTGGATTTCTTGCTGTAGTTTCTTTTCTATTCACAACTAGAGAGTGGACTATGCCGAAGCTTAAATACCCCCACACAGTAGGAAGAAGTACCTCGAACATAAAAAACAGTGGTCTTAAGACCCCATTTTGAGCCATTTATAGGTGCTTTTGGAGCCCGGATCATGTACAAAATTCGTTTCTACAAATTTTCAATCAAATCCACCAAAAAAAAAAATTTGGTCTCAAGACCCCATTTGACCCTTATATATGTGGTTTCGGAACCTCGGACCATGTCAAAAATACGTTTGTAAACATTTCCAATCGAATACAGCAATAAAAAAGACTTCAAAAATGTTGAACTTTTTTTCGTTATATGGGAGCCACGCCCAGTTTTTGTCCAATTTGGCTGATTCTCGAACTTGATCTCAGTATTCACGAGAAAAACATGTACCCAAAGTTTCAAGTCGATATCTTCAAAACTGCGACCGCTATCGTGCGGACGGTCAGACGGACAGACAGACGGACATCGCTAAATCGACTCCGGCGGTAATGCTGATCAAGAATATATATACTTTTCCATACCGGACACGCCTCCTTATGGGCGTTACAAACGTTGTGACAAAGTTAGTATACCCTGCCACAGCGTGTGTGGTGGTATAATAAAAACAAATAAATAAAGGGACCGTATTTTCATTTAAGAGTAATTTAGACTACAGCTGGCACCGAATGCGTCCTTGGAATTTTTTGGGTGAAATGTAAGGGACGGTGCCCACCTACTGGCACCCTAAGGCTTTGAGGCCATAACTTTCATTTGAAAAATAATTTTTCGGATATATCGGGTTCGTTTGAAAGCTGAGTTCAATAGATAACAAAATAACAAGATAACAGAACCTAAAAACTCCGAAAACTACGATTTTGGCAGTCGATCTAGCAAAAGTTTCCAAAATCGACCCTCCAAAAAAGGTGCCCAGCTACTCGCACCCATTTACAATTCGCTGTAAAAATCTAAAATGAAGTATAAACATTAGTTTATTAATTTTTTTGTGTTGTTTATTCTTTCAGTAGTTCACTCTGACCATTTAAACTGAAAATAATCATTTGTGAGATTTTATTTGCAAAATAAATGGAAATAAGTGAAAAAAAGGGTTAAAATTATGTTTCGCTGCCTTCAGCTTCCCCCTCATATTCAGAACCGTAATTTTTGCAAAAAATATAGCTCCTTTGTATGTTGACACATTTGAAGTGAACAGCACGATGTTTGCACGACATTGTGTCAAGGATACCAGTAGGTGGGCACTTTTGCTATTCTGACAGAATCTTAGATTCCTCATTCCCATTTCACAACAATGTTCCATTGTTTGTCGAAAGCGTGAAAAATAAGAACAAACCCTTAATTTTAAATCGAAATTTCGGAAATTAATTTAAAGGAAATTTATTTTCTGCTTTTTTAAAAGGTTATATTTTAAAAAACTTGTTTTTTACTCTTATTTATTTACTTTTCGATGACCGTGCGACTACAGCAACACGTGCATACAACTCAATGATTTATGAAAAGTGAACGCGTGACGAGATGACACTTTGACACTAAGCACATTGCCGCTGTCATCGCCACGAACGTCAGAACTGATGGGTGCCAGTAGGTGGGCACCCTCCCCTACCATGTGGGACTACAGATTTCAGCAAGTGCGTCCTTGGTAATGTTTTGGGTGAATCATGCCAAAGGGTATTACAGCTGCCACCAAGTATGCCTTTGAAATTTTATTTAATGTTTCATTGCAGTTGAGATTACAGCTGCCACCGAGTGCTTCCATAGACATTTTATGGGCGAACCACGTCACTGGAACTTTTTTGGGGTGAATCACGTCACTTGGTGACATCTGTAATCCAACATGGTATGATTCACCCAAAAAATGTCCAAGGAAGCACTTGGTGGCACCTGAAGTCCGAAAAAATCACTTTTTCTATCAACACTTCGATCACGAAACTTTTAAAAACGGTGCATGCAGCGTAACCTAAAAATTAAGCTGCACCGACGCTTCAACGGCGGAACTTGATCGCCGCAGTGTGACGGCTCTCGTATACCGCCGTGTAATTCGCTGACGCAGCGGCTGCGGAATTTCGCGTTGGTGTGTGGGGACCTTTATTCGGTCGGTCGGCAGATATTCCCTGAAATCATTGGGACTGACCGACCGATTTTGTGCGAATTGTTCTAAACTGTGGTAAAAACTGTCAAATAAGGGAATAAAATGGTTCTGAACTTTGGTTACCATTTCCCTCTAAGTTCTCGAAATATTGAATGTGCGGGCGTGAAAAATTTTGCTCCATATCATTAAATGTGTATTTCGTTACCAGGCAAATCTTTCAAAAGCAATTGCGCTGCTCACAGGTGTGGTAACAACGTCATTGATGGCTCCTTTGAAAGATCACAAGGTGCCATGTGTACTTAAGAGGTCTAAAGTTTACAACTTATATGGTTTCTGAGAAAACTCAAATATTGGAAAAAATGATTTTTTGCAATACTTTTGAACGCTCTTGCGGCTTTCTGCAGCATTTCTTAATCTTGATGTCGGTCTCAAAAAATTCTATCATCTTTCCCATGTGCACTTAAGAGAGGACGCGATATTGTATTTCGGGCTTAAAGCCCGAAGTCTTGGCACTGACTGTAAAAGGCCAAAAAAATAATTAATAAACCAAAAAGCTAAAAACAAAAGTGATCAAAAATGCTGAGAACGCCGCCACTTCAAAATCCAATTTCGCGAACCGGTTTGGATTGCACTAACAATATTGAAGCACCCGCGTTATCGTCGCAGTCAAAAGCCTCTGTACTCTCTGAGCTTGCATCGAAAATTTCTTTTGTGTTCCCCGCCAACAGTGATATTCGAGCGGAAAATATAATTTTGAAGAGCCGATTTGCAGATGCGCTATTTTCAGGCTCTCTCGCATCACCAGTTGTTCCTTGGAGAGAACAATGTAAAACCCCTACACCCAGCAGGAGGCCGCAATTACAGCAGCCGTAACATATACATACACTTTGGCAAGTACAAATGCCTTTAAGACTAGGGTTACCAGATTCTCTTGAGTAAAAAAGAGTACAGAGTACTCCTCGGTTTTAGACCACATATTTTTTAAAAGTCAAAAATTAAAAATTTAATTTTAAAAAAATTAATTTAAAATTTTGTAAAACTCATTAAGTGCACACGTATACGCTGATTTCCAACTCCAAAGGGTCTAAGTGACATACAAATTAAGCGGATAATAAGTATAACGCTAAATTTTAGACCCCGGGGCTAATGTTCCGGTCCCTCCTCAAGAAATTGAAAAATTTAGCTATATATTTGGATTGTTTTCGATAAAGACATTCAAAATTGTTTTTAATATTTCTGTTAAAAAAGTGGTAGGTCTCAACTTATTTTTTTTTTAATCCTAGCATTTAAGAAATTTGGTAACTTTTTGAATGCAATGTGACGAAAGATGATTCAAACTAACATATATACCAAAATATTTGATGGTTTTAATTTTAATTCTGACGAATAATGAAAATGGGTTACCTTACCGTGGCAATCCCGGGATGCCGGGATCAGTCCCGGGATTTGGATTTTTTTCAATTCAACCAAAATTCAGTAAAAAAAATGTAATATTAAATCGAATTGAATTGCTTTTAATGTACCCATACTATAATATTTTGGAAATTGCGCAAATAATCTAACAATATTCAAGGTTTTTATTGGATTTTTTAAAATTAAATTTATCACACCTATGATATGGAATATTAGAAAAAATTACTTAATTACTTTGAAATTGTAGAATAAAATACTAATTTGAATAGATTTGGTTCTTGGGTTTCCGGTCAGAATAAGATCATTTTAAAAATGTGTCGTTTGATCCACATTTCTCGAACAACTCTTGACCTGAACATTTTGTCGCACATTTTAATATACGGAATTGGAATTTGTATTTCATGACCCGAACGATGTTCGATGTATTTTTTGATCCGATTTCCATTTAAACAAAATGGATTTGAGTGCTTTATAGTCTACTAATTTGCAAACAGTTTGGAACTATTTTTTTGGTTAAATTTTTTGACGTAATGAAAATATGCCTAAATTGCCTTCACGCAATGGTACAAATTTCTGCAATGCGTATTGCATATTTTTATATGTATAACTCATATAGTTTATGTACGACTATATCAAACAAAATAAATAATTTTTCCAAACCAATAAAATCAAATAAAACACATTAAATTTCCAAAAATATCCGACTTTTCGAAGTTTTTTCCTGAATGCTTATCAACATTTTTTGGATGAAAAACCTTGCTAAAACTAAACCATTCAGAAAGAAATTATTCATGATAGAAAAAGCTCCTGAATTTATAAATTTTTTCTAAACAGATAGAATTTAATTGATTAATTTTTTACTAATATAAAAGGCATATTTTTGAAAAAATTGCACATAAAACTTGTCCCGAAAATCCCGGGATTAGTCAGTGCGAATCCCGGGATTTTCGGGACTAACAAAGAAGCGGGATCCCGGGATTGACATGCCTAGGTGATACATTCAGCTGTTATATGATAAAGTCCCAGAAATAAGAAAAAGAGTACTTAATAGTACTTTCGGGAAAAAAGTGAGAGTAAAAAAGAGGAGGGCCTAAAAAAGAGTACTCTTTAAAAGAGTACGTCTGGTAACCCTATTTAAGCGCCAAACGACCCCTCCTGAAAATACAAATACGCCTAAGATTTTGAAAACTAAATCGAATATCCAACCCGTAAATCTTCGTCAAAATAGATATTCTTTATAGTATGACCAAGAAAATTCAGACCCTAAACCCACAACGTCGAAGCCGCCACCAATTTATCTCAGAGAAAAAAACTCAAATTCTCTTGTCAATCTGATAACACAGCTTTCCGGTGCCAACAGATTTCATGTGATGCTTATTCTCAAGGGCGCTATCCATGAAACTAAAATTCAGATTTTCGAAAAGTAATTTTGATAAGTGCAAAAAGAGCTATTACACATACCAGCTCAAAAGTAGCAAAGGCCTTCTTGATGTAATAAGGGGTATAGACTCTTTTATCGAATGCGATGAACTAAAAGCCGCATTAATAGAACAAAAATTCCAAGTTAGATCTAAGTCTAACATAAAAAACAGAGATAAATTACCCCAACCTCTTCCGCATTGAAATGGAATATGACCCTAAGATCTTAAAAAATAGCGAACCCCACCCCATATATAATCTGCGGTATTTATTACCCCATAAAGTCAGTGCTAATGAGCCGCATAAAGCCGTGGTCCAATATTGTACACTTCCCAGTGTTTGTGTTATTTGTGGTGACTTGCACCAGACCCAATTATGCCCAAAAGCTAGGAACGATGCAGCCGTTAGACATTGTAGTAACTGTGGTAAAAATCACTGCAAATTATAGAGGATGTGTGGTCTATAAAACACTTAATAAGAACAATAAGCCATGAATGCGATAAAAATATCCTTCTGGAATGCGAACGGCTTATGCCAACATAAATTTGAACTTTTTCAATTCCTCAAATCATACTCATACTCATAGATGTAATGCTAATTTCAGAGACCCATCCCAAGCAACCACAAACAGATAATTGCCACAAGCTTTGTGGCATATCGGTGCTATATAAGTGGCTTGTAACCTAATCTGTTAAAAATAAGTGTTTAACAGATGGCATATAAGTCACTTGTAAATTGGTTCCTAAAAGGTTCCATCTGTGTGGCTAACATTACATATGCCACTCGGCCGTACAGTGGCAGAGTTGCTTTGGTGGCCCAAGTGTGGCTAGTATGTGGCTTTGTCACTTTCTTTACATTTAACGTTTGTTCTGTTTGACAGTTTGACAGTTAGTGCTGTTCGACAGTTCTAAGCCAATTGGCAGCGACGGAATGACGGCCTTGCGACGCAGCCGCTTTCTACCGTTGAAGACACGGCTGAGCATTATTATAATTTCAGTTTGTACTTATTGTTACGGTAATATTTTGTTTTAAAAGTTAATAGATAATTTGTGTACAACACTCAAATAATAAGAAGTAGAAAAATCTGCTACCGTAGTAAAGGAGTAGAAATTTATAAATCATTGCGAGAGTATTAGATCTACTCCGATAGGACATGTCTTCTTTGTCGCTTCTGATTCTTCGAAACTATGATCAATGCTTAAATTTGTGTTACATACCGCTTTTATCCACTTGGTTGTTCCTTATGTATTTTGATACGCTAAATCCGAAAATAAACTTTAAATTTTTCCAGCACGTACCATTTTTCTGCAAAAGCCACAAAAATTGCATTTTTGGTGCCATAAAAATTTCATTATTATTATTTTCGTATCCAGCGTTTCAAAATACATAAGAATTTGTCTATCATGTATATTTAACACACAAAAAGTTCAGTTTTGTCGATCAGTGTAATCTTTGTTATTTATTTGTTACATTTTTCTATCAAACCGAAATTTTCGGCGGAAATATAGGAATTTCGGCCGAAAACGAAATTTGGCCGAAAGCGATATTTTATTTTTCGGCCGAATCCGAAACACGGCCGAAACAGCTTTTTTTGGCGAAAAGCCGAAAAACCGAAACCGAATTTCGGTCGGTCTCTACTTAGAACTACCAATAATTTTTAACGATGCAATTTAACAATTTAATTAACATTTAACAATTTAAACAAATGCTTGTTGCCCTAATCCAGGGCAGCCGGCAGGGGGGGGGTTGGGTGTCAACCCCCCCCCCCCCTTTGAGATTGGAAAAACACTTTTATTTATCAAGAAATTATCATACTAGCTTATACCCACAGCTTCGCTCGCATAAATTTTGTAATTAACGTAGAAATGTTATATGTATTATTTAAGCAGCTGACATAAAAATAGATTTTGCAAGTCATCTTAAATGCCCGTAGTCAACCCTCAGCCCATTCACCACCCAGCACCAAATTCAAAATTTCAGCGAAATCCCTTGAATAGGACCCGAGTTACAGAGCTTTAAAAATTTTATGGCGTTGAATATCTCAAAAGTTCTCAATAAGAGTATTCATTTAAAGTGGGAAACCCCTCGAAAACGCGCAGTTGCTTAAAAGAACTCTCAAATTTCATATGTTTTGATTGCTCATCTACACAACTGAATCGTTTCCCAGGCGTTTCCCACTTTAAATGAATCGCCCTAATGTAACAAAGGCAATTCTGACCGGAGACCATATTTTTGTACAATATTAACGCAAAAATTGAGTTTATGATATTTATAATTTTCTTTTGCACAAAAATCACTGAAAATGTAAATTTCAGACCAATTAAATATTGATTATGCTTCTGGAGTTTTTTTTTTATAATTCACATTTGATTTATTGGATCTTTCTAAATACTTAGAACTAGCAATAATTTTTAACGATGCAATTTAACAATTTAATTAACATTTAACAATTTAAGCAAATGCTTGTTGCCCTAATCCAGGGCAGCCGGCAGGGGGGGTTTGGGTGTCAAACCCCCCCCCCCCCCCCTTTGAGATTATACTAAGGCATTCAATCCCGAAGTGTTTTTGAAAATCAAATACTTTAAGTTTAATTCGACAAATAAATATTACATTAAACCAAAAAAATAATATTTCAAATATATATAGTCAAACAAAAAGTAATTCTTTTTAAATTAGATTGCTCCAACAAATTATTTTTTTTTGCCAGGCTGAATCCGAATATAATCGTAAAATTCAGCCCGCTATATTTCATGCTACACACGAAAAACCTACTTTCAGTAGTTTTAGTATTATAACGGGAATGGATACACCAATTGTTGTTTAAAATTATCGAAATTTGTGTCCATTCAAAAGACACACACAAAACCATTTATCCAATTCGTAAAGTTTTCAATATACGGTCATAAAATAATTTTAGCTTATATCTTTTTTGTAAAAAAAAAACTGTTTTAATTGAAAAAATTTTATTCAGATCGATGAAAGTTGTTTGTTAAGCGTTATTGACAAAAATTTTGTAAATTTTTGTGTGTGTAGCACTAAATCTGCAAAAGTCCGTTTTTTAATTTACCAATTAGATTGAAAGTAAATGCACGGCTTTATTTTTGTGGAAAAACGTCAAAAATATCTTTAAAAATGCATAAAAAATGCATTTTTTTAATCCCGGGATTCCGGACTCAAAATCCCGGGTTTCCGGGATTGAGAAAACGTCCGGGATCCCGGGATTGAATGTCTTAGCTTATACCCACAGCTTCGCTCGCAATAATTTTGTAATTTCATGTTAACGTAGAAATGTTATATGTATTATTTAAGCAGCTGACATAAAAATAGATTTTGCAAGTCATCCCTCTGCCCATTCACCTCCCAGCACCAAATCCAAAATTTCAGCGAAATCCCTTGAATTGGACCCGAGTTACAGAGCTTTTAAAATTTTAGGGCGTGGCAGTGGGCGGATCTTAAATGCCCATAGTCAACCCTCTGCCCATTCACCACCCAGCTCCAAATATCCAAAATTTCAGCGAAATCCCTTGAATAGGAACCGAGATACAGAGATTTAAAAATTTAAGGGCGTGGCAGTGGGCGGATCTTAAATTTCCATAGTCAACCCTCAGCCCATTCACCTCCCAGCACCAAATCCAAAATTTCAGCGAAATCCCTTGAATAGGACCCGAGTTACAGAGCTTTAAAAATATTAAGGCGTGGCAGTGGGCGGATCTTAAATTTCCATAGTCAACCCTCAGCCCATTCACCTCCCAGCACCAAATCTAAAATTTCACCGAAATCCCTTGATATGGACCCGAGTTACAAAGCTTTTAAAATTTTAGGGCGTGGCAGTGGGCGGATCTTATATGCCCATAGTCAACCCTCAGCCCATTCACCACCCAGCTCCAAATTCAAAATTTCAGCGAAATCCCTTTTATGGCGTGGCAGTAGGCGGACTGCAAATTTTCAGAATCAACATGTTACCCATTCATTACCCAAAACCACATACAAAATTTCAACAAAATCGGTAAAACACTGCACTTTAAAATAATATTTGCTACGCCCACCTCGAACGCCCAATGAAATTTTGATATGTGTTTCATTAAAATCGGTCAAGTGTTTCTTGAGTTATAAGGGAACAAACATACATACAAACCTACAAACAAAGAATTTTAAGTAAGAGATTTCAAAAATATTATTTGTTTTAAAATATAAATTCATTGTAAAAACCGTATTTTTTAATACCTCTAAAAGAAAAGTAGAATAGGAAAAGCATATTTATGAAGGTTTGCTTTTAAATAAACCATGATGTAATAATACTAGGTGATATCAGTAGGGAGAGCCGTTGAAATTTGAATATGTACTGACATTACCTGGTATTATATCATCATGTAACTAAACAAATATATTTCAGTATTGAGTAGTTATATTTTGTAAGGTGTAATTAAAACAAGAGCTACTCGACTTAAGATGTTGTGTCAAGCTAGGTGGGTTGAAAAACACGAAGCTATAGCGGCTTTTGTAGAGCTGCAGCAGTACGTTATAAGCGCCTTATATGAAATAAAAACTTGGTTAGATTCAAAAACCTCCAGTACGAATCAATATTGGAATGTTCCGAGGTTGCTTTAGTTGGAAATGTAGAACTGTGGCGAAGTTTTGTGGACCAAAATGAACTAAAAAAGACAAACGCCCCTGGAATATCTTCAAGTATGAATTTTTCTTTTAAACATTGTACAACACGCACACATAGTAGAAACATTTCATATATTTAAATAATGTGTTTATTTATTTGTAAAATATTTTTTGTTTGTATTGTACGCAAATCTGCCAAAATCAAAATGCTTTTAAAGCTGTGCCTGTTTCTATGAATTTTTTTATCGGCACATATATATTTATGTATATTACTTAACTTGTGAAATAATAAAATTAAAAAAAAAATGTGTAAAACGTAAAAAAATTTTCCATATACATTTTTTTAATTTTTTATTTATCAAAACCCCCCCCTTGAAAAAATCCTGCCGGCGGCCCTGCCCTAATCCATCGGTTTTGACAACGTTATGTAGTACTCGATGGTTATGGCGGCATCAAGGTGATGTTGACATCGTAGGATGTTGACATTGACTGTATGCCGACATAATCGGGAAGTCGGAAGCGACGAGGGTTCCGGGGCTATCTATCAAATGCAACAGAATAGTTACGCTTTAAGGTCCCCACACACCAACGCGAAATTTCGCAGCGATTTTTTTGCGAACCAAATTACACGGTGGTATATGAGAGCATTCACACTGCGGCTATCAAGTTCCGCCGTTGAAGCGTCGGTGCAGCGCAATTTTTAGGTTACGCTGCATTTTTTTTTTTTTTTTTTAATAATAATTTTATTTAATTGAATCACCTAATAATAACTTAGGTCTAACAATGATTTTTCAAAAATTCAGAAGTTCAGCTTATTATTATAATATTCAGATTAAAACTATTTGCCCTATATCCATTGATTTAGGCAATGTGGAGTTATCGTAACTAATATATGGGGAATATATTAGTTTCGTTTGAGACGTGAGGGATTCAGAGGTCTCAGTAAATTTCTATTTGGGTGAAACATGAGCTTCTGCTTGTACTTCGAGGTAAGTTTCGGAATTGCGTCTTTTACTGCAGGTATATTCAGGTCTCTGTGGATGTTAGTATTTTTTATATACCAAGGGGCTCTGGCAATTTGTCTCAGAATTTTAGATTGGACTCTCTGGAGTTTTTCCACGTTCGAGGGAGAGGCAGTGCCCCAGAGTTCAATTCCATATGTCCATATGGGTTTTATTATACTTTTGTATATTTGGACTTTGTATGTGAGATTTAGCTTTGATGCACTTGAGATTAGCCAGTTTAGTTCCAATTGCTTTAGTTTGATCTGAGTGATTTTGGATTCAATATGTTTATGCTATGTGAGTCGGCGATCGAGATGCATTCCAAGATACTTGGTTTCGGAACTTTCAGGGACGACTTGGCCGTTTATCTTCAGAGCACGACACGTGCCCCTTCTTAGAGTGAAGGTTAAGTGACAGCTTTTGGATTCATTGACCTTGATTTTCCATCGATGTAGCCAATTACTTAGAGTGTCCAAGTGTTTTCGCACGTATAGAGATGCCATGTATAGGTTTGAGTGAGAGCACATGATAGCAGTGTCATCAGCAAAAGTCGATATGAGAGTTCTATCACTTTTGGGCATATCTGCAGTATAGAGAATATATAGCAGGGGCTCGAGGACACTGCCTTGTGGTACTCCGGCCAGTATTTCGTATTTTCGGGAGACAAAGCTTTTGTATTTTACTACAAATTTTCTATTCGTGAGGTAGTTTTTGAGTAGACAGTGCATATTAGCGGGAAGAATATGCTGTAGTTTGTAAATAAGTCCTTCGTGCCAGACTTTATCGAAGGCCTGGGTGATATCGAGGAAAACAGCGGAGCAATACTGTTTATTTTCGAAAGTGCCTTTTATTGAGTCAACAATGCGGTGCACTTGCTCAATAGTGCCATGCTTTTCGCGGAAGCCAAACTGGTGATCGGGAATCACTTGTTTTTCTAGAATTTTCGGTAGAATCAATTTTATTAAAAGTTTTTCGAAGAGTTTCGATATTACAGAGAGCAAACTTATAGGCCGGTATGACGTCACATTACTGGGATCTTTTCCAGGTTTGGGAATCATTGTAACTTGAGATAGTTTCCAATCATCTGGGTAGTGACATGTTCTGAGAATCGCGTTAAATATGTGCAATAAGTGGGTTATTGCAACTGTTGGCAGTTGTTTTATCATTGTTGGCGTTATCAAGTCCAGTCCTGGTGCTTTTTTCGGGTCCAAGCTTTTGTTTATTGCCTCCATAAGTTCGTTTTTTTTAATCGCGATTGTACAATAGGTATTATATGGGATGGATGTTGGTATTGGGATATCACCAGCTGTCGTGTTCGGGGTGAACACGGTTTTTAGGTGGTTGGCCAAAGCTGCACCCTTTTCTGCATCGCTTCTGACCCAGTTTCCATTTGGCAGCCTTATAGGGGGTTCTGTCAGTATTGGTTTTTTTCGTATTTTTTGCAGCTCGCCAGAGCGAGTAGTTTGTTGATTTTGTGGGTGCGAGATGTTCAAAAAATAGCTGGAATTCTCTTTCGGATTTCCTCTCAAGCTGCTTTTTTAGAATTCGACAGACATCATTAAGCTGTTTTTTCAGATTTGGGGATCTGTTGTTTTGCCAATCGCGACGTATTTTCCTTTTATTTTTTATTAACTGCTCTATGTCCTTTGGAGTACACTTTGCATAGCTAGATTTGAGCCAGTTTGTGAGTTTGCTGGTCAGTTTATCTGGTGGATTGGCCTCAGAACTTGGCGCATACTTTATTGTGATAATAGTAGGCGTATGGTCTGATGAGAGATCTAGAGAGGATTCAATAAACAATTGGCTCCTTTTTACAGTTTTGAATACTGAAAAGTCAATGACATCGGGGGTTTTGCGACTGTCAGTTGACCAGTAAGTTGGCGTGCCAGAAGAGATCACGTCAAGACCGAGTCTGTTTACAGTGTTCAACAGGAGCCTGCCCTTTGGCGATATAAGGCGAGAGCCCCAATATGTATGTTTGGCGTTGAAATCGCCGGCAACGAGATACTTTTGTCCAAGAGAATGGAAAAAGTCTGGAATTGTTGCTCAGATATTTGTGTCTGGGCGGGCAGTATGTAGCTGTTAATGTTAGGCCTTTTAATTATTCATCGAGAGAAATACTTGTCGCTTGAATATATTCTGTGCAATAATTCTGGAGAGCGTAATGTTTTATACGACTTTTAATGAGAATAGCGGTTCCACCTCTAGCGTTTCCGCTTGGATGCTTTGTGTCATAGAGTCTGTATCCTGGTAAATTGAAAAAGTGTTTTTCAGTGAAGTGTGTTTCAGAAATTAGCATAACGTCTATGCTGGACTCTTTCAAGAACTCGAGAAGTTATACTTTGTGATGACACAGGCCGTTTGCATTCCAGAATGATATTTTTAAACCATTCATGGCTTAGACATGAGATGTTGTAGTAAAAGACTTTGATTCTTTATCATTTCTTGCATCATATTTTGCATACCAGACATAAATTGAGACATATTTCGCATGAATATTTGTAGAGTTTGTTCAAGGCTTCTACTAGGAGGAGCAGGTTGCGCGTGCACAGTGGCAGAGTGACCGCTTTTTAAGGCACTGGCGTAGGAAACGCCTTGTTTTGTAAATGGGTTTGCAAAGGATTGAGCAGCGGATAGCGGAGGAAATTTTTGGGTTTTCCATGTTTCATGTTTTTGCGTCACATTTTCCGTCTTTTTTATGAAGCATTGATAGACTGCACAGCCTCCATAGTTAGCAGTGTGATTGCCACCGCAATTACTACATTTTTTAATAGTGGAATCCTCTTTTGTTTTTGTGCACGAACCTGTTTCTCCACAAATTACGCACACGCTGGAAGAGTGCAGTAAGACTTTGTGTGGCCGTATTCTTGGCAGTTATGACACTGAATCGGTCCACTGCGCTTGTGGGGCACTTCAATTGTAATTTTGCGATGTAGCAGATATCTGCGAGAGTATATCGGGTGGGGTTCACCTTTTTTAAGCAATTTTGAGTCGAACTCTAGTTCCACTCGAAAAAGGGGTTGTGGGATTTTTTTTTTTATTTTGGATATTGAATACGGACGTTATTTGGAAGCCTTCATTACTTATTTCAGTTTTGATTTCGTCGCATTCTACGAAAGGCTCGATACCTTTCAGTACGACTGAGAGGCCTTTGGAACTTTTGAGGTGTAGTATTATTATTATTATTGAACGGGATATGCACTGCGTCCAATAGTGAACTATTGTGCCCCGTCAAGGACTTATAGCAACTCTATAAGTCCTATCCTATTGAGAAATTGTAGTATCGGGCCTACTTCTAGGGATTTCAATATGTGTTCTGGTATTTGGTGGTCGCCCAGATATCTTTTCCGTTTTTACATGAGTGCGGGGCACTCTCCTATGATATGTTTTGAAGTTTCAGTGTCCTCCGTGCAAAACCTGCATTTGTCGTCCGATACTATTCTCAGTTTTGATAGGTGGTAGTTAAACCTACAATGTCTTGTCAAAATCCCTGTTATTATTCTTATACTCTTTTTTGGTAAGTTCATACATTATTTATGTCGCTTTAGGTAGTAAGTCCCTAGTAGTGTTTTTGATTGTTTCAGGCCAGGTCCCAGTATAATTTCCGTAGTTTATCTTCTTCTTCTTTTAATATAATAGAGATGGTCCCTTTTCCCATTCCACAGAATGGTTCTGGCCCTACGAAGGGAGTTTCCAATATGTATGTTTGGCGTTGAAATCGCCGGCAACGAGATACTTTTGTCCAAGAGAATGGAAAAAGTCTGGAATTGTTGCTCAGATATTTTGTGTCTGGGCGGGCAGTATGTAGCTGTTAATGTTAGGCCTTTTAATTATTCATCGAGAGAAATACTTGTCGCTTGAATATATTCTGTGCAATAATTCTGGAGAGCGTAATGTTTTATACGACTTTTAATGAGAATAGCGGTTCCACCTCTAGCGTTTCCGCTTGGATGCTTTGTGTCATAGAGTCTGTATCCTGGTAAATTGAAAAAGTGTTTTTCAGTGAAGTGTGTTTCAGAAATTAGCATAACGTCTATGTTGGACTCTTTCAAGAACTCGAGAAGTTATACTTTGTGATGACACAGGCCGTTTGCATTCCAGAATGATATTTTTAAACCATTCATGGCTTAGACATGAGATGTTGTAGTAAAAGACTTTGATTCTTTATCATTTCTTGCATCATATTTTGCATACCAGACATAAATTGAGACATATTTCGCATGAATATTTGTAGAGTTTGTTCAAGGCTTCTACTAGGAGGAGCAGGTTGCGCGTGCACAGTGGCAGAGTGACCGCTTTTTAAGGCACTGGCGTAGGAAACGCCTTGTTTTGTAAATGGGTTTGCAAAGGATTGAGCAGCGGATAGCGGAGGAAATTTTTGGGTTTTCCATGTTTCATGTTTTTGCGTCACATTTTCCGTCTTTTTTATGAAGCATTGATAGACTGCACAGCCTCCATAGTTAGCAGTGTGATTGCCACCGCAATTACTACATTTTTTAATAGTGGAATCCTCTTTTGTTTTTGTGCACGAACCTGTTTCTCCACAAATTACGCACACGCTGGAAGAGTGCAGTAAGACTTTGTGTGGCCGTATTCTTGGCAGTTATGACACTGAATCGGTCCACTGCGCTTGTGGGGCACTTCAATTGTAATTTTGCGATGTAGCAGATATCTGCGAGAGTATATCGGGTGGGGTTCACCTTTTTTAAGCAATTTTGAGTCGAACTCTAGTTCCACTCGAAAAAGGGGTTGTGGGATTTTTTTTTTTATTTTGGATATTGAATACGGACGTTATTTGGAAGCCTTCATTACTTATTTCAGTTTTGATTTCGTCGCATTCTACGAAAGGCTCGATACCTTTCAGTACGACTGAGAGGCCTTTGGAACTTTTGAGGTGTAGTATTATTATTATTATTGAACGGGATATGCACTGCGTCCAATAGTGAACTATTGTGCCCCGTCAAGGACTTATAGCAACTCTATAAGTCCTATCCTATTGAGAAATTGTAGTATCGGGCCTACTTCTAGGGATTTCAATATGTGTTCTGGTATTTGGTGGTCGCCCAGATATCTTTTCCGTTTTTACATGAGTGCGGGGCACTCTCCTATGATATGTTTTGAAGTTTCAGTGTCCTCCGTGCAAAACCTGCATTTGTCGTCCGATACTATTCTCAGTTTTGATAGGTGGTAGTTAAACCTACAATGTCTTGTCAAAATCCCTGTTATTATTCTTATACTCTTTTTTGGTAAGTTCATACATTATTTATGTCGCTTTAGGTAGTAAGTCCCTAGTAGTGTTTTTGATTGTTTCAGGCCAGGTCCCAGTATAATTTCCGTAGTTTATCTTCTTCTTCTTTTAATATAATAGAGATGGTCCCTTTTCCCATTCCACAGAATGGTTCTGGCCCTACGAAGGGAGTTTCCACTCCTTTCTTTGCTAGTACGTCTGCCTTTTCATTACCTTCTATCCCTCTGTGACCCGGCACCCAGTAGATACAAACCCGATTGTGCAGGCCAAGCGTAATCAGTTTATCAAGGCACTCCCACACTAGTTTAGAGCTTACCTGGTATGATTTTAGTGCTTTGATTGCCGCTTGACTGTCGGATAGGATCGCAATGGTTTGGTTCCGGTATTTCCGTTTGAGGTTGAAGTGAGCGCACCTATCAATGGCATATATTTCCGCCTGAAATATACTGGTGTATTTACCCATGGGCTCAGAGTATTTTATCCTTGGCCCAAACACTCCTGCTCCAGTACCTTCTTCCGTAAGAGACCCGTCTGTATACCAGGATATCATACTTTGGTTTATTGTGTAATTTTCATGTACACCTTCCCACTCCTTTTTATTGCTAAGTTGTGTAGCAAATCGTTTGATGCAGCTGAACTTCGGTATCATGTTATCTCTTGGTAGTGAGATTTCAGGGTGTTGCTTCGTAAGAATATCAATCTTCCGACTTATGCAACAAGCTGACCCGACGCTTCCTCCAGTTATTCTCAGTATAGCCCTCTTCGCCTGCGTCTGAACGTAGATGTGAAGAGGTGTTAATTCTAACAGGACTTCTAATGATGCTGTAGGACAGCTTCTCATAGCCCCAGTTATACACACGCACGCTAATCTTTGCATTTTGGTTAATTCATTGATAACCGTTTGTTGATTTGTTCTTCCTACCCATGTTATCGCTCCATATGCGATCATTGGTCGTACGATTGCAGTACACATCCATCGTAGTATTTTTGGTGTACAGCCCCAGTTTTTCCCTGCGATGGACCTGCAGACCATAAATGCCCTCTTGGCTTTCTTTGATACATTATCAACATGCTTTTTCCAGAGTAATTTCTGATCCCAGGAATTTTACCTCTGTTTGAAGCTTCACTTCCGTTCCGTCTAACATAATTGTTTTCAGGTGCTTAAGTTTATATTTCCTTGTAAATGGTACAATAGTAGTCTTTGCTGGATTTACATTCAGTCCTACTTTTGTACACCATTTTTTAGTCACCATCAACCCTTGCTGAATTCATTCACATAGGGTATATTCAAATTTACCCCTACAAATAATTACTATATCGTCGGCGTAGCCTTGAAATGTATATCCATTGCTCGCCAATTCTTCAAGTAGTTCGTCCACAACGATGCTCAACTTCAGTGGGGATAGCACTCCCCCTTGTGGGCATCCTCTCGTTGTAGTTGCTATTAAGGCCCCAGTGCCTGCTGGTATCTCTATCGTTCTAGTTCTCAGCATATTTTTCATCCATAATGCTAGAGTATTACTAACACCTCTGCGGATGAGAGCATCTTTTATGGCCTCGTGTGAAGTATTGTCGAAGGCACCTTCAATATCGAGGAATGCACATATAGCTATTTCTTTTGTTTCAAAAGTTTCTTCTAGTACATTTGTCAGTTGATACAGAGCAGTTTCCGTTGATCTACCTGCACTATATGCATGCTGACTGGTATGTAGCGGGATGCTTTCTAGAATAGTTGTTCTCACATAATTGTCTACAATTTTCTCCAGAGTTTTCAGTACAAAGGAAGTTAGGCAGATTGGTCTGAAGGATTTCGGGTGAAGAGGATCCTTCTTCCGTACTTTCGGTATAAATACCACTCTTGCTCGCCTCCACATCTTTGGTATGTAACCCAAAGCGATACTGCCTCTCGCAATTTTCATTAGTGGGCATAGGAGAAGCTCTATGCCTTTCTGAAGTAGTCCTGGAAAAATGTTGTCTGCACCAGGAGATTTGAATGGTTTGAAGGTGCCCACCGCCCATCTTATGCGTGCTTCTGTACATATTCCGTTCGCTACCTTCCAATTCTCTTTCTTCGATCAACCTATGTATTCCATATGGTGTACAGTTGTTGTCCCTGAGGACCCTGGGAAATGAGTGTCTAGAAGTAGTTGGGCCTTATCTTCCTCATTTTCCGTGAATCTTGTAAGAGTATTCCTATAGTTCGACCAATCTCCTGTTCTTTTTGCCCGATTGAACAACCTGCGAACCTTGGTTCTCAGTTTAGATAAATCTTTGTTCCACCATGGTACGTCTTTTCATGAGTGTATTTTGCTGATTGGACAGCTTGCATCATATACATCATTAATAACTTTATTAAAGTTGTCTACCGCTGTTTCTAATTCTAGCTCATTCTTGATATTGTTGCCAGCTCCCATATGGACTGTGTTATTGCTCAGATCATCTAGATATATGTCCCAATTTGCTTTCTTGGGATTTCTTATACGTTTATTGATTGATGTAGAGCCATCTATGTCAAATCTTAGCATCCTATGATCAGACATCGATGGCTCTTCAGAAACCCTCCAATTGTGAACCAGTCCCCTCATTAGAGTATTTCCTATAGTTATGTCTAGGACCTCTTCTCGTGCACTGGTTACAAAAGTTGGTGTATTTCCAACATTACAAATTTCCAATTCATTACTAAGAATAAATTCAAGAAGGTACTCACCCCTTTGGTTGCTGTCTGTGCTGCCCCACGCCTCGTTATGCGCGTTGGCGTCACACCCGAGTGTAAGTGGTAACTTCTTCTCGTTACAGTAGCTCACCAGTCTAGTGACTAAGTCCGGTGGTGCATGGACGTCGTCTCCTGGGAAATACCCTGTCGCTACTACAACGTCGCGTATGATCCCTTTGATGTTGATTGGGATTTAAACCGCTACCAGGTCTCCCGAAAGAAATTCTGAAAGACATATATATTTCAAACCGTTAGTTAGTAACACACAGGCCCTTGGTTTTTCGCATCGTATGTCCCAAATTAACTGCGTGTCTTTACATGACAGACCTCATATCTGCCCCCTGAAGACCCAGGGTTCCTGAACCAGCACTATTCCAATATTGTTCTTGGTGATTACCCTTGCGATCGTTGCCAGCTTTCGCATGGTGCAGATTTACCTGCGCAACATTAGTGCTGGTCATGCTTACCATTATAGTTGGTCTTCCGCTGTCAGAGTGTCATCACTTTCCTCTGACAGTTTCTCATCCTGAGATTCATCATGCGTCCCCATGGTCAACATGGTTAAATCGAGGTCATCCAGTCCCTCAACCTCGTGAGATAGCAGGTTGACTTCCTCGACTTGCTCATTCTGTGCAGCTTCTATTTATGCCACAACCTCTTCCGGTATAATTCCCGATGAGGCTTCCGCCGTATTCGGTTTAGGATCCCGCGGCTTGTGGAGGTGTACAGGGATGCGGCCGAACCTGTACCGGAAAGTACAGTTGTTCGCCTTTATCGCCTCAAGCGAACGATCGTCAACGCCAAGCGTCATAAGCTTCCCCTTATTCTCGCCCTTGCTTCTAAAAATTCTCCAGAGCTCAGTTTGGAGTCCCTCGTTCTGAGCGATGAGGAGGGCCAAGAGTTTCTTGGTGTCCACACCTGCCGCTTTTGGAAGGTATACAGTTGCCATGTGTACATTAGATATGTTGTCCCCACTGCACGTCGTCAACTCCACACCTTTCCAGCTCGGCAGTTTAGGAACCGTCAACCTCAACCATTCCGCCGTTTCTTCGCTTGTGCAGTCCACCAGTATTAGGCCTGGTCGGAAATGGATGCCATCGAATTGGAGTTTGGACCTCCAACCCTTAAACATCTCCTCTACAACAGCTTCCTCAATCTGTCCTTGCTCCTCACGAGTGAGTATGTGCTCAGGATACAGTTTTGGAAGTATGGCCAGTGTTGTAGCCTTGACCGTGCTAGCATAGCTAACATCTGGCTTCCTGGTACCTGCCTTTGGCGCCACGCCCTTCCTGACCTCTTTCTTCTCTACCTGTTCAGGTCTCCTTCTCTTCACTTCATTGCCATCGTGTGGGCTTAGTTCGTCGGTGCCTCGTTTCTTCGGTTCTGTCGAGTCCTTCGGTCTGTCCAGAGCCTTCTGCTTGGCTGCTTCCGGAAGCCCTCCTTAGTGTAGCGCAAATACCATTTGGCACCCGCGCCACTTAAGCCGGTTGACTTCCGTATGTCCCCACGTTTGGCCTGTCCGGATGTCAGTCCAGTACTCGTCGATGGATGTGGTTGATCTCCGGTGGAGCCCACTAACCCACGACTTTCCTTCCACTTCCGTATAATTGGCAACGGTCCCGTTTGTTGTTTGGTACCCCTGCCCCCCTTCCTAAAGTCCGATTTCCTACTTCTCGGTGTCGCAATCGGTCGGTCAGTATTCGTGAAGACACGTTCCGCCCGATCTGCTTGTTGTGATGCGGTATAATCGCCCGCTGATTTGTTAATCTTTTTAAGACTATTCATACTTGTTCCCACGAGTGTAGGGGATAGTAGGTCCGCCGTGTCATAGCCCCCATTAACACGGTAAGGTCACGGTTACTCACAGAGATGACCTGGTATCCGTGAGACTCCGTTAAAATACAGTCAGTTACCCCCGACTGCAAACTAACCATGGGCACGGGTCGCGTGACACCCTGGATTGGGGGCGCGTTGCTTACTTTAGCTAGCAATCGACAGATGTCGATATACCATTGCCCGATGGTCGCCGCTAGGAGGCAGTAAGTCTTCTTGGTTTGCTACTCAATAAGGATCGTTTCTGGCTTCCCCAGGTGGAGAAATCAGTCACTTTGCCTTATGAGTCAACACCCTGACCAGCTCTTTTTGAGTTTATCAAAGAGATTGACAATTTTTCTATAATTGGATTCGCTGTAATTGGATTCAATGTTGGATTACAGATGTCACCGAGAGCGTCCATGGAAATGTTTTGCGCGAATCATGCCAAATGGGATTACTGCTGCCACCAGGGGCTTCATTGGAATTCTTTTGGGTGATTCACGTCACTTGGGATTAAAAGAACTCCCAAGTGTTGAACTAATCCCAAGTGACGTGATTCACCCCAAAAAAGTTCCATTGACGTGGTTCACCCAAAAAATTTTCAGGGAAGCACTCGGTGGCAGCTGTAATCTCAACTGCAATGAAACATTAAATAAAATTCCAAGGGCATACTTGGTGGCAGCTGTAATCCCATTTGGCATGATTCACCCAAAATATTACCAAGGACGCACTTGCTGAAATCTGTAATCACACATGGTACATATCACCCTAAAAATTCCAACTACGCACTCGGTGCCAGCTGTAGTACAAATTACTCTTAAAAGAAAATACGGTCCCTTTACTTATTTGTTTTTATTGTGAATAGAAAATAAACTAAAGCAAGAAATCCAAACTATTAATGCAGTGGATACAGGCGAAAGCTTGAGATGATCCTTGAATATGCCATATACAGCCAGAAGACGTAGATCCAGCCCGCATCTGACCATCCATTTCACTTTCAAATTCCAAAGTGTCCAGTTCCGTGCCGTTATATATTCACGTATCCGCGGTTATGTATTCGAAGCGCCGAAGATATGTATGCAGCGGTATGCCAGCACCTCGTCCTGTATCGTAAATGTTTCGATGGCCATGGCCATGGAAGGCCCTTCGCTTAGCATCAGCCGTTGATGAATATTGGCTGGTCTTATTTACTTGTGAGAATTCGTAAATTTTTTGTTTATTTTTATCAGCTGTTCGTGATATCTTTACGATTAGTGTAGCCACCCCGTAACAAATATTCTTCTTAATAGATTTGTCAAATTATTTTGGCATTTTCAAAAAAAAAATAATGGTTAGCGGTGAAAAAGTTTATAAAAACAAAAAAAATTATACATTTTATTAAAAAGAGCACTATTACAATTTTCAAGAAAAATCTTTGAGCTTTCTGATTTTTTTGTGGCATCACTGTAATGAAACAAATTTCCAGCGTTGCATTTGGGTAGCGACGGAGTGTTTCGCGTCAATGTGAATGAATAATTTCGAAGCCTTTTCGCTCTCGCGTTGTAAGCGGTAATTCTGCGGCAGCTACGGAATTTCGCGTTGGTGTGTGGGGACTAGGGGTGTCAATTTTCGGGACCTTTGCCAATCCCGGGATTTTCGGGATTTAAAAATGCAATCCCGAGATTCCGGGATTAGTACCGGGATTTGGATTTTTTTCAATTCAACAAAAATTTAGTATAAAAATGTTATATTACATAGAATTGAATTGCTTTTAATATACTTATTTTTTTGAAATTGTGCAAATAATCTAACAATAAATTTATATTGAATATATTCAAGGTTTTCATTGGATTTTTTTAAATTGAATTTGTCACACCTATGATTTGGAATATTAGAAAAAAGTTTGAATAACTTTAAAATATGTAGAATAAAATACTGATTGGAATCGATTTGGTTTTTGGAGTCTTGGGTTTCTGGTCAGAATAAGATCATTTTAAATATGTGTAGTTTGATCCACATTTCTCGAACAACTGGAATATTTTGTAGAACATTTTAATATACGGAACTGGAACTTGTATTTCATGTCTCGATGTATTTTTTGATCAATCTATCAATTTGCAAACAGTTTCTGCAATACGTATTGCATTTTTTATATGTATAACTTATATAGTTTATGTACGAGTATATAAATAAACCTTTCGGCAATTTTATTTTATTTTTTTTTTCTTTAAAAAAAAATAAATAATTTTTCCAAACCAATAAAATCAAATGAAACATGAAATTTCCAAAAAATATCCGACTTTTCGAAGTATTTTCCTGAATGCTTATCAACATTTTTTGGATGAAAAACTATGGTCCTTTCTAAAACTAAACCATTCAGAAAGAAATTATTCGTGATAGAAAAAGTTGATGAATTTTTAAATTTTTTCTAAACAAATAGAATTTAATTGATTAATTTTTTCCCATTATAAAAGGCATATTTTTGAAAAAATTGCTGATAAAACTTGTCCCGAAAATCCCGGGATTAGTCAGTGCGAATCCCGGTATTTTCGGGATCCTGGGGTTCGGGATCCCGGGATTGACATGCCTAGTGGGGACCTTTAGGCGTAGGGGTCGGGTGGGTCTTACCAAATTTCTAGCTAGAATATTTGGATGCAATTTAAGCTTATCTGCATACTTTGTTGTACGTTTAGGGATCTCTTCGGATACTTTTGGTATTTGCAAATCTCTGTGGATGAGTGCATTTTTTATGTACCATGGTGCTCCCACGATTTGTCGCAGAATTTTCGACTGCGTTCGTTGCAGTTTCTCAACATTTGACGGTGATGCTGTTCCCCAGAGTTCAAACCCATAAGCCCATATGGGTTTGATTAAACTTTTGTATAAAAGGATTTTATATGTGGTGTTGAGTCTTGAATGCTTCGAGAGTAGCCAATTGAGTTCGAGTTTTTTTAGTTTGATTTGAGTAATTTTAGACTCGATGTGTTTTTTCCAGGTGAGTATACGATCGAGATGCATACGAAGTAGGGCTTTCGATCCCGAAGGCTTTTCGCAATCCCAGGATTTTCGGGACAGCAAATTGCAATCCCGGGATCCCGAGATTTTTCGGGATTTGTTACTTTAGCAAGCAAAATGGATTTTAAAAAAATAAAAAAATGTTTTTTTTATGTTTTATTGGAAAATTGATAATTTAGCTTAAATAAATAAACATAAACATTAATTTCAATTTATTAAAGGTACAAATTAGGGATTTTTTTATTTTCAGTATTTGAGTTTCCGTTTCTTTAGGAACAACACAATTCAAAATATGCTTAAGTTAAGTTTCTGAAATTACTTTTGTATCAGTTTTCAGTTTTACTTAATTATTTTTACTAAGCAATTCATTTTTGTGATACGGGATCCCGGTATCGAAAGCTCTAATACCAAGATATTTAGTTTCGGTACATTGTGGTATACACTGTCATTTGTTTTAAGCGTGGGGCAAGTGTCTTTCCTCAGGGTGAAGGTTATATGTGCGCTTTTAGACTCATTGACTTTAATTCTCCACTGTGATAACCAATTTTGCAATGTGTTTAAATGCTGTTGCACGTGTTGTGATGTCATTTTGGGGTCTGAGTGTGAGCACAATATTGCAGTGTCGTCGGCAAATGTTGAGATGAGGGTCTGATCATAAATGGGCACATCAGCTGTATAGAGTATATACAGCAGGGGTCCGAGGACGCTGCCTTGGGGTACACCGGCAAGAATATCAAATCTACGACAAACGAAACTTTTATGTTTAACTACAAATTTTCTGTGGGTCAAGTAGTTGTCACAGGGATGATATGACACCCTCAGATTGAAAAAACCCTGAACAAAATGTGTTTGCGAAAAAGCCATGGAAAAAAGGAAGGAGCCGTGCAAAGTGAGCGAGAACGAATTTTGGTGCAAGAAAGCTTAGTATGAAAAACTGATGGAGCGGCCATCAGACTTTTACGCCAAAAAGATTTTTTTTAATTTTCTGTGAAAATTTTTATTATGCAGATTTTTTTTCAAAAAGCACTTTTCATAAGAATTTTGTACAAAACATTATTTTGAAGAAATTTTGAGCTAAATATTTTTTGGTTTTTGTGTTTTTTTAGTTTGTAGGAGTTTGTAATTTGTGCAATGTTCGTTGTTTATGTACACTAGGTGACAAAACTTAAAAACAAAAATCTTTCAATAAAATTTTAATTTAAAAAAATTTGTCAAATAATTGTCGTTAAAATTTTTTACGTAAAATACAGAAGCTATTTGGTTTTTTATTTTCTACAATTTCGGAAACATAGTATGTGTGTTTTAAGGTGTATCGATGTATTTATATAATTTTTAAACTTCCTGCAAATAGTATTTCATGTGATCACAACCATTTAACAATAAATTGTGAATTATTGTAGTTTTGTGTATACATAAATGCATCCAAAAGACTTTCTTCTCTGGTTTTACTACGCGCATAGAAACCCTTTCAGTTGTGCGTATTAAAACAAAAGGAAAAAACCAAATACGCGTTGCTGAATGAAAACAACAACAATAAACGCATTCCTCCAGTCGATGGTCAATGCTGGCGCAGCGAATTTCAGAAGGAAAACAATGCGCGAACTAAAAATGTGTGGAGTCTGAAAACCACCCTTATTTTTGTGCGCAATTAGGAGGTACTTTCTTGCTGCGGCGCGACTTAATCTCGGCGACCATGTCGCGTGCGTGCGTGGACGACCTGTTTGCATGTAGAACAGACAAGTGGGCTCCAATTTTCTTGCTGCGTGGGAATTTGCGTGTGTGTTTTGTTGTCTAAGAAATTCTTTTTTTGCGATGATTTTTTAAGGTGTTTTGGGTTAGTGGATGCAGTAAAGGAACGAAAACGAAGATCAACATTTCATTGGGATATAAATTCGATGTTAAGTGCGACTGAAAGGATGCGTTGGACTAGTTGCGATTTGCATGTGCGATAAATTTTATGAGTTGTTCATTTGCAGCATGAATTTATGTTGAATAGTTGTAATGCAAACTGTTGGAATCTCATTTCCTGTATTGAATTTAAAATATATAAAGCAGTAAACAGCCAAATCCAATTTAAATTGAAATCAACATTTGTTTTCCTTCTGAAATTCGCTGCGCCAGCATTGACCATCGACTGGAGGAATGTAAACCATAAACAAGCAATTTCTTTTTTTGTGGGATAAGCGAAGCAGTGGCGCACACAGGATTTTTTTTCGGGGGGGGGTTTTAAAAAATTGTTCAATTTAGAAAATTATCATATTGATATTCTTACTAAATTTATTAACTACTTTGAATGTGTGAGTATAGGTACCAGCTAGAGAGCTAGATCCCGAAAGGTTTTGGCATCCTATCCTAAAAAGTTTACATGTTTTTAATGGTATGATTTTCCTCTATCAAATGCATATTTAAATTTTGGGAACTCTTATGTGCAAGTTAATACCCTACTATACTATATAACGGTACTCCACTTTAGCTTCAAATTCATCCATAGTGGAGTCAGCGAATTACAATATACATAAAGAATCTACATAGAAGGTTCTGGAAAATTCCATATTAATAAAGAAATAAGGAGAAGCTTCCAGAAACCTTGAATTTCACAACGACGCTTCTCCATTTCATCATTTTCTTTGTCTTTGGTGAGAACATAGGTTGGTGCTGCAAGCAACTTAATACTTATGAATACCACTGTAGCTATAAGATAAGGTTTAGTCGTCAGCAGATTATAATACTGAGTTTTCGTAAAATAATGCAACATGGAAATATGCAATTTAAACTGTTTTAAGAATTGATCCAGAAAAACTGGGAGACACGAGTACTATTTTTTAACCCCCTCTAACAGAATCTATTCGTACCGATCATGTGCATTACCAAAAGTTGATATTTGTCGAACGGTGTTATACAACATTTTGGACGATTTCATGAAAATTACAGTACACTAGTTGAATACCCCGGCATTGCTCGGACATGTACTTACTTTGTACAAACATTTTTATACCCCCACACTCACTGTGGCAGGGTATACTCACTTTGACACAACGTTTGTAACGCCCAGAAGGAGGCGTGTCCGGTATAGAAAAGTATATATATTCTTGATCAGCATTACCACCGGAGTCAATTTAGCGATGTCCGTCTGTCTGTCCGTCTGTCCGTCCGCACGATAGCGGTCGCAGTTTTAGAGATATCGACTTGAAACTTTGGGTACATGTTTTTCTCTTCAATACTGAGATCAAGTTCGAGAATCAGCCAAATCGGACAAAAAATGGGCGTGGCTCCCATACACCGAAAAAAAAGGTCAACATTTTTGAAGTCTTTTTTATTGCTGCATTCGATTGGAAATGTTTAGAAACGTATTTTTGACATGGTCCGAGGTTCCGAAACCACATATATAAGGGTTAAAAAGGGGTCTTGGGACCAAGTTTTTTTTTTGGTCGATTTGATTGGAAATTTTTAGAAACGGATTTTGGACATTGTCCGGGCTCCAAAACTATTTATAGGTGGCTCAAAATGAGGTCTTGAGACCACATAGTTTTATGTTCAATGTACTTCTTCCTACTGTGTGGGGGTATTTCAGCTTCGGTATAGCTTAATATGTCTAATGCTTGACCATTGTCCAATTTTACTCATTGAATTGCACTTTTGGAATAAGAAGCATAATACCATGTGTGCTGGAAAGTATCCCAGATATATTTTGAAGTAATACTTAAATTGTATGAGTGGTACCCCGCTTCTTTGACCAATCAAGTTCAAAGTATGGTTCTGATACGTGATGTTCACTCATACATACGCACCAACGTTTTTATATATTAAGATAACCTTATTTTCAATTTGGAATTTAATGATTTAAAATTTTTATGAACAAGACGTTTTAATTCAAATATGAAATAAATATTTAAAAATTGAAAGCATCGGATCAAATCAAAAATTGTTTTATTACACGAAAAAATGGCCCACACTGTGTGGTCTTAGATTTTAAATTTTTGTTTTTATCGTATTATATAAGGATTTTGGCAATTTTTGAATGCAACATGGTGAAAAATACATTTGTTCATTTTAAACTTTTTCAGGTTTTTTTAGCTGTTTTTGTTTAATCAATATATTTTTACCAATCAAATTAAAAAACATTTATCTGCAGTTTGTGTCACAATTTATTATTAAATTGTTACGATCATATGAAATGCTATTTGCAGGAAGTTTAAAAATTATATAAATATATCGATACAACTTAAAACACACATGCTATGCTCCCGAAATTGTAGAAAATAAAAAAAAAACAAATAGCTCCTGTATTTTACGTAAAAAACCAAAAAAAACATTTTTAATTTTTTTTTTAAATGAAATTTTTACGAAAATTATTTGACAAATTTTATTGAAGAACACAAATTGTTTGTAATTTTATTGAAAGAATTTTTGTTTTTAAATTTTGTTACCTAGTGTACATAAATAACGAACATTGCACAAATTACAAACTACTACAAACTAAAAAAACACAAAACCAAAATTTAAAAATTTGTACCTAAATTCACTGCGAACAATACAAAAAAACTTGCAGCTAACAAACTTGCGTTTCCATTTTTCACAAAAGCGATAATATTAATATATCTAAATTTTAAATATGCTTCGAAATAAAATTAAGCCGTAAAATTATAAACAAATGTTTAGCTCAAAATTTCTTCAAAATAATGTTTTGTACAAAATTCTTATGAAAAGTGCTTTTTGAAAAAAAATCTGCATAACAAAATTTTTTACAGAAAATATTAAAAAGCTTTTTAGCGTAAAAGTCTGATGGCCGCTCCATCAGTTTTTCATACTAAGCTTTCTTGCACCAAAATTCGTTCTCGTTCACTTTGCATGGCTTCTTCATGCAAAATTTTTTCCATGGCTTTTTCGCAAACACATTTTGTTCAGGGTTCTTTCAATCTGAGGGTGTCATCAGAGAACTAATGTTTTTGTTGTTGTTTCGCTTTTGTTTTTGCTTTTCTTAACATTTGTGTTTTTGTTCCTTTTCTTATTTCGATCGTTTCCTTTGACTAGATCTTGATTCGTTTGTTTTGATTCTTTTTTTTTATTCATCTTGCAATTTTTTGCCATTTGGTTTTTTTACTATGATTGGCGGTTGTTGCATTATTGCATTTGAATAAATGCTGATTTCAGTTCTGATTATGTATTGGTTTTGTTTAAAAGCACCTATACATTAAATAATAAGTAAATTTAAAATATCAGCATCATAAATGAAATTCTTCAAATGCAATACTGCATTTGAAATAATTGTCATTATTGCAGATAATTTCCATAATTTATCATGCAAAAACCATCAAAATACTTTGTCGCGAATCCAAACAAATCATAGAAAAATATACATGCATATAAGAAAACAGCAGCAGTAGTGATGAAAATCGCCAACAACAACCTGCACCGCCAATCATAGTAAAAAAACCAAACGGCAAAAAATTGCAAGATGAATAAAAATAAGAATCAAAACAAACGAATCAAGATCTAGTCAAAGAAAACGATCGAAATAAGAAAAGGGACAAAAACACAAATGATAAGAAAAGCAAAAACAAAAGCGAAACAACAACAAAAACATTTCTAACAGACTACAAAAAATTAAAAAAATGTTAGCCAAATGCCGCAGTCTGTACACTCACTGTCCAAACTCCGCAGTCTGCTTACTCCCCAGAATTGCACGAGCTCCGAGTTAGCAAAAAGGAAGAGGAAGAGCTTATGACGCTTCTCTATGAATATAAGTTCTCTGCTGTCATATTTAGGTTGTTCCATTTTGTACAAAAAGGCAAAAAAAATAGTACCAAATCTGTTAAAAAAAGTACCAACACTTCAAATTTTTTAATGAAAATAGTTTGTAGTACGAACAGAAAAGTTATTAATATTCAAAAACGTAAACAAGTTACATATATTTATACATACATACACATATATTGGCGCTACAACCCTCGAGGGTTTTGGCCGAGCTTCTTAATGCAATTATCATGGGCAAGTGTATATGATAATTGTGGACCTAAAGTTTATTGCCGGTTCCGAACGGCGGGACATCCAAAGAAAAAGCTTTTCATGGCAAAGTAACTGTCGCAAGATTGCCAGATCTCGGCGAGAGAGTGGCGGTCTACACAGAAAAACAGAAAACAAATTTCTGCCTTGCCCCAGGTGGGAGTCGAACCCGATACCTTCCGATCGTGAAGCAGAGGTCTTAGCCACTGCACCACGGCCGCCACTACTTATATTTATAAGCACACTTTAATTCATAAAGCTTTTAACAAAGAAGTTTTAATAATAAAAAAAAAAAGTGCACGTTACATAAATGAAACGCTTTGTTTCCAGCTCTAAAGAAACGAATCAATAAAAATGTTGTCAAGTTCCTTATGCTGTAGAATAGTATTAGATCAGAATTTTTTGACAAATGACAGCGCATTGCGCTTTTGCCTTTTGTGGACCTACAGTTTATTGCCGGTTCCGAACGGCGAGACTCCCAAAGAAGAAGCTTTTCATGGCAAAGTTACTCTCGCAAGGTTGCCAGAACTTGGCGAGAGAGTGGCGGTCTACACAGAAAAACAGAAAACAAATTTCTGCCTTGCCCCAGGTGGGAGTCGAACCCGATACCTTCCGATCGTGAAGCAGAGGTCTTAGCCACTGCACCACGGCCGCCACTACTTATATTTATAAGCAGACTTTAATTCATAAAGCTTTTAACAAAGAAGTTTTAATAATAAAAACAAAAATTGCACGTTACATAAATGAAACGCTTTGCTTCCAGCTCTAAAGAAACGAATCAATAAAAATGTTGTCAAGTTCCTTATGCTGTAGAATAGTATTAGATCAGAATTTTTTGACAAATGATTGCGCTTTTGCCTTTTGGATCATTTTCACTATTCTTCATTTACTTTTGCTTTCTATTTTGGTTTGTGGTCTAAATTTGACAGCTGATAATGTCAACTTTTCTAAAGAAATTGGAAACAAATTCAAATTTCTGAAGAGGGCAGAGAGTGGCCGTGTCACATTTCGTTAACAAAAGGTAAAAAAAATTGTAGCGAAGTGGATACTAGCTAAAGAAAAATTACGAAAGGAAATTTACTTATCAATTTCTTAGCTTTTTTCGAAATAAAGTTTGACAAGTACTTTAGAGCTGGAAAGAAACCTTAAACAACAAAAATATTTGAGATAAAAAATTGGGAAATAAGTTGATTATTAATCTGATACCCTTCGCATTTATTGTACCAAAAATGTCAATGTAGTACCAATGTACTTTTGTCTTTGAAATTGTAGCAAAAATGTACAATTATACCAAAAAAATCTTCCCTTAGTTGTCAAGCAAGTTGATTTTAGCCGTTATTAAGTCATGTACTGGAGCTTTTTTAGGGTTCAACTTGGCAATATCGTCCATAAGTGCTTTTCTTCTGATGAGTAGTGGGTTAAAATTTGACCTGGTTGCGAGCTGTGGTAACGGGTAATTTGCGTTTGGGAGGTTTGGAGTAACTACATTTTTTAGGTGTCTTGCAAAAGCAATACCTTTTTCGGCATCACTTCTCGCCCAGTCTCCGTTGGGTAAACGAATTGGCTATTCTGCTATAATGGGTCGTTCAAAATTTTTTGCGGCACGCCAAATAGAGTAATTTGTTGAGCTTTTCCATGAATTGATTGATGTAAGCTTTTCCATGAATTGATGCAGATCATTCTCATTTTTCGCCTTCAGTTCATTTTGGAGTTTTCGTGTAATGAGGGTCAGTTTTTTCAGATGGGGTGATCTGAACTTTTGCCTATATTTTGTGGCACAAATTCCTTTTTTTGGGTAGAGTTATTAATTTTTGGGGTCGCTACCAGTGCGGCGTTTGTAAGTAGAAGGGTAAAGTTACGCACTGCCGCATTCAGTTGTTCCTCAGTTTTCAGTGACACATTTAGGGTAATGTGTGAACTTATATATTTTCTGAATTTCCTGCAGCTCTGTACTCTTTTTTACTCAAGAGAATCTGGTAACCCTACTTATGGCTGATATGTTGAACCCAAAAAAGCTCCAGGTCATGACTTAATAACGGCTAAAATGGAGAAAGAGCTGCCATCAATTGCTGTTACTCACTTATTACACATAATGCTATATCACTAACCAACTGACTGGAAGCTGTCGCAGATCACGATGATCCCGAAACCGGGAAAAGACCCGGTTCATATCGCCCAATAAGCTTACTCTCTACCCTGTCAAAACTTGTTGAGAAAATCCTGATAAAGATTATGTTACCCACAATACTCGCTAAAGGTGAAATACCCAATCACCAATTCGGATTTAGAGAAAAGCACGGCACAATTGAACAGGTTCACCGCATTGTTGACACAATCAAAAAAACCTTCGAAAAAAAGCAATACTGCTCAGCAGAATTCCTCGACATCACCCAAGCCTTTGATTAGGTATGGCATAGAGGATTGATATCCAAACTACAGAAACTATTACCCGCAAGCATGCACATTTTACTTGAAAACTACTTGACCCACAGAAAATTTGAAGTTAAACATAAAAGTTTCGTTTCTCGTAGATTCGATATTCTTGCCAGTGTACCCTAAGGCAGCGTCCTCGGATCTCTACTGTATATACACTATACAACTCATATGCCCACTTATGATCAGACCCTCATCTCAACATTTGCCGACGACACAGCAATATTGTGCTCACACTCAGACCCTAAAATGGCATCACAACACGTGCAACAGCATTTAAACGCACTGTAAAAATGGTATTCTCAGTGGAAAATTAAAGTCAATGAGTCTAAGAGCGCCCATATAACCTTCACCCTAAGGAAAGATACTTGCGCCACCCTTAAAATAAATGGTAATGTAATAATACAGTGTCGTGAAACCAAATAACTTGGTATGCATCTCGATCGTAGACTCACTTGGAAAAAACACATCGAAGCCAAACTTACACAAACCGAATTGAAAAAACTCCTAAATTGGCTCCTCTCGAAGCAATCAAAACTCAACACCACATATAAAATCCTTTTATTCAAAAGTGTGATTAAACCCATATGGACATATGGGATTGAGCTCTGGGGAACAGCTTCCCCATCAAATGTTGAGAAACTATAAAGTATGCAGTCGAAAGATCTGCGTCAACGCGTTGGAGCCCCATGGTTTATAAGAAATGCACAAATATATCGAGATTTATAAATACCGACAATTTCCGATGAGATCCCCAAATGTACAACAAAATAAGCAGATAAGCTTAAATTGCATCCAACTATTCTAGCTAGAAATTTGGTCAGACCCACCCGACCCCTACGTCTAAAGCGTAACTATTCTATTGCATTTGAATACATAGCCCCGTGATCCTCAGCAATTCCAACATACCGCATATAACGCCATCCGGACTATGCCAACATCCATCGATGTCAACATCGCCTTGATAACGCCTCTATGAACAAAACCTACATAGTGTTGTCCAAATCGATGTATTGGGTCAACTAGTAAAAAAATGTAAAATTTTTTACCGTTAAAAATTATTGTTAGTTCTAAGTGTTAGAAGATCCAATAAATAAAATTAATTTAATTTAAAAAAAAAAGAATTCTTGGAACTCGGAAAAAGATGTACCTCCATAGGTGCCAGAAAAAAATCACAGAAAATCTCACACAAAATTTTTCAAAAATTTCCAAAACTACGAATAGAAAATTTTTACAAAAATCTCACATTAAGCACGGTGTGCAGATGCGACAAAATTGCGTTTTGGAGAAATGACTTTTTTTTTTTTGTGTAGATAAAAATTTAAATGTCAAATGACATTTCAATTTTGGATTTTGTAAATAAAGTTTGATGAAACTAGGAAAAACTGTGAAAAAAATTATTGTGAGTGATATAAATTGTTTTCAAAGCAACATAAAGGCCATTCCATAAATTTCGCTGTGCGGGTTGTCGAAAAATCTCTCCAAAATACTCAAAAAACGACTCTTTTTTGCTTTCTCTACATATTCAAGCCGAATTGGAAATTTTGTTTGTTTTTGGATTCGTTTTTTTTTAAATAGGTGTACTTTTGGGTCGGAATTTTTCCCCGTCTGCATACCGCATACTTCCCATAAGCCATTGAAAAATCTCAAGATGAGATAAATCTCACAAATCTGATCGTTGAATTCTGTTGACGAATTTTTTCGTCGAATTAATTCATCAGAAACTATTTTATTTTCAACAGAACAATAATTTCATGCATTTAGATCGCGCGACGAACGCAACTTTAGTTGCGAAGTCTGCCTGAAACCGTTGACACTGCCTGAATATATGTTCCCGAAGTCGGGATGACATAAGGGCAACGGAATAAAAGTCAATTGACTTTAATACCATTTCAAACGGACATAAAATCTATTGACTTTATGTCCATATGAAGTGGACATAATGTCAATTGAGTTTATGGCGGTTGAAATATTGACCTTTTGACCATTTTGGCTTTTCTTAATTGACCTTACGACCATTTAAGAAAATAATAAAAAAATAACTTTAATTCAATCAAATTTTTTTTTAGTCACTATGAAGCTTAAAAATGGTAAGATGATCTCTAGTAATGTAATAATGTAATAATTTTTAAAAAATTTTTAAAGAAATTTTTGTTTTGGACTTGATATGGATATAATGGGACATATCCAATCTTATCCAACCGATGCCTGGACAGATGAGTAGGTAACGTAGAGAAAAAAAATCTCGAAACGACCAATATTTCGAAGAGACCTTGTATAATTGTTAATTTTCAATATTTATTTTTAAACTGACTGAAATGTGATTACTTTACGTAGCACACGTTGTTAAAAAGTAGCATATAAAAAGGTTGCTACCTAAAGTTGGTAGCGCTACCCGAAAATGACAAAGTAGCGCTATTAAATTAGCGCCATCAGTGAATAATCACACAACTGTTGTCTCAGCTAAATGCGCCCATTGAATAGCTCCGAAAAACGTATTTTGACTTTATGTCCATTTTGGAACAAAGTATTGCTGATATGACCATTTGGGAAAAACCAAATGGACACAAATTCAATATAATAGACATTAAGGGTATTCATTTTAGTGGGAAACCCCTCGAAAACGCGCAGTTGCTTAAAAGAACTGTCAAATTTCATATGTTTTGACTGCTCATCTGCACACCTGAATCGTTTCCGAGGGGTTTCCCACTTTAAATGAAGCTCCCTATTGTGTCCATTTCAGATGGGCATAAAGTCAATTGACTTTATGCCCGTTTGAAATGGTATTAATATCAATTGCCCTTAATTCCGTTGCCCTTATGTCATCCCGCCGTTCCGAACACGCATCTGAAGCCAGAGTTTGCCGGAATATTTTGAACGAGCCAAAGATCACGAACCCAAGTTCGCAAACCGCGTGCTTACACCGACCGAATGAACAACATTTTGTTCGCGAGTTCGTGCGATCTAAATGCACCTTAATAAGATTTCTCTTGGGATTTTACGATTTTTTTTTAAAAAAAAAAACTAAAAATTCGGATTTTGGAAAAAAAAAATCTGGCAGCACTGGTCATTAGCCGATTGACATTCGGTTTAACAAATTGATTTTTTTGTATCTCTGGTGTAACCGGTATTTTAACATAATTGGTAGAGGAGTAACATTAAAACAAAAATATAAACAAATGAATACATTCAGATGTAAGTTTTGGTGATAATTGACGAATTTTGTAATTTTGAAAACAATATTTTTGGTATAAAATACATGTCCCATTGGCCTAGGTGTATTAGTTGGTCCAGACTCTTTTTGCACTTTTTTTTTATTCTTATGCAGTGTCACGTTTTAAAACGAAATCCGAAAGAGTTTTGCTCCGCTCGCTTATGGTTTCCGAGATATTTGCATTTAAAGTTCCGAAATTTTGCATATAAAATGTTAGATTTCTTTCTGTAATGTTTTGGTGACATGCAAAAAGTGTTTTCAGTCATTTTAAGCACGTTTTTTGGACAATTTTGAAACATTACAACAACACCACAATTACCGTAATACAGGTGTGTTATTGTTGTTGTAATTTTGTTGTTGTAGTGCTGTTGCATTTATCTTGTAATGTTGTTGTAATATTGCTGTTGTAATATTACTGTTGTAATATTGTTGTAATTTTTGTTCTTGTAATTTTATTGTAACAACCCCACAACGTTGGAACTATTACAAACAAGCAACAATAACACTCATCAATCTAAACATGAAAAATTTTAAGAAAAAATCTCGCGATTTTTTGTTAAAATTTTTACCTTGCGGCGCTAACTCCATCCCTTTTCAAAAATCTTCACAACTATTCCTTTCCTAAATATAGTGAGCCAGAAAAGGGCCTTTGGGTATTTGGCCAATTGTTCCAAATCAATTTTGGGATTCATAACGAGATTTTCCATTCCATAATTAATTCAAATCCCTTCCTTTGCTTGTTTGCATTCATTTATTTATTTCCAATAACTCAACTTCCACAAATTTATTTAAAAAAAAAAAATTTAGTTGTGAAATACATAAACATCTGTTACGTAATACTTGCATGCATTCTGAACAATTCCCATTGAACACACCTTTGGTGAAATGACACCAAAAGAAGAACAAGAATTGATTGAATAAAGAGCACAAATCGAACATTTTATATGGGAAATTTCGGAACTTTAAATGCAAATATCTAGAAAACCATAAGAGAGCGGAGCAAAACTCTTTCGGATTTCGTTTTAGAAGTAACAGATTTACTTTAGGGCCCATTCGAATTTGTTGGTTTTAACCTTGAACCATTACATACAAAAAGATTTTTGGTAGGAGAAATCTAGTTTCCGAGATATTTAACTTTAAAGTTTCGATTTTAACCATATAAAATTAACTTTTTTTTAGTATTTGTTCATTGATATTGAATAAAAAGTGAAAACAGTGCAATGTTTTTACTTTTTATTATGTACTAGCAGGGCCCGGGCGCTTTGCTGGCCCTAAAAAAGTTCTTTTTGGCTTTAAGGTCATAATAAATGAATGAAAACATTTGTAACATATTTTTATTGGGAGCCCAAGTGTAGCATTTTGAAATATTGAATTGCCACGCCCCGCTGTCCAATTCCGACCATATGTTACATTGAACTTAGAATTGAAAGTATAAAATCATTTACCGCTGAAAAATGTTTATTGGGAGCCCAAGTGTAACATTTTTTTAAATATTGAATTGTATAGGAAGTGCCACGCCCCGCTTTCCAATTGCAATATGTTGCAATGAAGGCATAGAACTATTTCCCGTTGAAGAATATTCAATGCGAGCCCAAGAATGGCACTTTGAAGTATTGAATTGTATGGGCGGTGCCACGCACCTTTGTCCAATTACGCCGATATATTGCATTTAGCTTGGAGTTGAAACCATGAAACCATTTGCCAGATTTTGTTGGAAAACATTAAATCAGAGGCCAGTTACAGAAATTTGAAATATTGGTTTTTATGCCTAATTACGCCGATATGTTGCATTTAGCTTAGAGTTGAAACCAGGGATGATATTTGGGTTGTTCCATTTTGTACAAAAAGGGCAATAAAATAGTACCAAATCTGTCGAAAAAGTACCAACATTAGGTTAGGTTACACTTAGATCAAATGAACCTATGAAGGCCTGATATGCTAGCCGTAGAAAGATCACTTAGACTGTCCAGGGTGAATGACCCCAACTGGGTCCTCCTTGCTCGAGACAGTGCCGGGCAGGACCAGAGAAGATGCATTACAGTCTCCTCTTCCTCCTCATTCATACAACTCCTACAGAAGTCATTAGCGAAGACCCCAAGCGTTACCGCATGGCGCCCAATCAAACAGTGACCAGTGATCACACCTACCACCTTCGAGATGCTGGCCCTAGGCAGTACGATGAGTCTCTTAGAACGCTTCAGATTCAGCATCGGCCAGATTTGTCTTGTTGTGTTACAAGTGGTTCCAGAGACCCATCTATTGTTAGTCTTGGCGATAGAGACAAGACGAAGCAGTAGCTTGCACGTGCTGAGCGGGATACCTAGCTTTACCTTATCTGGTAGGAACTGTATTGTGGTACCCTGCCTTGCAAGTTCATCAGCTTTGCAGTTCCCTGGAATGTCCCTATGCCCCGGCACCCAGACGAGGTGGATGTTAAACTGCTTAGCCATCTCGTTAATAGATGTGCGACAGTCCGAGGCTACCTTTGATGTTAGGAGGACAGATTCCAAGGATTTGATTGCGGCCTGACTGTCTGTGAAAATCGTAATATCCTGAGCAGATATTACGTTCCGCCGCAGCCAGTTCATAACTTCTTTTATAGCCATCACCTCTGCTTGGAATACACTGCAGTGGTCGGGAAGGCGAAATGAGAGACCTACATTAAGTTCGTCAGAGAAGACTCCTCCACCAACTATGTTGTCGAGCTTGGAGCCGTCCGTATAGAAGTGAATTTGATCCCTCTTCCGAGGCCACTGCTCCTCCCAGTCGGACCGGGACGGAATAGTGGTGCGGATGTCTCTTGTGAAGGAGATTTCGGGAAGAATGTAGTCGGTTGTCCCAGGAATGGATTTATTACCACTAGAATTGAGGAGTGCCCCTTAGTAGAGTAGCCCCATTGATTTTTGGATCTAAGCCTGACCGCCGCCATCGCAGCCATTTGTTTGGCAAGAAGATCTAAGGGTATCAGATGTACTAAAATATCCAATGCGTCTGAGGGAGTGGATCTCAACGCCCCACTGAGAGATATGGAGGCCATACGCTGGACTTTCGTCAACAACTTTCGATATATGACTTTGTCCAAAGCTGGCCACCATACAAGAATTCCATATAGTAAGATAGGCCCGACAATGGCCGTATAGAGCCAGTGAACTACTCGAGCTGACATACCCCACGTTTTCCCAATAGCTTTCTTGCATGAGTAGAGGGCAACTGTGGGCTTCCTAGCTCGTTCGATAATGTTAGGTTTCCAGCTAAGTTTCCTATCCAAAATTAGACCTAAGTATTTGGCTTGACCTAGAAAAACTAACTGTATACCTTTCAGAGAGGGAGGGTCTATCGGCGGAACTTTGTATTTCCTAGAGAAGAGAACCAATTCGGTCTTATAGGGATTGACCCCCAGACCGCAGTCAGAGGTCCAAGTTGAGAGCTTTGAGAGAGCATGTTGTAACAAATCTCTTAGGGTTGCCAGGAACTTACCTCGCACAGCAATCGCAACATCATCCGCATCATCATCCGCATAGGCGACTACCTTGCACCCCTCCCCTTCCAGTATTAGTAGTAGTTCATTAACCGCTACATTTCATAGAAGAGGAGAGAGGACACCACCTTGAGATGTGCCTCTACTGACAAATCTCGTTACTTCCGCATCACCCAGCTTTGAATTGACAATCCTGCTCGTGAGTAGCTGAAATATAAATTCTCTGAGTGAAGCATCGACACCTAGATTTGTTAGTGATAGCTAGGGGGGTGACATTGTTGAAATCTCCTTCTATGTCGAGGAAAGCTACCATGGTGTATTCCTTATTAAAAAGAGATTGTTCAATGGTGCCTACTAAGGAATGTAAAGCTGTTTCCACAGGCTTCCCTTTGAAGTAAGCATGTTGCGAAGCTGAAATATCAATTCTCTGATATGTTAGTGCACTGGTGATAGCTAGGGGGGTGACATTGTTGAAAGCTCCTTCTATGTCGAGGAAAGCTACCATTATACCATGTATTCCTTATTAAAAAGAGATTGATCAATGGTGCCTAATAAGGAATGTAAAGCTGTTTCCACAGGCTTCCCTTTGAAGTAAGCATGTTGCGAAGCCGACAGAAGTTTGCTGTATATGCTACGACGAAGATGATTGTCGATGAGTCTCTCTAAAGTTTTCAGAAGAAACCACGACAAGGTCGGAGGTCCTTAGGACCAGTATGAGATATTTTACCCGCCTTCGGGATAAAAACAACCTTTACCTCCTGCCATTTCAAAGGAATGTAGGAGAGTTCAATGCAGCCACAGAGGATCACCTTAAGCCAGGGCATGATGATCTCCTGGGCGTTCTGCATTTCCGCAGGAATAACCCCATCTGGGCCCGGCGATTTGAAGGGCTTGAAGCTATCAATTGCCAAATTTATTTTGGTTTCAGATATTAATTCACTAGAGATACCCGATATACGGGTATCAGGAATGCTCCTCAGATCTGATCTAGAGCATCCTGGGCAGTGATTTTTTAACAATAAGTCGAGAGATTCCTCACTAGAGCTAGTCCAAGAACAATCTGACCTTTTCAGATAGCCCGTGAGACACGGATTCGAAGCAAGAACTTTCCGATGCCTAGACGCCTCAGATATGTCTTCGATGCTGCCAACGAAGAGTCTCCAAGAGTCGCGCTGAGCTTTCTTTGCTACTTTTTTAAAAATCCTGAGACTAATCTTATAATGGTCCCAGTCACAAAACAGTACCAAATCTGTCGAAAAAGTAGCAACATTTCAATGTCCTAATTTTGTAATTAAAAATGGTTTGTAATATGAACAGAAAAGTTTATTAATATTCAAAAACGTAAAGAAGTTACATATATTTATAAACACACTTTAATTCATAATGCTTTTAACAAAGAATTTTTAATAAAAATTACACCAAATGAAGTTACTTTTAACGTTACATAAATGCGACGTTTCGTTTTCAGCTCTAAAGAATCGTCTCAAAATTTGGTCAAGTTTCTTATGCTGTAAAATTGTATTAGGCAGAATTTTTTGACAGGTGACAAGCAAAAATTTGCATTGCGCTTTGGCCTTTTGCAGCATTGCCGCTGTTCTTCATCAACTTTTGCTATCTATTTTGGTTAGTGCTCTAAATTGGACTGCTGATAATTTCCTATAGAAATTGTAAACAATTCCAAATTTCTTAAGGGGGCACAGAGTGGCCTTGTTGCAATACGTTAAAAAAATACAAAAATTGTATCGCGCTTTTTTTAACTAAACTTTATGAAACAAACTAAAATCAAAAATCCCCACGCGATAATTAAATTCCCTATTTGCCCGAATAGCACAGTCGCGAAGCGTGGGATTTAAGCCGACCCTCGCGGAATGGTATCCCCGACCGAACGAAACACACGAATACGCGAAAACCCGATAACTAAACTTTTCAAATCCCTCTCTGAAATATACGTATATGGAAACCGCAAATAACCGAACGTGAAATGGAAACGAAAACCCACTTACACACAAAACGGAAATCTGTCAAACGAGAGTATTTAAAAAAAAAAATACTAATGACAAAAATCAAGTTCTTATGTGCACCTGGTTCACGGTACCACTCACTGACACACAACACGGAAATTTGTCAAACGAGAGCATTTTAGAAAGAAAACACTAATGACAAAAATTATGTTTTTATGTGCACTTGATTTACGGGACCAGACCAACCTGCCTGAAATCCCTCGCACGATTCTTTACAGAATCAATTCACCAGCTGGACTTCGAAAAAAAATCGATGTCCAGCAACAACTTGGCTCAGGTGCGGGACGCCACAACAAAAATTGGAAGGGAAAGGGGAAACCAGGACCACAAAACCGACGGAGACCAACTCCACTATAAAATCTCGAAACACCAGTGGCCGACTTGCCACAACTTGACAAACTCTATTCACATTATTTTTTTTTTTCCTTTATATCTTTCGAATAAACCAAATGGCCGACTGCCACATATAAAAAAAACCAAATACACAATTGCCACCCGCTGGTGGAAATAACACCAGCGCGGAAAAATACTCCCTTCGAAAATATCTCAGCTCCACCATCCGACGAAGGTCCACAGCAACCAAAAAAAACACAATTTAATCAAAATCAAAATTTAAAAATTTAAAACAACAATCCTTTCTTTTTTTAAAAAAACACTACTCGAAAATTAAAATTTAAAATTAAAAAGAAAACGCCAGTCCACTATACTGTTCGCACACCCTTTTCCCTGCCTAAAAAGAACTAAAAGAATCTTGTCTATATGAACGCATATATGGCGCTCACTTTCCATTTCTCCAACATCTCCCCCCCCCCCCACACATGAGCGCGACCTACGCAGAAGCCAGTATTCGCAGTCGGGGCTTTGCCCACACCTATATGTGAAAGATCTTCTCAGATTTTTCTAGAGTGTGTTTGGCAAATTTACATATACACCCCCGCACCCACCAAAATGAAAATACTCAAATTGGCGGCACTCATGTATGTATAGGCGAAAGCATAAATGTCGACAGATTCCCCTCCCAAAACAGGTTTAGAGTACAAAAAGCTTTAGTCTAGTTTTTTTCATATTATGTCTTCGTCCCGTAAGTATAGTTTCGCGCAATGCCTTCCCCAACATCGGATCGTAAAAGCTCATCAACAAACTTCTAAAACGAAGTCGTAACAAAAGGGAATAAGAGATCTTGACAGCAGTTGTCAATTCTCCGCCCGGCTGCATTCCACCCGCGAGTGTCAAATTTGGTTCAATTAAACCAAAATAATATAAATAAAAAAGAACAATATAATAAAAAAAGAACAATGCAATAAAAAGTGTCAGCGCGCGTTTTCGGTCTGTGTTTTTCCCTTCGGTTTTGTTCACCCGTCGTCCCGAACAAAGGGAAAACACAAAACAATAACAAACAAACAACAATAACAACAAACAAAATTCTGTCGCGAATTTATGCCGCGACAATTGTACCGAAGTTTAGACGTGTTAAAGAAATTTATTAGCTTTCTTTAAAAAAAACTTGTCAAATTTTTTACTTTAGAGCTGGAAACAAACATTTAACAACAAAAATAATTGAGAAAAAAAATTGGAAAATAATGATTTAATTAATTTTTTATTATTTTGATATCTTGGCATATATTGTATGTCATTGTAGTACCAATGTATTTTTGTCTGTGAAATTGTACCAAAAAAGTACAATTGTACCAAAAAATCATGCCTGGTTGAAACCATGAAGCCATTTGCCAAATTTCGTTGGAAAACATTGTGTGGGAGCGCTATTACACGCCCCATTGTCAATTCCCGGCCATTTGTAGCTCAGATTATGGCTGGGGTCTTATAGTATGTTCATAGCAAATTTTATTTTTTTGTGACCAAAAACGTCTGAGATATAGAAGTTTTTACTAACTCGTGGGCGGTAAAAGTGGGCGTGTCAAAACCTATCCTATGTCACGACTCACGACCCCTAGAACACATATATATATTTTGGTGAGAATCGGGGCTGTAGTTTTAGCGTCTACTGGTAACAAACATACACGTCTCTTTTATATATATAGATTTCGACGTCCTGAATCGAAATCCGTGAAGATTCTGGGCGGCTATGGTTCCCGAGTTATTTGCATTTTAAATTGCAATGTTTTTGATATTTCGATAAACTTTGTTCTTCTTCTTCGTGTTGACATATCGCTCATTGTGTCTTTATTGTTGTGTCTTTATTATAGGGAATGAACGATATGATCATTATATGGTGCATTCGAAAAGGTATGTTCTGGGTTCTGGTTTTCGGTTTAAAGTAGTTTGAAAGCAAATTTAAAATTTGTATTTTGAATAGTAAGCTTTGCATTTCGCGTTATGTTCCATGTAATTTGTATTCATTGTGTAAAGTAATTTAATGTGAAAAGTCGTAATTTTTGTTAAAATGGAGCTTATTATTTAAAATATTTTCGGCGTTTTTGGATCGCTTGATTTAAAAAAAATTTTTTAAATCGCGGAATTTTTTGTTAAAATTTTTTTTAAGTTTAGAATGGTGTGTTGTCGTGTGTTTGTAACGTTTTCAGTGTTCCTGAACTCTTTTTATAAGGTTGTTAGAGCAAAAGCAACAACAACATTACAACAACATAGACTAGAGACCGACCGAAATTCGGTTTCGGCCAAAAAAAAGCTGTTTCGGTCGAAATTTCTAAATTTCAGCCGAATACGAGGCCGAAAATGTACATTTTTATCAATATTCAAAAATTCCAGTTAGTTTGCCTCCAAATTCATCTAATTCATGATCTGAACTTAAAATGAACGATTTCAGCTTACTGAAACGGTTAATTATGTACTACTTTATAATATTTGATCTGTTTTTTTTCGATTTCGGCTAAATTTCGTTTTCTGCCGGAATTTAAAAATAATAATTCGGCCATTTCGGTTTCGGCCGAAATTTAAAAAAGCGGTTATGGTGGTCTTTATTAATAATTGATAAACATTAATCATCTGGGGTTTTCAGCTGTTTCTAGGAAGTTTATTTACGTTTTCAAAAATACTAATCCCAAAACTTGCAAATTAGCGTAGTATTTTTGGTCAAATTTAACAAGTGGGTACTTTTTTAATTTTTTTTTAAATTTTTCGGTACAAATTAAAAAAATATAAAAAAAAATTTTTATTGTTGTACTGGCATTCCAAAATTATTATTAATCGTTTGACACACAAAAATTGTGATTTTCTGCGTTTACATTTTTTAATTATAGACTATTTTCATTCCGATTTTCTAGTGATTGGTATTGTTTGAAAGATGAAATCTTTTCCAAGTCCAAAATGTCAAAAGCTTTGAAAATTAACCAAAATTTTTGCAAAAACGTGATTAGAAAAATTTTTTTTTCTTCTTTTGTATTTTAAAATATCGCTGTGAATTTTTTAAACTTCCACGAAAAACAGTATATGAAGCAGGGTTCCAATTTCCTCACTCACACTCAATCACTCCTCATGAGTGAGGAATTAAAAAAATTTGTTTCTTAACTACTAATGAGTGATGATTTTTATACTTTTAACGTTACATAAATGCGACGTTTCGTTTTCAGCTCTAAAGAATCGTCTCAAAATTTGGTCAAGTTTCTTATGCTGTAAAATTGTATTAGGCAGAATTTTTTGACAGGTGACAAGCAAAAATTTGCATTGCGCTTTGGCCTTTTGCAGCATTGCCGCTGTTCTTCATCAACTTTTGCTATCTATTTTGGTTAGTGCTCTAAATTGGACTGCTGATAATTTCCTATAGAAATTGTAAACAATTCCAAATTTCTTAAGGGGGCACAGAGTGGCCTTGTTGCAATACGTTAAAAAAATACAAAAATTGTATCGCGCTATTTTTAACTAAACTTTATGAAACAAACTAAAATCAAAAATCCCCACGCGATAATTAAATTCCCTATTTGCCCGAATAGCACAGTCGCGAAGCGTGGGATTTAAGCCGACCCTCGCGGAATGGTATCCCCGACCGAACGAAACACACGAATACGCGAAAACCCGATAACTAAACTTTTCAAATCCCTCTCTGAAATATACGTATATGGAAACCGCAAATAACCGAACGTGAAATGGAAACGAAAACCCACTTACACACAAAACGGAAATCTGTCAAACGAGAGTATTTAAAAAAAAAAATACTAATGACAAAAATCAAGTTCTTATGTGCACCTGGTTCACGGTACCACTCACTGACACACAACACGGAAATTTGTCAAACGAGAGCATTTTAGAAAGAAAACACTAATGACAAAAATTATGTTTTTATGTGCACTTGATTTACGGGACCAGACCAACCTGCCTGAAATCCCTCGCACGATTCTTTACAGAATCAATTCACCAGCTGGACTTCGAAAAAAAATCGATGTCCAGCAACAACTTGGCTCAGGTGCGGGACGCCACAACAAAAATTGGAAGGGAAAGGGGAAACCAGGACCACAAAACCGACGGAGACCAACTCCACTATAAAATCTCGAAACACCAGTGGCCGACTTGCCACAACTTGACAAACTCTATTCACATTATTTTTTTTTTTCCTTTATATCTTTCGAATAAACCAAATGGCCGACTGCCACATATAAAAAAAACCAAATACACAATTGCCACCCGCTGGTGGAAATAACACCAGCGCGGAAAAATACTCCCTTCGAAAATATCTCAGCTCCACCATCCGACGAAGGTCCACAGCAACCAAAAAAAAACACAATTTAATCAAAATCAAAATTTAAAAATTTAAAACAACAATCCTTTCTTTTTTTAAAAAAACACTACTCGAAAATTAAAATTTAAAATTAAAAAGAAAACGCCAGTCCACTATACTGTTCGCACACCCTTTTCCCTGCCTAAAAAGAACTAAAAGAATCTTGTCTATATGAACGCATATATGGCGCTCACTTTCCATTTCTCCAACATCTTCCCCCCCCCCCACACATGAGCGCGACCTACGCAGAAGCCAGTATTCGCAGTCGGGGCTTTGCCCACACCTATATGTGAAAGATCTTCTCAGATTTTTCTAGAGTGTGTTTGGCAAATTTACATATACACCCCCGCACCCACCAAAATGAAAATACTCAAATTGGCGGCACTCATGTATGTATAGGCGAAAGCATAAATGTCGACAGATTCCCCTCCCAAAACAGGTTTAGAGTACAAAAAGCTTTAGTCTAGTTTTTTTCATATTATGTCTTCGTCCCGTAAGTATAGTTTCGCGCAATGCCTTCCCCAACATCGGATCGTAAAAGCTCATCAACAAACTTCTAAAACGAAGTCGTAACAAAAGGGAATAAGAGATCTTGACAGCAGTTGTCAATTCTCCGCCCGGCTGCATTCCACCCGCGAGTGTCAAATTTGGTTCAATTAAACCAAAATAATATAAATAAAAAAGAACAATATAATAAAAAAAGAACAATGCAATAAAAAGTGTCAGCGCGCGTTTTCGGTCTGTGTTTTTCCCTTCGGTTTTGTTCACCCGTCGTCCCGAACAAAGGGAAAACACAAAACAATAACAAACAAACAACAATAACAACAAACAAAATTCTGTCGCGAATTTATGCCGCGACAATTGTACCGAAGTTTAGACGTGTTAAAGAAATTTATTAGCTTTCTTTAAAAAAAACTTGTCAAATTTTTTACTTTAGAGCTGGAAACAAACATTTAACAACAAAAATAATTGAGAAAAAAAATTGGAAAATAATGATTTAATTAATTTTTTATTATTTTGATATCTTGGCATATATTGTATGTCATTGTAGTACCAATGTATTTTTGTCTGTGAAATTGTACCAAAAAAGTACAATTGTACCAAAAAATCATGCCTGGTTGAAACCATGAAGCCATTTGCCAAATTTCGTTGGAAAACATTGTGTGGGAGCGCTATTACACGCCCCATTGTCAATTCCCGGCCATTTGTAGCTCAGATTATGGCTGGGGTCTTATAGTATGTTCATAGCAAATTTTATTTTTTTGTGACCAAAAACGTCTGAGATATAGAAGTTTTTACTAACTCGTGGGCGGTAAAAGTGGGCGTGTCAAAACCTATCCTATGTCACGACTCACGACCCCTAGAACACATATATATATTTTGGTGAGAATCGGGGCTGTAGTTTTAGCGTCTACTGGTAACAAACATACACGTCTCTTTTATATATATAGATTTCGACGTCCTGAATCGAAATCCGTGAAGATTCTGGGCGGCTATGGTTCCCGAGTTATTTGCATTTTAAATTGCAATGTTTTTGATATTTCGATAAACTTTGTTCTTCTTCTTCGTGTTGACATATCGCTCATTGTGTCTTTATTGTTGTGTCTTTATTATAGGGAATGAACGATATGATCATTATATGGTGCATTCGAAAAGGTATGTTCTGGGTTCTGGTTTTCGGTTTAAAGTAGTTTGAAAGCAAATTTAAAATTTGTATTTTGAATAGTAAGCTTTGCATTTCGCGTTATGTTCCATGTAATTTGTATTCATTGTGTAAAGTAATTTAATGTGAAAAGTCGTAATTTTTGTTAAAATGGAGCTTATTATTTAAAATATTTTCGGCGTTTTTGGATCGCTTGATTTAAAAAAAATTTTTTAAATCGCGGAATTTTTTGTTAAAATTTTTTTTAAGTTTAGAATGGTGTGTTGTCGTGTGTTTGTAACGTTTTCAGTGTTCCTGAACTCTTTTTATAAGGTTGTTAGAGCAAAAGCAACAACAACATTACAACAACATAGACTAGAGACCGACCGAAATTCGGTTTCGGCCAAAAAAAAGCTGTTTCGGTCGAAATTTCTAAATTTCAGCCGAATACGAGGCCGAAAATGTACATTTTTATCAATATTCAAAAATTCCAGTTAGTTTGCCTCCAAATTCATCTAATTCATGATCTGAACTTAAAATGAACGATTTCAGCTTACTGAAACGGTTAATTATGTACTACTTTATAATATTTGATCTGTTTTTTTTCGATTTCGGCTAAATTTCGTTTTCTGCCGGAATTTAAAAATAATAATTCGGCCATTTCGGTTTCGGACGAAATTTAAAAAAGCGGTTATGGTGGTCTTTATTAATAATTGATAAACATTAATCATCTGGGGTTTTCAGCTGTTTCTAGGAAGTTTATTTACGTTTTCAAAAATACTAATCCCAAAACTTGCAAATTAGCGTAGTATTTTTGGTCAAATTTAACAAGTGGGTACTTTTTTAATTTTTTTTTAAATTTTTCGGTACAAATTAAAAAAATATAAAAAAAAATTTTTATTGTTGTACTGGCATTCCAAAATTATTATTAATCGTTTGACACACAAAAATTGTGATTTTCTGCGTTTACATTTTTTAATTATAGACTATTTTCATTCCGATTTTCTAGTGATTGGTATTGTTTGAAAGATGAAATCTTTTCCAAGTCCAAAATGTCAAAAGCTTTGAAAATTAACCAAAATTTTTGCAAAAACGTGATTAGAAAAATTTTTTTTTCTTCTTTTGTATTTTAAAATATCGCTGTGAATTTTTTAAACTTCCACGAAAAACAGTATATGAAGCAGGGTTCCAATTTCCTCACTCACACTCAATCACTCCTCATGAGTGAGGAATTAAAAAAATTTGTTTCTTAACTACTAATGAGTGATGATTTTTATACCCCCACACTCACTGTGGCAGGGTATACTCACTTTGTCACAACGTTTGTAACGCCCATAAGGAGCCGTGTCCGGTATGGAAAAGTATATATATTCTTGATCAGTATCACCTCCTGAGTCGATTTAGCGATGTCCGTCTGTCTGTCCGTCTGTCCGTCTGTCCGTCTGTCCGTCTGTCCGTCTGTCCGTCCGCACGATAGCGGTCGCAGTTTTGGAGATATCGACTTGAAACTTTGGGTACATGTTTTTCTCGTGAATACTGAGATCAAGTTCGAGAATCAGCCAAATCGGACAAAAACTGGGCGTGGCTCCCATACACCGAAAAAAAAGGTAAAAATTTTTTATTGTTGTATTCGATTGGAAATGTTTAGAAACGTATTTTTGACATGGTCCGAGGTTCCGAAGCCACATATATAAGGGTCTAAATGGGGTCTTGAGACCAATTTTTTTTTTTTGGTGGATTTAATTGGAAATTTTTAGAAATGGATTTTGGACATGGTCCGAGGTTCCGAAGCCACATATATAAGGGTCTAAATGGGGTCTTGAGACCAATTTTTTTTTTCGGTGGATTTGATTGGAAATGTTTAGAAATGGATTTTGGACATGGTCCGGGCTCCAAAACCACCTATAATTGGCTCAAAATAGGGTCTTGAGACCACATTTTTATATGTTCGAGGTACTTCTTCCTACTGTGTGGGGGTATTTCAGCTTCGGTATAGCCGAAGATAGTCCACTCTCTAGTTTTTTTTTCACTTCTTATCTCTGCTCATGAGTGAGGAATTTTTTTCCTTACTAGTGATGACTGAGCAAAATTTGTTATCCTTACTTCTCATGAATAAGGAATTTTCAATAGTTTGTACCAAAAAATCGAAAAAAAATTACTAAGTACCAGTACCTACTGATTAAATTCGATTAAAAATTAGCCGTTTGTCTGTTTTGGGAAAGGTAATTAAATTTTCTAGAAAAAGATGGAAAAACCTAAATGATTTATGGTTTTTAGTAGAATCATAAAAAATTGGAAAAAATTTAATTTTCTAATGACGTTTTTTCAAATTACTCAGTAATTTTTCAAAACTTTTTATATTTCGAAAAGATTTCATCTTTCAAACAATACCAAACACTTGATCGAAAATAAAGATGCTAAGATCATCGGAGTGACCAAAAGTTTAAATTTTAAGTCTATAATTAAAAAAATCAACGAAAAAAAAATTAGTCTTAAGACTCCATTTTGACCCATTAGTGGTTTGGGAAGCTCGAACCATGTCGAAAATCCTTTTCTAAACATTTCCTATCGAAAACAACAACAAAAAAGCGTGAAAATAGTTTTTTTTGTCTTATATGGGAGCTTATCCTAATGTTTTTCCGATTTGGTTCGAACTCTTACTTTTGAAGTGAAACACATGTTCCCAAAGTTTCTCCAGGACGGACGGACGGAGAAATCGGCTAAAGGGGTGATGCTGCTCAAGAATATACATACGTAATGGCTGAGAACGCCATTGTGTTTAGAATGTTCTATAGAATATTGAGCACTTCGAAAAATATCGGCCTGTGTATTTAATTGTTTTGTGAAATAATGTTAAATTCAGTGTCAATATCAGTTAGAAAATAGTATAAATTCTTAATTTTAACTTTTTTTTTATATTCAATAATAAATAAATGCTAGTTAATCGAAGAAATTTAACTTAACTAAATAAAAAAGTTAATGGATTTCGAAATTAACTGAAACGTTAAAAGTTAACCAAAAATTTAACTTCGTTAATTAACTATTAACTAATTAACTAGTTAATGCCCAGCTTTGGCCAGTACAATAATAATTGTTTAAAAAAATATGTGTTAATTTTGTATTAAAAAATATAAATTTCCAGAAACAGTTGAAAAAAGATGATTAATGTTTATTAAGTATTTTATTTTTAAGTAATAGAAAATTTAAAATTAAAAAAAATGTTATTTTCTAATCGTTTTTTTTTAAATAACTTGATAAATTTTTGACCGGTTTTTGAAACTTTAATAATTTGAAACTTGATAAAGATTTAGCCTTGGCCATCAGAGTAGCCAAAAGTAGCCAATTTTACAGTCTCCACGTCAAAATTCATTTAAAAAAAAAGGTGATGTGATAGAAACATTCTGTTAACGCAGAAAGTCATTATTTTGAAGTGTAAAACCAGCTATATAGGTTATAATACCTGTACATTTTATGTGTAGCACAGTGTAATCATTGAAACATTACAACAACAACAACGCTGCAATAACCACCGAAACATTACAACAAAAATAAAGCTTCAAAGCATTGAAACATTTCAAAAACAACAACAACATGTAACTGTATCAAAACAGTTGTGATATTGTTGTAATGTTTGAAAATTACCAAAAAAGTAATAGTGCCCAAAATTAATGAAGACAACTGTTCAAAAGTCATCAACTATATAGGAAGAACAAATTGAACACTTTATATGAGAAAAATCGTAATTAAAAAATTTTATATCTTTGAAACTAGATTTTGCCGACCAAAAGAGTTTGCAGATTCGGTTTTAGGACGTCAAAGTACAAAATACAAAAATAACAAGTGAGTAAGTCTCATGCGACATCAAATTCGAAATCTGCGACCCCGAAAACACTAAAAATTTCATACTGTTTTGATCACATATATGTAAAACTTCTATATTGCCAGTATCCTATCTCTGCAATGTGTTTTGAGCTCACTGTAAGAGCGAAATAGCAAGCATTGAATTTTGAATTAGTTTGACAGAGAAAACCGAACTGCCAATGTACTTTTTCATATATTTTGTCTCTTGATATCAGTGAATGTACTTTAACTATACTGGCAATATGGATGTATTACATGTATGGTTTTGATGAAATCATAAAATTTCGGCCGCCATATTGGTTCCGCCATCTTGAATTTTGAAATTCCGCTCGCCTACAGTTTCCGAGATATTTGCATTTAAAGTTCTTAATTTTCCCATATAAAATATTCCCTTCTTCGTTCTGGAATGAATTCATCTTCTTCCTTTAATGTATTAGTTCATTCGTTTTACGCACAATTTTTTCATTTGCTATTTTCAAACACTACAACAACAACACAACTACAACAATACAGTTGTATTATTGCTATTGCAGTAATTTTGTTAATTTCGTTTTGTTGTTGTTGTAATATTGTTATTGTAATGCTGTTGTTGTATATTATTAGGTAAGAATACAGTATTCCGGCATGCGCTCAAAAATAAAAAAAATACCATAGAAATGTTAGAATTGGACACAAAAACATATTCTGAAATTTTCGTTTTACGGAAATCCCAATAGAGCGGACTGTCCCACTTGAAAGTTTCAAATTTAAATGGCGATAACTTTTGAACTTTTGAAGTGTTTTCCGTTATCTAATAAACTTTATCAGTTACATCATTTCTGGAAAAAAAAGTCATTAAAGCCCGGTATAGTTGCAAGATTATTAAAGCTTGATTAATTTCCTTTAATTTTGTTATATGGTTGTCATACCTATTTCCTCCAAAAACCTATTTAAATTTAATTTTAAAAAACACCCAAAATTTGGGCTGAAGTTTTAGTATTAAAATTTCATATTTAATATGGGTTTAATCAAAATGGAAATAACACAATACAATATTACAAACTTTTTACTATAAGGGAATTCACAAGGTCTCATATTGTTGTATTGTTGTATCATCGAGTTTGAGAACTAGAGAGTGGACTATCTTGACTATCTGAAATACGTCCATTTGGAAGTACCTCAAATACCTCCACATCTAGTCCAAAATCCGTTACTAAAAATTTTCGATCAAGACCCCATTTTGACCTATGTATATGTGGTTTCGGAACCTCGCACCATGTCAAAAATCCATTTGAAAACATTTCCAACTGAATTTGGGTTTTTTTTTTGTTTTGTGCGGGAGCCCTGCCTAGTTTTGGTCCGATTGTACTGATTCTAAAACTTCATTTCAGTCGATATCTTCAAAATTGCGACCGCTATCGTGATGACAGACAGACGAACATGGCTGAATTGACTCCGGCGGTGATGCTGATCAAGAATATATATACTTTAACATACCGGACACACCCCCTTATGGACATTACAAACATTGTGTCAAAGTGAATATACCCTGCCCTGGGGGTATAAAAATACAATGATTGTGAGCACAGCCATTAAAATCTAGTACTGTCATTTCAGAAAGAAAGAGAAAAAGAGAACGAAAAAATTATTTTCCAAATGTTCAACCTAACCACAAGTCGCTCACGCTGAATGCATTCAAAAACTAGTAAGAGAATTAACTTCGGTCTGACCGAAGCTATAATACCCTGCACATGCGAGTACGATACATTCTGAGTATGTTAGTAATTTTATCGAAAATCGGTATTTTATTGATAGTTTTTCGATATTTTATTCATAATTTTTCGATATTTTATCGATTTTTTATCGATAATTTATCGTTTTTTCATCGATAATTTTTCTATAATTTATCGATAATTTTATTGATTTTTTATCGATAATTTTTCGATTTTTTATCGATAATTTTTCGATAATTTATCGATTTATTATCCATAATTTTTCGATAATTTATCGATTTTTTATTGATAACTAGCAGGGCCCGGTCCGCTTTACTGCCCCTAAAAAAGTTCTTTTTGCCTTTAAGGTCATAATAAATTAATGCAAACATTTGTCACATATTTTTATTGAATTGTATGAAAAGTGCTACGCCCCGCTGTCCAATTCCGACCGTATGTAACATTGAACTTAGAATTGAAAGCATAAAATCATTTCCCGTTGAAAAATGTTCATTAGGAGCCCAAGTGTAACATTTTTTAAAATAATGAATTGTATGGGAAGTGCCACGCCCCGCTGTCCAATTGCAATATGTTGCAATGAAGGCATAGAACCATTTCCCGTTGAGGAATATTCCATGGGAGCCCAATAATGGCACTTTGAAGTATTGAATTGTATGGGCGTGGGCCCCTTTGTCCAATTACGCCGATAAGTAGTATTTAGCTTAGAATTGGAACCACGAAACCATTTGCCAAATTTTGTTGGAAAACATTAAATGAGAGGGCAGTTACAGCAATTTTAAATATTGGTTTGTATGGGCGGTGCCACGCCCCTTTGTTCAATTACGCCGATATGTTGCATTTAGCTTAGAGTTGAAAACATGAAAAAATTTGCCAAATTTTGTTGGAGAACATTAAATGAGAGGCCAGTTACAGCAATTTGAAATATTGGTTTGTATGGGCGGTACCACGCCCCTTTGCCTTATTACGCAGATATGTAGCATTTAGCTTAGAGTTGGAACCATGAAACCATTTGCTAAATTTTGTTGGAAAACATTAAATGAGAGGCCAGTTGCAGCAATTTTAAATATTGGTTTGTATGGGCGGTGCCACGCCCCTTTGTCCAATTACGCCGATGTGTTGCATTTAGCTTAGAGTTGAAACCATGAAGCCATTTGCCAAATTTCGTTGGAAAACATTGTGTGGGAGCGCTATTACAGCATTTTCAAATATTGACTTTTATGGGCGGTGCCTCGCCCCATTGTCTATTCCCGGCCATTTGTAGCCCAGATTGTGGCTGGGGTCTTATAGTATGGCAAATTTCATTTTCTTGTGATCAAAAACTTCTGAGATATAGCAGTTTTTACTAACTTGTGGGCGTGTCAAAACCTATCCTACGTCACGACTCACGACCCCTAGAACACATATATAAATTTTGGTGACAATCGGTGCTGCATGTCCGTCTGTCTGTCCGTCCGTCTGTCCGTCCGCACGATAGCGGTAGCAGTTTTGGAGATATCGACTTGAAACTTTGGGTACATGTTTTTCTAGTGAATACTGAGACAAAAACTGGGCTCCCATACACCTAAAAAAAAAAATGTAAACATTTTTCAAGTCATTTTTATTGCTGCATTCGATTGGAAATGTTTAGAAACGTATTTTTGACATGGTAAGAGGTTCCGAAACCACATATATAAGGGTCAAAATGTGGTCTTGAGACCATATTTTTATACCCCCACACTCACTGTGGCAGGGTATACTCACTTTGTCACAACGTTTGTAACGCCCATAAGGAGGCGTGTCCGGTATGGAAAAGTATATATATTCTTGATCAGTATCACCTCCTGAGTCGATTTAGCGATGTCCGTCTGTCTGTCCGTCTGTCCGTCTGTCCGTCTGTCCGTCTGTCCGTCCGCACGATAGCGGTCGCAGTTTTGGAGATATCGACTTGAAACTTTGGGTACATGTTTTTCTCGTGAATACTGAGATCAAGTTCGAGAATCAGCCAAATCGGATAAAAACTGGGCGTGGCTCCCATACAGCGAAAAAAAAGGTAAAAATTTTTTATTGTTGTATTCGATTGGAAATGTTTAGAAACGTATTTTTGACATGGTCCGAGGTTCCGAAGCCACATATATAAGGGTCTAAATGGGGTCTTGAGACCAATTTTTTTTTTTTTGTGGATTTAATTGGAAATTTTTAGAAATGGATTTTGGACATGGTCCGGGCTCCAAAATCACCTATAACTGGCTCAAAATAGGGTCTTGAGACCACATTTTTATATGTTCGAGGACAAAAACTGGGCGTGGCTCCCATAGACCGAAAAAAAGGTAAAAACTTTTTATTGTTGTATTCGATTGGAAATGTTTAGAAACGTATTTTTGACATGGTCCGAGGTTCCGAAGCCACATATATAAGGGTCTAAATGGGGTCTTGAGACCAATTTTTTTTTTTTTGTGGATTTAATTGGAAATTTTTAGAAATGGATTTTGGACATGGTCCGGGCTCCAAAATCACCTATAATTGGCTCAAAATAGGGTCTTGAGACCACATTTTTATATGTTCGAGGTACTTCTTCCTACTGTGTGGGGGTATTTCAACTTCGGTATAGCCGAAGATAGTCCACTCTCTAGTTTTTTT